>JAWPGT010000009.1:0-600000 GCA_034638255.1 Coprinus comatus
GGTGCATAGGGTAACGTGGACATCTGATATATGTGTGGAAATAGAGAATCCATGGAAAACAAATATTAAGAAAACGATCAAAAAAAAGGACTCACAGAATGCAGAACACGACAGAATGAATGATCCAAGTGCAAAAGAAATTAATGAGGGTTGGGTGTTTTGTAACTTTATTCGAAAGCAACAAAGTTGCAACGATGAGAGGTAATCCCACTTGCCCACCAGAGATGTGGAGTGCGAGATATACTGGTGTCAAGTGGGAAAGATTACCAGGAGGCGCCTGGATATCTAAAAACAGGAGATGTCTTCAGTCTGGGACAGTGCAGGGCCACAGTATAGCTCACTATTAGACATTGTGTAATATGTTGAAAACCTTGGAATTGCTACAATCTTCCCCTTGCCATACTAACAGCCGCGTGGAGGTGGAGGTATAAAGGGCAGAGATTGTAGAGCCCTGCCAGAGGATGATACTACAACCGCAGGAGAGATGATGGAGAGAGGAGAGTCGGGAGAAAAGGAAGTGGGTTCGGCTGGCTAAGTATCTATCAGACCTTCAGGCTTTCAGGAGTTGTCACATCGCCTATCTGTCAGAGTCTCTTCGCAATATGCCCTTTTTTGGCTTCGTCCGAGCACTGCGTCTTCTCTTCCTCGCCAAATCATTTTTACCACGCTATTGGTCCTAATCTTAATCGTGGTCTTTTCCCACTGATCGTTCCTCATTATTCGTCTCAAAATAACAAACAGATTTATTACTGATTATTCTCCCCACCAACTAACAGCAATCCAAACCTAGGCCCAGGTTTGGCCAAATCAAGAGACGTCTGCAAGTGATGATGCTCCATCGACGGTTGCCCATACCGCAATAGATTCGGGAATTTGTCCGCGGACGACGTGTCCTTCGATGTTTTCACCGGATTCAGCGTTGCCGGGAAGAACGTCTGCAGGCTTCTAACATACTCCAACGCCACCTCTTTAGGATCGTCATGACACAAATCAGACTGCTATCTGTTTCCATATATCCAGGATTCTATGATTTGTGGCGGACAGTTTATCCAAAAAATAGAAGCCTTTGTCAGATCCTCAGCGGAAGGTGCATATAACCTTGTAAGGATGTCGACGATCGACCTGTCAAACCACGTCAGATCATATTAGGATGCATCGAGTTCAAATTACACACGTTGTTTCACTGCGGATACCTGACCGCATATATGCTAGCTCCTCATGAATGTGCCTGGCACATCTTTCTAACGTGCCCAGAACGTTGTCCAACAATGCCGTTCTCCCAACAAGTTGTTGCTTGAGTGAGGTTTGGTATTTACGAATAGGTAAATCATAGTTTGTCGATGATTGCGATATCATGGGTAACGGAATGATGTTGAAAGTGAAGTCTGCCAATACAAGTCCACTGTCAGCATCGTATTGACAGTATTGTATTTAAAAAGTTTAAAGTACCTATCTCTGGCTCATGTTCGGGGTCACCAATTGTAGAGAGGGAATTTTCAAGCGCACTTTCAAAGTCTATCAAGGCAGATTTGAGCATAGTTCTCCAAATCTCCACTACTCTTTCCCTACAGAGACTATCCACAATCTCCGTGATTTTAACTTTCTCCACCTCCTCCAAAGCGGAAGCTTCAACCCACTTTCTGGAAGCCAATCTCACACTCCACGCATCCTTCACGGTCTCCAGCTTCAGGAACCACTTCTTAACCGCATCCTGGAATAATTTCATTGCTTGATTGAACCATTCATTCAGCTGATTCGTAAATTGGTCCTGTCTCAATGAAGCGGAAGACGACGTGAGATCGATATATGGTTTATATGATTGCAGATTTTGAGGAAGAAGTTGGAAATGGGCATTGGATGTCACATTCACAAGTAACGTGCGAGTCGTTAATTGAAGATCTGTCGGAATGCTCGTGGGTTGTTGAGAATCCGAAGAAATGAATTCCAACACGCTTTCTATCATCGCATTTCCGGAAGAACGATCAAATACCCCCCGTGCAGTGTACATAGTCTGCGAGACAATATCAAGAATGTCATGTAGGGAATCTTTGACTTGACGAACTCCAGTTTTTGTTGCCTTGTTACTGGTGCTATCTTGTGTGAGTGAAAAGGTGACTGCATTCCCGTTACCGGAACCTCTAGAGATGGATGAGGTAATGATAGAAGGTCCGGCTGAAACCTTGTTTTCCAATGACATATTGAGAGTCCTAGAACGTTGAGAAAGCATCGTGGATAACGTGTCGTGGAGAGGTCGCGAGTCTAAAAGATGAAGAGTAACCAACGTCGCACATGTTTCCTATCGAAATCTCAATAAATTATTCTTTATGGAGGCCATAGTGAGCTTACCTCGATAGAACTAGCAGCATCCCTCAACGAAAGAGTTGCCCTATGAATGATTTGTGGCCGAAACTGGGATATCACATCCCACTGTCGTTGTATGAGGGGAAATTCAGCCAACACATCCACCCCCTGTGCGGTCCAAGATTCCTCTTCCTGCTCATCTTTCTGTAATAAGGCTCTATGTATCACTCTCGCCAATAGGAAAAGCCAAGAAGCGGGAAAGAATTTCTTTCTTTCGATCAATCGCCATAGATGTTCCGGTGCGTCGAGTAATAGCTTCATATGTGCTGCTAGCACTTGTAAAGCATGCAAATGGCGGTCTAGAGGAACAATGTTTCTTAGTTCTTACTATGAAAAACGATAGAACGTACCTTGAATATTGTTCAGTGAAGTCGTCTTTGGTAAAGGAGGATCCTCCTGATTCTGTATTGCCTCTCTAGACTCTTCCACACCAGCAACAATGCGTTTCGACGATTTAGCAATCGATATTATTGATGAAGACGCCTGCAACAGATCCCGGTACCGTTCTCTACGCTTTCAGAAGCCAGGCCAAACGTTAGAGAGGAAGACTTCTTCCATGGGGGCAGATGTATAGACGCACCCAACCATCTGTCGTAGCTCTTCTTTCTTCGCATCAGCATCAGCTCTGTTAAGAGTTCAGCACAATTTTCAGGTGATATATACATGTGTTATATGCATACCTTAACCGACTTTGTATCACCTTGACCTCGGTGAATGTATGTTTTGTAAAGACTTCATCTGTACCAAGCGCCTGCCCCTCTTTTATTAGACTGGTTGTACTAGACACCGAACGTTGCATTGGGAAATCCTCCTGCTAAATGGAAGAGAGGGAAATGGAAGAGGGAATATAGAATTAAGCAGTGTATTGAAGGGTATATGATGGGTTGTCACTCGTCATCAGGTTTAGCTAGCAGTGGCACGTGGGAAAGACACACGGGAGAGAAATCCATTTCTGAATCGCATTATTATTATTTAGGGACAAAATGTCAACGAGTAGATAAAAGTAACAAGTCTACAGAACAGCATACACAATATATGTCGTAACCAGTACCTAGAGCCTGCCTGTCTTCAGGTTTCAAGTGCACATTCTAACGCGTATCATGCATTTCGGGGTGCAACAAAGTGAATGAAAGGTCAAGAAGGGATTCGGTTGCAAGTTTCACCGAGCGTCCGACTTCTTGAGTACATCACCAACTTCCGTTTCTGTGATGCTCTTTTTGCCAGTGGGTGGGCTGGTGGCTGCCGGACCTTCCGAGCGCGATAGGCCTGCCGAAAGTGACGGAGGATTTGAGGAAGTAGAACCAACGGGCGACGAGGAATTCGCAAGGCGTTGATCGAGGGCCTTGAGTGCAAGAGCTCTAGATGTGGTTTATTTCAATATATATATATATATATACTTCTGTGATGAATTAAGAAACAGACCTTCTTCTCTCAGCTTCCGCGCGTGCTGTTAATGGGACGGGGCTATATACGCCACTCTCAATATCTGGCGAGGATGTTGGAATGAGGTGGAAACGGTTGGCGAGATTGAAGACCAGGTTCCCAAGGAGTGTGAGTGGTTTGCTAGACAATATATGTGAGTGGATGGGTGATGTAATTTAACAGTACATACTGCATAAATGGAGGGAACCACGATAAAAGGGAGAAAGTATCACTTCGATCTCCATATGTATCCACACCACCGACTGTGTCTCCTGGATTCTTCTTGTAGAATCGCAGATATATCCAACCCACGAACCAACCGAATTGTATGATAATCCAAGGGCATTGGAAGCCGACAAAGCAAAGCACAGTCGAAAGTGTGAGATACGCCATAGGTAGTTTCTTAAGCAGCTAGCGTTAGAATAGATGCACTTGGATTGACTTTGACACTGACTTTGACACGACTCTTAATGACCCCCATGATCTGGACCTGGTGTTCTGGAATGGCTTGTGTAAAGGCAACGAGTAATGCGATTTGCAGCGCCATTTGCCCGTGATACAGCATGCCGTATCTTGAATTTTATCAGCCATGTTGCACACATCGAGACAAGGAGAAGCATGCGCACAAGAATAATTCAGGATTCCCTAATATGACGGACTCGATCCAATTAAATCCGACTGCGATAATATTTGAAACGACGATTGAGGCTACAATGAATTTGATGGTCTCCACTGCACCCCATAGCCTCTCCACATACTTCAACGCTGCGGGTACAAAGAGGATGGTGGCAATAAACTAGGAGTCGAGATATTTGTAAGTGTGGATAACTTCACACATAAGAGCTCTCACTTCAAATATTGAGGGCTCCACAAATGCAGACGTCAGAATGGTCCATGGGGTGAAGATGCTTGATCCTGGCACAAGCAGCATATAGTAGGCTGCGGTGTCGCCCATACCCTTCCAGCAGAGCCATGCATATAGGGTTGAGGATACAACAGTGATTGTGGTGAATGCACGCGTCACCGGGGGTATCGATTGGACCAGTGCGAGTGGGGAAGAAAGGACAGCCATGTGTCCTAGAAGACGCGGAGGAGGACGTCGCAAGAATTGCTGCCTGCGCCAGGGTTACGCTGCCATGGCACGTGGTCCCTTCTATTCCTGGAAACCCTGCCTTTGCATCCAACGTAATGTAGTCTGACCATCCACCACCATGTCAGAATACAACATACGACCAGGAGGCGCTCTCAAGCTTAAGGGAGGCGTCATCGAAGGCGGTATTGTGAAAAAGTGAGTTCCATGATCGAATTAAGGGATTGGTGTTGACCTGATGGTAGGAAGAAGAAGAAGTCTAAACAACATAAACAGGAAGAACTGGAGGGGCCTGAGAAGGAGATTAAGAAGTTGGAAAGAGAAATATCTAAGGAGAGATCGCGATCGCCGACTGTAAGTGGCCGTAACTCTCCCGCCGTTGTAGGAAGCAGCAGCAGTGGGCCAAAAAAAACTGAGGCAGAACGGCGGTTTGAGGAGGTGCAGAGGAGAAGGGTAGGTCTCATATCCACTTCCTGTGCCTTACAGCTGATATTAGCCCATAGCTTGAACAGCGGGTTGCCAAATTAGCTGGCAAGACCCACAAGGACCGTGTTATTGAATTCAATGCCAAACTCGAGTCACTCAGCGAGCACCACGACATCCCCAAGGTTAGCTATGTTGTGAAGTGTGTTGGGATTGCAGATACTGACATGTATGGATTAGGTTGGACCTGGTTAATGTATCTATTATCTTGTTGTACGTTGTACTTTGTACTTAGAACACCGTGGAAATTTATTTCCCTTACTTGATCCACTGCTTCCATCTTTCTCTCCACAACACGATGAAAGCCACTACATCAGCAGCCGCATCCTCTACACCAGCCCACAATGCACCTCTGCCCCCAACAACATCAACAGCAGCACGCTCTTCACGGATTGCTCCCCACTCACATATCAAGGGCCTTGGCATAAACAGTGAAGGTTACGCGAGCTCGGGCGCTGCTGGTTTTGTCGGCCAAATCGAAGCACGAGAGGTGCTTACTGCTTGGCAATCAAATTCATTATAGCTAGCTAATGGCTACGGCATTCATTTCTTCAGGCATGTGGAGTTGTTGTAGAACTCATCAAGTCGCGTAAATTCTCTGGTCGCGCTCTCCTGCTTGTTGGTGCACCAGGAACAGGAAAAACTGCTCTGGCCTTGGCTGTAGCACAGGAACTTGGCGTAAAAGTACCTTTCTGTCCCATGGTTGGTTCAGAGGTATACAGTTCGGAAGTTAAAAAGACAGAGGTGCTTGCTGAAGCATTCAGGCGTGCCATCGGTGAGTTTTTGCATAAGGCAAATTGTTATGTCATGGATTCGCTTCCTTCCATACAGTATGGGTATGTCTGAGGATGGATGTGAAAAAGACCTGCACCTGTTTCAACATCTTGAAATCATAATCCAGTTCTCTTACGTTGCATCTTTGTTCCTGTACTTCTTGAGATTTACGTCATCTCGGCGTACATTTATCATGCATCTATTCTGTCAACCCTGGGGAACATCTGTGCTGATCGCTCTAGTTCTCAGGTCTTCGGATAAAGGAGACGAAAGAAGTTTATGAAGGAGAGGTCACCGAACTTACACCAACTGAATCCGAAAATCCTCTCAGTGGATACGGAAAAACAGTGTCACATGTTATCGTTGGCCTCAAAACGGTGAAAGGAACCAAACAACTCAAGTTGGATCCCAGTATCTATGAGGCAATCTTGAAGGAAAAAATTGTTGTTGGCGATGTGATTTACATCGAAGCCAACACCGGTGCTGTCAAGGTAACATTTCGAAATCGTGATTGTTTCCATTTTCTGATGGGTGGATAGCGTGTAGGACGTTCAGATGCATATGCTTCGTCTTATGACCTAGAGTCCGAAACCTACGTACCGCTACCAAAAGGCGATGTACATAAACGCAAGGAGCTGGTTCAAGATGTGACGCTAGGTGATTTGGATGCCGCAAATGCACGGCCCCAAGGTGGCCAAGATATCATGAGCGTTATGGGCAGTTTGGTCAAGAGTGGTAGGACAGAGGTGACAGACAAGCTCCGACGAGAAGTAAACCGTATCGTCAAAGGATATGTTGACCAAGGTGTTGCCGAAGTTGTACCTGGTGTCGTTTTCATTGATGAGGTAGGGTTTTTGAGGTTTCATGACTATTGTGGGGAATATTAATGCGATTTTGTAGGTGCACATGCTGGATATTGAATGCTTTACATATTTGAACGCGCTTTTGGAATCGCCAATGGCACCTACAGTGGTTCTCGCAACAAACCGAGGGCATGCCTTGGTAAGAGGTACCACTGATATTGTTGCTCCACACGGCATACCGGTGGATCTGCTTGATAGGTATTTGATGGTGATATTGTGGTTGAATAACTAGATATTGACCAGGCGGCAGATGTATGATCGTGAAAACTTCCACATATACACGGGAAGAAGTTGGAAAGGTCGTCCAGATCCGTGCGCAAGTAGAAGGACTCCAATTTGGTCCTGGTGTAGCGGAAAGGTTGGCCGAAGAGGGCGAAAAGGCGTCTTTGAGGTCAGACTGCCACCGGTTTATCATAGGGACATCGCAACTGAGCCCCTTTCCTTCAGATATGCATTGCAGTTGCTTACTCCAGCATCTATTACATCTCAAATAAATGGCCGCTCACAAATTGAGCTAGAGGACATCAATGAGATGAAGGAGTTGTTCCTTGATGCTAAGACGTCGGCACAAAACATTGGCGAAGGTGGTTTTGACGGAGGGGAGTCTCTCTAGTCTCGAGCAGCCGAAGATTGATTTTTCTTTCTTGTAAGATTTTTTCGCTATGGGTCGAGGAATTTATTTTGATGAGTGACGACAGGCAATTGTATCTAGATTATCCTTGTCGAAATGTACGCATGGTTTTGATGTCTCCAGCCGTGAATTTTTACCACTTTCACGCCCACGGGATTTGTTCTAAACTCAGTGTTTGGTTTGTTCGTTTCATGCCTACTTGATCAGCATATCGACCAATCCAGATCAGCCATCTGATGCCATGAATTCTGGAATACATTTTACAAGGACACAGGTTACGCCACGGACCGCCTTTAGCTTGAGTTGTGGATTGCAATGTATCTGAAATGTGGTTGGTCAACCCAAAAGTTGTGTAAGATAGTGGGGGTGAGGTAACTAGACAGGTTGCACCTACAGCACACGTCCGTGAGCAAAACGGCACATAGGGTTCAATTAGTATTGTAATATATTTGTGCCGGGATTATAAAAATGAGGATTAAGGTTGTGACTTAAGCAGCCATCATACCGCGTTTCTTCTTTCATTCAGCACCACCAAGAGTTGGCCACTCTCGCGTTTTCGACCCTTACCCTATTTCTCTTCCCTCTTTACTCATGGCTGCCCCGGGAGTAAAGTCAGAGCGCAAAGGACACGTCTGTCCGCCGTCGAACGCAACACACCCATCAGACAGATGGGAATCCTTATTTGTATACTCGTTCATCGTCAAGTTTACGAACATAAAAGAACGAACCCAAGGGTTTGAGACACCCATGGAGTGCGTGTTTTTGCAATGATTTATCCATTTTTTTGAATGTTACTCATTGGTTTTGTGTTGTGTGGGGTCTTAGTTTGGAGAATGCGCTTATGTTGCGAGAACCAAATGACATTCTCACGAAAATCCTTGCTCGGTTTATTCTCAATCTTAAACCACAAACACGAAATCTCAGGTAAGTCTTCAGTTTGCTTGCAGAAAAAAACACGTCCACGTTTCGTTTTGCACTTTGGCGCGCCCTTAATTGCTATTGCTCATAATTGGATTATCTCATTAATTATATTATATTATAGCGCCGATCAGATTTCGACAACGGTCATAAGCATTCTATCCGAATACCTCAAGACGAATGAACGAACTGTGTTTTGGGATGATACTCTTAAGGTGAACGTAGACCCATTTGAGGGTACGGACTGCGGTTTTTTCACGGCCGATTGGGATCTCAAAGTACGTTTATTCTCTATCTTGACTATTAACCAACATTTGCTCAATTTCTACAATATCTCTATAGCTCAAAATTCTACGTCAGTTCGTCGAGCTACAGCTCACATATTCACAAGAAATCAAGGCTACGATAGATCGGGCATGGGGAGTTGTACATAATAAACACAAGAAAGAGAAGAGAGAGTCTTCACATCCACTAGTAGAGCGAGCTCAGCTAGATTTTTCACCGCTGGGGCAGGATTGTAAGAGGGAGAGATTTTGGATAGTAGATGGTCCGTGCCCATTCTCTTTTCTTGTGATTTTACTTTTTTTTTTTTTTTGTTCGCTGTGATTCTACATTGGTTATCATCAAAAACCATGTGTTCACGTTTCAAACCTAACGGGTTCTTCCGCACTTCCTATAGTCATCTGATATCATAGCCATCCATTTAGTTGCCATTCTCCAGGAGCTGACTTTGTGTTATGGATCTGATATAGATTCACCACGGATATATGTGTCAACGAACCCTTGGAAAATATCCGCATCATTCAAAGCTATCTCATCAACACGGGAAGAGTACCTTGCTGTCATTGAGCAGTTGAAGGCAAATACTCCGCAGCCTCAGAAGAAGGGGAAGAAGACAAAACCGGAGCAACAGCACAAAGAGTTGATTGAGCATCTAGAAGGACGAATAGAGAGCATAGATAATGAACTTGCAGTGAGCATCTTCTTAGCTACTAGGATGTCATATACTCAAAGGATGTAGCGTGTTGCAAGAGTTCGTAAAAAGATTGAACAAAACCGAATGCTGATGGCACAAGCCGAGCTTCGCCAAACAAGAACACGACGGCAAACACAGAAACCGGATTATGTATATTATGACAATGATGAAGACGAGGTATGATAGTTCTATTATATAATTCGAAAGACGCATTCTCATAAGGTTCTAGGATGATGTGGATGGATATGAGTTCCAAGACGAGCGGGATGACGAGTTCAATGAAGAGGAGGACAGCAATCAAGATAGCCGGAGACCGCGGAGAGGAGGGGCTGTTGGTACAAGACGATCGACGCGTGCGGCGGTTGCGAATGGGAATGGGAAGAGAGAAGGATCGTCCGAGTCGAGCGGGGGTACATGGCGGGGAGAGCGTCGGTCGGCGCGGCTGGGATTTACGGACCCATTTGATGGAGAACGGCCGGCGAAGAGGGCACGGACGGAGGAGAGTACTGCGAGCGAGGGTAGTGTAGTTCCGGGAGTGCATAACGGAGTGACGGTTCTTGAGGAAATTGCAGGCAAGAAACGATCCAAGTTCTGGGTGTATGCAGTTGAACCTGTGCCTGATAATTAAATATGACGTCATTCAATAGACTCACGTGCCAAGTTAGAAAGTCAAAATGGACTGTGCTGTTTGTCCATATTGGCCATTATGCTTGCTCGTCCAGCGAGTAAACTGCTCTCCCGCTCCCTTCGCTGGTCACGTTGTCTCCGCCTTTATTCCGACGACAGAGCTCTTGTCGCTCTCTTCGACAGACCAAAGTCGCCAATAAAGTACTCTTCCTTTGCTTCAACGGGCCTCTTCGGACATGACCAACTAAATGACCCCCGCGGTCTTGTGCACCTGGCAGATGCAACCCTCATTCGCGCGCAACTACTCACAAACCGCATCCTCAACGCACACCGCTCACGGGATGAACTCCTTAAGGTTGTCAAGAATCTCGACAGGCTCAGCGACATGCTTTGTAGTGTCATAGATCTCGCTGAACTCGTCCGCAACGCTCATCCAGATCATTCTTGGGTGGCTGCTGCAAATCACGCGTACGATACACTCTGTGAATTTATGAATGTGCTCAATACTCATGTGGGCCTATACAATGTGAGTCATCACAAATCTAGACATGGCCCATGAATTACGTCTAATAGTAGCCAATCATACGTGTAGGTTCTCAAAACAGTTCTATCAGACCCTGTGATCGTCAGGACTCTAAACCCGGAGGCATACCAAACTGCTCTCATCTTCTGGCGCGACTTCGAGAAATCAGCAATCGATCTTCCACCTGAACAACGTCAGAAGTTTGTTTCTCTCTCTTCAGATATTCTTACCCTTGGACGGGAATTCTTGGAAAATGCGAGTGCAGCAAGACCACCGGTTTCCATTCAAGCTTCAGAACTGGCAGGAATAAAGGACAAGGGCATGGGGGTCAGGCTGCAGCTTCAAGCTCAGTTTACAAAGCGTGACCTTCTTGTTTATCCAGGTTCACTCCAAGCACAGATGATCATGCGCTCTGCTCCGGACGAGGAACCAAGGAAGAAGGTTTATATCGCGTCGAACTCAAGTACAGAAGAGCAGGTGCACATCTTAGAACGTCTGTTACGAACAAGGGTGGAGCTAGCGAGGTTGGTTGGTAGAGAAAGCTATGCTCATATGACACTAGATGATAAAATGGCGAAGAATCCAGGTGCGTAGTACTGTGCTTAATGATCAGCCACGTTATTAAACACAATACAGAAAATGTTTCAAAATTTTTGGACTCAATTGTCAGTCACACCCGGCCATTTGCACAGAATGCGCTGCGGACATTAAGTCTTCGCAAGCAAGCTCACCATGCACTCGGCTCGCCACCTATAATACAAGCTTGGGATCGTGACTTTTATTGTCCACCCGAACCCCCTGCACCACCTATACAACTACCTCCCCTCACTCTTGGCACTGTATTTATGGGTTTATCGCGACTATTTAAACGTCTCTATGGAATTACGCTAAGGCCTGCTGACTCCGTAAATGGCGAGGTATGGCATTCGGATGTACAAAAGCTAGAAGTCGTAGACGAGGACAAAGGACTATTAGGTTGGATATATGCAGATTTATTTGCGAGAAGAGGGAAGGCCAGTGGTGCTGCTCATTATACTGTTAGATGTTCAAGGAGGACGGATCTAGATGATGAAGCAGCTGACGGGACAACGGAAGGATATGAAAATGCGATACAACAAAACATAGAATTTGAGAAAGTTAAGAGGCATAAGCTTCCAAATCAGGAGGGCGAGTACCAGCTACCACTTGTTGTTCTGCTCTGCGAGTTTGCGAGACCCTCAATCTCAAGGGGCCCGACAGAACTGCAGTGGCATGAAGTGACTACGTTGTTCCATGAAATGGGTCATGCTATACATTGTAAGTGAATAGTCAACACACACATTCACTTTACTTACAAATGAGTGCTCTAGCAATGATTGGTCGGACAGAATACCAGAATGTATCGGGGACCCGTTGTGCTACCGACTTTGTCGAACTCCCCTCCATTCTCATGGAACATTTCCTAAACTCACCCACTGTTCTCTCTCTCTTCGACCTCGAAGGCACACATTCCTTACGCCAAGTCGGTAATCATCACGCAGACCCGTGCAATTCCATAGACACCTACTCTCAAATCCTCCTTGCATCACTAGATCAAATTTACCATTCACCTCAAGTTCTCGATTCCAACTTTTCAAGTACCCAAATATTAGCAGATTTGCATAATACCAAAGGATTAATACCCCATGTACCTGGGACAAGTTTCCAAACACAATTTGGACATTTGTTTGGGTATGGAGCCACTTATTATTCGTATCTATTTGATAGAGCTATTGCATCGAGGGTTTGGAAACAAGTGTTTGAAAAGGATCCTTTGAATAGGGAATTGGGTGAGAAATATAAAGAAGAGGTTTTGAAATGGGGTGGTGGAAGGGATCCTTGGAAAATGGTTAGTGCTTTGTTGAATGCTCCGGAACTTGAACAGGGCGATGCGGGTGCGATGAGAGAAGTTGGACAGTGGAAGATTGAGGATGAGGTTGGTCTTCCCGGAAGACATTAATTAGATTGAAAAGGAATGTATGGGTTCGGTAACTTCGGTTTATTGGTTTAGATACTTCTGTATGTTGTACGTATGAGTGTGGACTACTTTATTTAAACCATAGCAACACAGATCCCAACTGGACCACACCCTACTTCCGACCTGAGGGTTACACCTGTTGATGACAGCATGATTGGCCTTAATTGGCCTTAGATAGAAGGGTGTTAAACATACATTAAACGGTATATACAAGGGCTGAAACATGGGCATTATAGATTGGCAATGTACCAATCGCTTAATGGTATGTGTAATAATAGACGAAACCCATTTAAAGTGAAAGCTAAACATGGGAGAAGGGAGATATTTAATGCTAATGCCAAAAACGATACAAGGGGGTATTTATGAGAAACAGCACACAAAGCAAGAGAGAAAAGTGAGGATAAATTTAAAAAATGTATACTATGTTGAAGCTGTGGCTGCATTCACCTGTTCGCTGCAAGAGGTGTTATTGAAGGTAAGAAAGCAAAAAGCATGGCGTCATACAGTAGTTCAATGTGCTGAGCGATTTCTTCCTGTTGTTTCCTCAGCACTTCAATAGAGACCGTGGTTTGTCTCTGCATCATTAGAGACCGTGTTCGCACTATCGATGAGGGGTAGCAATTTGTCCATGACATGGGAAAAACTAGTATCTCTGGGGGCTCCCTCAAAGTTGAAAAACGAGCCAGTGTTGAGATCAGGAGCGAAAAAGTCTGACTGGACAGACTTTTCCGCTTGAGGTGATTGCGTAGTGTGACATGGAGGCATACAAGACAAGATATCGGCTAATTGGAAATCGTCAATGATGGACCAGTCCAATTCATCGAGTGATTGTGGGGTTACATTGCTGGTAAATGTTGAACCACCGTTGTACATATCTACAATAACTGATTTCAGTATCAATAGACCCATATGATACATATGTACATACTATTGAATAATTCAGCGTCCATGGGCATTGGCGTTGGGACGGATCCATAAAAGGTCAATTCAAGCAAGGGCTGTTCGCAAGAGATAGGAGCTGGAGATTCAGGGGAATAGTGTATCTCATTCCGTGCGGGGACGTCTAGCACAGACTCCTGAGGTGATGGAAGATAGTGAGGGCTCCATAAATGTTTGTTGCTATCAGACGGCGTTGGGGTGGCTATCGAAGGTATAATGATGGAGGGACTGTAATCATTTGGCGCTCCGTTGGTTAACCAAGATTCATTACCTGCGTCGTTCGGAAACCCTTGTACCGCATGAGCATGTGCAATGGAGTCCAACACGGTCTGAAGGCGAGTTGGCCGTGGGCCATTGGATGGAAAGTTTGGACGATGACCTGTGCGCGATTCCGAAACTCTTCGCGGTCGTTTCTTTGACAATATTACAGGACTTGTTGACCTCCTAGCACATTCACTCGGACCACAAGTAGGCTGCGAAGACAAAGGAAATGATGTTGGAGCAAGTGAGGAAAGTTCTGGTTGGCATACACTCTTTCGCATGGAATCATCGGTTCTGGACAGGGTGATTGAGCGAAACGCAAATGTCACTGACAAAAACAAACAAACCTTAAACGTTTCTTTTGAGTTCGATTGCTTGTTACGTCTTGAGATTCTCGACGACGCTTTGTAGAGGGACGAGCAGATAAGGAGCCAAACGAAGATGACATTACTGATTTAGGCGAACTTTCTGGTGAAGGATATGGTTGTGTGTTTTTTATTGAATTTTGGTGTTTACCAGATATGCGGTCCCCAGCCACTGAATTCAATTGTTGAGCAATAATACTCTCCTCGAATGGCTCAACATAATGCTCGGTAACCAGCCGCTGCATTTTGATAAAGGCCAAAAGCAACCCATTTGAGGGTGTGATGGGATTCTCGTCTTTGAAAAATCGTTCAGCTGATTTGACAGCCTCTGATCGATTTCCAGAGAAGAACTCCCGGCGAATCCTTGACCAACCAATTCTTCTCCTTGCTTGAACAAACCAAGAATCTACGTCGCTTCGAATCCAGTTGGTTTGAAGGGAGATATTGTCGCGAACAATATTAGATGGATAAGGGTTCCAGTAATTTTGGGATAACCATTTGGCAGCGTGGGATATATTTCGACGGTTTGTCAAAGAACAGCTTTTACTTTCCGCTGAAGACGCGACATGTGTTGAACAAGGCTCATTCTGCACTATTTGTGTAGCTTCTGAAACGAGTTCGTTGAGCAGGCTTTTAGCTGTCTTCTCCAAATGTTCGAAAGAAGAGGTAATTTCCTTCATAACGGATGATATACAATCTGCAGTTGGCTCCGTACTGTGGTCGACAGATTCGTAGACAATCCTTTTAAGGTCACTGTCGAGTTCCTCCAGGAGACTTGGACAGTCCTCGGGGTTGTCGTTATTTGTAGTACCGTGAAAGAATGCATTATGAGAAGACATAATATCATCCCAAGTATGAGACAGCATGGTGTGTAAAGGTTCCTGGGATGGCGGGGATGTGAGTATTAGGAGCTGATTGAGTGGTATATCGTCGTGAAGTTGTGTGTAAATATCTCTTCTTACCAAACAATGACCAGACACTAGACAATGCGGAGAATGAAAGTTGTCACATGTGACATGGTCACATTTATATGCGTTCTTGAACAATGATCAATTCAAAGAACATCACCCTTCAATATCTCACCCTCAGCTCACACTAAGTACCAATGCCACCTCAGTCAAAGAGGTCTCTCATGCTTTCAGCGATTGCGCATAGCTGCAAATCTCTATCCAAAAAGTTTCAGAACTACTCTCCCAGCTTAAATCCACCGTCGTCTCCACTACCTATAATGCCTATGGACCTGCCAGCGCCTTCCGATATAACGGAAGAGTTAGTAGAAGCTGGGGCACCTGCGACCGTTGCCGCTCGGATATCTCAGTCTTACGCACAGGCCGCAAGTGATCTGCGAAGTATAGTTTACAAGAAAACACAGGACACGTTACAACTCTTCGCCGTCACTACATCCAGTGGATACCCGAATTATGCTGATACCGTCGTGCAATCTTTCTCCCGGTCATACTTTGACAAGATTGAGGATTTAAAACAACGCGCACTCGCACGGGTGAAAGAATCCAGGAAGTCGAGGCAACGACAAGCATTTCGCAGTGTAAGTTTAAACCATATCTCTCTTTTTCCATATTTTTCACCATCTCACCAATATTTCAGGAATTTGTTCCATTTCTTGAGAAATATTTTGAACATAATGCCTACCCGACACATTGTGATACTCGTCTACTTGCTAAGAGCACTAACATGACTCCTTACCAAATTCAAGTCTGGGTATGAAACCCCTTGTCTTTTCTTTTTCCTAACTAACATTCAGTCTATTCTAGTTTCAAAATCATCGTAACCGTTCCAAAAAGAAACAGCCTTTGCGAAAACTTAGCTCCGACTCTCTTCCCTTCGACTTTGAGGTCGAACTAAGGGCAATGACTTCTGGGATTCGGTCAAAGCACGAACCAGTTACACCCGATAGAAGCTTGTCCTCTTGCCGACCACTCAGATTTTCCCCAGGAGCAGTGCGTTAATTCCCCTGTTTCCTATCGACGAAATGTTCACTCTAAATCAGCCACAGATAGAGACGCTAGAGTCAGAACATCCCCCTGCTCCACAGCAACCAACACCACTTACCTCTCTTATAGCTGCCCATAACCCAAGAAAATCTCCCCCGATACTCAACCCGGCCGCTCCGGAACATGCCTTTCCCGCCACATTCCCTCCTTCATGTAGCTACGACCCATTTCCTATGCCAGCATCTTGTCATTTTTCAAGAAGTTATTGGCCACGTCTCCCAACATCAGAAACTGTGCAACGGAGAGTACACAAAACCCATTCGAGTACAATTGATGCACTTGCAGATGATTTCCTGGCCAAGACGAAGATCCGCTGTCTCGACAAATTAGAACAAAATGAAAATGACATCTCTAAAACGCCATGGCATTTATGCAGGTACACAATCGTGCACAATGGGTGTCACCCTGCCCTGGTTTCGCAGCCCAAAACTACCCCTACAAGCCCGCACAATTTTTCCGTGTCCCAATCAAAGCCTCTCCCTGCCCCTTCGTCAAGAAAACGCGGTCGAGACAGCTTGGATGAATACCCGAAGGACTCCACGAGAAAACGACAACGATTTCATATCTCTGATAATGCCTTAGCTCGTCAACCGAACCATGCTGTGATAGACGAACTGTCGCGGAAATCTATCTTACCACAACACGTCACGTCAGGTAGACACCCCATTACACCACGCTCTCGTTGCTCTTCCTCATCCTCGAGCTATAGTACTGCATCTTCAGCTCCACTTTGCACTCCAGACACTTCTCCAGAACTACCCTTGTGCGAATTAGACCCTAGTTTTGATTCATCTGATAAAAACACAAATAACACAATCCCCTTGTATATGGGTTTCGCTTCATATGCAGGACCACTATTAAAGCTCCATGCCATATAATTGCGTGCATCATTTAAAGACCTGTGGTCTTTCATATCCTCTTGATTTCTATTACTGTCCTTATCCAGTTATATTCTAGTCTCCATATACCCAGTGATTACATACCCGTATTTTTGACGTTTGCTAGTTCAGTGTTTACCTTTTCTTCGTCCCATTAGTGTATGTTTAAACCGTAATTATCTTAACTCCGAAATCGAAGTAATAATACGACCCGTCAAGTTATGCATAAACTCGAGTCCTGAAGCACCTTAACGCTAACAAACAACCTCGTGTGTTCCAAGGTGAAACTTTGAGATATAAAAAATATGTTGAAGTAGGAGAGGCAGTGTGAAGTTGGAAAGTGTGTGAAGAAAGGTGCCCAGTATACGTCTGTTAATATCAATACTTTTATATTCCTAAGTATGAAGGAGTACAACAATGTCCTATGTAGTCATGCCATAGGTTCAGTAGGTTTATAAGAGATCGCCGGGGTTAAATGCACAAAGGGAGAGAACAAATGAAAATGCCAAGGTAACGGTTACGATCATCTAACAAGATCTTATTCCACCAGAGGTTACTCGATTACAAGGCGTGCTTCCCCAGAACAATGCACTGTGCCAGTGACTTGGTAATCCACACAGATTATCAAGTGCTTGCAAGTATTTATCCAAGCTTTACTTTACTCGTGAGCGTGGGTCTCAGTAAAGTTTAGGTATGTCCTCGATAATCCAGTTAGATTATCGAGTCACCCACGTAGTGAATATAGGAAAACAATGGAAAGCAGATTTCCAAGTATAACTCCCATATACGTGCTTTGTGTGCTAGCTAGGAAGTTGCCGGCTTCAGCAGCGGCATTGCGAGACGTTGCTGACGGTGAAGAGTTAGAGAACATCGATCTGACCATCCCCATCCTGAATAACGATGAACTCGAGTACAACAATTAAAAATTTGGCCATAAGTGCATCGTCACAGGCACTCAGTAATCAGTAATCACGTTGATGGGAACACGCAGGATGCTATTAATAATGCTGCGATGACTATGAAGATGCTAATTTTCCAGTTTACTAAATCCGGCACTTTGTTGTAAATATTGGACTCAGTAAAACAGTGTTCATGTTATTTATGTAGCTTATAAATAAAAATAAAAATCAGAATACAGAACGTTTAACGGCTATCGACCACAAAGTTCGGAATCAATCGAAATAGAGAACTTTTAAACTAGATGAAGACCACCGGGGGTCCTCCTACGTGTCTCTCCGCCGCCCGGGCGTGCTGTCCTTCCATTGAGCTAACGCGGGCTTCTCTTTACTAACATATTCTTCACCTGCTAGAAAATTGTTTCCATCATCAACTTGTGTAAGTACATAGTGAGAGTATACTAGCAGGGGAAACAGCTACAGTACTACAGTATATTACTTCATACAGAAACTAACTCCTAAACTTTAAAACGCAATTCGTTCTGTTTTCATTTATTTTGTAAACTTCGAAGCCTAAAAGGAAAAAGAGTACATCACATCAGCATCCACAGCTACAAGGCCACCACAACCCCCAATCTAACATAAAACAAACTCACCATACTCAACAAACTACCCAATCCACCAGAATCACTTCCACCAGTAGTAGGAGCCACACCAAGCTTAGATTGGACAAGTAGCTTCATAACAGTCATAGCAGCACCATTAACAGCATCTTGTTTATTTCCTGAAGCCTGACTTCCGGATTTATCAAACAATTTAGTAGCTTCAGCCATTGCCAAACTGATTAATTGAGTTTGACTGTTTCCACCAGTCTTTCCAGAGGAAGAAGAACTACCTCCAATAAATTGTTTTAGGACCTAATGTATGCGATTTTTGTAATTTAGTTCAAACTTTGAGTCAGAAAATGTGATATATAGGATTTTACGAACCTGCATAGCAGCTGCACTTCCGAGAAGTTTAGCACTCAATCCACTAGTATCGTTTTGTTTGTAAACTTTGTCATGAGCACGAGTAACTTCATCATCGTTGAGAGGTTTTTCATGTTCATTCTATACAAATCATGAAACAAATGAAAGGAGAAGAAGAAAACAAGCAAGTACTAACCTTATTGTCGCTCAAGAAACTAAGAGCAGTAGCGAACAAGGAAGAATCACCAGATCCAGCCTCCTTAGCAGTCTTAATAGCTTGGTCATTATCAACTACATTGATCGATTGATTAGCGCCTCATTTACCATCCCCACTCCATAGAAACTCACTCTCAGGACGATCGCTACTAGAATGACCACTCGAGTGATGGGGAGTGTTAAGTTCTTGGCCTCCGGTCTTATTCACATCGGCTAGATCGCAAACACGATTATATGTGCAAAAGATAAGTGATGATGCGACTGGGTTACCCACGATTAAAAATGACGTACATTGCTGTGATTCATTGTAAGCTTCATAGCCTTTCTTCGCGATATTCATAAACGAGTCCTTCACACAGATTAGAGGGAGAATTCATGTAGCTTTCACGAAGGACAGTATTACCATGACTGAGAGTGTATATGTAGTAGGTTAGACAAAAGGCTAGTTCCTGAACTGACAGGCATCCATTTCCAGTTAAACCAATTAGGAGGATCGACTTTCCCACATTATACAGTGGATGACGTCATAAAAATCGAATGAGATTGGATTACAAGTACAACTACGCTATAAACGAAAAAGAAAGTTATCAGGTCCAATGGATTAGTTAACAGGAGATCTCGTCTTCAAATAATCCTCCTCCTGTCCTAAATCCTCAGTCCCAACTTTCGTCGTAGTTGAAGCATACGGAGAATCAAATGTCTTCTTTCCAGATTCCAACGGCGCACTAGTCGAAGGAATACCTGACGACGAACTCGGCGGTTTTATTTTTCCTTGACCTTCACTAACATCAAGGTCCCTCGTCCCAGAGTCAGGAATATCATGAACTTGGGCACCCTGTGTCCCAGCTGTTCCAACAGCATTCTGAGCAGCAGAAACAGCTTGATCGATATGTGGTTGAGCAGTTTCTGCAGCTGACGCAAAGTACGTTGATGCTCTCTTCACTATGTTTCGAATGGTTTCGACAAAGCCTCCAGTCTCGGCGTTAGATGTTGTTTGTGAATCAGCACTTCTTGCAGGCGCAGCTTGATCACCATTCATCGCATCTAGGTAATCCTATTCACGTTTCTTTGTTAGTTTCCAATCGTATTTTCTTAATACTGAGATAACATACTTGAGCAACACTGGCAACTTTCGAGCCTACATCTTTAGCATGTTGAACATAATCTTCCGCAGTATGTTTAATACTCTCTATGTCTCTTCTTCCTTCTTCAACAGCTTCATTCGTCTTCTCTGACGCCATATCACCAGGTCTAGGACCAACAGCCTTGGTACTAGGTCTAGGGACATCAACAGCTGTGGAAGGTTCTCCTGTAAGCTTTCTTCCAAATGTCTAAAAGCAAAACGCAAAATGAGGTTAGAGAATCAACCATATCGAAAGCTGAGAACCCACTTTGGCTACAGCAGCAGCTTGAACAGCAGCTTCTTGTTCCTTCTCGGCATTCTCTTCAACCTGTCTGTGATCTTTAAACGAGGTCACTTCTGCATAGGCCTCAGCAGCAGTAGTCTCAGCCCTACACGACAAAGGAAAAGGATAAATATGATGAACACATAAATCAAACCCAACGACTCTGAGTCCGACGGCTAGAAAAAACTAATACTCACTCAGATCCTTGAGGATTAGAAACGTCAAAAACCTTTCCACTCTCAGTCGACATTATCGTTTTTAACTTGATTCGCTTCGAATGTTATGTGTATTGTGTGTGAATGTTACGAGGTAACGGGTAACTTGGGGGGGCCGCTTTGGAAGTGTCTGTGTTTGTGAAACGGTCTTTTTCTCTCCATTGCTTATCTATACTCCTTTATATACCTGAAATATGAGGGGGTAGGAGCTGATCGGTACCTATGACATCATCATTACCACAATGACGAGTTTCTTTCTAGGTTCCTCTGGTCACGTTCGGACTATGGTACTGGAACATTTATTCTCGAACGAGGCTGTGTATAGCACGATGTGAGTCTTCGTATGCAGATATTCAGGGGGTATATGTAGAATTGCCACTAATAATAATAATAATAATAAAAAGTAGAAAAAATGGACACGAACAACTTAGACTGACAAGATTTCATTTGTAGATAGATAGATAGATAGATAGATAGATAGGTAGATATAAGTCCAATAAAAGTAAGTCAGATCAACACGACAGATGAGAGAGTACAAGAAGGAGGAGGGATCATGGGCTCTATATACATATTCAGCGCGAGGAATTGGGAAGCAAAGAAGAGAAGCAAAAACCAATGAAAAAAGTTGAGAAGAAACAGCGAGCATAAAGTCTATTTTGGAGAGTGGTATAAAAATGATAAAATAACGTGTCAAAAAAAAGTGAGAGAATATGGACAGGTAGTGAGTATGTTGATGCACAAATTACAACTCTTTTTCAAACACAATGGACAGTTTTACCAAGCTATCGGATACGGGCACACGGACAAAGAATGTGTATCTAGGAGGACAGAGATATCAAAACACACAAGGCACGAGAAAGACAGCATACATCGGGCACTTGAAAACCCGTCGCAAACGGGAAGCTTCAAGCTGTGAGTATTTCATAAAGATGAAATAAAAAGAAGAAACGGTGGGGTTACTATGTTATAATTCAAAAATAAAAACGGAGAACGTGGAAGAAGGAAAAGGCCATTGCCGGAAAAAAAATCAACGATTAGTATTTTCATCCCAAGATCCCATCTTCAAGAACCTAGCCAAAACTTCTTCAGAACCACGCTTAAATACATCAACACCTCTCGCGGGGTCCCAAACTCGAGTTCCCTTTCGCTGGATCGGTGAATCAATAGAAGACGGATGTTCATCAGGAGGTGAAATAGGTCCCGCTGACGAAGCTGGAGATCCTACTGACGAATCCATAGATATTTGACGGGATGCGATGGGAGAAAATTTTCTGTGTTCATTATATTTATTCGGATGATTCATTTGTGTTGAAGGGGGGAGATGAGGTCCAGTACTTCCAGCAGGAGTCGTGACTCTGGGAAAGGTAATTGACTGAGGTTTTGCTGTCGAGGGAGAAGATGCTGTAGAAGAATTTGACACATGTTTAGCGGACGGTCGGGGAGGTTTAGCATCAGGAGTTGTAATAAACTCTCGAGAGATATGAGAGGAAAGTGATAATGAAGGGGATGGCAGTTTGAGGGACCGGGGTGTATTTGCTTTAGATAGTTCTGGTGTCTTGGCACTCTTATTATAACATGCCTGCATGGTGGATCCATTGATGGAGACGGATCGTTTACTTGACACTGATGACCTCCGACTTTGAATAGGAGTTTCGACATCGTCAGTAAGGATCGCTACTTGGACTCCCTGGCTACGCTTCTCGCGTGGAATGGTTTGTACACCCTGATTACGATAGGACTTCTGCACAGATTTCTGAGCCGCAAGTGTGTCTCGAGCTGCTGCTGAGGCACCACGAGTTCGGGGTCTAGATTTTCTGTCATCCTCACTATCTACCTCCTTCGCATCTTCATCGTGGTCTTCATCGTCACCATCATCTTCATCATCTCCATCCTGGCTACTAGCTTCTAGCTGGTCTTCCCAACTCGGACTATGACTCCTGTCAATGCCTCTCCGCTGATCACTCTCAGACGTGGTAACTTGAGGTTTTACAAGATTCGAGGCATAGGTCTGGATACTGGGTACACGATCCCAAGCATTCGAATAATTCAATATAGGAAGACCGCGGAGAGGCAAAGTAGCCGGGCGTCGCTGGTAAGGACGCTCTGGTTCGGATGTGTGGTGACTTGCCCGTTTTTCTTGGTTTTCTACGTGTGTTGCGAAGAGTGCTGGTGCTGCTGTATCCAGTTTTGGGAAAACATGGGTAGGGGCCCGACGTGAATTGGTTTCCGAAGGAAACAAGGGTTTTATCTTGCTTTTGTCAGGATTAGAGCTTGAGCCAGACGTGCCATCCCTTGACGTGTGGTGTTTGTTAGGTATAAAAAGTGCTGGTGGCAAGGTGTCCTCTGGGAAAACCCGACCGGGTGCCTGACGTGGCTCGGTTTCCCAAGGGAATACGGATTTTACTTTACTTTTGTTACTATTAGGACTTGAGTTAGATGCGTCGTCTTCCGTCACCGCAAGATGTTCTCGTTTTCCTTCCTGAGCTACAAGGAGTGCTGGTGGTAAGGTATCCGATTTTGGGAAAACCCGGCCAGGTACCTGGCGTGACCTGGTTTCCCAAGGAAACAAGGGCTTTATTTTGTTTATGTCAGGATCCGGACTTGAACCAAATGCGCTGGCATCCCCTGTCACCGTACGATAGTCACCTTGTACTTGTAGTGTCTGAGGTATCCGGGGAGGCGGAGGGACATCAAAAAAACTTGAGGACTTGATCGTAGAAGCACTATTTGTGAAAGAATATTTCGAAGGTCGCGTTTCATCCCAGACATTGGTGAAGTATGTGTTTTTGGGAAAGTTAGAGGATGCAGGAGGATTATTTGGTGGTGGATCTACCGCTGCATTCCAAGAGAGTAATGGAGGCGAGGGAGGACGTGGATGAGGTTGAATAGATTGACTTTCTGTCTGGTGGGCAGACGGGTGGACGGGTGGACGTTCACTGTGCAATTTCTCCAGGGCGCCAGTATTGTCTTGCGTTTCACCGCGCCATTGTTGGACGCGAGGAATATCAGCTGGTGTCGTAAGTTGTTGCTGGATATGGGGAAAGTCGTTTGATATCATAGTTCCACATACCGTATGAAGTTGTCTCGTAGGCAGCTCCCGGTTATGTCGAGAAGCTCCTGGCATAACTGGTTCGGTAGAACCTTTTCTTTTAGTATCAAAGTAGCTTTCCGAATCACTCGTTAGACCCGCAGAAGAAGCATAGTAGTCAGAAGCGGGGGTGGGAGTAACGGGCAAAGATTTGAGCCGCATGTAGGGTTTGGGGGGAATCTCATTCCGACTGGGAGTAAGCAGGGTCTGTGAGGCAGAGGGATCGTCTGGAAGGCCTAGGTGAGGTGCGACGGGCGTCAAGAACAACTTTGTGCTTGTATCGACAAGAACATGTTCTGCTTCTAAATTGGAAGATAGCTCTTCCTTCTCTATGATTGGCCTTTTGGGCCGCATGAGATCAAACCGGCCATCCAATGGCAGCGTTCTGTATTCTCCCTTACCCGATTTTACATTGACAGGCGTTGTTAAGACGGTGGAATTGAGACCTTGTATTGCCATTACGCGCAATTCCTCCAAGCTAAGGGGGGGGTGGTGTTGTGCACTGGTTCAGCTGTCTTTGGCGTTTGAGGCGAGTCCCAGACAGAGGTATACCGTTTAACTTGAAAGGCAGGGGACGCAACGGGCCGCGAGCGAAAGTGTTTGTCATAGACCGCGTACCAACGATCAACCAAAGAGTCATAGTCATATGCTTGATGATTTATCTGGTGATGTTTGTTGGTGACTTTCTGATCAGCAAAAGAGGGAGAACGATATGGGAGGGTTTTCCAGGGTTTGTTTGGACCAATAAAATGTATGGCCTTTATGTAAGATCCAAAGCGTTCATATGCAGGTGCATATCTACGGCAGATAGGTGAGGAGATGAAAAAAAATAGTAGACGTTGAGAGGACTGACGTGTATGCGGCGGTAGGGGTAGTGTTATAGGTGAAACTGAGCCTGTGCCAGTCCCCAGCACGCCATTCATTTAATATGCCTTGGTCACCACCGTCCCATGAGCCCTTTGCGGTGAGAAGTTGATTGAGTTGATTAAATTTTTCTTGGCCTGGAGTGAGGACAAGGACACCGGAGTTGAAGATATCAGGCCAGCCTACATCAGGGGCAGCGGCAAATTCATGTTCGATATTGAAAAGGTGTGAGAGTGGTTGTACAGGAAGGACGTCTGCGTCTAGAAAGATGATTTTGCTGAACTGGGTCAAGCGAAAGACGTGCAACTTTGTAAGGACAGTGGTTAGGTCTGGACGGCCTGTTGAAAGGAGTGAGTTTAGCAAGGTTTTGATAGCCGCTGGACTGACCGAGAAGAGTGAGATTGGTGTTATCGTGGTGTTCGAGGATCTCTACGCCAATTACAAGGTCAAAGGCTTGGCGAAGAGCCTTGATTGAGGTGACATCGACGGACTCTGGAGTTACAAGACAAACGGTTTGGAAAGCAAGTTTCGGTAGACAGGGGGCTGTGGGTGCACGTCGCGCAAGGCAGCAGCTAGTGCGAGGGTCCCTGGGAGATAAGAGTCTGAGGATAGGAGAGAGACAAAGGCATACGGGCCTGGCATGTCCCGTCCAGCCACACGGACTGCAAGAAGAGAAAGTTTGAGAGCTGCCAGATTCCCACGTCTGATACTGCGTCTGTTCTGACGTCATATATGTGAATTTGCCTTTGTACCATGTACCGCACCCTCCTCCGCCCCTCCTTCTTCACCCGCTCTCCGCCTCCACGTGCCCTCTTCCACCGCAGACACGCTCTCTGGCTGCTCCCTCTCTCTGCTGGCCTCACTGTCTGTCTTCTCCCACGCCCAAAGTCCCTCTTTCCCTCCGTATTCTCATCCCCAGACCTCGTGCCCTGTCCATGTCCAGCCCACCCCCACCCTCCTCCAGTCATCTTCTCGCCCTCAGAGTCTCACCGCACCATTCTTGCCCGCATAAACCAACTCTTCAGAGATCACATATGGGAGCCAATCCTCACAGCTAACCGCTTCGTACACCTATTTCTCCTCTTCGTCCCCGTCATCGTCTGCAGTCCTATGCTGCTCATAGGAAACCCGGAAAAACGCTACAAGGGTGATGGTTGGGGCGCTGTCTGGTGGTACGGCTTTCTCGTACGTCAGATGGAAGCCGCAGGGCCCACCTTTATCAAAGTACCTTTTTTTTTCTTCATCGCTCCTTCTCGTAACTAACACCACTTTAGCTTGCACAGTGGGCCGCGTCAAGAAAAGACCTTTTTCCCGCCGTACTATGCGAGAAACTGGGCTCTCTCCATTCCCAAGGAAAACCCCACTCCCTGGAGCACACAAAAAAAGTCATAGAGCTGGTATTCCAGCGTCCGTTCGAGGATGTCTTTGAAGAGTTTGAAGAGGTACCCATCGGCACAGGTGCCATTGCTCAGGTATGCTCCTGAACTCTACAAAACCATCTTTCTGACAAGTCACAGGTCTATCAAGCAACCCTAAAACCCGATCTCATTCCCCCGTCATATCTCGGACCTCGCCGCAAACACAACTCTCCCGGTGCTGCCCTTGCACCTGTCATTCTTCATGATCCTCCTCCATCGGTTCCAACCGCATCCGTCGCAGTCAAGGTTCTCCATCCACGGGTATCCAAGACTATTTCGCGCGATCTCTCTATAATGCATTTCTTTGCCCGTGTCATATCCCTTCTCCCAGGCATGCAGTGGATCTCCCTGCCAGAAGAGGTCCAGGTATTCGGGTCTATGATGCACCAGCAGCTTGACTTGAGAAATGAGGTTGAAAATCTGATCGTTTTTGAGAACAACTTTTCCCCAAGAAAAGTCCCTGTAACCTTCCCCAGACCCCTCAAGGTATGGTCAACAAATGACGTCCTCATTGAAGAGTATCAGAACGCTCTTCCCATGGAGACGTTTTTGCATAATGGAGGAGGTCCGTATGATGAGCAGCTTGCAACTGTAGGCTTGGATGCGTTCCTCGTATGACATTTCCGTATATTCACATGTGAATGGCTTATCTGAATTTCCTTTAGAACATGTTGCTACTAGACAACTTTGTTCACTCTGATCTACATCCAGGAAATATCATGGTCAAATTCAACAAACCTCTCACTAGCCGGATGCTTCTAGAACAGCTTTACAACCACATCTTCAGCAAGACACCTATCAATAGCCCGTCTTCATCTACAACAGCATCCGCAGTAGACTATTCTGAAACAGATCAAATCGTTTCGCGTCTTCGAAACCTCCAAGATAAACCAACCGAATGGCATAAAGAACTAGAAAAACTTCATCAAGCTGGATATATGCCTGAAATCGTTTTCATTGATGCTGGTTTAGTAACCACATTGGATGCTACAAATCGTCGAAATTTCTTGGATCTTTTCCGTGCAGTAGCTGAGTTCGATGGTTACAGAACGGGACAACTTATGATTGAACGGTCAAGATCACCAGAATTGGCTCTCAATACCGAAACTTTCGCTTTGAAAATGCAACACTTGGTTCTTAATGTTAAAAGGAAAACATTCTCTTTGGGTCAAATCAAGATCTCGGATCTTTTAACAGAAGTACTCAAAAATGTACGAGAACATCATGTTAAATTGGAAGGGGATTTCATCAATACAGTTATTTCGATATTACTATTGGAAGGGATTGGAAGACAATTGGATCCTGGATTAGATTTGTTTGCTAGTGCGTTACCAATTTTGAGACATCTGGGAGGACAGTTGGCTACTAGAGAAAGTATAAATAGGGATTTGCCGAAGAGTAATTTGGGAGCGTTGTTGAAAGTTTGGGTTTGGGTTGAAGCTAGATCATTTATTTCGGGTGCGATTGTGGATGCGGATGATTTGATTAAATATGATTGGTATGTGGTTTTCGTTTTCGTTGTTATTCGTTTGTGGGTGTTCATTGTTTCTTTTTTGGTGGTAGGTTCTGCCCGAATGTTTAGAATTAGAGTTATTGATATATCGTTGGTATTTCTTTTTCCTCCTCTTCTTCTCCTACTTTTTAGACTTAGACGTAGGATTCCTGCATTATTGTAGAGGGTTTGAATTACTTTAAAATATCGATCCAGGTAGATACTATTTTGCATTTTTTTTTTCATATTTATTTATCTCTGGACGATACACATTATTATATCTCTACATACGTTTTTTGTATTTTAATATCCACTTCGCCACCCCCAATCCCTAGATAGTGTTCTGACGTTGAGAAATAGCTACATTTCAGCCGTCATTAATTACTATAGTACACACAACTCTTGCAACTACGAATTTTCCACTATATATTGCATACAATTTATACACCTATGCTCGAATGAAACGAACACCACCAGAAGGATAAACCAACTCATCTCCGTCCCAATAAATCAAATCAATAGGAGCATCACGACTAAATAAACCATTGTCAATAGAGATCCAAAAAGGCATACACCCAGATGAAGGATCTTTGTTTAACGATTTTCGACCAAATGCAAGTCTATCGAAATTCATTAGTGATTTTATTCTGTAAGTAATTGGATAAATGTGTGTACTAACCTAAATTCTCCTGATCTCTCCGTATTCCATAAAGCAATAGGATAAGGTTTTGATTGTTTTCCAGAAAAACTGATATCCGCATCTTGTATGATTTTAAGAACATCGTAATTGCGAATGATCAATTTTGTTAGATATAATCCTCCTTTGATTATTTCAACTTTTGCTTGATTTTCTTGAGTTTGAGTATCATTCGAAATCGAAATCCATTTTCCTACGTATTCTTCTTTTACTCTTTGTTCCAAGAGATTCTCGATAATAGGATGAAAGATGGATGTTGTTTTTTGAACGATGGATGCTGTATTACTATATGTTCCTGTTAATAGTACGATTATACCGAACGAATAATCTGGTACTATAACGAATTCAGAATGATAGCCAGGTAAATTTCCACCTATAATAATAATAAGGAAGAGAAATAATCGTCAGTCACATACCACATGTAAAATGTTCGATTATACGTACTCTTAGTATACATCCTAGTCTTATGCCCATCATTCAAAATATTAATTTCCCAAGGTGCCCCAACTTCTTGAAATCCGTTTCTCCAAGTATACATAGGATGTAACCATTCACGTATAACATTAGAAGAAACAACACCATTATTAAGTTCAGGATTCAAAAAAGATCTCATGGTGGTTGATAAATCCGATACAGAAGTATATTGACCTCCTGCTGGTGCATCTGAATTGTCAAATTCGAAATCCTATAATCATTTTTAGTTGCTGTTGATCAATATAAAATAGAGGAAAACATGACCACGTACAACCCATTCCGAGTTATCTCTCGGTATAGCCAAATCCCTAACCAACAATTCATTCCCATATGGAACTTTGAAAAAACTCCTATTCAAACCAAGTGGTTCAAAGATATCACGTTGTAAAAGTTCGGCATGATCTTTTGGTATAGGTTTGTTGGAATTATTACCACTTGTGCTAGCATGTTTATTGGCAGCAACATTAGCAAGACCCAATAAATCGATACCAGAATTTGAATAAATAGGAAATGAATAAGGGAGGTTGGCAAGAGGGTATTTGTTAATTGAATCCTTGAGTGATTCGTAACTTCTATTTGGAAGAGGTAGATCATCTTTGGTATGAATTGGTTTTGGGAGCTTTTGAGAGTTGGAATGAGAATTGAGGAATGGGATGGGTGATTTGGATGGCCATTCGTTTAATTCGATAGGTGGATAATCTCTTCCAATACCTATAAATACCCAGAAGAAAAAATGATTTCAATTTTCCAATACGTATATATGAATTTCAAAACGAGAGTGTTTACCTGACATATGACTTGCAAGTTGTCGTAAAGTAACTTGTGGTTTATTCTTCTGGTCATCATATTTCTTTCTTTTAAGATAGTCAGACCATCCGTAAGTAGGGTAATGGATTTCTGGAAGATATTTTTCCACTGGATCATCCCTTTCAAGAAAAAACATACATAAATGAGTAAATGAGAGGAAAGTAAGATGAAAACCACTAACAAATTCAATACCCCACGCTCACGTAAAACCAAAGTTTCAAGCATAGTAAACATTTTACTAATGCTAGCAATTCTATAAATTGAATCACTTGTTACAGATCTCGCGGTAGTAGTAGCAGTAGAGTCCAACATGGTTTCATTAGCTCTGAGTATCCCATAACTCTTGTCAAAGAGATTTCCAAAAGGAGTGACCACAGCAACCGAAAGACTATCAATGTCAGATTGAGATACTCTTCCTTGTAGGAATTTATCAAGTTTCTTGGAAACTTTGATGATAGATTCTTCATCAGCACGCAGAGGATGATCATTTAAGACAGTTTTCGGAAGTGGGAATGGGCATGCGGTATCGGAAGTGTCGTAGAATAGTGAATGAGGGGTTTGAGTTTCAGGATGAGAACGGAAGGCATAGAAGATTGTAGGATCGTTGTAAACGAAATAGGCAGTCCAGGTCCATACTCCGATAGTGTACAAAGTCAAGATTGAGATTCTTTTTGATTTCTTCTGTGAAGTTCTAATGGTGCTTGTGCTTGAGCGGTTTGATTCAACTTCAGCCTTTATATCCAAGTCATTGTGATCCATGGCGATAGGAGTTGGTTTGGAGTATGTTGGTGTTGAGGCCTGAGGGACCAGCTGTAGTTCGAGTGAGGTTTATAAGTGAGAATCAACACAGCTCATAACAAGTGATATTCAGAAGCTGTTCTGTTGTAGTATTGATAGAAAGAACAATCAATGTGATTGACCGCGGTTAGCGTGGGTGTCAACTTGTATTTGAAATGCTAATTGCCTGTTTAACTTAACCCTGATGCTATATCCCAATGTCTGAAACCCATACACTCACGTTTAACGGTAAGTTTCGCGCCATCTTATAAAACCTCATTAACGGCGGGATCAAATCACAGAAACCGTTAGTGGTATCGCAGAATTCAGTGTGTTATTAACATTCATAAACATCAAACTCACACCCCTTAAAATCATAATCATCAGTCGAAGTAGCAATTCATACAATTCTCTATGTCCGACAAGTTTATCCCCCTGATATCTTTATCCGGCGCAAGAAATATGAGACACCGGTTTATCAATCTCGTCATCCAGGATTGAATGAATATATCTCAGGAGCAGTTAAAGCTGTTCGAGATGAGCTTGCACAGGTAATTATTATCTATTTGTGTCCCCCATCTCACTAATATACCATTCCTTGTACTTTCCATTGACAGGGAACAGTGGACAAGATTATTGTTGTAATAAAAGACCGAAACCAAATCGCCATGGAACGTTTCATCTTTTCTGTTGAACAAACCATACAAATTGAGCCCTTCGATAAGAATGAAAGGTAAAGAATATGGTTTCACAGCTTGTTTTAATTTCAGCCGATAAATATACGTGCACAGGGTAGAAAATGCGATGACTCCAGGAACACTAGTCCAATATTTCCGTTCATTCCTCATCAAAATAAATATGATTGAATCGGTCCTAGGGCAACTAGAGCAAGGAGGTACGATATATGCTCAATAGTATGTAATGTTATGGTTATTTTAAACCACCCAGATGATATATCCTTCGCTATTGTCTTAGAATTAAAAGACGACAAAGTGCCGACTGTATCGCAGACAAAGGTTAGTTTCATCGAGATGATGTTTTAATCCTTCCTTGAAATGTTGTGTCTTAGGATCCTCCTCCTTGGGTGCCCGCCGAAGCCCAGCATACAACAGAAGGCGCATCAGACGATGCGGAATTGCACATGCTGCGGGCAGTCAACACAGGTATTATCAATGTACGTGGGCTATCTTTATCGAATAATCTATTCGTGCTCATGCTGAAGTATCTAAAGTTGTCTGTGGCCGTGCAAGAGTCTGGAGAGAAATTCCAACGTCTCAAAGAACTAGAGAAAACATGAATATTGATATATCGTCATTAAAATCATGAAAACTATTGTACACGTAAAGAAAGACCACTGTTTAAATATACCTAAATGTCCACGCGAATCCTCTGAATAACAGGTATTATGCGATCCCATTCTTCCATCGCCTACCAGGATTATAAATAAAGGCCAAGTATTTATTGAGGGAATACCTACCGCTTTATAGAATTCAATTTCACCCTCGGCAAAGTTTCCAAGCATCTCCTTCATTTCTGCTTCTTTCGCATGTTGGAAAATGATCTGTTCTCTCAGTGTTGCGTCGCTGAAAGCATCAGATGTTTCATGTGCCGTCGTCACCGCGTCTTGCAGCTGCCCCACAATTTATTATAGACTAAAGAACAGCAAATTCTTGTGCACTCACCTCTTTGATCTTATTATCTAACTTCCGCATCTTTTCGACGCGACTTCTGTCATCATCAGCGCCACGCAGAGCATCCACGCGATCTTTGATATAAGCCCCTAGCCCTAATCCGGTACTACCTGCATGCCCACTAATGACAGCCGCAAGACGGTCACGTTCTGCGGTTACCCCAGAAAGATAGGCAGACAATTCTTCAAAGTCAAGTTGTTTCTGATCACGAAGTTTAAGGACTGCACGGTTTGCATGCGAATACGTTAGTAACGATTGTAGATGATTGAGGAGGGGATCAGTAGTTGTATGGGTCTGAAGGCATTGAGTGGATGAGTCCAGGTGTTATCCCGAAAAACATACCGTGTGGCGTAACAACGCAGAGAATTCCAATAGGGTATTAGAAAAATGGTTCAAAGGGTCTGTTATACCCGATTCGAGAAATCCTAGTCCCTGAACAGCAACAGCCAAGTCGTGATAGTCTGCAGTGAGATCTTCACCAGATTCAGGGTTTCCATCTCATTCAGCCTCAGATTTAAGGGTGAAGAAACGGGTCACAAGCAAAACTCACCACTTGTTCTATTTCTGATACGCGTGTACAACCTTTCGGTGTGGTTGATTCCTTCCTCAAACTTGTCTACTCCCTCACGCATCGATAGAAACCTTTCATCAGGCTTCTTGACGCGGGAAAAGGCATTCAACAGAGTGTCCGAGATATTGTCAATGAGACTTGGGGACGGTTCTGGGCCAGGTGGATGAGCTACATGACGGTGCATATACACATGCTAGTATATCGGATCAATATTATGGGTGGAATATAGGGGAAGGTGACGTACCCATTCTGTGGATTCAAAGAAGGCGCGGAGGAGGGTACTCCGCTGTAGGGTTGGATGTCTCGAAATTCGTTGCAAGTAACGGTGGAGACTAGATAATGTTGAGTACGCGAGTAGGGTGAATCACGAAAGAACTGACTCGAGCCTCCGGCGTTCAATGAATTCAGGACTGAATCTATCTCCAGTGATGTATTCTGCGGATTGTTAGTCTGAGTGAGTTGCCTGTACGCACTGAATAAAACCGTACCAAGTCTATGTTTATCCGGAAGAGCTGGGACTACACATGCAGGGAAATCTTTAACCAGATTCTCACGCAAAAAGACAAAGTCTTGGAATCGTCGTCGTGCTGACGGGTTGGGAGTGGAGAAGATAGGAAGGTTGGTCTGTAGGTGATTAACGGAACTGGTTTATTAACAATCACAATTGTATTACCTTTGCGGCTACAAGATAGGAGACATAAGCGTCCTTGGTTTCGGGTAGTTCTTTGACTGGGTCTTTGACCGAAGTTACGAGATACCCTTCCCATTTCGGTTGGAGAGGGTCGCCAGAGTCTGCAGTACTTTGCCTGAAGCCAGGGCCGGATGCGGCATGTTCTTCGTAAGGCTGTGTGGAGGGAGACTCCCAAGTTACGCTGTCGAAGACGTCGTCCTCGTCGCCGAGCATGGTGGACGACGTAATTAGCCAAGGCACTACAGACAAGTGATGTTGTTGAGTGTCAGATTCAACAGAGCCAAACACCAACGTTGCTTCCTGTCATCATGCATGGCACTCGTACGCCAGCCGGGGCCATATTCCACTTAATATTTATTTCTCTACTCTTCTTAATCTCTTCTGTTTCTGCCTATCAAGTTTCAATATCAGAAAAAGGCACGATTGCCTGCACTTGTCAAAAATCGTCACTCCCTAAGCCTTAATTACAGATTACTTGCGCCAAACATGTAGTGGCATGTGGGCTGCTGACAACACGTACATAAATGGTGTGCGGTACACTTTTGTGCTTCCGGCCAGTACTAACTTCAAGTGAAGTTACCTTCGATAAAAACTCTCAAGGCCAACTGGCTATGGTCATCTATGAATGGTCGGATGTACAATATTTGGGCAAGGAAGCTCCTGAGGATACATTTTTGACAATACCTGTAAGTTCATATATTATAATTTGACACAACTGCAAGGAAACAAATATGTCACTTTAGAAAACATACGTCTGCACGTCTGATGCGCAGGCCCAAGGTTATTGTACGCGAGAACAGCTTGGATATTTTATCTTGGATTTGCCAAATGGGAAATCAATCAACGACACCAGCTTCTGGTCTGCGCGCGTGTTTCTATCTCCAAAAACTGAGCCTTCTGCCCGAGCATACCTATCCATTGATGATACCGAAACGGCGACAAAACCTGCTCCCTGGAAGAGAGACCCGGAAACAATTAACCCAAGCCCTGAAGGACCTCTCAAATACAGCGAACCAATCCATTATATCGTTAAGCAAGCTGGATACTACTGCGTTGGTGCGTCAAGCTCACGGGGCAGTAATCAAATTATCTCATGCTCCATAGTTGCTGTACCAATGTCGGGGAACTCGATAGCAACCCGCGCCGACACTGATGTTCCCCTCCACCCTTCTTACAATGGTGATATTTTATTCAAGAATTCATTCGAAGGCAAATTAGAAGCTACAGACTATCCTAAAGTGAACGTATGTGCATTTTCATTTGAAAACAAGTATTTAATATTAACCATCCCTTTAGTTCTACCTTGCGATGTCTGTGCTTTATATTATTTTTGGTTTAGCGTGGGGATGGCTATGCTACAGACATTCGCGGGATATTCTCCCATTACAGGTGTGGTCACTGACATTATTCCTTTAAATTGATATTCAACCGGTGTAGAACTACCTCTCTGGGCTCGTAGGTCTTCTAATCATTGAGATGGTTGCAAATTGGGGTATGCCATGCTAGTAATTTGTCGGGTGTTAACTTAACCATATTCTTAGCCTATTATCGTTACTTGAATGCTCATGGAAGGAGCACAGCATCAACTGTATTCCTCATTGTTGGTGGGCAAACTTTCTCTCTGTCTGATACTCTCCACTGATTCGGATGTCGTAGTTTCAATCCTTGATGCCGGAAAGGCATCTATGTCATTCTTCATGTTGCTTGTCGTTGCAATGGGCCTCAGTGTAGTCAAAGAATCATTAGGAAAGACCATGATTAAGTGCCAAGTCCTTGCTGCTGGACACTTCATATTTGGCAGTATGTTTATTTTTTTTCCTCCTCCAGACCGTGTATACTCACCCTTCTAGTCCTATATTCGGTTGGCATCGTCGAATTATCCTTTGAGAGCACGGCATCTTGGGTCCTTCTTCTCTTCATCGTACCACTTGCAATGACACTCAGTCTATTCCTTCTCTGGATCATGCATTCATTGAATGGTAAGCCGCAGTCTTACTTTTGTTCGAACCGCCTTATTAAATCGCGATTGCAGCTACCATTACACACTTGCGAGATCGCAAACAGCACTACAAACTCAAGATGTTCCAACGATTACATTTCATTTTGATCTTCGTAACATTTGTGCTCTTTGTTTTCTTTGTTATGTCTTCGTTTGCTTTCTCCGGTCGTTTGGCAGAAGGTATGCATTTATTATTCAAACAATCTGCTATCTCCTACTCATAATTCAATCAAGATTTCGAAGCAAAATCATGGCGTTACCGTTGGTGGTTGCTAGACGGCTATCTGGCTCTGCTATATCTGGTCGCATTCGGTGCTATTGCGTGGTTATGGCGCCCGACCGATAACAACAGACAATTAGCCATGTTCGATGAACTTGCTCAAGACGAAGAGGCAGGAGATTATGACTTGGAAACCCTCAATCACCGACAAAGGGATGAGGATGATGAGGATGATAACATCACCCTCGTTGGCAATCGTGATAATGGTCGTACTCGATCCGTGGCAGAAGATGTTGTGTTCGAGATTGGTGATGATGATGAAGATGAAGATCCTTCGAAAAAGCCTCATCGTTCAAACAGACTTTCAGGCGACAATGCGCATCATCCTGACGAGCGACAGGGCTTGATGAATAGGGATGATTGAGAAGTTGAATCATGCTTTCCAAGAATCTAGACTCATTTCCATTCATTAAAAACATGGTTTTCAATTTCGCAGAGTTCTGTGGTGATGTGTATTATTAAGTACAGCTCTAGTCTAATAAACATGGGTGTGTTAGAATCAATCACGAATACGTCCAGAAGACACGGTATATAAACGAGCAGCAATGTTCATACTTTGCAATTCCTGGAACAGCAATTTGGCTGCATAAGGAATATACAATTGTGAACATGCAGTCTTGTTTTTACAAGCACGACACTAAAATGAATTCATCAATATCTAAAATGTTGTCCTGCATTTAATATGAACTCACCTCGAATGTTTGTTTTTTCAAGTTGGCAATAGCCGTAAGACCACAACTATGAGAAATCAAGTCAGTAAGCTAGTCATCTCAATACTGAGGAGAAACATACATATCACAAACGTGGAGTCGGTAAGCATCGCTGGCTTCAAAGAGACGTTCCTTCAAAAATCCAGCAATACCATGAGAAATCATACAATCACGTTCCATCTCTCCGAAACGCAAACCACCATCACGACTACGACCTTCGACAGGCTGTCTTGTGAGAATTTGTACAGGACCTCTTGCGCGTGAATGGATCTTATCGTCCACCATGTGCTTTAGACGTTGGTAGTAGGTAGGTCCAAGATAAACTTGAGCTTGAAGTTTACGACCAGTATGACCGTGATACATGATTTCAAGACCACGAGATTGGTATCCTTTTTGTCGGAGGAAGGTGGAAACTGATTCAACGGTGAGATCAGTGAAAGGTGTAGCATCACCTTCATTTCCGATGAGTGTTGCTACTTTAGATAGCAAACACTCGACCAAATGTCCAATAGTCATACGGGATGGAATAGCGTGGGGGTTGATAATGATATCAGGAACAATACCTTCGGCGGTGAAAGGCATATCTTCCTGACGGTATGTAATACCAATAGTACCCTTTTGACCATGACGAGAAGCAAATTTGTCGCCAATCTGGGGTATACGGGTGGCACGTACACGGACCTTGACAAATTTCTGTCCTTCCGAGTTGGTGGTAATCAACACCTGATCAACAATACCACTCTCCGTACTCTTAAGTGGAGTGGAGACATCACGTCTTGTATGTGTACGTGTTCTTTGTCCAAGCTCTTCGCTATCAGGAGGAATAGGAGCAGTCTTTCCGATAATAATATCCTCTCCACGTACACCAGTACCAGGAGCAATCAAACCATCGTCTTCCAATTTATCGTATGTACCATGCTTCATGCGAAGCGTGGTCTCCCTCGTTGGTTTCTCGAATTCTTCCAACTGCTGAATTCCACTCTTCTTCTCCAAATCCATATAACTCCTGTAGTAGATACTGCGGAAGAGACCACGGTCAATGGAACTTTGATTCATGATAACGGAATCTTCTTGATTGTAACCACTGTAACAAAGAATAGCGACGATGGCATTCTGTCCGGCGGGTAGCTCACGGAACTTGAGGTATTCCATAGAACGTGTGGTGGCGAGGGGTTTCTGGGGGTAGTAGAGAATATTGGCCATGGTATCCATACGAATCAAGAAGTTAGTCAAGTAAATTCCCATAGCTTGTTTACCCATGGCAGATTGGTAGGTGTTACGAGGAGACTGAACGTGGAATAAGTAAAGGAGGGCAGACAGACGTGTAGGTGTACTTACCTGGTTATGATCGGGGAAGGGAATGATGCTGGCACAAATACCAAGAATCATACTTGGGTGAATCTCACAATGTGTCCAAGTATGAGCATGAGTGCCGGCTTTGAGGCGTGCTGCAGGGTCGAATTCGCCATCGTTGGCGTGCGTATCAACACCAGCGGCCTGTAACCGCGAGTTCTCGAGATCTTCTGGAGTCATGGAAATCATTACTGTCTCCTCTTCCTCAGCATCCAACAATTCGATTACACCACCCTTGATTAGTTGCTCCCATTTGTATTCCTCTCCTTCATCATTGTATCCATTGTTTAACCAACGAATGTGCTTCTTCTGTAAAAGTAGTTGTTGGTTTTCAACAATGAATAAAGGTCGGCAAACACGACCCGCATCGGTATAGATCCTCAGCTCCTTCTCTCGGATATCGCGAACAACAGACACTTCAGGACTGATATCATCCTTCCGTCTGAGTTTTTTGATGGTTTTAACAAGATTTGCGGGGTCACGGTGGACACCCATCCAAACACCGTTAACAAAAACTTTGGTGCAAGGCGTTGACGAATGGGCATTTTCTTCTAGGGATTCAAGACCCCATTCCTCCAAGAATTCAATGACAGGAGCAGAATATGAACCGACAGATATACATGACATGAGAGCAAGGTTCTTGACGAGACCACAAGCTTGACCTTCGGGTGTTTCAGCAGGGCATACCATTCCCCAATGTGTGTTGTGGAGCTGGCGGGGTTTGGCGATTTTACCTTCGCGTCCAAGAGGGGTATTACAACGACGCAAATGCGAGAGTGTGGAAGCATATGTATAACGGTTGAGTACCTGGGATACCCCAGCCTTGGAAGACATCGATTTCTTCTGGTCACCCCAGTTTCCTGTGGCAAGAGAGTATTTGAGACCATTGGTGATCGTCTGGTGCTTGACAGCGAGTGCAAGGTTAAATTCTTTATGGGTTTCAACGCACTGGGAAGTTCAACGTTAGCAGAACAACAAAAACACATACGAAGATTATTACCTTCTGAAGGTAGCGGTAGACGTCCTTGGTCAGTTTTCGGAAGAGCATACGGAATAGGTTAGCAAGAAGAGGACCAGCAAGATCTAAACGTTTCTTTCCAAAATGGTCACGATCGTCAAGTTCTCGTCGTTCCAAAGCTGCGAGCAATAAACGATGGATCATGTAACCGAAGAAATATGCCTTTTTGGACTCTGAGCCTTCCGCCATAGATACATGGGGCAACATCTCCTTCTGCAGGATTTCTTGGGCATAGCGAATACGACGTTCACGCGAAAGACCGGTCGTAGTGCCACGGTTACCAATGAAATCTAGTGCAACTTCACGGTCCTGGATGACGAAGCCATCATCAATACATGGCTTAAGCATTTCCAACATTTGTGCATCCTGCATGTCATAGCAGATATGTTCGAGAATATCGCGATCAGAAATGACACCAAGACCTCGGAAGACAACCCAAATTGGAATATCAACTTTGATGTATGGGATAGTTGCTTTCATGACGTTGCCCAACTTTACAGGATTAGACAAGGAAATAAACGAGCGTGGCATAAACTTACTGAGCGCTCTTGATTTCTGTGGAACATCTTCACCTGGAACTGACTAATTGTCTTTCCACCCTTCTCGACAGCACTGCGAATCTCAGCAAGAAAATTGATAGGTGACGGTTGGGCTTTTGCAAAGACGTAAACGTGATTTGTTGCCATACGCTCCTGCGCAATCAGGACTTTCTCAGAACCATTGATAATGAAGTATCCTCCGGAATCGTAGGGACATTCGTTCAAGTCGTAGAGATCCTGATCCTGTAGATCACGAAGGATACAGAAAGTCGACCGAAGCATGATGGGAACCTACGAGAAATTCGTTTCTTATATCAGGTAGAAGGGAAATGCGAAAACTCACCTTGCCTATCCAAACCTTGGTTGCATCATCCGGATGGTCTTCCCTCTCAGCCTCCCATGCCACCTCTCCTGGTGTATCAGGATCCTCCCGCCCTACCAACACACGCTTCCTCATTTCAATATACAATGGTGCTGAATATGTTAGATTGCGTAGTCGAGCTTCCTGGGGGAATACAGGAACAACTGAACCGTCTGCTTCTGTTACAGTTGGTCTTGATAGGTAAATCTGGCCGAACTTGATTTCGTAGCGTCGAGTCATGTCCGTTTCGTGACCTGTGTGCTGGTCTGCTTGATCCAGAATAAGGTCCGAATTTTCATCCACGAGTTCCTGCATGGTATTCTGCACAAACTCATCGAAAGAGTCGAGCTGTTGGCGCACGAGACCCTTCTGCTCAAAGAAGCTCGAGATCACCGTCCAACAATCCTCCTGTGTGATCTCTTCATATGTATCATCGTCTTCTTCCATACCATAGTCTGGGTCTTCATAATCGTAGGGTTCTTGCGTAGCATTTATATCTCGGGAGGGTTTGAGCAAATTTAACGTCGTTTGGCACATATACTTTACCTTGGCTCATCTCCATGAACACAACAAAGATCTAAGGCAAGCTCAACACCAAAGATGAAATTGTATGCAGCGGCTGGCGTCACGTCCGAAGAATTCGTGACTTCTGGGAGCGTCAAGCTATGTTGTTTGTGTCGTACGTCTAGGAATGAAGGGAGGCTCAAGATTGACCTCGGACGCGGTGGTCGTTGCAGACGAAGTGAATTGGCACACACTATTTGTCATTATTGATAGATAATAACGGTCACCCCGTCACAACCAAACACTGCCCGATCCTTCACTGACTCATCGACATCCCTCAACAAAACTCTTTCTCATCCAGTCAGCTATTAGGCATAAGCATTCTCTACAAATTTGCTGTCGCGGACAACAATCTGTCCATGATACGATTGGCACTAGCCATGTACCCAGTCTACAAATTCAAGAATGAGAAGTAATCCATCAAGTTCAAGTGCAATTACTCACACCAAACAACAGTGTGTGGTTCAAATAATGGTAAAGTTCATACAATTCCATCCTCAAGTTGTATTGTGAGGTAGGCTCTGTTACCGGCTGATATTTATGATATATTTCGTAGAAGGATTGCGGAAAGCCTCCAAATATGCGAGCGATAGAAAGGCTTTGTAAGTTTTAGTGAATGGCTCGCGTCAACACCAATATATGCGTGATTCGACATACTCTGCTTCGTTGTGGCCATAGTACGAGGAAGGATCGTAAATCACAGGTTGTCCTGTATTCGCGTCAACACCGGCATTTCCACTCTACAATTCACTTAGCATTGTTAAGGTACAGTCCAGACAAACTCACCCAGAGATCACCATGTAGTAGAACAGGCTCTATATCAAGCCCGCCTACAGACAAATCAGAATTGAAATATCAATATATTGAGCGCCAAACCTACCAAGCAGTTTCGGAATAACGCTTTGGGTATCTTGTCAGTCTCGACTAGCTCGGTGATATATGAATAAATACCTTTTCCTAACCTCTTGTGTTCTGTGTATCAAAGATCCATAATCTTGTCCTTTTTGTGATAAACCTTGAAGTAGATTCTCGATCATAGCATCGTAACACTTGTCCCAACTCTCGTACCAGCCATTCTTCTGTCTCGTCCTTCCGCAGTATGTCGGCACATGGAAGCCAAAACCCTCCAAGCTCTTGTACTGATGCAATTCTGTAGCCAATCGCTTGGCCAAGCCTTCAGCTGCTTTGGTCGAAAGGTTGCTTATATCCTTGTATTCTGAAATGAAGTAGGGCTCCCCAGATTCACTAGCACCGAACGAGAATATTTTAGGAGCGAGCCCTGGAGCAGCGATATTTGTAGCTATAAGGGACTCCGCTTCGCCTTGAAATTGCTCCTGCTCTGAAGGAGATCCTACTTTCACGAAGTAGGACTTTCCCGTCGTGGAGGATTGGACTTTTGGTGGATATCCGGTGAAGGCTGCGCCTGGTTCAAGCTTTGCAAGTTGAGCAAGCAGGAACTCAGGGAATGCTCCCGACATTAACTCGTCGACTATATGTGTACACAGATAGAGCGTGGACAAGACAATTCGCCGCAGGAGGTAAGGTTGATGATGGCTTATGACGTCATGTGTCGCACCCTATTCTTTGAGTTTTGTCTGTGCAAAAAAAAAACATAATGTATTAAATGTGTGATGGAATTACATCAGTATCATTTAAGGTTAAGGTGCATCACAAGGCACGTAGTCGTCGTCTTTTCCTAATGCGAGGCCCGTATTTAAGTTCCAAGAAGATGAAAGGTAGTGCCAACAGAGTGATGCCGGTCAGAAGGATGTATGTCCATCCCACACCAATACCGTTGAAAATGAGCTCAATTACAGAGACCAATACAGCACTTAACACGCAGCGGACGAGATTATTCTAACAGTAACGTTAGTGAAGGTTCTAAGTTCTGGAATTGGTTACAAGAGAATGAGACAACTCACACATGCTGTTACTGCAGAACCTTGGCCTGGGACAAGGTCAATCATTATCGTCGAAGCGCCATTTAGGATAGCTATGCTCATGTAGCCCACTATATCACAATCCGTATAAGAATCCCATTTGACAACGAAATATCCAAAAAATCTAGGCCACTCACTGATAGCCTGAAGGACAAGTGGGACAGCGATATGTGTACCTCTTTCTAAGGCCCAACCATATCCAGCCGTGCAAGCAGCCATAATAACAACTAGCACAGGCAGAAACTGTAACCGAGCCTTTAGAATTCCACCAAAGGTCAATTTCTAGGTTTCATCCGAGCATAATAGAAATCACGTTTCGTACCTTTTCGAGAGGAAAATCTGGATGCCTATCAATCTTCTGAAAGTCAATGTACCCTTCTCCTCTGTATCTCGGCTCATTTTCGCCGCAAATTTCTTCTTTGTTCGTTGGTACCACATATCAAGAAATTTCCCGTTAATGCTGCTCCCAATTCCCATCCCACCACCAATTGCAAGAAAGCAGAGGCCAGTCTTCGTTTCATCCAAGAATGAATATGTTCTATCAAACAAAGTTGAGATAGAAGCTGATACCCCATAGAATACAGCACAAATCAGTGCATTAATAGCAAATAGAAAACAGATGTCCAATTGGGTGAAAAGTTTGAGGGGGTTCTGGAAAGGTCTCTTCGGAGGTGGAGACACGTCCAAGGCTTGGTTCCTTCGACCTATCACAGGTATAAGTGGTGTGTACACAATTTTCCACAGCCCTTCTTTCTTGTGGCGAACTGCTGCGAGAGTTTCCGGAATTATACTGGAGAAGACCATTGATTTTTGGGCCTGCGCACCACAGGCGATAGACTACATGATAATGATGGCAAGACAACAGAAAGCAGAGATACATAGGAACCAGAAAATAGATCTATGAATAATCATCAGCGGCTGTGATAAAGGGGGAGATATAGACTTGCCTCCAGCCTAGCGACTGTGCCAATGCACCTCCGATGACTGGTCCAAAAGCAGGACCAATCATAGGGCCAAGCACAAAAAATCCGAAGAAACCAGCGCGCTCCGCTGGCGTCGATATATCTGAAATTACACCAGCACCTTTATACATCGGTTAACTTATGATAAGCTAGGTCGTGTTGACGCAAGATAACATACCAATAGCAATAGTGCTAGCCGATCCAGCAGCTTGTAGGCATCTCAGTACCATGAGTAACCAATATGCGGATGTGGGAACTAAAGCAAGCCCTATACAGGAAAGTGTTAGGAGAAGTAGACAGCCTGCGGATGCTGGCCTTCTTCCAAAATTGTCCGACAGAGTACCCCACATCATAGGTGATATTCCTTGGAAAACCATATACATTGTTACCTATTGTGTGGAGTTTATCATTTTATATTATGAACGAGACGGCTTGGATAGCGAGACACTTGCCGTCAGATTAATTAACTCAGTTGATTTATTGAATTTCTCTGCCAGCAAAGGTATGACAGGAAAATAAATGTTTGACGAAAGTGGGCTATAATTCGTACATTAAGTAACGCAGTAAACTCAACTCGAAGAGTTATTCATTTTTTACCTGAAGAATCCACAAAAAGAAGTCAAGTAAACAATAAACCATTTTTCACGCTTTGTGAATGTATTCTTTTCAAACTGTTGAGATTTATCATCAAATTCAAGCGTTTCATTTTTATGTTCGCGTTCAGCTTCATGCTTTGTTATCGGTAAGGTCTGCGATCTTTCTTCGGATTGTGCCATCAATCTCTCTCGGGACCAACAAGTACAAGGGAAGGTGGGGAATTTCATTTCTTTGAATCATGTTGCTTTAAATACCACATCATGCCGAATCTATAAATAGATATCACATCAATTCGTTGAGCCTAAATAACCATCTGATAGGTAATTGGATGAGTAATACCAAATGCCACATATCGGCCGACTGAGCTTGTTGTCTGTTGATCAACCTGGTGAATATTTGGACGCTTGAGGTTGGTGAAATTGTCTAGAAGCTTAAGATATTGCTCGGAGCCGATTGAGTCATTGTTGGTGCCGACATTGAGAAAGGACCTTGGACTCGGAGTACTACCTGAGTCACTATCACCAATCAGATCTCGTAAACAAGCTGTATCAAAATAGCTGGTTCATCCTATACTATTCAAATATCTGGTTTATCCTATACTATTCAAATATCTGGTGCCTTCTACTAAAACCAGATGGGGCCATGCAAACCGACAAAACGAGAGGGAGCATAAAGTACGCAAATCAAGGAACTACTTATGAAGCATGGTCATGTGCAAATTCTACGTCATAAAACTCGGAAGAGTGCTGGTCGCATTAGGACACATCACGACCGCGGCATACTTCTTCGCATTCTCAATCAGTGCTCGAGTCATACTTCTTCCATATGCAAGGCACTATTGAGTCCGATGTTCTTCTGGAGACTTGACTAGACATAGCCCTACCTTAGCTTCGGTTCTAAAAAATAAGGTTACCTGTGAAAACTAACCTCAATCTGTTCAATCTAGCTACTAATTTGAGACAGTTGTAAATAAGAAAAAACGGACCAGAAACTGGTCTGTCTATCCGAGTGGGCTAAACAGTGAAGTTTTGCCTACAAGTTACCTCTCCTCTTACTCCTCCTCCTCCTAATACTACTACCACTAAGCGTATAACCATACGAATTACTACTGGGACTGTTGCTGCAGAAATCTCTTCCTTCTGATTCTAGGTCCAAACTTGAGTTCCAAGTATAACACTGGCAGCGATAGCAGAGTGATTCCAGCGAGAAGGATGTAGGTCCATCCTTCGCCAATTGCATTCAAAATCAAATCAATAACTGACACCATTGCAGCACCCAACAGGCAACGGACAAGATTATTCTGCCAACAAGAAGAAAAAAACACAAAATCAGTCACAAGACACAAAAAGGCACAAAAATATTTAAACGTATCCAGGTTTAAAATAGAGGCCAATCTCCACTCACACATGCTGTTACTGCGGAACCTTGGCCCGGTACGAGATCGATCATGATTGTAGAAGAACCATTCAAAATAGCTGTGCTCGTATATCCCACTATATCAATCAAATCACATAAGAGTCTTGGTATTGAATACTCTTGGTAGTACTCACTGATAATGTGAAGTATAAGTGGTACAGAAATATGTGTTCCTTTCTCCATTACCCAACCATACACAGCGATCGAAGCAGCGAAAATAACAACTAAGGCTGGTAATAACTCTAATCGAGCCTAATTAATCTACATTTAGTCTTCTGGTTTTCTAAATAAAAACAAGGAAGAATACCTTCTCTATCGGAAAATCAGGATGTTTATCGACTGTCTGAGGGTCCACGACGATCTTTTCTCCTTCATTTCGAATCAACTCCTCCATAAATATCCTCTTCGTCCTCTGATACCAAAAATCTAAAATCTTTCCATTAATAGCACTTCCAAGAGCCATACCAGACCCAACCGCAAGGAAACAGAACCCAATTTTGCTATCATCCAAGAACGGATACGTTCGATCAAAAAGAGTGGAAATAGGAGTTAAGATGCCATAGGTAACAGAGTATATCGAACCGCTGAGAGCAAGTAACAGCAAGAAATCTTTTCTGGCATAAAGTTTGAATGGATTTTGAAATGGTTTCTTCGGAGGTGTAGGGATATTCAAATTGTGCTTGTTCTTTTTGCCAACTATGGGAATGACTGGAGTGTATACCAGCTTCCAAAGCCCTTTAGTCTTGTGGCGAACCGCCAAGAGAGTCTCTGGCATGAAACTAAAAAAAGATTCTCAATTAGTTTGTTGATATCACTATATATATATATGAAAGACGACTGTACAAGATAATGATCGCGAGGCAACAAAAGGCAGCAATACACAAAAACCAGAAAATAGACCTGAATGTTTTCGGAGGGACATCAGGAATCATATCGGGAATTTTCAGATAGGACAACTTACCTCCAACCCAATGACTGGGACAATACACCTCCAATAATAGGACCCACGGCGGGAGCCACCATGGGACTAAAAATAAAGAACCCATAAAACCCTGCTCGTTCTGCAGGGGTTGATATATCTGCAATCACACCAGCACCTTTATCACATCAACACATTGCTCGTCAGTTTACACTTGTATTTTTGGTAATCGTGGGGTGCAAAGAACATACCGATAGCAATGGTACTAGCTGATCCACCAGCCTGTACACATCTCAACACTAAAAGTAGCCAGAATGCTGACGTTGGCACTAAAGCAAGTCCGACACAGGACACAGTTAGGAGAAGGAGGCAACCTGCTGATGTCGGCCTTCTTCCTATGTTGTCGGAAAGTGTACCCCAAACCATAGGCGCTATTCTCGCATATCGACACATTGTACCATTTGATACAAAAAAATAGGGAACTGAACATACCTACACCTTGAAGAATCATGTACATTGATACCTTTGGTGAACGAGTAAGTATACGAGTGGATGTATCCAATTAAAAACATACTGTTAGATTGATTAACTCGGTTGATTTGTTGAACGTCAAAGCTAGCGAAGGTATGACAGGATAATATATGATAGAAGATAGAGGACTGTTCACAGAAATTGGTTTAAGCATGACATGGACGAGATTACGCCCGTTCGGGTCACTGTACCTAAAGAATCCCGCGAAGGATGTTAGGCATACGATGAACCATTTCTCCTTCCTCGTGAATACATTCTTTTCCAGATCGTGAGAATGATTGTGATCAACATTCGTTTCAGTGAGGCTTGCTTCGTCGGCCGATTGGGTCGCTGCATGCGTTGAAGATTTTTCGCTCATGTTTATGATGTAGCTTTCTTTGAGGAAGTACAATTGCATATTGGCACATTTGGCACATTTATACCTTCCTATATCTGTGTCTCAAAAGATAGATTAGGGTCTCTCTTGGCACCACAATTCATTGCCCACGTTATTTATAGACATCGGCGCCAATCCGGTAAAATTGTTAATCTAGTGTAATGCCGAGCAATTCGGCGAGGTAGACAGTTAAGTGGCTTTTTCGTCAACCCAAATATGTGGGCAACACCTCAAAAACCGATCCCAAGGTAACTCGGCTGCGTCCTCCTTCTACCAGCTTCTTGAACGAGTAATGTTTGGGTCCATCCTTTTCAGTGACGATGTTATCGCGACGAAGCTGATCCACCTGTATCATTGAGAATAATATACTTGAACGGGGAAGTTTTTTGACAGAAGTATTGGAGGTTATACCTGTGCCCGAGTAACCGTGAACAAATTCGTAGGTAATTTCTCGAGAAGAGTGCCTTGCAGGTAACCCAAGGCAAAGGGAACTGATACAATTGGTCGGTTCCTGTGAGTACATTTCAATATGAGCTCCATTAGTTCCCTAAAGGTGAGAACTAGAGTCAATGAGATTAAGAGAAGAACCAATCGGATCTTAAGAGCGTACTGTCAGGTCCGCCAGCTTCAATGACAACACCAGCTACCCGATCTTCAATGGCTGGTTCTAGTCTTGAAATGATTTCAACAGCACGCCCTAAGTCCTCGACATATACAGGTTGAAACCGGGTTGTACCACCCCCATAAACTGGCAAGAATGGAAGGAGACGTGATAACTGTGCGAATCGCTGTCAGATGAATTAGTATTCATATTCCCATGTTAGCGTTAGAAACTCCCACTAACGTTGAAGAAGTTATCGTGAGGCCCAAACACCAAACTAGGCCGAAGAATGGTGACATTGGGACATAATTGCATCACTGACTCTTCTGCAAGTCCTTTAGTTCTCACATAGGGTATCTCGCTCTTTGAATTTGCTCCTATCGCACTGAAATGTATTAATTTCGAGTGGGTCTGTTTCGCAGCCTTTGCAACATTTTCTGCACCACGCCATTGAATTTCTTCGAATTTTTGTGGAGTCCCATACATTGTTCCCACTAGCGAGACGACGACGTCCGCTCCTTCGAATGCGGGAGCCAGGGTTTCAGGTTTGGTAATGTCCAGGGGTACGGCAGGAAGAAGCCGTTCTTGTGGCAACTCCTTCCGAAGTTTTTCGTGTAGTCGCTGGGGATTGCGGGATGATATTTGGACCCTGCGTGTGACCATGCCCAAGGGTGGGGCATTAGCAATATGTCGTATGATGCTTGTCCCTAAAGCCACGGTGAGAGTCTGCGGTTCACCTTGGAGATAAAGTTGCATATATTTACCTACAAATCCCGCACCACATACAACGACTTTGCTATAGGACATGGCGGTCGTGCTAATCCCTCGTCAGTGACGTAAGGCGAAGCTCGCCAGCACAAAATTGGCCGTGATTTGTCTTGGAAGGGATCAGATCAGCAGCGTCGATCAAATCACGGGTGGATATATTCGAATAGAAGTATAACCAGTGTACCAAGATAGATTTCAACCTTTCAAGCTCAAGGCATAACACTGTCTACATCTCCAACAATTGTCACTCCATCTTCGAAACCTGATATTCTTGATCGACTTCGCTTTTTGACTGGCTTTGCAGGTGTTTCTACGACTGGTTCTTCGGTAGGTTCCACTTCGATGGTTGGTGGAGGTGGAGGCGCACGAATTTCTGGACATGGCCCAGAGAAATCTTTTCCAGTCATGCGTTCCAATGTTTTCATATCTACAGGAGCTATCAGTATAATGAAATTAACAAGCTTTAACTGCAAATACCCACCGACCGGAATTTTGTTATTTAAGCAATAATTTATACGGGCATGATTTTTCTTATCCTCTGCCTTGAATTTATTTTTACATGATTTACGATCTCGACCTGGTAATACATAAGCAATAAGTTCATAATTTTCGCCATATTGTGAAAGGGCCTGGAAAGGGTGTTAATTGTTTGCTGATGCATAGAAAGGAATTTGCGTACATTGTAGAATAGTTCGGTTTCCTCTGCACTCCATCGAGAACCACGATAACGTTTCCCATAGGTACCAGAATTGGTGAATTTTGTATGGTCTGACTCAGTTATATGTGTGTAACCGGTCATGTCCTCTGTGTTGTCAACACGATCGACAGTGAGTGAATCCTCATCAATGATAGTCTCTCCGTTGGGGCCTATCCGAACTTGGACATTATATCTGCTAGTCTCCAAGTTTTGGTTGTATATTTCGTTCTCATCGTCTGCATCACCAGTGCTTGGGCCTGCTATGGAAACACCTGTCCTAGCTTCTGTCTCGGCGAGTGGATTAGATGAAGGGGGATCGGTATGTTCCATATCTTCATCTACTGTTCGGCCGTATTTCTTGGCCTCCATGAGTTCCTTCATTCTCATTCGCCGCTCTTTATTCCTTTGCTTCCAAGCGACATGGTTACTGACAATTTCCGCGGCCTTGCTACTAACACGCCCTTGTCCTATATCACTACAGAGTGTGGCCATCGTCACAGTGGTGGGGTCTATATTTTCCCCTGGATCAGCATTGGGGTCATATGGTGGAACGGAAGGGCCACGGGAACGGCGTTGCCGAGGAGTAGTACTCCGTGATTTAGACTTTTTGGCTGTTGAAGTATCCTCGTCCTCGCCGTCGCTGGATACTTTTGACGCCTTTCGTCTTCGCTTTGGTTGACTCGTAGATACAAGAGCGGATGGAGGTTGGGATGGCTGAATTTGGTTGACATGACCATGTACTGGTACTTGTACGAATGAATTTGTGTCTCCCATGTAAAAAGAGCCAGGAGGCGGAATAAATGTAGCTGGCGGTGTCGGGAAAGGCATATGGGACATTTGGGGCTGGAATGCAAGAGGATGCACGTCCTGACGAGAAGGAACAGTAATGGCATTACCCTGGCTCGGTGAACGTCCGACGGTGAAGAGAGAGGGAGGAAGATTAGAGGCGTTGGCTAGCACCGGTGCATGTTGTTGTCGAGGAGGAATGCTCAGGGCATGGGCAAGAGTTGGAGGTTCGCGAACTAGAGTCTGAGGTGGGGTTGGTAAAAATGAAACAGGTTCTGGTTGGGGAGGTGAAGTGAGTTGTGTGGCTGTTTCTCTTCCAGGAACTGTTGTTAAAGAGATAGGAGGAGATACTTGTGGTGTTTCTGAAGGAGCTGGGGTGGATTCTGGGATTATATGGAGTTCCTGGGTGGTGGGCTGAGATTGGACTGGAGTTGTTGGTGCCCGAGAACGTGCTTTGGCTACTGGTCGAAAGACCGTGCTCCCCTTTTCTGTATGTTGTCAGAGGAGTGGTAAAGGCTGGAGAAAGCTGGTGTACTTACGGACTCTACTGCTCATGTGTGTGCATTTGGAGATAAGATGAGAGAGCGCGGGTCGGGATGTCCTGAATTGGACCGTATTCCTTCCCACCATCCACATGGCCCACCTCAACTTTCCATACGGCAAGAAAAGAAACTGGGAGCTCGATACCACTGACACCGACATAGGTCTAAAGCCCGTTCCAGACAGGTATGCCCATCGTTGTCTGCTCTGTTCCCGGCTCACCGGATGCACAGTCTCGTGGTCCTCCAGTCCCTGCGCCAATGCAAGTCTCCCCATTCCAATCGTTAGTCTATGTATTCACATTTCTTCCAGCTAGAGACCAATGGCTCTCAAACACATTTCCAAAGTTCACAAGCAAAGCCAGAGGTGCCAAGGCCACCGAGTCACCACCCCCACATACAATACAGGCTAGAGGCAAATGCGATCTTGCTGTCGGTCCACACATCTTCCCAGACACAACGTTCTACGAAGTACACTACATGCAGACGTCTTCAGTAACCCCGACACTACATATGCCTTCCCCCGCAACTGTGTATCCAGCTAATACCAGTACTTCCACACAACCCTCTGCATCTACATCTACTACTGCCGCACAACAAGCCACTGAACAACTCAAACTCTCTTTGGGTGAGGGATTGGAATACACAATATCATCGGACCTTGTCTCTAGAATCCACTACGAAGCCTCAGTAAATCCCATCTTTGCAGACAAATTCCGCCTCGCAGTGAATCCAAATGCAACAGAGGACCAGATCAGAAACTTTGCATTTGCACTTCCCAGCCTCCCAGGTGTCAAGGCTACAGGGGTCCCCTCATCTCTCACGCTATCAATGGGAGACTCTGCACAGGCTGTTCAACAACATGTGCCACCTGTTCGGGAATGGGACATTGTCATTGAGTTTAATGAGCTGCCTAATGAACGGTGGCTAATACCTCGAGGAACTGTTGCTTCATGTACACGCATAGTGAACAAGGATGGTATTACTTTACCTGATGCCTCTCTCGCACTTCGAATTCCTCTACCCGAAACCAAACCCAAACCCGCAACTACTGAGGAATCCACTACAACTCCCGAATCTATACCCCCTTATGCTGCCAAGTATACCATGCGCAAAACACCCTCTCTTGTTTATGATCTAATTCTTAGATGGATTGGAGGGGACGAGCAAAATCGACAGAATACAGAAATATTAGCAAAATTGGTCAGTAAAGTCTCGATATATGCGTCACCATTCAATGACTTATTCTTGTTTTTACCCAGCCCTCAAGAAGGAAGGTTTATCTTGCACACCGAGTGGCTCCCGGAGGTTTATTAACTCAACTTCAAGCAGTGAGTTTTATACTTTCACAATCCATTTCCCTCCTTAAATCTTTATCTTGCCAAGGCCCAAACGACAAACTACAGTTTCAAGCCACTAAAGCAAGGCCCATCAGCACCTCCTCGTGCACGCCGCAAGCAACCTCCAAAACCCAAACCACCAAAATCTACACCAGTGAATTCTACAACAGCGACTGCCACAACCGTTACTACTACTTCTGCCACCATACCTACTACCATCGTCACCGCCCCAACAGCTACTAAAGTCGGGAAACCTACCACCCAAACCTCGACTTCAACTTCAAATCGGGGCCCCGCTACACAAGATTCCTCGAAACCAAAAGAGCCTAAACGTCGAAGATATCAAAACCACACTGTAAAACATCCACCTGCTCCAATTCGTTGTCTTGTATGCTTTAAAACAGATGTACCCCTCATGATGGGTGGACGTGAGTACAGCCTCTTCAAATTTGTGTAACAATTTTCAGGTTAAAAATGATATCATATGATTAGGATATTGTCGTGAATGTGTAGATGCAGGCAAAGCCAACCTCGCTATTCCGCAATTACCTCGAGTACCTCAAACATATACATTTTCCTATTCCTCGTCGATTCAATCACAAATTCCAACCTCCTCTGTTATTATGAATCCACCAACAGCCATATCAGTAGTGCCAGTGAAAGCCACACCGGTGGTACAACCACAACCAACAACGAATGCGACACCTGTATCTACACAACTAACCACCCCCGCCCCCACACCCACATCCACATCCACATCCACCTCGGTCGCTAATACCAAGAATGTGATGTCTGAGTGATCTCGATCCTCTGCGATAATCCAAAATGTTCATGTTTTGTTGTTTATGTTTCATGTATTAATTTCTGTTCGTACCAAGACACGAGTTCTGACACTGAAGCATTTCGAAAAAGGACGTGTATTAGCATAAGCAGTCAGGCGAACCCACAGTGAATGGTAAACTACCTGATGAGTTCCCAACCCCACTGAAAAGGGCATCCTGATGCTCTGATCGAACTGACGCCAAAACATTGAGCCCACCCTCGACCGGGATCTCAAAGTGAAAACTGGCCCAGTGGAAGTTGAAATCATATGGGTACGAGATCTCAGAACGAATGGTTGATAGATTCGCTCACAGGCTGAAGAATTATACCTTCATTTAATTGACGAGTCTCTCTATGTCGTCTACATTACAGTGCACCAGCCTCTTCCCTATCTCGAATTACAACTACACTACGATACAAGGTATGAAGAGGGGGGATATATATAATAAGAATAGTTCTTGAAAAGGATTGTGAACGTCGATGTTGATGAATTGCGATAATGATGAAGTGAGAGAAAAAAATGTAATAAAAAAATCAAATAATATTATACCAGTTCTTTTCTTTTTCAAGTCAAAAGATTGACAGACCAACCCAACCACCACGCAATTACACCTACCTCCATAAAAACAATTACAAATTCTAAAAAGACAGCACACCACTGCAATAGAATACCAATCCAAAAGAAAGGTAAAGCAGTGTACCTAATTCCATCATATGGAATCCATTGTAGTCTTATATTCCATAAAGATGTAACTGCCGCGCGAGATTGTAGAATGGATATCATGATTGAAGCGATAAAGAATAAACCGAGTCCAAGCCAATGTCGTGGTGAACGTTTAGGGAATTTTTTGATCAAGTAACGTTTATGTTCACCAGTGAACTCGTTACGGTAGAGTGGGATAATGAGGAAGTCGCGGATATCCTCGCCGATCCGTTTGCCATAAGTACGCCAGAAAGGTGTCACAGTATCGAGAACAAATGTGAGAGCGTCCATACCAAACTCCCATACTTGTTGATAGTGGTCTTTGTAACTCTCTTCGAGCGCAATGGCTTGAGAAATCTGAGAAAATTTCAGTTAATAAATAGACAAACAATAAGTAAGACAATAATACCTCAGGATATTGTGCAGAGGTCATCGTAACTGTCTTGTCATAATCATCTTTAACTTCTTTGTGCAATTTCTTCACATCACGCAACACTGTTTCCACTTCTTGTAATTTCTCCGCTATGACCCCCTTCTTTTCCTCCAACTCAAAGAGATAGCGCATTAATGAGGTGACTTGATTGTCCAAGATAGACCCTGAATCCGTTGCTCGATGTGATTCTTGTGATATAAAATTGGTAAAAACTTCTCTTTGCCGAGCAATTCTTTGATGAATATCCTCTACAACGCGCCAACCGCGCAACCGTTTCGTGGAACCTGTTACCGTAGCTGGATCGTGACCAAAAGATTCGACAAGCTCCTTTGGTAGAGTCTGATACTTCTTGCCGAGGACGTTCAAGGCATTACGTTGAGCTGAGTCGTAACCTTTTACAGCAATGGAGATATGGTTGAGGAGTAGGCGGATGCGTTTATTATGTGCTACTGCATCGTTCAACAAACTAGGAGCACATTAATATCCGCTTTTGTGTAGGAAAGACCTTGAAGACGTACGCTTTCTTCCGTTCATATTCAAGTATCAAGTCGTGCTCCTTTTGTATTGCTTGATCCTCTGATGGTAGTGGTCGAGGAGACGAGGAAAGGCTCCTTTGCATAACCGGCAAATCGAGGTTCGACAACGACCTAGGTAGATGCGAATATTTGGATTCCGATATTGTATCAGTGTTATCAGGATTTTCTGTTTCTGGTAAAACCAGGGTGGGTAGATTTTTGCCCAGATTGATAATGGTTGGTTGCTTCGTCCCGTTGAAGATTGGGGAGGATTCCAAAGTGACAATAGGTTTGTTATGTTCTTCTGTACCACTGCCCGCTCTGTCGCGTTGTGGTGTGATTCGTCCTAAGTATCCAGGTTGTTTGGCAGAAGGGACAGGAGAAGCTACAGGGTTAGAAGTATTACTGACAACACTACTAAGTGCTGATTCTCCACTTCTCCTTGATTCGACATCAAGGGAACTACGAGGTGAGAATTTCCCATCCAATGTATTATAAACGGGCTGGGGAACAAGGTGGTCAAGCGTAAGGGGGCGAAAAGGCGACGTCGGAAGCGAACCATCTTCAGGGATAGACTCCATACGTTGAGGTGACATTTGAGCATGTAAGAACTCCTCCATAATGCGCCCTGAGAGATGCCACCGTGAAGTCCGATCTGCTGTACGAGGAAGGTGCTTTAGCCAAGTCAGCGGTTCAATCTTCTCAAGTCCCTGTCGCAAGGACTCGTCCTGTGAACCATACCAACGAGAAATCACAGCCAAATTTACAGGAATTTTGTTTTCCGGAGAGTTGGAGTTATTAATGATTTGGTACCTCCGTTGTAATTGGTCTGACGTCATGGCCGCTTTACGACGTGTTTGGGAGGAGGCAGATGAACGAAGCCTAGCAAGTCGTTCTTGTAACTTTTAGGGGCTGCGTTATAGCGCACAAAGAAGGGTAAAATACCTGTATGCGTTCTTTCCTGCTGATCTTGCATCATTTCTAACGGTGGCAACTTGTCCTTGTCTTTACGGCGAAGCGCCCATTTCTTATCTAACTTCTCCTCGTCGGATGCTGCATTTCCCCAATCCAAAGTTAGCCCATTATCTAGGGATGAAGGAACTGGATGTTGGGAAACGGGAGGCACGGGCCGCGTAGTTGATGGACTGAAGTCGATGTCGGATGTCGTACTTGTACTCGTCTTCCGCAGCGGACTGGATCCTGGTGATGGAACGGGAGTTTGTAAGAGAGGGAAATGCTTTGCAGTGGACTTAGTTTCTTTGGAAGATATGGACATAGGCATGCCAACCACAGCATGAGTTTCAGCACCAGATTTCTGGTTGTGCTTCATCTTCGCTTCTCGTCGAGCCTTGAGTTTGAGTGCCCGTTGAACGTCTTGGAGAATCCGAGGATCTGCAATAAATGTAAGGAGACATTTTTGTAGTTAGATATATGCGTTAGCTTGCCTTCCTGAGCTATAGCAAGGTCAGAAATCTCGTTGTGTAGTACAAGTACAATGTCACTCACAAAGATCATATTCATCTGCATATACATCCTGTTCGTTACTGCCGTTATTGATATTCTGTATGATTTGAGCTGGTGGTAGCAAATTGTCGTCTGTGCCGGCCAGTATGGGAGACTTTCGTGTCCAATATACCGAATCTGATGGGTGGTATGTGCCGTCGTCCGAAACGCGACGCCGTCTGTCTTGTGTAACTGCCGTCCGTGGATTGAGAGGAGAGCCTCGTCGTGGAGGGGGGGTAAGGTGTTGGTTTATATGTGTGGAGGAGCCTTCACCAGAGTATAGTCGTCGTCGTGTCGGAGACGGACTTTCTGGGAAGTGTATACGAGCTGGACGCTGCTCTGCTTGTACATCATCAGATTTCCTCGAGCCAGGTCGCTCCATTTACCCTCATTCGAGGGGGAATAGTGTGCAAGTATAGCAATGTAAGTTGTAACGGTGTAAAGAGCTAAGCTACAGATATTCATATGATGAAATGAATTCACGTGATAGCCTATATTATTCCTGTCTACTTAAACCGAGGCATCCTTTTTCCGGCGTTACGTTTTTTGCTCATCAACAGTCGGAAGAACATTACTGCAGTAAGCCCAGAGAGCGCATACCTGTAACGTACCTAATCAGACACGGTACCAAGAACGGGACGTGTTAACATACCATGTGATGACATATGATAAATGCGAGTTTCGCAAATCCACAGCTGGAGGACGTCCAACAGGAACACCCTTATCAATTAATGTAGACGCTTGACCAGCGTGGCCCTCTACATCATTGTCAATGCCGATCCTTTATGTTGCTTCAATGGTGCTTACCGAAGATTTGTTCAACAAATACTGGTTGAACACCTGCCTTTTCTCCACCAACATATTCTGCCATAGCCTCAACGTCTGTCCAATACCATTTACCTTTCTCTGGCTCATTATTGGGAGTAAAACTATTTTTGGGTTGCGAAGTTCTCAACATGCCAATGATTTCAACTTCTCCAGTGTCCTTCAGATATTCCCCGGCCTCGAATTTTTCTTTTGACACGAATCCACGATCCACCAGAACAGTGGAGCCATTTTCTCGGACCAACGGAGTGACAATGTGATAGCCATGGACACCGTCGCGTACTCGAGGTGAGAAAACCATCGTTCGTGAGTGGTCCCATTTCCCTTTCAGTAGAACCTTCCGGAAGACGAATTCAGGAATCACTGCAAGGCTAATTCGGTTAGAGGAAGAAAAGTTAGACGCGTTGTAATTTGTGTAACGTACTTGATCTTGCTGGGTAATGTAATCGGAGGCAACTCCAATTTCTCCTCGAGCTCGTCAATAAGATCTATTTTCCATTTCAAGCGCTTCATTTGCCAGGTCCCTAGCCCAAACGTAAAGAATGGGATGATTCCCACTACAATCATCGTTGGTGTAATCCATGACTCTTTCCGTGGTTTGTAAATGGTTGGAACGTCAGACTTCTGCTGCCACCACAATTTACGTTTCGTGTGTTGAAAGCATTGCGCACGCTTCTGTAGTAAGGACTGAGGTCGTAGGGTACTGAGATACCTGAATGAAAACATGAGTAGGACTTGTTGGTCAAGACCTGCTTTGGGATAATCCGGGTTGCCTAAGAATAGGCCGAGATTTCGCACGAGGCGTAGCTGAACTGATACAACTGGCCCTGTCATAATATACCCTTTCCTCCACCACCTCTCGGTAGGACAAGGAGTACTTCTAGAAACATCATCATAAACCTACGTGATAATGTGCGCTTTTTGCATTTTCTAGATCGTGTCATGCACAGCACTCATTCGAGTCATCTCACAGGTTCGGTGGTAGTAGCCGCGGACGAGGTGGATTCGATATGGACGAAGAGATGCATTATCCTACACGGCCAGTAGACAAGGATAAAGCAGAGCAAGAGCTCGTGGTTAATATTAAGAAGGCGACGAGCCCGGAAGAAACTGCACCAAAACAGAAACACGTTCGAAGTAAGTTGTGTCCTGCCCCTACCCATAGTCGTGTCTGATTGTGCAACTAGAATGCATCGTTTATACATGGGATTATCATTCTTCAATATCATTCTGGAGTGGCCTTCGCGTACAACCAATCATGGCCGATGAGGTTCAAACCTTCAAAGCTTTGATCACCGTGCATAAGGTCTTGCAAGAGGGTCATCCTGTAGTATGTCCGACCACTTGCTTGGTTTCCACCACTGGTACTTACATTACATTAGACTATCAAGGAAGCTCATGGACAAACCGCGTGGCTCGAAACTTGTGCGAGGACGCTTTCAGGAGAGGGAGCCCGAGGTGAGTATTGTATATCTTAATTAACGAAACCTGATTTATCGCAACAACCAGGCTATGGCTCACTTATCAGAACCTACGTACAGTTCTTGTTGGCTAAACTTAGGTTCCATCGCTTACGCCCCGAATTCAATGGCTTGTTTGAGTATGAGGAATATGTTACATTGAAGGGCATCGACGATCCCAACGAGGGGTGAGTTCATTGATTGGCAGATACGATTACTAGGTTGACCCGGCGTACCAGTTATGAGACTATCACTGATCTCATGAATCTACAAGATCAAATTGAATCATTCCAAAAGATGGTGTTTTCGCATTTCAGATACTCAAATAACAATGAGTGTCGGATATCCGCCCTCGTACCACTGGTTAAAGAAAGCTGGGGGATTTACAGATTCATCACGAGCATGCTGCGTGCTATGTATCGCAGTATGTTGTTCTCAAGACCCGATGTTTGATGCATTATCTGACTCTCCAACAGGAACTAACGATGTTGACGCCCTGGAACCATTAAAGGAACGTTATGCAAACCAACATTATGGTCTTCGTAAATTCTACTATGAATGCTCCAACCTGAAATATCTGACCGGTCTTATTAATGTACCAAAGCTTGGACACGTATGTCTATATCGCCCTTCATGAGGTTTTTCCCTCAAGGCTAACGATCTCCAGGAACCCCCTAATTTGATGGATACTGGAGACGCACCAGACCTGCCCGCAAGACCAGCACAGGAGAAAACACCCGCACCTACTTCGACACCGCAGCCCAGTGCTGCAGAAGTCAACGAACAGGCCCGTATTTTGAAGCAATATGAAGAACAGCAAGCTGCGCTAGTGAATGCTCGCGAAGAGGAAGAACGACGTAGACAGGAAGCTCAACTTGCACAACAGCGAGAATTCGAGCAAAGACAACGGGAACAAGAGGAAGCTCAGCGCATCGCACAAGAACAACTGTTGCAAGCACAGATGCAACAGCATCAGTTCGCACAGAACCAGGAAGTTATGCAGTTACAACAAGAGATTCTTAATATGAGGGGACAATACGAAAGAGACCAGATCTTTTTGGAGCAATATGACCGTGTAAGCATTTTTTTACAACGATATTGATCTGTTTCTTATTATCCTTTTAGCGAGTGAAAGCTTTGGAAGCTGAGCTGGCATCGGTTTCTGCCAACGTCAGCTCTCAGTTTGCATCGAAGGACGACTTAATCAAACAACTCCAAGACCAAGTTACACTTTGGCGGAACAAATACGAAGCTTTGGCTAAGCTTTACAGTCAACTCCGAACAGAGCACCTTGATATGCTCTCAAAGTTCAAGCAATTGCAACTTAAAGCTAATTCGGCTCAAGAGGCTAATGATCGCGTTGAGAGAATGGAACGAGATCTGAAGGCCAAGAATATAGAGCTTGCAGATATGCTTCGCGAACGTGACCGTGCTCGCTTTGATGTTGATCGTCAGAAATCGTCGCATAAAGATGAGATTGAACGTTTACGTCGTGAACTTAACTTTGCGAACGAGCGTGCGGAAGATTCCTCCCGCAACAAGAGTCAGGAAGTGTCATCTGTCATGTCTAGGTATAATAGGCAGATCACTGAACTTGAGGATTCGCTGGCCGTGAGTGGTTTATTTAAGCTAGCTAATTTAATACCACATCTCTGACCTTAATATAAAGGGAAAGCAAGTCCAGATCGACGAACTGCTTACTAGCTTGAACAACTCACGGATGGATTTGGAGAGAATACGCGAGGAGAAGGATGCAGAAATCCAAATCCTCCAAGAGGGCATGGACTCCACTATCCAACACCTTTCGGAAGTTCAAGCGGTATGTCATTCTTAATAATCTTTCAAGCCCCTTTGTCTTGACATTACGACCCATTCCACAGACTCAAGGCTTTGTAGACGAGACTACGAACGCTCAAATTGATAACCTAATTTTGGACCATCGCAAGCAACTAAATCAAATCATTGGTAAGTTCTCCAATACAATCCACAATTATCACTCATCCGTGCTCTAGATTCTATCTTCCAGGCATGCGTACAGAAAGTGGACGATGCCATTTACGAGCTTGAATCACCTTCACAGGCTGGTAATCTCAACTCCACACCAGAGTACACTCTCTCCATGATTGAGAAAGCTATTAACAATGCGACTGAATTTGCAACTATTCACACTCTTTACCTTGGCGGTGAAGAAGGCGGTGATCACGTTGCTGTTATCAAATCTGCCAACGAATTTGCCCAGTCACTCACTGATGTGCTCACAAACACCAAGGGTATCACTCGTCTGGCCAGTGACGATGATGCTGTTGACAAACTTATCAATGTTGCTAAGGCTTCTGGTGATGTTGGCTTGCGCTTCTTCGATAATCTAAAGTCGTATAGATTGGAGTTACTTCAACCACACCAACGCAAGGAAGTTCCCACTCGTAATAACAGTCAAGCTCGCGACGCATTTGCCAAGCTCTCACAACTTGTTGAAACACTTGTATCGAAGGACACTAAGGGTGGTTTGGCTCGTGCTAATGGAAACATTGGTGATATCGTTGAACAAGAGATGATGGGTGCTGCAAAGGCAATTGAAGAAGCAACAGAACGTTTGCAACAACTCATGAATCGACCACGCGATTCATCTCGTTTCAGTGCTGTCGATATTCAAGTCCACGATTCTATTCTTGCTTCAGCAATGGCTATCACGAATGCTATTGCTCGTTTGATTAAAGCTGCTACGGATTCACAACAAGAGATTGTTGATAAGGGCAGAGGATCTAGTTCCATGCAACAGTTTTACAAACGTAACAACCGTTGGACTGAAGGTCTTATCTCTGCAGCTAAAGCCGTTGCATCTGCTACGAACCTGCTCATCGAAACCGCTGATGGTGTCCTTTCTGGAACACATTCGCTCGAACAGCTTATTGTGGCTTCGAATGAAGTAGCAGGTGCTACCGCACAACTTGTCGCCGCATCAAGAGTCAAATCCAATCTTATGTCCAAGACTCAAGAACGTCTCGAAGCAGCAGCTAAAGCTGTTACTGCAGCTTGTAAAGCATTGGTGAAACAAGTTAAAGCTGTATCCGCTCGCGAGCTTGAAGAAGATGATGTTGATTATAAGGGTATGGCTGCGCTTGAGTTTAAGAAACGTGAGATGGAACAACAGGTGGAAATTCTCAAGTTGGAGAAGGAATTAGGTGCTGCAAGACATAGGTTGGGAGCCATGAGACGTGCAGGATATCATACAGAGGAAACAGATTAAAAGGGGGGGTTGGTTTTTGGTTTTTGGTTTTTTAGTTCGCTTAGGGGGAAGTTTACTTGGTTGGTTTGATTTTTCATATTTTCTTTGCTATTCACCGGTACCCGTTATTGTCCTTTTTTTTGTTTCTGTTTGTTGTTTTCCTTCGTCATAATTTTTTTGATCTAAGAAGTTTGTTTTTCTTCAACAATACTAAGATGTCAATCACGGTGATATTTGAAAATTTCACGTACATATAAAAACCGTAAGAATAAACTACCCAAGTAAAAAAATTTCGGGGGGTATGTACGTCAAATTCCCATTGTCATAGCCTTGTGTCCACATTATGTACTTAGGGTTAAAATACTCCCTTTGTACTAGACTCTACCATCCCTTCGCTTGACATATACTGTATAAGCGGTATATCCGAACTTCTTAAGGGTCAAGTTGGAAGTCGAGATGCCTCTAGAAGCTAAAAATAACGTATACTTGTTCTGACAAAGCTTAAGCGATATTTGATACAGATAGGTGATGTATAATTTTGGATTCGGCTTCGGCTTCTCCTATTTATGTATGTACCACGTACGAGCGCTTGGGCATTGTCGACGGGGGTGAGAAATCGAAGTGTGTGTTGAGAGAAGTTTACAAGTTAGTCGACTTGTATCTGAGTGAAGTTACTAAATATTGATGATGATGATGATGATGATGATGATGACAAGTTGCAAGCGCTGATAGCGCTATTCATTGTTAGATGGTATAGATCTTCCGAAGCGGTAGAACCATGTGTGGTATTTTCTGTATGGTGACTCGGAGTGGGAACATGCGAACTCAACTGAGACCTGAGGGGGTTATTGGTAAGAGCCTGCGCAGTGTAGACCTTCCGAAGTAATTACAAACCCACATTGTCCCGCCGGAAAAAAATTTAAACCTTGATCAACACAATGTATCGTATTGTTCACAATTTATAACACACCCACCACATCTTACAGTAGTATATCTATCATGTTTTAAGTACTATAGTCATCAAAAGCATAAATATGATAGCCGATTCGGAGCCGAAACTTTTGTGCATAGTATATGTATATTGTGGTATATAGTACGAAACAGATATGCAGATATATTGTCTACTAATCTTTGATGAGGGGGAGGTGGTAGTAAAGACATAGGCTGGATGATGATCGGATGGGGATGAAATGATATCGATATCTAAAAAGGATTGGACTAGAATTTGATGTGTGATATTTCACGGGTAACCGGTAGAGGAAGGTATGTGCTGTTTATAAAACCAGTACATTAAAAGCGGAGATTCTAAGAGAGTTGAGTATATCCGTTTTTAAGTTTAATTCTTAAGTAAACCCATATAAACTGATGTAGAGATCTGAAAAGGTGTGAAAGCGGAAAGATAAGTATGAAACCCGAAAGGTTGAAAAGCATCAGAAAGAAGAGTGGTATAAGAAAAGGATTACAATAAATGAAAAAGGGAAACAACAGAGGCAAAAAAAAAAAACGAATAACAATAACAAATAAATTAACACACTTGAAGAAAACCATTAACATGGGTGAATTGGTGAACGAAAAACCTGGAAAAAAAATTATTTTCAAAGAAACAAAATGCAGAAGTGCAATGAGAAATTAGCGCCTATAACCAAATCCACTTCGAACAGTATCAAAGCTCTCCTTCTCAATCTCCAAGAAACTTTCAGCATGAGAATTAGCTCTGACAAGTGTCCCAATAGCACCGCCAATACATTTCTTCATAGGAGATCGAGATCTTGATGTAACCAAGTTGTCCGCATCATCGTCATCGATATCCAAGAAGGATGGTTTCCTTAACAAAGATTGCCTGCTAGGTTTCTTGGTTGCTTGTTTGTGTCTCAAGCTTGAAGGAGGCGGTCCACGATATGGATGACTTAGAGGTGGTTGAGGTTGAGCAGGCGGTTGGTATTGTGCATGGTTGGAGTGAGCAAAGTCAACCTCAACTTTCGTGTTTTCTCTACAGGCATTTGAGTAAATGTACTCATCAGGAGCGGCTTCTGTAATAACTTGAGCTTTCTGTCGAGGTCGTGGTGGTGGAGGGAGACTTCTCTGTATCGCCATTGGTTGAGAGTCATCTGTCCGTTTCTTCCGAGCTGGCTTTTGTGATGAGACGGAATTGGTATCGCCTTCAATAGTGCCGTTAGTGGTACTATAGGTACCGTCCCATCCTTCGGGTTCATGTATGGTAGACATGGACATCATAACCGAGGGGTTAATCCCAGACGCCGTCGAGGGACGATGGGAAGGGCGAGGGGACATTGTAATCTGTTTGGAGGCCAAGGACATAGATCGGGATAATGTTGGGCTAGGTGGAACTTCTGTTGTACCTATAACCGAACTAGGTGTTTGAGGTGATTGTGCATGTTCCGACATCCATGACGAGAAAAGACTAGGTGGCACGATCTCACTATCCCGATCTGATAGCAATGTTGATGCTGCGGATATTACTCGCTGTCTTATCCTGGGAGGCGAGACGGGGGGCGGTGTGATGGGAATAGAACCGTCGATAATTCCAGCTTCAACCCGGGCAAGCTCTTCAGGGGACATAATACGTTGCGGAGTCCAGTCTGATTGGATCGACTGGACCGGACTCTGGGGAACGTTCTGAATATCGGGGTTCTCGTCCCAGAAAGAACCTGATGCCGACATATGAGTTGGCCAAGGTTTATGTGAGGACCCAAAAAATATATCCTGGTCAGATCGTAGACTGAATAGGGAACGGCTATCATCCTCAGTTGGTAGAATACCCGTGGATGTCGACGGTCTACGTGAACTGGACCCAGAGAAAACGCGCTTTCGAGCAGACACCGAAGTATGGCTCGTTGTACTTCCACGTTTCAATTCGACGGAAGTAGGGTTCTCGGTGACCTGCGGGGGCCCAGGAGTATTAGTGGATGTCGTGTGACCATGCCGGAAACTTAGCGGTAGCGGAGGAAGCCCAAGACGATGATAGGAGCGTTGTTTTCGAGGTGTTTTTTCCACTTGAGATGTGCCTTCGGATATAGTTGCTTGTATCGGCAACGGAGGTGGTCGCTTCGTAAGAGAGGAATGAGAAAGTACCTTTTTTAGAGAACGAGGGGAGTGGTGTGATTTTGAATGCGAGGAAGCACTATTTGTACCTTCCACATTTGAATTAAAATCATCCAGCGGCATATCCAGACAGCCCTTCTTTTCTCTTTTTTTGAGACCTTCGTGATATCCATAAACAATATCCATAGCGTATGAGCTGGAAGACGCAAAAGAAAGGCTCGAAGATACAGGGCTCCCACAAGCGGGTAAGATATCTACTTCAGCAACAAAGGTAGGCTCTTGGGGCAGGGAAGGAGGAGCAGGCAGCTTGGCTGCAGGGGGGGCACTTGGTGGAAGACCCAAACGTTGTTTAGATGTCTGGCGAACAACGCTTCTAGGCAGCTGTCCGGGGTATAAATGGGCTGTAGTCGTGATATTCTTGTTGGCTGAGGATGGGTGCCCTGTAGAGGAAGGACGCCCCGCGGACGAAGAAGGTTGATTTGCAGAGGAAGGTCGACTGTGAGGAATGGAGGGGGACCTACTACCAAGGGAAACATGGGGAAGCCTCGAGTTTGGCCGTTCTTCCTGAAGAAATGGCGGACGGGGGGAAGAACTTTCTGTCATGCCTCTGGAACGGGTTGGCGGACGAGAATTGGGTTGACTGTGACTCTGTGAGATTAACGGCGGTGATGGGAAGGGCAAGACTGAAGAGGAAACAATATGATCCTTATTTCCGGATAAATTGGACATGGACCTGCTGGTATAAACACAATGAGTGCTGGACTGTACAAAAAGTAAGTTGCCTTACGAGGTCGTTAGCGTTTGGGCATTGGTGGTTGCATTATTGGCCTTTCGAGACAATTTTTCTTGATTGCTTGAGTGAGAATTAGAGGAGGAAGAGGAGTAGGAGCCCCGAAGCAGACGAGAGGCCTTGTCCTGTTTCTGAGAGACATCGAGGAAGGAATTGGACGAGTGGTCAGAAAGACGCTGGGCATCCGATGGTTGAACCTGTAGAATACGACGACCAGCAAAAGGGTCCGTGTCAGAGAGGGTCAGCAACGATTGATGCCGAGAGTCCCGGGGGGCATCCAGTGGAGTGACAGGGGGTAAAGAGTCTGCTGGAGAGAGCGGGATAAAATCCTGCCTTGCTCTGTAGTCGGGGTGGTATTTCTTTGAGTGGGAGGGATAGGAACGAAGGGAGGGTGGTGGGTCTTCAATAGTGAGTGTTGGGTGTTTCTTGCTGGACTTGAGGCCAATGACAGATGCAAAGGAGGGAAAGTTGCGTCCTGAAGTAGACTTTTCTGCAACATACTGCCTACGCAGGTCTTTGTTTGAAGGCTTGGAGAGAGACCACCAGCTACGTGAGGACTGGTCAGTGGGATAGGGTGAGGACATGAATGAGCAGAGGAGAAAAGAGTGGGGGACGAGATATCCCAAAGGAGACAGAAATGGCACATGAGAACTAATCAAATCGTTCCTTGCTTTACGAAATAGTTGCATCTCCTCATTAATTTTACCATTAATTTCCATCCATCACTCTCCTTCATTTCGCCCATCACTGTCCCAGTCTGCAGATCCCCACACACTGCCCAGACTCACTCACAGTCAGGTGGCAGCTGGTGGCAGATACACCCGTTGGCAATCCCACGCAATCCTTCCTCCAGGACCAATTTGATCCACTCCACTTGATTCTATTTCACCCGCTTATGTTGCCAGGCAGTTCGTATCCATTAAGTAATATTTCAAACAAGTCAGCTGTTCTTATCCAATCGCTGCCCACACGTCCTCCGTATCCCGGTTCCGTCCACCACCCCGAGACATATCATCACCCTCAGACCGCCCATTCGCTTCTATGTCAAACACAACTGCATTGCGCACTAATGGGCGGCTCAGTTCGTCATCCTCGTCACTATCCATCTCAAGTTCCATCCCAAAACCAGCTCGACGGGCAGCGTTGATATCAATAGGCTTGGGTCGCGAAAAGATCGATTGCCCTGATCTAAGGGATGTATATATCAGTATCCAAGCTCGGCAGTTTCATAACAAGTAGTACTTACTGTCGCATAACTGCGGCAAGTCTCCCAAACTGCAGCACATTTCGCGCAACCAGCAGCAAGGTGTCAAATACTTCCTCTTCCTTGCTACCTGCACCACACTCGGCAAAAGCCAGTACCAGCAGTGTCAGTGCACAGAAAGCAGTCAAGATAACGTCCATAACATTGAACGGTGATTTCCAGAATTGCTGCAGGCCAGATTAAGCACATTTATGAATGGCCAAGTCTAGCACTTACCCTGCCTAGCGCTACGAATCGCACTCCAACTTCTATAATCATAGCTGCGTTAATGATGATTTCCAGGATATAGAATGCGAGCCCAGGACATCCATCCGTCAGACTGAGTACGACTGTCGTCACTGAAAGCGCAGCCATTGCGAGATATAGAAATATATAAGTTCTTGAATGGACAAAGCGGTTTGCTAGCCCTCTAGCAATTTCCTCCCGAGTAAGTGCATAGATAGACCTTGTGGCTCTGGTATGCGCATACACAGTTAGCATAGCATGATATGTCTTCTAGAAATACACATTTGACATACACGGGTTGACCATTTCCAGGTGACCCTTCCGCGCCAGAGTTCAGGGGGTATGTTGTCTCGTCGTCGAGATTATGTGAGTATTGAGTAGCCTGAGCCATGGCGTACTCTCCGCATTCGTTTCATGTTAACCTTGCTGTCCAGAGAGATATCCCATATGTCACGTGATCGATATCCAGTATTAGCAAACACGCAGCCAAATACCAGTCATCGCCTTTTGTTCCTTGCAGTCATCCCCAGACCAAACGGCCGCCACTTTTTTTTTTCCTACTTCTGAAGATATCTAACTTGCAAAAATGGGTGGCGGAGACTTGAATATGAAAAAGTCCTGGCATCCGCTCCTGTTGAAGAATCAGGAGCGGGTCTGGCTTGAGGAGAAGAAAGCGGTATGTCAGTATGCTCTTCTGTACGTACAACTCACTGACGCTAGTCTTTAGCTAGAAGAGAAAAAGAAACTCGATCAACTGCGCAAAGAGAAAGAAGAGGAACGCCAGCTGCAAGAACTACAACGACTACAGGAAGAACAAACTGGAAAAAAGCGGCAGGATAAATTAGAATGGATGTATGCAACACCTGCGACGGGGAGTAGTCAGAATCCCAATGACCTCGAAGATTATCTTTTGGGCAAGAAAAGAGTTGATAAGGCATTGACGGCTGATGATGCTGCAAGGGTATGTTTCCCTGCTTCTTTTATTGGTCGAATGTCTAACACCTCGTTTATTAGCTGGGTGCATCTCATAAGAACTTTATTGCGGTGCAAAATGCCAACACTGCTCGTGACATCTCCGCGAAGATTAGAGAGGATCCACTACTAGCAATCAAGCAACAAGAGCAGGCTGCTTACCAGGCATTGATGTCCAATCCATTGCGGCTGAGGGAAATGCAAGAAAGGAATGGTATCATCCCCAAGAAGGATAAAAAGAAGGAAAAGGAAGAGCGGAAACGGCTGAAGGCAGAGCGAAGGGCTCGGCGGGAACGAAGGTCACAGTCATATGAACGGAGTCCACGCGATCGGCGACGGTCACATAGTCCATATGAGAGGCGACGGTCACCAAGTCCTTACCGAAGACGACACTCTCCATACTCAGATACGGACCGTCGTGAACGTCGATCAAGGAGCCGCGATGACCACCGTTCACCCCGCCGGCGTGAGTATAGTAGGGATCATCACTCCAGACGATACAGCCCTGGCCCACGCCACAAACATGATAACCAAAGCCTAGTGCACGAAAGAACCTCCAAATACAGTCGACACCAAGACAGAAGTCCCCCACGACCTTCTGAGAATGGTCGACAGAGAGATAGAAGCCCCCCGCGAAACTCTGAAAATGGTCGACGCAGAGACAGAAGCCCCCTACCCGAAAATGGAAAACGCTCGCGAAGCTCCAGCCCTCATTACGGTGTTCGCGAGCCACCTCCAAAGCGATACCGCTCGGACCAACCTCCTCCACTTCGTTCCCAACCTCTCCAAATGCCTGGTCCCGCAGACGCAGAATCAAATGCCAAGAAACTTGCTGAAGAACGTGCTGCTCGCCTTGCTGCTATGACCGCCAACGCTTCCCATGTTCAGGATGAGCGTCAAAAGCGCTTAGCTTTGTTGCTAGAGAAGGAGAAGGCAGATTTGCAAAGAGAAGAAGAAGAGCGTGCTAAAGCAGCTAAGTCGGGAGGTGTGGGCGGCTTCATGAGCGCGGATTACAAAAAGGTTTACGGTGGTGAGGGAGGTTTGGAGGATCGTATTAAAAGGTCCCGCAACACATTGGTCATTGACTAGTGCGTACATATGAATATCTTTTCTCCTTGTACTTTTAGCATATATTATGGATTTGCTATCGTTTGTATCACACAGAACTACAGATAATAATATTTCCTTTTCGTTTTTGCAAGATCCACCAAAACACTACATGCCCACCCTCACGTGGATGCTCAACATGATATTTAACGTTCAACACATTTCAACACCATACTCTCTCTTCCTGACACCTTTGCATCTCATCAATGCCTCCACGTCGTGCACCATCCACTCGCTCTATCACCCCTCGCGCACCAAGCCCCGTTGTCGAAGAGGAAGAAGTATACTTTTCTGTTTTCAATGCAACATTTGTGCTTGACAATTACATAGACGCCATTTTTTGATTCTGTCGACGAACTTCAACAACATGTATGCTGTTCAATGTTGAACAGGATAACTCTTTATAAATTCACATACTCTGGGACAGGGAATTAACGTTCAAGATATCTTGAAACTCAAAGTGAGGTTTTACATGAATGCACATCTCAATATAGACATGGGCACTAATGTAGCTTCTAGGCGGCAGCTATCAACACAGTATCAGGTGTAAATATGACAACCAGGCGACAACTTCTGAAACTCAAGGTTGTCAGAGCGCATATATACACAGATTACTTATTCTAACACCACTAAGGGCATGTCGGAAGCTAAGGTAGAGAAAATTAAGGTTGTTATAATCTCCGCATGCTCTAAGAAACTTGAATGGCACTCATATCATTTGAAGGAAGCTGCACACAAGATTTTGGTGGGTTCGTGTAGTTGCCTATCAAGTGGTGCTTATACACTACTTTTTCTATCAAGGGGTCCTCGTTTGCAACTGGAATCGAGATACAGGAACGACGAAAACGAGTAAATATCATCAGCACTGGCAGCAAGTCAGTTGATGCAATTCTTGGTGGTAGGCCTTCATTACCGTGATTCTATCTATGTCATGGACTCTACTTGTTTTCGTTATGATAAGGAGGTTTGATGTCCCAATCTATATCTGAAGGTAAATTCGTCCTTGAATCGGGGATTTATAGAAATCAACATTTAGGTGAAAAGTTTATGGAGAATTCCGGACTGGGAAAACACAATTGGCGCATACAATGAGTGTTATGGCTCAATTGCCGCCTGAACTTGGTGGTGCTTCAGGAAAGGCAGGTTCCACTTTATCACTTAACCAGTAACCTTTCGTATTAACTTTGGTTTTACAGGTCGCATATATTGATACAGAAGGCAGGTTTGCGTCTCTATTACATTGGATGACAACTCACCATCAACATAGGAACTTTTCGTCCCGACCGCATCAGGGCAATTGCCGATAGATTCGGCGTCGATGGTGCAATGGCTCTTGAGAACATCCTCTACGGTATGTAAACGTCACCTTTGACTTGAAATTTTGAACTAATAATGACGTCAAAGCTCGAGCTTTCAATAGCGAACATCAAGTTTGTTGGCTCCCTATTTTCTCCTTTCTTTGTGCTAACATTATCTCGTAGATGGAGCTCATTAACGAGTGTTCTTTACGCTTTGCAGAGGATAAGGATTATAGGCTCTTGGTGAGTCTTTCACGAATTGTATCTTTACCCATTCCTCATACAGTGTAGATCGTGGATAGTATCATGGCCCTGTTCCGAGTTGACTACTCTGGTCGTGGGGAGCTCAGTGAACGTCAACAGAAGGTGAGTTAACTTGATCTACCTTATAAGTTATATGTGAAACCTTCATATTCCCTAGCTTGCTCAGGTTACTCAACTAGTATAATGAACATCCGGAAGTAATATCTAACATTTATCCTCAGATGTTATCCAAGTTAACAAAACTCTCAGAGGAGTTTAACGTGAAAGTACCACTATTTTCTTTGACAAGCTTTCTGACGTTTCTATAGATTGCGATTCTTCTAACTAACCAAGTGCAATGTAGGGTTCCAGTTTCCCTATGTATGATTCCTATACAATGCATTGACATATCTTAGCGGATCCTGGTGCTACTATGACTTTTGTTGCTGGAGGTGCTCTTAAACCCATCGGAGGACATATCTTATCACATGCTTCAGCCACACGTTTGTATTTGCGCAAAGGTCGGGCCGAAGAACGTGTTGCCAAATTGGTTGATAGTCCTGATAGGCCGGAAAGTGAGGCATCATACAAACTTGACGAAGGGGGTTGGACTGATGTCTAGATGCTCCAAACCATCCGTGCTGGGTTCATTTCATCATAACGGCCGCAATACTAAAATGTTCTGTCTCTGTCTCTTCATAGTGCTGTATCCAATTGCTTGTGAACGTCCAAAATATGATCATCATTTATGCAATGTAGCTTCGCGTGGTATACCGACACATGCCATGCCACAAAACTTCTGAAAGTACCTTATGGGGACTATGCACGAATTGCTGATCACATCAGCGGACTTAACTGCGTTAAACGTTCCTCATAAGCAATGTGGTTCTGAGCTCGTTCCATGTGCTTCGTTGAAAGTTCATCAATCATTGCCGATCTGCTGCCTTCATCCGTGCGTAGTATAAGATCGGCTAACCATGCTTCTTTCCCTACTAGGTCACTATTCTTAACATCTCCCTCACAAGATGATTCGTTCAGTGTCGTTACTTGCTCTTGCTATCTCTGGTACTCTCGCATCTCGGTCATTGAGTACTTATCCTAGCATATCTGCATGTACTCAAGAACCCGCCTTCTTCTCTTGCGAAAATGCGACAGCCATTACGAATACCTGTTGCTCGCCCACTCCAGGTGGACTTGTGTTGCAAACTCAATTTTGGAGCACTTGGACGGGTTTGGAACGGAAAGGTCAAAAGTTACCAAAAGGAAGTTGGACTATTCATGGCCTCTGGCCGGACAACTGTGACGGGTATGCATTTTTGACATTGCAATCTCTTTATTCGAATTTCAAACTTCATTTTAACCTCAGGTCGTATGAGCAATACTGCGATTTATCAAGACAATATGACAGAGATCCTTCACCACCTATTCTACCGGACGGCACAGTTGTACCTAAATACAAAGGTCCTGGAATGGATACCTTTTTGAGGAAATTCGGGAGAAGAAAACTACTTGATTATAGTGAATTTCAACTAATATATTTCCCCGACAATTCACTTAATATATGGAACTAACAGTGAACACCTACTGGATCAATCAAGCAGCTCCGAATGCTGAACTTTGGGCCCATGAGGTAAGTTGAATTGTCCCTTGTTTTCGTTTGAATATCCTCTCAGATTTTTATAGTTTGCCAAGCATGCGACTTGCACTTCTACCTTTGATGTTGCATGTTATGGTAGTTCTTACACACAACATGCTGAAGTCGTCGACTACTTTGATGCTACAGTCAGGGCCTTCCAGCTTTATCCTACCTTCAAACTACTTGCTGCGTAAGTTTTTCCACCCATAAATTACTCTCGGTTTTCAAGGCTCATCATCATTCTTTGATTCAGAGGAGGCGTGGTACCTTCCAACACGACTACATATAGAATCGAACAGCTCGAGAGTATTGTAAAATCTCAAACTGGTGCTGTTCCTTACTTTGGATGTAGGAATAATGGAACAGTACTTTCAGAGGTTTGGTATTTCAGTCACGTCTATGGAACTGTGAGTTGTGTTTATGATTAAGTTCCGGATTCAAGAGATTGAATACTAACTCATTGATCCGTTTTCTTTAGGAACAATTTGGCACTTATAAGTCACTTGATGCTACACTTCGTTCCAATTGTAAGGGTGATATCACTTATCCTGAACGTTCATCCTATGTGGAACAGGAGGTGGATAATTGATAGAGTAGTATTAAAATTTTGCTCAATACCCTTGTTGGATGCTGTATTTTTTCTGGTTTAATTTAATTTAATTTTGATTATACGGTTGTACCTTCATATCCTGTTCATATCTCCTTCATAAGGCCAGTCAACGCGAACGAAGAAAATCCACGTGACATTACGCGTGGAGAAGGACGCGATCTAGAGGACGTGAGAATAAGTCAGGCCCCCTGGTTGATCTATGTGCTAAAGTTGGATCCGTGGTTTTGGGAGAGCTGTCTCCAGAACGTCCGCCGCCACACACACGCGCACTCTAGCGCACTCTCTTATATATTAATGGCTACCACTGTCGACCTCTCGGATGTATCGACAGACGTGCACACTCGACGCACCTTACATGAAATTTCTTTGTCGGTAGTGCGAGCAAAGAGAATTGTGGTTATTACAGGTGCTGGCATTTCATGCTCTTGTGGCATACCGGTGAGTAGATAAAGCCATGTGGCACTTTAAAAAACAGTTTCTAATAAATTTGATAAATCCCCTCAGGATTTTCGTTCCTCTGATGGCTTGTACGCATTGGTCAAAGAGAAATATCCGGATGTGGTATTGAAGGGAAAAGATCTGTTTGACGCGTCGTTATTCCGGGATTCGACTTCAACTGCCGTTTTCTACACGTTTATATCCGAACTAAAGCGTTCAATTGACGCTGCCACACCAACACCTACACATCATTTTATCAAAACTCTGGACTCAAAGAAGAAGCTGTTACGCTCATATACACAAAACATAGATGGATTAGAAGAGAGAGCGGGATTGCTCGGAACGTCCTGCGAGGATGCTAAAGCAACCGGAAAGGGGAAAGGCGGACTGAAGACAAAGGATATTCGTAATGTCCAACTACATGGCGACATTCACCGTGTTCGATGCGTTTCTTGTGCAGCAGAATATCCATGCATTGAGGAATATCTCAGTATGTTTGGACAGGGAACACCTCCTGATTGCCCCGAATGTGTTTCACGTTGTACGTAAATTTCCTCTCACTATTCTTCTACTTTTTTTCTTAATTATTTTTTTTTAGCTGAAGCACGAGTTGCTCGCTCGGCTCGAGCAATTAAAGTTGGCACTCTTCGACCAGCTATTGTGCTTTATGATGAACCACATCCTCTTGGCGACGATATTGGAACTATTCAAACATCAGACGTGGGGAAGAAACCTGACCTTTTGATAATCATGGGTACTTCGCTGAAAGTCCACGGACTTAAGAAGCTTGTTAAGGATTTCGCAAAAACCATACGCGAACATACCTCCGACACGCTTGCTAATAGTTCAAAGCGCAAGCCCAGAATCATTTTTGTAAATAAGACAGCACCTGGCTCGGAATGGGCTGACATTATTGACTACCACATCTCTGGTGAAACCGACACATGGGTCACTAAAGTCACTGAAGATTGGAAGAAAGTGAAACCAGCAGATTGGGAAATACAACAAACCCTTGTGGCTGGAGGTGGGGATGTTAAAATGTCGAGTCCATTCAAAGTCGTCAAGGCCAATGCTGAGGCAAACAAGAAGAAAAGAGGTTAGCTGATTGATATCTTGTTTACTCAGATGTCTGACAAGTTTATTAGTTACCAAGAAACCTGGTCAACCTCGGGATCAGAACGAACCTGCTGAACCACCTCTTTCCCCAAGCAAACGCCGCCAGAGTAACAGTCATTACGATGACATCGAGTCCAGTCCTTCAAAACGACGAACTAGATCGCTTCAGAAGAAGCCGTCAAAACCAGTTCTCCCCGCTTTTGAACGCAAATTGTTATTCAGGGAAAGCACGAACATTGCTGCCGAGTTAGACGCTATTCCAATGGATATCTCTCTCAGAGACCTCTCGATGAGGGACATAGAGCCCGAAGAGGTCAAGGTCGATGTTAAAGTTGTTAAAACAAGGGCGGCTACAGCTCGGAAACCTGCAGGAGTCAAAACAAGAACAGCACTAAGGGCTCCAACCACTGCCAAACGACGGACTGCGTCAAAATCTGCTTTGACTACACGATGACAGTGCATTTTCGCCTGGTTTTGCGCCACCTTGTTAAGAATGTGTCTACTCTTCAACCATTCACATTCACCATTCATATTATTTATTTTATTATGTACTATACTACTTTCCATGGGCATCATTACAGTCTAAATCTTCACTATTCGCCCAAGAGCGCAGATGATCTCAATTAAGGACATATCTAAAGCATAAAACATACGGTACAGTACAACAAGCAATAATCAATCACTGATAAGTTCTGAGACACTCCAATCCTCGAAGCTGCCGTCAGGGAGGTAGCGTCGGATGATGAGGGGAATTTTGCGCTGTGAAAGCTCTTTGATTGCAATTTGCAAGGCATCCGTCTCGCCGTCCAAAGGCACAAGGACAGGTGCGTTCATGCTAGATAACAGCATGAGAGAAGAACTTGAAGAGAATAGAAGAGTGACAAACCTAATTTGCAATGCTCTTGTTCCCAATATTCGCGCTCTTTCGTATTTTGTTAGATATGGTGTTGTCACCCTCACTTTGTTGGGCTGACGCTCCCCAGTCATACCGGCGCCTGTTGGAGCTTCTTCTCCGTTGGTCATAGGTTGATCATTGTCTACACCATTGACACCATTCGTGTGGACCACTTCGCCTCCTTCAGCCTCGGCAGCTTCTCCATCTTGTTCTTGTGCTAGGATATCATAGTTGTCATCCTGAAAGGAAATACGGATCGTTGTCTAGTGGCATCTATTAGATGAAACGACGTACAAATGCTCCTTCTTGGTAATTTCTAAACAAAAATGTATAAGACTCAAGTTGGCACTATCCAAATTTCTACCCACCCAAAATCGTCATCATCACCCATAGCTCCACCATCATATCCATCGTCTGACATGGTAATTTTGAGGCTTTATCTCAGAAACAAACTGAGAAGCAGCAAAGGAACGTGAAGAGCAACTGGTTAAGAAAGAAGAAATGGGTTTGTTTGGTCAACAAACAATGTGTACCGACACTGACACTCCTTTGGGTCTAACAATCTGGATTTCAAAAACCAAACGCTATGGTTCTCCACGTACCAAAAAAGATCTACTCTAGAACCTGGGGTGCTACTTTAACAGCGCGCAGATTCTACACCCTGGACATCGTCCGCGGCCACCGAACCTCGGACTCACCGATTTGTTTGGCCTGGATGTCATCGGGATCTTCGCCTCTTCTTTCCACCTTGACTTTCTCTCTTCTCGGACCCGACAATCTGGCAAGAAGCTTAAAATGTTGTTGATAAAGGGATAAAGGCTGAATAGGGCATGCAGCTTTCTTACATATGTCTCGGGATGGTTCCTTCTCTCGCGGGTTGCTCTCGATCTTCTAAATCCGTTCCACACCAGCTTGGTGGGATTGGACCACAGCTGTTAATATATACTACAGCTCTCGTCGATGTTTGCAACAATATAAGTGCATATAGGAATGTAGACATTTCCCCCTTCCGGTGTTTTCCCAGTTACATTTCATACTTCAAGAGTATCATGTTTTCTTCTTCAGAATTTCTTGCTTGCTCAGCTGCTTGTCCTTACAAAAGCCCTTGACATATTCTTGGCGACACGTAGAAGTGGTCACTTTGTCTGGCCGAAGATGATATATCCTGGGGCATGTCTCAAATCCTGTCATGCCAGAGGAAGCCCAACTGATTGTGAAATGAAGAAGAATCTCCCGGTCCTTCCTTCCGACTAATCATAAAAAATTGCAGAGCACACTGGAACGTGTATCCCATATAATTGAAAGACCTGTCAAGGCACGAATCGGATGGCATATCGATGGTTGTCAAGCTCTACGACGACGATGACGAGTTCATTTTGAAGAGCAACTAATTTACCTCACAAAGGACCTTGTGATACCCAAGATTCTGCACCAAAGATTGTCTCAGAGATATTGTGCTGTAGATGTGCATATACGGATATTGTTCATCTATTCCGCCGTTCACGCCGGATTTGTTTTTTTCTGCATTTGCACACAACAGTCTTGTTCAACCACCATCACCTTCTCCAAACCCTCTTTTTCCTATACCGCACTTGTCTATTTCACACCTAACTCTTAACTAGTTGTTATGCCTCCTAAACAACCCATTCAGACCCGTGCGTGGGGGACACGCTACGACACACTGCCCTCGTCTCCCCCAGTGTCTCCAGATACAACAAGAGATCAGATGCAGACTATCACCCAGCTTCAAGAAGCATCAAGTGATGAACAAACCATGCGAAAAGATGATAGGCCACCTCGCGATGCCAGTATCTTCGTCGGCAGGTTCGTGGTCCTTTTTTTAGGCCATCGAAAATGTGCCAACTGGTTTTCTTTCAACAAGTCTACCTGCGAATGTCGACCAGGTGGAACTAACCCAGCTTTTGACCACACACCTCGCGGACCATTCGGAGATCAAGAACATCAAAGTCATCCGAGACTCAAAAGGGGGTGTATGCGCCTTTGTTCAATGCGAGGTATGCAAGTATCATCTTCCTACACAACGGAGTCTCCCTGACTATACGCTTGCCCAAAGAATGTTGCTGCAGCTTCAGCGTTTCTTCATAACATACAATCCAGCCCACCTAAACCTTTCCTAGGACGTATATTACGATATGAACAAGCACGAGCGTTTCGGACACTCCTATTATCGTATCGGTATGTGTTTTCTCATTATTGTATATACTCTTCTAATCTATACATAGGGCACCTATACGTGTCACTGTCCCGGATAATGCTACAGGAACAGTATCTCCAGTCAAAGCGCCCGATGTTAAGCTACCTCATGCCATGCGTCTCTGGAAGCCCAAAAACATGAGGTGAGGGTGGTTTGGGGCGCATATATCTATACTCTAACCACCACAAGGTATCATCGCATATTATATGATATTGAAGCAATAGAGGCGGAACGACTTGTTCGATCAACATCCGAAAACGACGCCACTACCAACAAAGACGACGCTGTTTACTTTCAGCCAGTACGGTTTGATGTAGAAGTGGGTTAATTCATTTGATGAGTATGTTAAATAGTATTAACCCTTTTTCTCTAGTCCATAGTCAAACTTGCAAGCTACTTCGGGCCCCTAGAGGGCGTAAGTAAGCTTACGGAGAGTCATGGACCAGTAAAACGTGAGATTGTTTATTTTATGCTGGACACGGTGGGGTCCTTTTAACCGTCTGTTTTGTAGCCACACAGACCGGTACTTTGAATACCGACTGTTACCCTCCTCCGCATAATGCACCACGTAGCAACGTCATGGACACCGGCTGCTGGGAAGTTAAATGGGTTCATCGAGATGACTGCGTGACTGCCCTGATGGTAAGTTACGGTTGACTAAAACAGGGCTTCCTCGGCTGCTCTAACGTATAACAGGCGCTGAGACGGATTCCTCATCTCTCTGCCACCTGGGCCCATCAACTGCAAAGCTCCCAGTCTGAATACCGCTCTTTAGGATATTTAGGGCACACAACCCACCTAACAAAAATTGAGACTCGAATGGACCGTTTCCAACCTTATATCTCTTCCTCCTCGTTCATAGCCTCTACAAGTCCTGCATCTGAGTCTCTCAATATTGGCTCCGTTGGCGATGACATGGACTCGAAGAATGGTAACACATCCACCAACAGTGAGGATAAAACCTGGTTTAACCCAACCATCCCTCCCGGACTTAATTGCCAACAATCTTTCGTGGGTCAGTTAGTCACAGACAAGGCGGAAAAATTAGAACTCCAGGTCAACGCCAAAATTGATTGGGCAGAGATGGACTTTGCTCCGTTACACGAGTCAGATTTCGACAAGAAAATTGAATGGAATACTTGGGGAGAGACAGTCCATCGCCATGATCAGAGAGTCAGGTTTGTTATTTATTACACTAACTTTATGGGGTATAACATTTTCTCTGTAGGCCACACTCCATCATCACTTCTCAGTCGGTTAGCCATGTTCATGTTAGGAATGACAAGTCGCCTATTCTTTCACAGGATGAATTGCCCACCCCTGGTCTGGAGGTGTCCCCCATAACGCCGAGCAGTCTATCACATACACCACACACACCTATAACGCACACTCGCGAGCTTCATCCCGCATCAATGCACAAGACCAACGGCGCTGATCAGGACAATGGTAACAACACCTCTTATATGCCACGAGAGATTGATCCCACAACATTATTTGTTGGGGGCTTGGAAATGTACGGCCCGGGGGCCTGGAATGAGGAGAAGCTGCAAGAATTCTTTGGTAGATTTCGGGGCCTTGAAAATGTCAGACTAGTTCGACCTTGTGAGTAGATCATTATTGGTGCCAAAATAATCACTTACTCTATGATATGAAGCGAACGGCAATACCGGCTTTGCTTTTGTTAAATACAATAACACTGAATCTCCTGCTCAAGCAATAGTTGCCGAGGTGTGTTTCCTTTTTCCATGAATAGACCAAGTTCTCTGAAATAGTAAAGGACAATCGAATATACGCGGGACGGGCCTTGAAAGTTCAGTTGCGCGATATCAATCCCCCTCGTAGTCTCTGGAGATCCTATAGAGGCCGCGGCCGCTTTGGACATTATCATGCTCCTCGAAAACTTATGCTTGCTCGATCTCTAGACTTAGGTTCACAGAAGGACGATGATTCGACTAACAAGCAGCTTCAGAATGTTACTGCAAGAAATACGGATTTGTCCAGTTTATGTGAATCGTCTGCTGGATCTGGATCTGGGACCAGTCTCAATGAGAGTCTGGAGGAAAAGGAAAAGAACAAAGAACACTGCGAGACGACTAGATCCTCAGAAGGAAGCCAGGCTGAGAATTACCGTGAGTGGTATGACACACCTATAACTGCGTCTCCTTCGGACACCGCAATCGCTTCACCCACACCTACATCACCTCCTGAGACAAATCCAAACTCTGTCTTGCCTTACCATGTGCCTGGTTATTATCCAATTCCTTGGATCCATCACTACCCACAGCCTGGTCATTATCCACTGCCAGGCTATTATGCACCATACCCTGGTTACCCTCTACTTGCTGCTCCAGCACCGGGCGCCTATCAAGCCACCCAGACGGGCTCGGAAGTTGTTTCACCGGGACCAGTGGTAGGAAACCCTCCTTGGCAAAGTATGATATATAATGTATGAACAGTGACATTTATTTTTCTTCTCATTACTGATTTTCACGTTCAGTCGTATGGCCCTTATTTCAACCCACCTGTAAGAACATTCATCGGTCAGCAACGTCACGCTACTGGACAGGCTCCGCTCATACCTTCTGGATTCATTCAAAATGAACAAGGCACTCTGATAGCTGTTTATCCCCCGGATGCGCTCGATCAGTATATGGCTGACCACAATGTCAGTAGTTCTGGTATTAGCTCAACTAGTACGTCAACCCAATCAGTGAATGCTACCCAGACGTGGTCACAGCCGCAAATTCTTCACGGACCAACCTCCAATACCAGTATAGCCTCGCAAACTACTATCAACAACATCCCTGCCCTCCAGCCTGCCTTAGGCAACCACTCTTGGAATGCATTTCCTCCCAATTTCTCCTCGGTACCTCCAGCAACCATCGTAACTCCTCCTATGTTGACATATCCTAGCACTACAACACTCCCTGGAAGTATTGGTAGTCACGAGCCAGCTGTCTCCAGTGCACCTCCAGCCACTATAGTTCGAAAGCAGGTGCCACGGAAGGAGCATAATCATCAAAATTTCAATCGATTTTCTCGTCCTTTCCACAACCGAAATGGACGTAGTCATTTATATAACCAAGGTTTAAATGGAAGTATGGAGGGTGGACAAAATGTTAACTACAAGAATGCTCAAGCCATCAATAACACTGGGAATGAGTGGGGTCGTTGGAACACCAGACGTTAAATCAGTTATTCGTTCTTCCGTACTATTTCTTCTATCTTTAATCCAGACTCCGAGCAACAGCTCTTTTCCTTTTGACTGTTTTTTAATAGTAAATACAAGACTTTCGAATAAAAATATATGTATCTGAGACATATCAGTAAAAGCACGACCGCTGATCACTTTCGGGTTCCGCAACCGTATTATTGTCGTTCGCTACGTAAAGATTCACTAATCGGAGCGGCTCTTTAGTCAGCCAGGTCAAAACAGTGCATTGGAAAAGTTCAGCGTATTTTCCTTCGAGAAGTAATTGCCACGCTGTCGCAAAAACTGGATTTATGGGGTATTCAGAATGTGAGATAGTTGGAGGAGCATGCAATTGAACAAGAGGACCGATAACTTTGAACATGGGTATAATGAGGTTCAGTGGGGTATGAGATGTTGGAGCGGATAGTCTGCAAAGTTGTGAGTTGGATCAGGATATACAGTACAAAACGTGAAACCTACACGATGCGGAGGAACCAACGGTATATTTGGACACGTACAGATTGCTCTTTGACAATTTCCGGACGATTCAAGAAACACTGGGTTGCTTCTTTCATGGCGTTTAAAAAGGTTTGACGTAGCGTTTCGTCTATGTCCATTGTTTCGATTTGATGTGTTGAATGTGATGATACACGGTCGACGTGATCGTATGTTTCTGTTTGAAATATAAAAGGTAAAGGTGGATATCGGATTAAAGGATGTAAAGTTGTATGATTGAGTATGACTATTGCAATTGCAAAGTCAGATTCTCTAGTACTTTTTGAAAGTAATAGAATTGAAATATGTAGGAGTTTAATATGGATTTCCGTTGAATATCTTGAAAGATATCTCAAGGGACAATAAATCATTGGTCGATTTGGAATATGGATTGTTGAATTGAATAGACGAATGTATAATTCGACTCGATGTTGTAATAAGTCGTTGGTGGAATCCAAACCATAACCAGTTGATGAAATTAAATGATCCAAAGCACGTAAGGAAAGATAATCACTTATAGCTGGATTTTCATTTCCACTTCCATCTCCACCTACTCCTCCTAATTTATTCCTAAAATCAAAGGAAAGTGGGGAAAATCGATCACAAGCCAAAAGCATTACTTCCTTTTCATCATTCGATAAATCTTGAAAACAATTGTATATGTTTATGATTGACGTTTTATCTCTTGGAAAAGTATTGATAATCCAAGAAAGAGATTTTGAAATATCAGCTTGAACAATAGTTTGACCATACAATCCACTATCATTCGAAAGTTGTTGAATCATTCTATCCCTTTGTTGCCTCCATTTATTATCATAAGAACACCAATCCTTTGATAAAAATAATTGACGTAGTAAATCACGACGTTCTCGAGTTTTGAAATTGAGGATAGATTTGATATGTAAGCATTCTAAGATGTTGAAATAGAGGAGATAGGATGAGGAGAAGAAACGATGGAATAACCAGGATTGTGGTGATTTGAATGGACATTGTGGGATTCGAAGGTATATTTGAGTTGTGAATGTATATTGGAAAGCGGGTAGAATGGTTGTCAATGTTAAGAATAATGTGAGTAATCCGATGGGTATGGTGATTATTATGGCGACTGTTTGATTTAATGACCATAATAAATCTAGGATTCCACAAAAGAAGAGTAGGACGGCAGATTGAAGAAGTAATGGGAGTATTGTAACAATTTCTGGGACACGCCAAGCTAGGAGACCTTGATATCTCATTTGACGAAGTCCTAAAGCGTTTTGAGGCAATGATTTGTCAGAGTTTCGTTGATATTCGCGTAACCATTGGATTATTAATACTCCAATGACTACTGTTGAAAGACTGAGTACGAGACTCAAAAACCAGAATATGTTAATTCGGATGATGAAGGATTCCGGTTCGGCATTGATAGGAGTGTTCGATCCCGGTCTCGTTCCTGTTCCTGTTCCTGTGTCCAGAGTAATATTGTTCATCCTTGCAAGAATGGAGACTAGTTGTTCGGTAGAATCGGTTTGTAACATTTGGAATGCTTCAACAGCGAAAGCAGTTACTGCCGCTGAGAATAAACCTGCCTGAATATTCAATACTCAATTTATAGCCTTTTGAAGATACAAAGCGTTCATAAAATTCGAGAGGGGAGTAAGACATACAAATACCAATAATTTATCAATTTCATCCTTCCAACTTTCTCCCATTTCTTTGTCATAGCGATGTGCAACTTTGTAGCATGCTTCCCACGAGTTGGATTCAGCTACAACCGGGTATTTAAAACGACCACCTGAGATCCACTGAATATTTTGTCAGTGTCGTTTTCTCAACGGTATTATCTTTTCAAAGGTAACGCACTGAAGGTTCAGAGTCTTCCGTCGCAAAATCACTTGAGATGGATGTCGTTCTTGTTGGCGTCATAGAAGAAAGTAAGCGTGAGTAAACTTCTGAATTGATTTCATCAATATATCAAATGCTGGATCAATTTAAATTAATAATGTTTTATAGATATAAACCGAAACCAAAAATGTACACTTGAAGAATGTAGAGCATGCTGCTACACAAGTGATTGTAATTAAAGTACTGCTGTATGCGGGTAGGTAGGGGTATAGATGATATGCAAAGAATATTAAGAAAGGAATGGTATGTGTGATGAAGAAAAGTCGTAAGAGGTTCATAAAGGCCAAGAATATATGACTGAAAGGCATAATTGGGTCGTCCTAGGTCATCCAAGGTCGTAAGACGTCAAGAACAGAGCCAAGAAAAAGGACCGTCCAAGATATTATTCAAAAAAGAAACAAAACAGGAGAACCTTGACAAAATATGAAAATAGGAAGGAAGATAATCGGGAAGGACAGGAAAAATGATTAAGAACCAAGAAAAAAAGAAGATTGAACCAAAGAAACACGGGAGGCCTTACTGGTACTCCCATGATAACAAAACGCTTCCAACACCGCCAATGGTTACCCTTGCTCGTACCCGACACACAGTGTCAGCCACTTCAGCACTTTTAAATGTAACCACCAAGTCGTTATTAGGTAGCCGGGTGATTTGCCGAACTTCGCCGAAAGTCTAGAAGAAGCAGAAAAGATAACAAGGCATGGTCAGGATTACGTGCGAAAACAGAAACGTGGGGGTGGAGATCGAGTAAAAAGATACACACTTCACACCACCGTTTAACACCCTCGAATTTTTTTACATCATTTGGTGCGACATTACTGACCACCAGTTTTTTCCGCCGCTTTCTTCTATTCTTAGGGACCAATGGAGAAAGTGAGAAATTTGAAAATGAGGTCATCCGTGACAACGTGCTGCCCTTGTCCGAAGAATATAACACATGAGGCTTTTTCTTGTCTTGGGGTGCTGAGGTAATTTTAGCCGATGGACTAGCATCAGACGTAGGATCTTCTTCCTCCAAACCATGCGAGCCATGGTAATGATACATGCCTTTCCGAGGGGATTCATCTAACGCGTTGTTGTAGACGTAAGGGAATTTCCGAGGGTAATATGGTATTTGCCTTCGACCAGATGAAGTTGTGGGTGAGGGGGAAGCACCTCTGATTGAGCCAAAGACGTCACTCGTGGAGGGAGCATTCAGCGAAGTTAATGAGGCTCCTGAGACAACGTCCTCACGTTGAAACCAATAGTTTGAGTTGCGAGAAGGCCCATTTTGTCTTAGTGTGTCCATAGACGACGGGTGCTTTTGCTGGTGGTTGGAAGTTGAAGACGGGGTAGGAGAAGGATGACCTTCTGTACTCGGAACCGTGAGTAATGTGTGGGCATTTGTGTCTATGGACGAGGACATGCTTGGGCGTGATGGGGTATAGTTTGTGTCTGAGGGTGGGTGAAGCGAAGATTCAGAGGTGGCTGAGTGTGCAAAGTAGCCAAGGACTGTGGGTCGCCACTTTGATGAGGTTGACTTTGGTGATGGGGTATGTGATACCGAATAGCATGATGATGGCTGATTAGGTTTTTGTGAACTTTGGGGGGAGATAGTGGTAACATCTCTGGGTAAAGGACTAGGGGAAGCATCGAGGTCAGGGGTGGCTACTGGGAGGGAGGGAGAGCGGAAAGGCATGTTGAAGGAGCGGAATGCAGAGGGGGTGAGCGACAAGCGCGTGGTTCTTTTAAAGCGTACTGTTGCGGGGCTGTCCGGAAGCTGGGGGAAATTATGAATGGGAAGATGGTTGAGACCGATGATCCGTACCTGGATACTGGGAGGAATATCATCATCGTCTACAAGGTCGTAGCCACTGGCTGTGGCAAAGTCTTCTTTGCTGCCCACAGGGTATATAGATGGACGATTGAGCTCTGGGTAAGCAAGGTAGGCATGGGAGGGGCTGCTGTGTGAGCGTTGGTGCATTGAGGAGGAGTGCTGGTCATTAATCCACTTGTCGAGCATACTAGATGGCCTCCTGGGTGGGGATAGGGGATGGACGGTGAATGGGTCTTCGTCTGGGGTTGTATAAGGAGGATCGTCCATTGTGGATAGAAAAGAGAATATAATATAATCCAATATACCGTCTCAGGTCACGTTTATTACCTCTCCGGCTATATCCCCAAACATCCGCCCACTCGCCGTCTCCCTGTATCTCTCTAACAACTCAAATCGCCGCCCACCCTCCGCCTCGCCCCGCCCGCCAGAGTCTAGCAACTCCACCAGCTCCGTATCCACCGGCAGTGTCCCGAGGAATCTGAGCTCTTCCCGGCGAGCCATCTCCTGGCCTCCGCCGGTGGAAAACACATTGCTGACCTCACCACAGCACGGACAGACATACCCACTCATGTTCTCAATCAGCCCAAGCACACGCAGGTCCACAGCTCGAGTAAATGACAGACATTTCATCGCATCCATCAGTGCCACGGCCTGCGGCGTCGTAACAACCACTGCTGATACTTTCGTCTTCACCCCCGCCATATGCTCCATTAACGACAGATGTTCATCCGAAGTACCTATCAATCTTCTTAGCCTAAACCCCACAATACAATATCACCTTTCACTCACCAGGCGGTGTGTCAATCACCAAGTAGTCTAGTTCGCCCCATCGAACATCACTCAGAAACTGTCTGATCATCGCATTCTTCTTAGGCCCCCGCCATACTACAGAGTCTCCCTTCTTCTTGAGTAAAAATCCCACACTCATTACAGCTAGTCTTTGTTCGCCAGCCTCCGCATCAGCATACACAGGCACCCACCCACTCGTGCTCTGGTGCACCGCAAATTCTGGCCCATCCACACCCAGCATTCGTGGGATCGAGGGTCCAGTAAGATCTACATCTAATATCCCCACTCGTACAGTTGGTGAGGATGCATACAAGCTAAGAGCGAGCTGCGTAGATACAGATGATTTACCAACACCACCCTTGCCAGCTAATACCAGAATGATGTTCTTGACCGATTGCAGTCGTCGAGTGACCGGAGAGTCGTCTGTAGCCATGTCAAATCCGAATGAGATGTGTACAGGTATAGAGGATAGAGGGCTGGTGCAAGAAATTTATCATCATTTACCCGTCGACATAGACAAGCTTGTGCAGATGAGTAATCATTAATCATTGATCATCACTCTAACAGGTCTAATGTACACTATCCCATTATCCTACCCTCATACCTTGAACAATTCAGGTTTCATGTTCTATCGCATAGGTTAACGAGGCGACACAAATCAAAGTCGCATTGCACTTACCAGTTTGCACAATCTTGCCACTAAACCCGCCAATTGGATAAAAGTACCGACACCTTCTAGAATCCGCATATGCGTAAATCCAATTTCCTATCCCGAACAATTAGATCCGTCCTCGAGGCTTCTTTTAACAGCTGGAACATTCACATACTTTGATATATTCTAATTTCGTATATTCCGGCACTCTGAAAACAGCATTTGTTAGTCATAACTGACAGAAGAGACAGCTAGCGGAGAATGGAAGGATGTATGGAGAATAGAACACCCACTCATCAGATGTTTTTACAACTCGGAAGAAAGTAACCACAATATCAACAGCACTATACCCTTGTTCCCATAGCTCTTTTAGTTTGTCTAGTGCCCCATCTACATTTCCCTTTAGACACGCTTGGATTGCTGTTCGAATAACAATTGGATGTGGTTGATCGCAAACTTTGAACACATTGTCCCCTGAGACGAAACCAAATCCTGAATATGTCGATTGAAGATTATTTATTGCCTGTCGCATATCGCCTTCTGACGTGAATATTAGAGCCGTTAGACCGTCATCATTGTAAGTGACCTGAGACACGCATCAGTCTTCAAACGGTTTAGTATGCCAACAGCAAGTGCATACGTACATTTTCAGCTTCGCAGATTTCGAGAAGTCTTTTGAGAATTTCTTGATCCGCAGTTTAGCGTACCGGAGGATAGCACAACGAGATTGAATAGGCTCGATGATCTTGTTGCTCATATTGCAAGCTAAGCAGAAACGAGTGGTATTAGAGAATATTTCCATCGTTCGACGAAGTGCTTGTTGTGCTCCTGGTGTCATACTGTATTCCACATTTCAATCACCTGCCATTGTTAATGGAAGTGCGTTAATATAAGCGAACCTATCAGCTTCGTCAAGAATGACAATCTTATGACGTCCAGGTGGTAATGTTACTTTCTTCTGTGCAAACTGTTTGATTTTAGTTCGCACTACGTCAATTCCTCTGTCATAAAAGTTAATACTTATAGGTGTGATTTCGTAACTATCAGGTCCAACGTACCGTTCATCCGATGCATTCAGCTCCAAAACACCCTCCTTATACGCGTTCCCTAGTAGCTGATGCGCTAAACAGTGTATACTTGTAGTTTTCCCAATACCAGGTAAACCCTATCGATTATTATTAAACAACCCTCTTTAAAGCCAGAAGCCAGAACTCACCGAAATAATGAGATGAGGACAATTTCCATCCCTAGCAATCACCTTTAGCCTCTCGATCGTGTCAATATTGCCGACAATATCATCTAGGAGTTGTGGTCTATATTTCTCCACCCTATTTAACAAAACTTAGGATATTGTGTATTTATATGAAGAATGGATTCTCACCAAGGAAGCTCGTATGCTTCAGCAGCAGAATTGCCACTGACTGCTTTGCCTTTGCCATTATTGCTTGTAGATGTCATTTGGCAAAGGAATTAACGAGACGCGTTTTGTTGGAGGTCACGCGAATCACTATAAGTGTGACTTTTAATTGGATAGGCTATTTACGCGTTTTTCAGTTTATTACCATCACCCACATAACCATAATGCACAGAACATGTTTGCGGTACTGTTCTCGTCCTGGTCCTGGTGAGTTATCAAATTCTTACATTCCATTTTGAATAACAAAAGTCTGACCAAGAACAACGAGTTATAAGAACTACCTTTTCTAAACGGACTTACAGCAGCAACACACCAAGTTCTCAACAACAACAATCCAATGACAATCCAATATTCACAAGTGAACTTCCAAAACCCAAATTGGATTATCACACCATAACTCGAAGTCTATCTTCCAAAATCACAAACGCACGCACACGTAAAGCACCAATTGACATTCCTTCCATATCCAATCTTTCTACCATATACAAATCATACAAAGATCACATTCATCTCATCAATACTATCCGTTCCGAACAAAACGCTTTAGGTCTCGAAATCCAAAACGCTATAAAAAAAAAGACGTTGGGAGAAGAAATGAATTATTGGATAAAGCTAAAGGACTTAAAAGTTCTTTGGTTAAGAAGGAAGATGAATTGGAAAGATTGGAATTTGAATTATTCAAGTTGACACTTACTTTTCCAAATGATACACATCCAGAATCACCATTAGGTCCCGAACCAAATGCAAGAACCCTCTCAATACACGGTCCACAACCACCACTTCCCCATTCACCCTCCCGAAACCATTTAACAATTTGTAAAAAATTCGATTTATTGGATTTCGAAAGTGGTTCTGTTGTTACTGGAAGTTCATGGTATTATTTGATGAATGAAGCTGCTTTACTCGAAATGGCTTTGATTAATTATTCTATTCAAGTTGCTATGAAGAATGGTTTTGTACCTGTTACTACTCCGGATGTTGTACGTGCAGATTTGGCTGCTAGATGTGGATTTCAACCTAGAGAAGTTGGTGGAGCTGCTTCTCAAATGTATCACATTTCAAATCATCATATACCTTCTCGTCATCTTCCTCCTTCTCTTCCGGTTCGCCGACTTCTTCGAATTCGAATTCGTCACCGACACCGACACCGACACCGACATCGCCAGAATTAGTATTAGCAGGAACAGCCGAAATTCCGCTTGCAGGAATGTTTACAAACAAAATCTATCCTTCCGATCAATTACCTTTAAAAGTTGTTGGTGTAGGACATGCTTTTAGATCTGAAGCAGGTGCATCAGCTGATAGTAGAGGTTTATATCGAGTTCATCAATTCACTAAAGTTGAATTGTTCGCTGTTACGAAAGATGATCAAAGTGAAGAAATGATGGAAATTATGAAGAATATTCAGAAAGAAATATTGAGAGGTTTGGGTTTGACTTTTCGGTAAGTGTCCCCCCATTTTCTTTTCTTTTCCTTTCCTTTCTATTTATTAGAATGTTTTCTTTGTCTTTGTCTCCCTTTGCTAAAACCAGTTTTTTTTTTTTGTAGGATTCTTGATATGCCTTCTGAAGAACTTGGAGCAAGTGCATACAGGAAATACGATATGGAAGCTTGGATGCCAGGACGTAATACATGGGGTGAAGTAACCTCTTTATCCAATTGTACAGATTATCAATCTCGAAGACTTCATATTCGTTATCGACCACTCACTCCAAAAGGTTCAACACCTACTCAAACAAAGACATCACAAAATACAAGTTTACCATTTGCTCATACACTTAATGGAACTGCAGCTGCTATTCCAAGGCTTATTGTTGCCTTATTGGAGAACGGTGCAGTGTTTGGAGAGGATGGAGAAATTGAGTATATTAGGTTACCACAAGTACTCAAACCTTTTTGGATTGATAACAAACGGGGAGTTGTGAGGTGGGCAGGAGAAGAGTAAAGCAGCATATATATATTCTTATTTAGTAAGTAAGTGAAGAGTTGCTCTCTACTTTAAGTTACTGACGTCCTCGATGTACTACAGAGTACAGAGTTATCAATACGTGAAATCATTTAAACATCTTGATCATGCACTTTCCTACGAATAGAGCCAGTATTCATAATTAGCAGATATCAACGTCCATGACCAACCGCTTCGTCATCTCCAAATATGTCGTCAAAAGGATTGGAAGACGTAGCAGGTTGAGATGATTGAGAGGTAGAAGGTTGAATCTGTGAGGATGGTCCAGCTTGATCCTCGTCTGAATCCTCGTTATCCGATACAGTTACAAAATCTCTGCGCTTCGAAGATCCAACAAAAGTATCACCATCGTCACTCGACTCATAATCACTAAAGTCAGACAGCGAACCGCGATGTGTGTCCTCGTCCCGACCACTGTCATTGGCATTAGGAGTACTGGGTTTTAATGGGGGTGGTAAGTTCTTGGCGGAAGCACCGAAATCTAGGTCGGCAAGATCGGGGTGAACGTAAGAATCGAACGATTCCTTGGCCTTTGACTTGTCGCCAAGTTCCTTTGCTTTCTCTACTCCGCCATTCTGATCCGCTTGAGTCTCGGCCTCGGCAGGTTCTTGGTTCCTAATCGATGTCTTGGCCAATTCTGTGGTAATTTGGTCTGATACCTCTTCGGTTGTCAACCGTTGATATGCGTCCAAGGCAGCTTCTACGCGTTCGTGTGTTTCAATCAGCGTTCCTATGATATCTTCATTTTCCACGAGCTTGGCAATCCATCAGTAACGCAGGTCTTTTGATAAAATGAAGACAAATTATACCTGTGTAAACCAAGCGATTCTCTTCTTTGCTTCTTTTGCCTTTTTCAAACAAGTCTGGACTCTCTCGTTTGATTCAAACGTGTCATTGTCGAGATTGACGAGCTTTTAACCGGTTCAGTGACTATATGCAAAGAAAGCATGATAGTAGACTTGCCATAATAGCATTGAGTAGACTACTTGATGCCTGGGTAGCTTCAACGATGCTATCCAACACTTTTGGCTTGTCCTGAACTCCTTATCAATACCAAACACCCATGGATGTATACAATTGAGCCTACCCTCTCAAAGTTGAACGACCTTCTTCGCCTTTCAAGCTGATTCCTCCCCCTTTTGGCCCTATCTTCAGCCTTAGCTTTATTCTTCTCCTTGGTCTCGCTGGATTCTTCTCCCGTAGTAATTTGAACATCATATTCACTTGGTATACCAAGATGAGTGATCATTTCATCTTTCTTAGAATATTTCCTCCGCTTCTTGGTTTTAGTTTTCTCTTTATCCTTATTTTCGCTAGATTTCCCATCCACATTGGCTTCAGGTAATCCAAGGTGAGTCATTATTTCTTCTCTCCTGTATGCACTCCTATCATTCTTGAAGCTTCGATGAAGACCTTCATAGAGTACCATATCAGGATCATGTCGATAAGCAACTTGCCAACCAAGTAAAGTTGCATCCAATCGTTTCTTTACACGTTTATCAACGTTAACATCAGTCCAGATTCCTCTAAGAATACCAATGAATTGTGAATCAGCGAATGCCGCTATAAATGATGTCATTTCTTGTTAGCAGCTGGAATATGACGGGGGAGGACATACGACCCATTTTCTTAGGTATATTCTCGAGAAGAGCTCGCATGATCTACTGACACACACACATATATTAGTAACAATAGGCAATTAATAACGCAGGTTTAATCGGGGCCCACATAACTCACCACAAGAGCACGATATTGATGATGAGGATTTCCATGTTTTAATTTCTTTCGTAAAGCTCTTGTAGCTTCTGCTGATCTATAATGTCATACAATAAGCTCATGTGGTCAGGATTTTGAAGAGAATATTGTCATGTCAGGGACTTACCCGGATGCTTGTAGATTAATCGCCTCTACCAATTCAAAGATCCTAATATATGAATGGGTGTATATCACAATGTATTTTGGATTACTGATAACAAAGCAATGTTGTTATCAATAGATAAATAAAGCACTTACCCTTCATATGACTCCGCAGCAGTAGTTGTTCCAGTCATTATCTCTACCCAATCCGTTACAGAAGACTATCTCATGTACGAACGCCACAGTTCCGACCAAATAGATTGAGATCGTTTGGTAAGTAACGAAAGTCATTTAGATAGAAAAAAAATAAAGACGGACATGAGGTTTCTCGCGTCCGAGAACCTGTCGTAAATTGAAGGTGGCCATTGGGATATCCGCAGCTCAAGATGAACAGTTGAAACTAACAAGGGGGCCGCGTGATAACAACGAGATAGATCATTCATTACATAATACTATTGTCCCGGAAGATATTTTTAGTCTGCGTGACGCAACTGTAGCGGTTCCAAACTACATGTGCTTATAATACCCCCCATGATCCATAATGAAACATGAAAACCCGAGAAAAGGATGATAAAGAAATACAACAATGCGTAGGAAAGTACAGAAAGGTATATACAAAATCCGTGTGAGTCGTTAGCGGTCGTTATTCGAATAGAAAACAGGGGATCCATTCCAACCTCTAGACGTTTTTGTCGGTTGTTGATGATCCGCTCGTAAGGTCGTTGGCCGTTCCGTTATTGATGTTCACACCTGTCTGTGATGTTGTTGAGATGTTGATCGAAGCTCTCTGATGAGCTATATTATTTTGTATCATCATTCCCATATTCGGTGCTGGTAGAGCACTCATATTTATTGGGGTTTCGCAATAGAGGCGAAATAAAATGGTTTCTAGTGCAGCGACACTGGCATTCGGATATTCGTAGGAGCGAGCGTGTTCCCGTATTGAATGAAACAGTGATGCCATATTTTCCCAACGGTCAGGTGGAAGAGCCGCGGGAGCAGGAGGTTGCGGGGGTTGAGTGTAGGTTATTTGAGATGTAGAGGGTGTAAATAAATATGTTTGTCCGGTTTGAACTGGGAAAGAGGATTGAGAAGTAGATAATGATGAAAGTACAGATGTTGAGGTTGTTGTCGAGTAGGTCTGAGTGGGACTAGCCTCTGGAGCCGTTGGAGGTGAAAAATTTGGTTGTTGAAGGTGCACCTATCCGGTCGGCCCCTGATATAGCGATGGTGGTGGATGGAGCAGATATGGGTAATGACGGAGAATCAGACGTGGAAGGAATAGATGCTGGAGGTTGCGTAGATGTAGAGCTATTAGCAGCAGCAGTATCTTGATGCGATTGAACGGTGGTGGGACTGCATGGCTTATCCTTTTCTACTCTGGCATTTTCTTTTCTACCGCGCCTTGTGAATGGTAGATTGGCCGGTCCAATTTCATGTGAATGGGTTTCAAAATCTAAACATTTGTTGTCGTCAAAATGCACGGTTCATAAATCGACTACGCACAGCATGCTCGAATCTCCTCGGTATCGAAATACGTTTTGTAGCTGATTGAAGCTGGACAACCTGCTTCCAACTATAAAGTTGAAGAAAATAACATGAGGCCAAAATAGCACACTAAGGGGATACAAGAACTTCTTACCTTCCGACTTGGTACCTTTCGTGTTCGCTCAGGGTGTTTCTTGATATATTTCTTCCTTCCGCTGCGAGAATGCCTCGCACATACTAATTTAGTATGATCTTTAAACCGGGGTGGGACCGCTTTACTACCATGTGTATCTCCCTAGCAATGGGTAACACATGAGATGACATGATTTCCGACGATCCAAAGAAGTACGGTGAACCTTTACAAATTCGCACATGGTCCGCTCCTCCTCCTCCTCTCGCCATTTGTTGAATTCCTGCATGTCAGCAAACACCAGATCATATCCTTCCTCTGCATCGCCAGACCCATATGGTAGTTTGCTGGCTTGTTGTGGCTGTTTCTTGAGACTGACTGAGAAGATGACAGGGTTTTCTATTTGGACGGGAAATTGGGACTGTCCTGAAAGAGGAGATTGTGGGTTTAACTGTTGGTGATGTTGGATGTGATGTTGGACTGAATTGTGGAGAGAAAGGTCACCAAGACGGAAGTGCTGGAAACTCATGCGAAGGAATTGCCCCCAGAACGCTATATTTCCGGAGATAAACACCTCGACCATTTTGCACACAAAGTCACACTGTCACTGTCACATCTCCCTAATTGCTTCAATGACCTCCTCGCTCAAAAACTCCGTACACAGGAGAAATCACAAGGAGCGCTCTCAGCTCGCTTCCAGGGCAAAGCTTGGTATCCTCGAAAAACACAAAGACTATGTCCAGCGAGCAAGGGACTACCATTCAAAACAGGACAGGCTCAAACGCCTCAGGCAAAAGGCCGCAGATCGTAATAAGGATGAATTCTACTTTTCTATGGTCAAGGAGAAGACGAAGGTTAGAATATACCCCAAAATATCGTCATACACCCAAAACTAACTTCTACTTAGGGTGGTGTAGCTATCAAAGGCAGAGAGGGTGTAGCCCTTCCAGTCGACATGGTTAAAGTTCTTAAAACCCAGGACGAGAACTATGTGCGAGTGATGAGAAACTCTAACGCTAAGGTTTGTGTACTCCTATACTATATAATCATACATTCTTATCCGATATCCTCCAGAAAATAGATAACATTAAAATTCAACTCACAACCATGGCTAACCTCATAAAAAATCCTCTCACGGAAGATGACCAACAAGGTTTACAGGAAGATGAGATTCGTATCCTAAGTGAGGCCGGCGTTCTCCAACCCTCAAAAAAAGGAAAGAACAAAGCAAAACACATTGTCTTTGCTGAAACAGCAGAAGAAGGTATACACACACCATACTTGTCAGAGTCCATCTCATTTATATCCCTACCAGCTCGAGCACATGCATATGCGAGCAAGACCCAAAAAAGACCCTTGACAGCCGTTATCAAAACATCCGATGATACCCAACAGCCCCAAGAGGTAGACCTCGGTTGGAAAGTTGAGGACTCAAAACGCAAGCGTAGAAAATCATCACATAACCCAAAACCAGGATCGTCCCTTCAGACTATCAAGGATCATAACATGGGACTAGACGATCTAGATACACAAGACGAAGACCCTCAACCATCCTCAACATCGGTAAAACGCCGTCTATTAAAGGAGCTTTCTGCCAGGCTACTTCGAGACAAGCAACTAAGATATGCCGAACGCGAATTTGAGATGCAGCGGCTGTTGATGGGCAAAGGTGCACGGTCAAAGATAGCTGGCGTTGAGAAAGTAGAGGGAGATTTAGACTCGGAAGAGGACGAGGATGAAATTGATGCACGGAAAGGAAAAAGAAGAGTATCGGTAAGGAAGGTTGATGAGGCTACCTACAAACCCCGAGTTTACAAGTGGAAGCTGGAACGCAAGTGATAGTTCTCTTCACAAGCTAAATTGTGTTTTCTGGGACTCCTCAGGGAAAACGGTACCTATTTCCACACATTGTTCCTTTAAGCTTGGTCCAAATCTGGACATGTGATACAGAATGTCCGATCTCCATATTGGAGTGTTTAAATGGCAAGTAGAATAAGGTGCTGCAAGCGCAGTCAATGCTGACACTGCCGTGGAGATGAAACCCATCGCGGGTAGAAAGACCTGGGTTGCAACAGGTGTGTCTGGCTGTAGGTCACGTTGTTGACGCGAGCAGCAACTTCGAAGACGGGACCTGCACCGATTTCATAGTACTTTTGACAAATCAGCTAAGTTGTAAAAATAAAGGATAGACTCACGTCAACGAGCATGAAATTAGGCGCTCTAGAATGCTTCTCAATACAAGTATTAACATGTGCACCCAGAGAACCAGGTTCTGAGGCAGCATTTGTTTCGATTTCCCAAACATTGAGAAATTCTGCAAATCCAACGAATTTATGAGTGGTGTTCTCAAAAAATAAATAAAAATATTACCTTCAATTACAAAAGGGTATCCGATGAGCTGTCAATGTATACAATGAAGCGCTTACCTGAATCTATCATGGATTCTAGGGATGGCCATGAAGTGACAGGGAGGGTGATAATTGTGGGATGAATGCTGCTTTATCTAAGCTCGCAGTGGCGAAATTTGACAAACTTCTCACCAATCAGGTTGTCACTGTCGATAAAGAAGATAGACAAGACTACATGAAAATATCAGTATCCGTTCTTGCAATTTGAATCATACGTCTAACCTTCATTTGGGTTTTTATCCAACCAGGTTTTGACTGTATTTCTTGTTAGCCTGGCCAAATTAGCTTGAATCAATTTAGCGAATTATTACACTATTCTTTTGATACAAATTGGTCTCTGAGTTTCTGGCATTGTCACTTTCTTACCTTTTAGCCTCTTTTTAGTTACTTGTACAAGTACCAAAAAGTGAAGTGTAGGTTTACTGATGTTATCGGTAAGTTTGCCACCGTCAAATACCGCCTGAGGATGCTTTAGTTTTTCACTTTCTCTCTCTCTCTCTAAAAAGAGAGTAGAAGATACTATAGAGTCTGAGATCAGTATTTTCATCAGTCGGGTCGAGAATTGCCTCAATCTATAGCGCACGGATACCGTCATTGAGCTGTGTCATTACTGTATTGATAATGGTACGTTATTCAATGTGTCGAATCCAGTCTATAAATACAATGCGATGGCATAAGATGGCGTACCGGACTGGTCCTGAGGCCTGATTAATTATGTCTGCCTTTGTTCATTTCTTTCTGTCCATTACAATAAATGAACTGGGGTCACTTCAAGCAATGAATACGGTGGCCGGTTGGATCGCGGCATCGAAAACCCTACGCATTCATAGAATTAATAGAAGCCAATCCCAAGAGACACTAACCTCAACTTGAATATCATTCGGTCATTCAAGTCCTTGTACATCGGGAAGTACACCAAAATCGGGGGAAATACACCGTAAACTGTTGTAAAATACTCACAGATGCTCACTGTGCGATGTGGAAGTAGCGATCCTGAAGGGCTGTGAGTCGGGTTCTATAGGTAATAGGTATGTAGTAGAAGCGTTGTCGGATGCCATATGAAATGATCATATATACTTTAAGGGGTCTCGCTTGGAGCCTGAAGCATCCTGCGAAGATAGGTGTGATTTAATTTTGACTTCCAGCTATACTATGTACTAGAAAACAAAACGAGGAGGTTGCCATATATAATGATTATTTGTAGCCGCGTCTTTCAGCGGCTTCAAACTACCTATTTTCAGCGATTATCTAGCGGGATTCGGGAAGACGACGCGGATATATCATCTCATATACCCGAATGATCCCGTATACCCGACATCAAACTATTCGCCTCGTTCACAACTCTTGAAGGTTCAAGGATATATGTTCTTAAAAATCTGAAGAAATTTCAGAGTGCATTTCCTCACGAATGCGTGTGCTTCGCAATAAGCATGAAGGTGGTAAACGAACGATGTCGTGCCTTTTATTATTGTTACTCAGGGGCCGTTCAGGGGCCACGCTTTTGATTCTGAAGGTGATCTTGATTCCTTCTTAACCATCATGTCTCGTGTAGTTCTCGTTACTGGATGCACCACTGGAGGCATTGGCTATGCTTTGCAAGTTTCGAGACTTTTCTACTGCGCCTACTTTGCTGAGTATCCTACAGGTCAGAAGAGTTTGCTCGCCAAGGGTGTATTGTATATGCGACCTCGCGAAAGGTTGAGACTATTGCCGACTTTGATAGTCCTAGCGTAAGAAAAGTAGTTTTGGATGTTACAAGTGACGAGGATGTCAAAAGGGTTATACAAGAAATAGTAAACAGGGAAGGTAGAATTGATGTGGTAGTAAATAATGCAGGCATCATATGTCCAGGTAAGCTCTTCTAAAACATGACTTTGAAGACAGAAGGGCCCTTAAAAGCTTTAATTTCATACTTAGGACCTCTTATTGACCACTCTTTGGAGGATGTAAAGTCCTATTTCGATACCAATACCTACTCTATCCTACGTGTCGCAAAGGCGGTTATTCCTGAGATGGCTAAACGTAAAGAAGGTATTATCGTGAACATTGGTTCAATTGTGGGGGAAGTGTAAGTCTTAGACTATTCTTAGATGACCATCCTGGCACTGAAGAAGTATCTCAGCCCAACACCATGGAATGGTCTGTATTCCGCGACCAAAGCAGCAGTTTTGACCTTCAGCGAAGTCCTCTCTATGGAATGTAGACCCCTTGGTATCAAGGTGCTACATGTTGCACCTGGAGCAGTTAAATCCAATATTGCGAATACGGGAGCCAAAAAGTTTTCACTTCCAGAAAACTCGCTATATCATTCATTTTTGGCAAACATTATGAACAGAGTATATTCCAGCCAAGGCTCAAACAGTATGCCAACAGAGAAGTTCGCTGAAGAGGTTGTGTCCAAGACGTTACAAAGGAAACCCCCTTCCTATATGTTGCTTGGCGGGCATTCCTTTGTGTTTTCTATTCTAAGGTGGCTACCAAAGATTTGGGTTCAGAACTTTATGTGGAAGAGATATTCGAAAAAGCTGTAAATGTACCTACCCCCTATCCATTTATGCTGAACAAGGTGCCAGAGAGCCAAGTGGAAAGTGAAACGGGTCGGAGTCTACGACGTCGGCATATTGGTAGTGAGACACGTGCCATCCCAAATCAGTCTCATGTCGTTCTACCACCGCGACGCGTTCAGAGCTAAACAACGTCTATCTCATAACCATGTCACGGTTCCCTAATCATCTCTCACCCAACATTACTCCGACAAAGGTTGGATCTGCTTTCATAAAATCAAAGTCTCGCGCAAGGCGTGAACCCTCTGGCGTATTCTCGTTGTTCCAACCAGTCCAGATTCAACAATTCAAGGAGGCGTTCCAATTAATTGATCATGACAAAGACGGCTGGATCAGTGAGAGTGACTTGAGGGAGATCTACAATCATCTTGGTATGACATTTGTTTAACTCAGAACCTGTACTTTGGTAATCAGTAGTATGAATTCAAGGGCAACCTCTATCCAGGGAGACTCTTGACGACCTTCTCAAATCAAGACCCGGGACACAACCGAAAACAGATATATTCGGCGGTTCAGGATCAAAGGATCGTGGAATAAATTTCACGATGTTCCTCACAATGATGAGCGAACGGCTGTTCCAATTTGATACCGAAGCAGACCTTTTGGAGGCATTTGAGTCGTTTGATGAAAATGACTCTGGTATGGTTCCTGTGGAAGAATTACAAAAGTGGATACCACAAGTTGAAGATGAGATAGATATTCAGAAAGTATGCGAATATGTCATCCCATATACACCCACTAATATACATGTTGTTCAGGTCTTAGGCTCCCACATCGTGAATATTAATAACAAACAATACTTGAAGTATAGGGAATGGATCAAAGTCTTTAAGGTAAATGGAGAGGATGAGGACGGCAAACAGGAATCCTATTAGTGGTACCCCTGACGTCAAATCGTCTGTCCTTATCTTATATACTACACCCTTGTGATGACCCAGTTACGCACATGTTTCCCATATCTGGTTTGCTTTATCCAAACAATCTTTTGAATTTGTGTTGAATATATATCCACAGAATGATATCTTTGTATCATATACAATTACCGGATTATGTTACAACTCAAGTACATCAGCTGCTCACGGTTCTGGTCCCCCATACATGTTCGAGACCGTCAATCTTGCCCTACTTTCCTTTCCTAGCTTGTCCGGTGCCATCATGAAGCTCGCTAGGAGAAACCTGGAGAAATTATCTGCTGAAGGCCAAGCAAATTTTACTTGGAAACTGTTCCGGGCCAAGTGAAGCTGATTAGGAATGCCAGACAATTCCTATCAAATCATAATATGAGAATTTGAATTCGGTCTTGGGGAGAACGTGGTCATTTATTGCGATGTAAGCTGAAATGGCTTCAGAGTTCTGTCGGCAAGTGGGGTTGAATGTACCAAGTGCAGCATGGTACCTTCGGCTTCCCATGTTTCAAATACATGAAGTTGGAGGTTGGTGAGAGTAGATATCCAAAGGACTGGTCTTACGAGATAGGAATTCTTGCCAAGTTGTTGAAAGTCTCTTGGACTCTCTTCGACAATATTAACTGTTAGTGGGACGTATCTCGTCAATCAAAAACGCGAATTACTTGGCCTTGGCACGTAATGCTGGTATCCGGAACAGATCTTTTATTTTTGGGATTCCCCGGCATGCCGTGTACCGATACAACGGATGCCAGGTGTACGAACTAATCAAGAAATAATGAATTGCTTGATGAATGCTTCAGGGTAAGTCAGACTCCTCGATATGCTATAAATATGAGAATATTCTCATATCTATATATCATTCCATGTCCTGGGGCAAGGTGTTGAGAATTAATCTCCGAAGAACAAGCTGGTGTGAAGCCATTCGCTTCTTGGAGCACGGCCAGTATAATGTGTTCTTAGAGTTCTCTTCTATACGACAACCCTGTAAAGTTAATGGGACTTTGTTAAGGAACTTGGTTCCGTACACCTTTCCCTTACACAATTCGCCAATCAAGATGGACTAGGGCAGAGAAGGCAGCTGTTTAGTGTTGCCTTGGCTTCCTTGGCCCCTGTCCCCTGTCATTAAAGATGTGTGTGTGCATCTTTGTGTGTGGCTGACATTTTTCTAGACTCTAGAGTATGTATATATCGAGTGCACCTAATGGGTATTATCCGTATTGGCTACCTGCAAAGAGATTGGATAACACTGTTGCTTGGCTTGTTATTGAAGCCAAAAAGTCTCGAAAAGGAAACATTTGTGTATTCATTGCATTGGGCTGAAGTAGGGTCTTTTCGGCCGCTTTATTAACTGCATAGTTGTGATAAGTACTCGAGGCTGAGCTCTCAGCTCATTCTAAAGAACACGTTGGCTACCTTGGTTTTTCTTTCAATGGGTTCTTGGAAGACGATTTTACACGCACAATCCTTGGAATACTTCTTATGTATGCCGTCTTTTTATCAGTATTCGGCAGAGTCATAAGGTACTACCTAAAAACGCCTGTCAAACCGTGCTATTGTCTTACCTACCATACGATGGGAGTCACAATGGGTGATATACAACCTCTCCGTACCGTCGTTACCCAGAAGTTCGGAATGACCAGAAGTTCGGAATGTCACAAGAGTGACCGTGATGATTTCAATTCTTCAAAAATCTACTTTTTTTCTCTCAAAAAATGGCAGCATGGCATTCAGAATAGTGTCAATAACATGCATGCAAGTTTCCAGCTGCGAACTTGCTCCGAGTGAGGAGGAAAACGGGAATTCCGAACTTGTGGTGATTCCGAACCTCTGGGTAACGATAGTATGATATCCGCGTAAGTGAATTTCTTTGAGGCTCCAAAAGTACGGTTCAGATCTCTATTAATGTCCACGACACAAGTATTTTTTGAGCCTGTGTGAGAGAGTAAATTATTTTCTACCGGCGAACCGGTTATATGGTAAGTAACTCAGCATGCATGGATGATCCAACCCGCAAAGGTGCCAAGACAAGTAATGGAGAGGGGAGGATCTCCGGAGCTAATACGTTACCTTGAGTGTGGAGTTAAAATGACCTAGACTCCGTTGAATGTTTACCTAGTTTCACCCTTGATTACTCGAGGATCTTATCTAGGGGACAGTTCTTTAGGGGATATTCAAGCTTGATGTTTCGGTTGCCTATTAAACAGATGTGGATGGGGGCTGAAGGGGGTATTCTTTGCTATTCTATGCCAAGATTATTTATCATTACTTGGCTTGGCATATATTTGTTTGTTTCTGCATATGCCGAGTGATTGAATGATTATTGGTCTTGGCCTTGGCATGTTTAAAAGATGCTTATGCCAAGATCTCTTTCAGAGTTACGTGATGGACGAGTTTAGAATATCTTGATTCTTTACCATCCGATCTATCGGAGCGTAAGGGGGAGTAGCAGGGTATCTGCGCAGAACATACAATAAATCGAATCCTGAATGTTTGGAACTGACTTGTAGTGACTTGATTAATCAAAGGTCATTTGCATTTGGCATGATTGATCGAGGATATCTAGGGCTGGCTTAGAAGTCTCCGAAGGGTTAAAATCAATTCCTCACCGTACTCAATCATTGCTAAGACAGGCTGAGAGTAGGGAAACTCAAAATTGCTGGGCGTACATATATCAACCAGCCATAAGGACAAATCGGGAAAAAGCTTGGCGGTGGCTCATGGTAGGGCGATGTTTTTGACATAAGGTTGTTCGTCAATGCCTGTACCTGTGGAATCGCGCAGGGTAGAACAGAGGCACCCATTTAGAGGTTGCATGGATCATATTCGGACCGATCCAGCAAAGGATAATGATGGGCTTGGCAGGTGGCTGAACATTGACCACCACAATAACATTGACCTAAGATTGTAAAGCTTGAGAAGCCATGATGAGGGTTAGATATGGACAGTGACCTTGGATCTGTTGATCTATATATGTCTGAAGCGCAGTTATAAGGAATGCATGGGATTGTGTGCCAAGACAATTGAGGATCAAAAAGAGCCGACAGAGCTTGGCACTGCCAAGCTAGAGGACACGGGTGAGACCCCGTTACGTAATGCGGTACAGAGGAGTCTTGGCGGTCTATATCTTGGCGCAGTCGATCGGACGCTGGCAGGGCTTGGCGGGTTTCTCCATAAAACATTCATCATGTACCATCCCTGGCAGTACGCTACCCCCATGTCCTCCCCCTCAGCAACCACAACAGAGAAACCACACCAGCTGCCTCCTGCCTCCCCTACCACCCCAACCCAGCAGTCTCAGCGCCAGCAATCATCGCCACTACTCTCTGAAGACAATGCCAAGAATAATGCACCAGAGCCAGGCTTCAAGTGTATGTGGATGGAGTGTACGCAGAGTTTTGGGGAGCCAGAAGCCCTCTACAACCATCTCTGCAATGATCATATCGGCCGCAAAAGCACAAACAACCTCTGTTTGACTTGCAAGTGGAAGGATTGTGGAACTACTTGTGCGAAACGTGACCACATAACGAGCCATTTACGAGGTATGCACTTCCTTGTCGATTTCTCTGTCTCTCCTCATCCTTATCGTAGTTCATACCCCTCTCAAACCTCATATCTGTGAAGTGCGTTTGTCATCTGCCAGACTTGATCACACTCCACTTACCATTTCCCCCAGATCTGTAAAAAGTCTTTCAAACGGCCACAAGACCTCAAGAAGCATGAGAAAATCCATACAGAGGAACACCATCTCCAGCACAAGCACTCGAAAGCTATTACAGTATTGGATCCGGCATATGTGCAGCGCGTACGTGGAGATTCGGCTCCTCGGATTTCGGAGAATAAAACCAACGCACCTATGAAGCAAATGCCTGCAAATCTAGCTCTCAGGCCTGCTGGCATGCGTACGAAACCCGAAGGTAATTACTTCGCCAATTGGCTTTCTTTGATATGATATCTCACGGGCTTTCCGTTAGGTCATTATGGTGTATTACCCACACCTTCGCCCGAACTGAATCATGCCTCAGTTCATTCTCATCACGCCTCGCATGATATGTTCATGCCCAATCATCTTCCCTCCTGGGAGGTACTTAGACCTGAAGCATCATCAATTCCTATCGGTTCAAAACGGTCATATGATTATAGCACTGGAGTTGATGAGTTTTTCAATGATATGAAGAAGCGACGTGTAAATCCATCATATGATCCTCGTGAGTCAAGCTCCATTGGTACCGCGACCTTGCCACTCATAATTCTAACAGGTATGGCTGAACGTTTGAATGATCTTGCTTATAGTCAGCATGGTCATCAAGGAAATAGTAATTTCACCCCTGGATCAGTCTCTGTTACAATACGCACTCCTGAAGACCTTGCCGCAGTCAATGAGTTCCTTGTCACATTAGGTCGCGATGTTTCCGGGGGTACTCGGCAACCTGTGCATGATCCCAACCCACATTCCAATATGAACTATTTTGATGCATCTAATCTTACACAGTTGGGTCTTGCTGGACTACCTGGCTTACCGGGGGGCAATGGGAACTTCTCGAGCGACCAAACTTATTCAGACAATCACTATCAAACACCCTCGTACCCATCTCGATCTACACATGCTTCAACAACGAGTTCATACGGCAATATGTATTCTGGTCTCGAAGCCCCTATGAAATATAATGGGAATTACCGTCCCAGTAATCGTCGTTCAGCTCCGGGCTATCACTCGAATTCTTTCTATGGATCCCAATACCAGCATCCCACACCACCATTGGATGGAGGCTCTCCCCATTCCACTGCTTCAACGCCTGTTACAACCACTCCACCCCAACTTCCTCTAGCGATGTCCGACTTCGACTTCCAAAGACCCCTAAGAGGTCAACAGGTGGCGCACCTTGCACCGCCGGAGTATCATCCTAAGTCAATACGTTCAATGGTACCGCTCAAAAGTCTACCTAGTGCCGAAAATCGGTCTCAACCTGGGGATTCGCGTACGTTACCACCGCCATTGTCTTCAAGTGCATCACACAGGGAGCAAGATTTATTGTACAAGCCAGGGTCTATCTATCCTCCTCTTACTCCAGGAGATAGAATAACTCTCCCACCCCTTAGCACACTCTATCGTTCACCTTCCCCTCCCTCCCGGGAGTCTACTCCTTCCTCGAGCAGTTCGTCTCCGGCAAGTAGACATCCTATCCTTCCAAGTTTCAAATCGATCAGTGCACCTCCCTTGCAAGCACGCAGTCAACTAGATTCAGAAGAACAATTACTGAAGGATATTGATATGGAAGATTCGGACAAGCGGAATCAGATTTCCATCGAGCAAAGGAAGAAGCATGCCGAGCTAATACTAAACCTCCTGGTGACCATAAATACCGACTTCCGTAATAGGAACGGGTTGCAGAAGTCGCTATCTCCCCTGGGCCATTCGCTGCCCAGAGACGTGGACATGACCTCGACATAGTATAATCTACTTTGCTGAGGTGTTCACCAGTTTTCGATTTTTATGTATTTGGAATCGGGATCTACAAATATAGGATCGCGTGTATTACTGCTAGTGATGAGCTATGAACTGATTTCTCGCTTTTTTTGTTTCTTGTGCGCCTGATATGATATATGGATTATTTCTTTTTTCGTTGCTTAAATGTATTTTTTTTTCTTCGATTATATCCTTCCCTGTATGCAGTTTCTAATTATACCTCTCTAATGAGTTCTATCTTTGTTATCTGAATTTTCCGTATTGTTCACATGATAGGCGGTCTTACGATCATAAAACCAGCGGATTCGAATTCGGAATTCACGTCCACGCTCAATTCAGAAGTTCAGGCCCTATGACGCGTAAGAAGTAAGAAGTCAAGGAAACGGAAAAAAAGGTACATAATTATTATGTATGACCTAGGTAACAATACACTTCTTCCATCATTGGAAAAAAGAAAGACAAAAAAAACAACCACCCCCCATCCTACTCCACTCTTACCCACGCTTCAATGTCAATTTGATCTTTGGTGCGCTAGAGGAAGGTGTTCCAGGAGGTGGCATATTATCAACCTCCATAGCAGACATGGGTGGACTTGTAGCCAATGGAGAGGGTACAGCTGGAAAACCAAATGACAAACCAGCCGCGGCCGCAACTGGCCCTCGGTTAAATCCCAAGTTAGCTAGTCCAGGAGCAGACGGTGGTGGTGGACTTGTAGCTGAGGCGGTAGGTGTTAAAGGGGGTGGGACGGTACCACTGTTAAATTCAGCCCATCGGGGACACTTGCGATTCGTTTCTGAAGGGTAGAGTGGAAATATTAGTAATCGAGTGTGAAAAAAAATTGGAATGGAACAAATTAAACCGCCGGTAACACAGGTAAGGAAGTGTGAATTGGACACAAAATTTACACGTTTAAAAAAAGAGAAGTAGAAATGTCCGATCTCCGCACTGATGGTAGGCGAGAGGAAATTGAAGCTTACTCATATGCCCCATTTGACCGCAATGACCGCAACGTCTCTGAGAAGAAAAAATGAGTATTCTGAAGCTCGTTGTACGTTCCAGATAAACGTACAGTTGTATCTGGTTTCATGGGTCGATCTAGTTGCATGGGTGTACCACCTTCTTTGACAATCTTGGCATTCTTTCTGTGCAAGCGGCGTTCTTGATTCTTCTTCATCCTCGCTATGGCCTCTTCGAGTCTATGGGCGGTCAGTCAGCACCCGTATACTCAATATATCAACAGCTGCCGTATGATACGGTAACAATTACCTCTTCTTAGCGCGCTTATCTTTATCAGCGTCACCAGTTGGTGCAAGACTATCTGCTAGTGTCTGTTCTTCCTCTATGGATTGTCGGCTACGAACATATGCGCGAATAACGGCAGGATCCCGAACAATCTCAGTCTGCCATTGTCCATCAATCTATGTGGGTGTTCTCAAGGTTAACATCATGGACGTGTTTTACTAACTTGGAAAACTCACTAATCGTTTGATCCGGAGGACTTTGCGGTTTCCATCAGGACCAACACTTCCTTCTCTGTCTCGGTCCATTGACGCGGCACGGCTGAATGCGGGAGAAGGTTGCCTAGAAGGAGTAGGCGGTAGTAATGCTGGGTGACGTTTAAAAATTATATACTAAGAGCTCAAAGGAAATGAATTTATTACCTGCTTTATGTCTTTGTTCATCTTCAAATGTCAACTGCGGTTCATCTTTCCGGCTCAGAGAATCAAATTGAGCTTTCCAGATTCTTTCTATTTCTGATTTATAAATTTGCTGTTGCTCCGCGACGTTGTAACGATGTGCAGATTTTGGTCTACTCTCCGCTTCAGCTACGGAGTGTGTAAGAATCTCTGGGAATATGAAGTAGCTGATCGGTCTTACCTAGCTTCTGTTCGTAATCCTCACCAGCTTTCACAAATATATCTTTCATAGATATCCGGATAAAACTAAATGCTTCGCCTCGTCCTGTAGGATCCCCTTCTCCGTGTAAACGAAGCATGGCTTTTGCTTGGGTAGCGAATAAGAAGTTCTTCGTAGTGATCCAAGGCGCTAGTTGTTGTTCAATGGATAATTTGGATTCATCTCCGTCGGCGACATCCGTAGTCATGCTATAACCAGCATCTTGGAGGTGGCGCTGACCCACTTGCATGCTTTCAGTCAGTACAACCTGTTCAGGTCCAACCATTTTCAGCATCTCCGCATCTAAGGGGACGGTAATACTCGGTTTAAGTCTCCAGAACCCTTGGTGAGGACCGCGGCGATGGTATTCCATAAATTCCTAATCCCGTAATCAATACACGAAATGAAGATAAGTTTCGCACATGACTCACTTTTAGTCGTTGCCTCATCTGCAGTTCGTTCTGATCGGGGAAATATTTCATTAAACGGGAGATTTTGAGCCTTTCCCCTGGGCTCTTCTTGAGTAGCTTGAAAGCAATTATTTGTAGACGGTATTTGATCGTGTTGGTAATCTTTCGTGAATGAGGACCAGGTACTTCAGTCACTGGATATGTCTGTCCAAGAACAAAAAGATTCTTGATTTCCCGTATGTAGTACTTGGAATCTCCCTTGACGGTATTTCTGTTTTAAATTAGTATTGACGGGTACTCACACAAAAAATCCCTCACCTGATGACAAGGAAGTCTGTAGGATATGCTTTTTGTCTGAACAATGGCGCTCGAACTAAATTATTATAGAGGGCTGGAACAGTCTGTCCGGGATAGACATAACCAAATTTCATGAACGGAGACTCATCCTGGGGCTCCAGAACGAAGGGAACCCCCAAATCAGCCTGAAGTTAGTTAGTATACTGGTGGATGGCGATGAATTTGGACTATTACCTTCGGCAAGTATTCATCTTTCTCGTCTTTTTTCCTGTAATAGTTTACAAGAGCACTACCCATGCCAAAATTCGAGATGATCGGCGGATGTTCTTCCTAAATAGAGATTAGGATTTTTCAAACCTTCAGAGGGGAAATATGCTACCGAATATTCCCATAGTACGAAGTTGCTAGTGTCACGTAAACTGAGGTCGCTCGTTCTGTGCAAACTCTCGCCGACATTACCACCCCTTCCAAGTTTCCTTCCAGATTTATCTTTCTTTTTCTTCGCTGTTCGTACTTTACTAAATCGAATTTCAATGTTGGCAGGGAACTGTAAGGCGGGGCGGTGGAAAGAACGAGCTTCTTGTTTTGATAGTCGTGTTTTGTACTAGGGGAAGGGGAAAGTAAGTGTTATTTTGATAGTCATACTATCATAACTTACGAATGGTAATTGTAGTTTCTGAGCAGGATACGCATGTTCCACAACAAGCTGCCCAAAGGTTTGACGCACGCGATGACGGCTGCCATCCTTCGCGACTTCATACATATGATCATTAGATAGATTGTACTTGTCGCGTATTTGATTGGCGTCTGCTCTTAGACGCTTTCGTGGTCGAACAGTTTCGGCTGAGACCAAGTAAGTATTGTGAACATGCTCATAAACTGCTTTTGACTGACCACTGCGTTCTTCGGGTACAATGTCATCTTCATGATTGAACTCCAATTGTGTGAAGTCTTTGAAGGGTACATTGGGCCCCCATATGATACTTTGTGTCCATGTCCCAGACTCGAGCATCTTGTTAACTGGTGTGGTGAGACTTGTCTCCGGGACGATAGCGCTTTCTCCCATGTGAATATCTTCTGTATCGTACATGATCTGGTCTTCCCAGTTAGAAAGCAGTACGAGGTCGAAAGTTCGGTCGTGCAGTGGTATTGAGACGGGAACATCGGATTTTTCGCGCTCCTAAAGCAACGTTAGAGCAATTAAGAGAAACTATTGAACCAAGGCAAACCTCAAGGGCCTTCTGCAAGTCCATATCCACACTTCTCGCAGTAACAACTTCTTCCACCCGCTTATTTTCCACTTGACGTTGTGTATCCCCTACAACTGCCTGTAAATATCCCTTTACGGGTTCTTTCTTACGTGGATAGCTGGTTTCAACTAGAAAAGATTCATTCCATGATCTCCAATAAACCTCTTGAAAATCACTAACCATGATAAGGTCGCTTTACCAGTCGAGACTTCCGCGTTGTATTCCCCTTCAGGATTTCGGTAAAGTCTAGAACCTTACCCTTGTCATATGAAGGAAATAGTTCGTATACGGTCTTTGGGCGCTCAATCAGCCGTTTAACAATACGCGTTCGTTTCTGCTTGGGTCGAAAACCCGGCGACATAACCTCCCTCTTTACTGACATACGATCCTTTTCATCTTCTTCCATCATCTCTTTGTCAATTTCAGCCTCCCAATCCTGCCCCTGGTCCGTTCCTATCACCTCTTCCTCGTCCCACGCTTCACTATAAATCTGCTTTGAGCTTAGAGCGGGGATGCCAGAAATACCAAGTTGGTTTTGGAGCCCAGCTCCTGTTGGCAACTGAAGTCCGTCAAGAACATGGTCAAGGGAGAAACCTGTGAGAGCTGAGATAGCGTCGTTCTCTTCTTTAGACATTTATGAATCTATAACAAACTCGCCGAACCGAGGGGGATGCTGTGGTATAAGTTAAGTGACCGACCCTGGAGGTCGGTTGGATTAGTCAGCAAACGCGGCATTAATATATACAAAGTTGTGCTTGTATGAACCTCAGAACACCAGCTGTGACCATGGAACGAATGGAAAAGGAGTTGACTCTCAAGGTTGAGGTGCGTTCATTATTTTATATGTTATAGTAAGAAGTAACTGACGCTCACACTAGAATTTCCGTAAAAACGTTACGCAAGCCGGAGAGGAAATTGTTTTTAGGACCTTTCCCGAGAAGGTGCTTTTGATTCCTAAAGTTTATCGCATTTATACTAATAGGTTATGGTAGATTCTGTACGAATGCTGACTTTACTTCCCTTAATATTACTTACACCAGTGTTTTTAGCCAACTTACAGAACTAATTCAATCGACGAACACTCCTGAATCTCCTTTCCATATTTCCAATGCTGCTCTTGGCACAGACACAACAGTTTATCCACCTCCTTCAACAACTAATGTTGATGAACCACTGGTCAAGAAACGAAAACTAGAGAATGGTTCAACTGACTCTCCGACTAATGACATTAAATATGCCCGTCTACCTAGTCGCGTCCTTGCGAATAAACATATGCTAGAGAATGTCCATGGAACTGTCAAGAAAGAAGCAGAAGAACTTGCTTCACTGGTAGTGCGCGATTTCATTAATGTTCTGACGTTTGCAACCGTTCAAACACAAATGAATTTAGGATCAAGTTAAGCTATGGGTAACCCTAACATTGCCTAAGTAGAGAAATTTACAATACTCAATATCTCATTTTTCTAATACCTCATTTTCAGAATTGAAGAGTGCGCCAACTCTCTAACCTAACCTCTTTCACTGACTAATAACAATGGATAGTGGTGATAATTTCGGTAAGAATTATTATAACTGTCTACCTTTGCCGTGTTTCTAACCTTCGATCAAGGTGTACAAATTCAGGAAGGTTTGTATTTGATTACTTTGATAGAAGACACTTGGAATCACCATAGTTTACAGAGGTTCTGGGTGAACTGCATCGTGCGCAAGAGAGTGCATACAATATCCGCGATGCAACAAGACAAGACCATTTTGCAAGGGCTAAGCTATGTTCAAAACTCATAAAATATCCGAACGTGGAAGACTACAAGGTTGGGTTTCTTCATAGATTTTGCGGTCTTCTACTTACCAGATACCCCAGTTATCAATTCAAGAACACGACGAGAAGCAGCTATACCTTGCTCGGCAGCATATATATGATCTTCGCAACGTCTATGCCGTACTTACTGACCTCATCCACAAGAACATCACCAAGGTAGGTGCTGTTTTCAACGGGCTATTAATATCTCGCTCACGTAAATGTGCTAGATACGAGCACCCAAGGCTAATAACAGTGTTGGCTTGTATTAGATATCACACTTGCCTAGACAGAGATGGTTTTGAATATATTGAAACCGTCAGATGCAGTACTGATGACGGTTCCTGGTATCTGCGGATGCCAATGAACTTCTTTGATGTCCTTCTGGCCTTGATGAACGAAAAGCAACTGGGGTGGAACATCCTTTCCTCCCTCAGGTGTATCATCCATTCCTGTCTCTTCGGTATCCTGTTCGACACCCAAATCCCATAGAGTGACCTGATCATCAGCCCCTGATGCAGCGAAGATCGAATCCTCAGTCGGATGCCATTCAATCGAAGTAATAGGTTGGGTGTGCCATGTGAAATGGGCAACAGGACTTGGATCTGGTTCGCCCGAACTATACGTTGTTAATACACAATCAACATCTAGTTCGAAGAAAGTTACTCACCCCCTCTTGTTGACATTTCTTAGATCCCATGTTTTGATTCCTCCTTCATCATCACCACTAACAAGAAGATACGTAGTTGAACGGTTCCAGCTAATGACATTGACATCACTTGCATGAGCATTGCTGATTCCTGCAACACTCTGTCGTCCTCGAGAACGAACATCCCAAATTTGAATGCTCTTATCAACTGAGCAAGAAGCGAAGACAGTTGGCTCAGCCGGACTCCATTGAAGATCTTCAACACTTGATGTGTGTGAAACGAAAGGTTGTGCAAGTGCGTTAAAACCGGACGGCGAAGCTGTTGTTAGGTAGATTTTGGAATTTATATCTCCGGTCAAGAGTCTCAGAGAAGAGGGTCCCGAACTCGCCCAATCCATTGCGAAACCCTCAGCACGACCATGAGAGTTAATTGTGAACACTGGTGTTTGAACGCCTTCCTTGTTGTATGTATATCCTGGTACCTCCAGAGATTCTATTAGTGGGCGGACATCCCAAATGTGTACTTTTCCTGTTTCTGCCCATGAAGCAACATGATAAGGTTGAGAAACAGGTGGAAGAGGGCTGCCGGCAGGTAGTGGTTGGGCTCGTATCCGATTCACACCTCCAAAGTGTGGTATTGCTTTATGTTCTAAGACAGCATCTTCATCAAGGGCATTCTCATCGTCATCCTCGTCGTCGTCGTCAGAATCCGCTGAATAATTTAATCAAAGATCAGCGGATACTGTTTTGGGTAAGTTAGACATACCACCATCCTTCTGTGTTTTGTGGAGTGAACTCATTTTGTAGACAACTATTTCGTTGTCTTTAGCATTTCGGGCCTGGCTACCAGCTACAATATAAGCCGTAGCAGGATAACGTTGACGTTCGTCCCCCAAGTTATCTCGAAGGATGTCAAATGATAAGCAGGGCCATCTCCCGCTCATTGAATGTCGCATCAAATATACTGAATCGTCTGCTTCTAGAATTTCGTCCTTGCCTAGGATGTGGTGACCAGGAATGAAAACTTGAGCGAGAGTTTCTGCTTCTTCAGACTCTTCAATCGCAGGCATCACTTCATCCACATCCATACCTAATTTCACGGGTCAGTTTTGGTACATTTGTTCTTATTGCTGGGCATACCCTCTTGTTCCCCGAGTTCAGCATCTACCACTTCCTCGTCGCTTTCAATCTCATCTTCCCAAGCATCCTCGAATTCGCCCATCTCATCAGCAGCAACATTTTCTCTCCTAGCCCCGCTACCAGATGCTTTCTGGAAGGGTTCGCCCTCTCTAGGCGTTTCAAGCTCGGTTGCGGTACGTTTGGACATAGATAATGATATTAAACAAAACTCATCAAAAGATGAGATTTGAAGAAAAAAACGCTAGGCGATCAATCATCACGTGACGTCAGGCATGGTTTCATGCTGGTTTCATGTCTCCCGAAAAGGAAATCGTCTTCTTGAAATAAGTATATTTGCGTGATGGCCGAAGCACATACGAACACTCTTACACTTCTCTTCAACAATGTCAATTACCCTTCAAATTCCCAACGAGTAAATAATTTCTTTATAACAACATTATCACTATTCAAACTCACAACTCTAACATTAGCTTCCAATATGTCGGTGCTGCCCTCGTCTCTACTGCGTGGCTGTTGATGGGCCAAGGATTCCTGGTTGGCAGACATCGTAAACGTTCAGGAATTGCATATCCCCAATGTTCGTATATCTGTTCAACAATATGTTATTATGGCTCACAAGAATACAGTGTATGCCGAAAAGGCTGAAGCCGAGAAGAGCATTGACGCATTGCGCTTCAATTGCGCACAACGTATGTAGTATATGTTCCTTGTACTCCTCGAATACTGCTTACAAGTGTCATAGGCGCACATCAGAACACTCTTGAAAACATCCCAATTATATGGGCATCGTAAGTCTTACGGTTACTTCTTGTTCATCGTCTCACCAACTTTGCGTAGGACCATTGTCGTTGGGTTGCAGTATCCCATTCTTGCCGCGACTGCGTGTGGATTGTGGTCCATCGGTCGTGTTTCTTATACCTTAGGCTATGCTGGTGGTGAGCCGAAGAACGTAAGTATCCCAGTGACAACACATTCTTCCGTTCTCATGTCGGATCTCTAGCGTATTACACCTGTTTATGTGGTTGGGGCTCTGAGCCAACTAGGTAGGAAAATGCGGCCACATCTTTCCTTGAAACATACTGATCTAGTTTAACCGGCACAGGATTGTTGCTTGTTGCGTCTGCTCAATCAGTGTGTCTTGTCTGGAAAGGTGTTTCTGGCTACCTCAACCACTGAGCACTGTAGATACCCAATCGCTACGTACTGTCCTTGGACTTAAATACATTTACATAACTCAGGGTTTGAACTTTACTTGTCTGCCGAGCCTTCGTCAGCAAGAGATCAGCCGAAAGTACGCGTGTGTGTATTACAAAGTTTAAATCCATCAATCAATCCAAAAATATACCTCGAGCCCGCGTCGTGCGCAGCAGGCAGGTAACAGGTTGGTAATGAATGTTAAAGAATGGTATAAAATGGCCGGTGATGTTAATCCCTGGTATAAGCAACAATGTCCTCCCCTCTAGTGATTCCTGCTGAGTATGCCATTTCTCCCACTCATAACACAAGAGCATCTTTCATGACATCATCCCTTTCAGCTACAAATATGTATTGGCCAGTCTGTTACCTAACGCATTCCTTCTATTGGCACAAAATGTCCTAGTTGGACGGTACAGGAAAAAGGCAGGAATACCATATCCACAACGTAGGTCCCAGCCTATTGTTAAGATGAACGCGTTTGTTTACTATCATACAAGCATATGCCGAAAAGGCTGAAGCCCTGGCTTCAAGAGATGCTCACTTGTTCAACTGCGCACAACGTATGTCACTAAGAATACCCTTTCCACTGACCTAGAGGAAACTATACTAAACTCGAGCGTATACTATAGGCGCACACCAAAATACCCTCGAAACCCTTCCTATCGTCCTAATTATGTTAGTTTCGAATTTTCATTTGTGGTGCATGATGGTTCGACGTTCATGACTGACTTTTGACCAGTATCTGCGTCGCTGGTCTTACCCTCCCAAAAACTGCCGCAAGTGTTTCCATGATCTGGGTTGCATCAAGGATCTTGTACACGCGTGGATATATCACTGGTGATCCTGCCAAGGTACGACTTCACGAATACCGTATATTCAAACTTCAAAACTTACTATTAATTGTTTGTGTACAGAGAGGCGGAAATCTCGTGTATCATGCCTCCACCATTGGCACAGTTGGTAGGTCAGAATATTCTTACTGCTACTTGGTATTAAATATTCATGTTCTTAGGTTTGTTGTTCGCCAGTACAGTTGTCGCTCTGGGTTGGGTTATTCCAGGTTTCTAATGGATGTTATTAATTACAATATATATATTCGTCCTAAAGTTGCTGGGATATTGGCAGAGAGAGGTCTGATAGTTTACGTGTGAACATCCAATGATCCTTACTTGGTGTGCGTTTTGGCATGTTCCCCATGATGAGCACGGCGAAGATGTTCCGTAGAACGTGAAAGGATGTAAGATGAGTTTGAACGAGTCGAAAATCCAGACCGAGCGAGCCAGCTAGGATTCAGGAAAGTACAGCGTTCCAAGTTGATTAAACAGTGTGATGTAATCGGGCCGTTTGTCCGGTCGGGCCTAGTGATCCACGAGAATTTGCGCGGAAAGAGTTGATTAAATTAGTGCAATGGACGGAAACACTCATCCACACAAAAAACGCAAGGTCGAATCCCTACAAAAGTTCAACAATGTACATGAAATAACGCAAAGCTTTCAAGCTCAAAATACCGACGCGATAGTTGAGGGTATGAATGCCATACTCTTTCTGTGGTTGCAACATTCAACAATGTTTTTGTAGGACTCAACCGGTTAAGAAACCAACTGACAATTAAAGCGGAGGAAGGCCTGGTTTCACCTCAGGATGAGCGACTTGTTCTAGCACAGCAATGGTTAGAAATGAATCCGGGTGCAAACGATATGTTCAGTCTGTGCGAGACTTCAAATCCGGTGTGTTGATATTGAAATCTGAACGAATTGCCTCTTACTTTGAGAAAGAGACACCATAGTCTGCCTATTGCAATCATCTCTCTTCTATCCGCAACGCTTACTTTGCTATCATCCCACTACACCTACCATGCCACTGGTTACCCCATAGTAAAGACTCTCCTTACTCCACAATGGATGCGAAGATTAGGTTCATACCTCGGTGGCTCTCAGAATGAGCTCATCCTTGTCACCCTCAAACTCATTATTGCCATCTCTGGATTTGCTAGTGGTAGAGAGAGGAAAACATTGCTCGAGGCATTCCCTTGGGAAGTCAAGGTACGCTTGCACTTTTATCAAAACTATTCTTGTGTTAAACAAAGAGGGAACTAGAGTCTACCAAAATTAATGAATCTTCGTCGAAAAGGGACAAACAATTTTAATCCACTCCTGCGACCTGGTATGTCGATAAAACTATCCAAACGGCTATTTTTTATTCATTTATGACACGCAGACATACGTACCCTATACATCCTTTTCCTCCTCTCATTCCTCGATGCTCCAACACAAACCAAGAACATGTTTTTCGAACAACATAGAGATGCCTTCCTCGCAATATTCAAGGGTCTACCTCAAGACCATTATCACCTTATTCGTCATGTCCTCGAAACCGTATGGACAAAGTTATGGGCGGATCCTAAAATCAAACGAACAGCAAAAGTCGGTCTCTTCAATGAGACAACGATCTTCCATGTAAGTGCTCAGAATATTTCGTTTCCTCTCTATAACGATCTCTCATAACTGTGATAGTTGTTCAAATTGTATGATCGTACAACACCAGATGACGAAGATCCTGAACATGTTGCAGCAGATGTCGTACATCATTTCCTACTCGCAATAATGACGCGTCCTGGGACTGGAATTTGTTTCAAAGACCGTGGATGGTATCCTCGTGAAGATTCTGATGACGATGAAAAAGGCGGGAAGATATACAATAAAATTCTTGCAAATGTTTTGAAAACGCTCAAAGTGAATGAAGACTTGCGTCAACAAGAACTCGTTCGCAGGATTCTTGAAGCATGTCCGGAACTTGTTGCGGGGTGCGATCAATCCCCTTCCACCCGAGATTAATTGAACTGATCATCTATATAGATATTGGCCCGCCGCTCAACTAACACTCGAACCACGTCTCGCAACCAAATGGATTTCCAACATCTCGTTTTTCGGGACTGTCATTTCATTACCAGTACCCGAAGGCAGTTTCCTATTACCAAACTCAAACACCACCAACCCAACACCGCCACCACTTTCACATATCCTATCAAACATTCTACCATCTGATATCTCACCAAAAGTAGTATTCACAAAAGGGCTTTTATCATCTTCTGAACTTGTTCAACATTGTACAGCATTGGCTTTGGCGAAATGTTTATTGAAATATGCCAGGGTGATAGAGGTTTTCAAAGGGATTGAGGACAGTTTGGAAGTTAGTGGTACGGAAGAAGGTCAATGGGGTAAGAGGAGGAAGGAAATTGAGAAGGAAGTTAGAAAGAGGATTCCCGAATTCCAGGTTATCGTTGGCTTTTCTCAACAGAAAACTACCGCTACAGCTGCTCCTGGATCAACTGCAACTCAACCTCTTGTTACACCTACCCCCAACCCGATAAGAAATGCGCTACTGCAAGAAAGTGCCCAGAGGTTGCTGTTATTATATCACAGGTATTTGCCGGAAGTTGTGGTAGAAGCCAGATTTGATGTTGGGAAGGCTTTGTCGAGTTTTACACATGAATCGACATCAGGATCTGGGAAAGGAATTGGAAATGTGGAAGAGGAAGAAAATGCTGATATTCCTGAAGCTGCGAAGAAATTAAGACTTGTCCAACAATTACATGTTCTTCGAACTTTGAAAGAAAGTGACCAATTTGTGTGGACTAATAAATCAGGTACTATCTCTTTCGCTCCTTTCCATCCGTATTGAGACCATGCTAATTCTTTTTTTCTTCTGCTAGCATCTTCAAGAACGTATCTTTACGTGTTATTGAAATCGTACAACACAACATCGATATCATCACTCAAAGCTACACTTTTCACATTGATAACTCATCTTCTATCTAACAGTATTCTGTTCCAAGAAAAACCGAATGAAGCAAGTCATTGGTTACTTTCACTTCCCCATTTACGACGTTCAAATGACATGACGATAGGAGGTGTTGGTGTTTTGACAGACGAATCTGAAAGCATTATTAACTTCTTGGATGAGTGTATTCAAAGAGCTTTGAGAACACCTTTTAGATACATTGAACAATTCCAGAATCTATTATCTTCGACATCCGCTTCGACATCCACTTCGACATCCTCATCACAACCGACCATGACCCCTTCGAAACCCACCCCTAATGATGGATACGATGCCTCATTATTCCCAAGTCCACTCCTCGCAACAATATCGGAACAACTGGAAGCAAAAACAAAAGCAGGATTGTTAACACCATCAGATATACTTGCTATTGTTTCGTTTATTAGGAAATTGTGCTATAGGTTAATTAGTGATATGAAGGAACTGAAGGTTTTGGCAGCGTATGTGGATTTGATTGGGGGGATTGTTACCGAGGATCGATTGTTGGCTAATGAGAAGTCGAAGGAGAAGTGTTCATTGATAATGTATAAAGCTATTAGAAGGGAAGTTGAAATAATGGAATTGGTTGTTAAGAGGGGTTTGGTGGGTGACGATGTGGAGTTACCCGAAATGTCGGATAAGGGAGTACAAGATATCTTGGATCAGGTTGGTTCTCAAGTTCAAATTGGAAGTACGTTCTTTTTGTCATTGTTGCCAATATCATGTCCTAACCGCGGACGTATGGACAGATGATACACCGGATAATCGATTGAAATTGGCGTATTCGGTTATTGATCGTTTGCGATTCTTAAATCAACCATTGTCATCAGTAGATGCCTCTAGGATCGTTGAAACGGTCGAGAGGATTTGGAAACCTGCACTCGAAGACCTTGCAGAATATTTGTTTCCTGGGACTGGTTCGCTTGTAAAAAATCAAACTATCATTGGAACTGACGACGACAGGTATTCTCTATCTTGTCTACACAGTACAACTATTTACTTATTCATTTCTGCTTGTTACTGGAACAGTATCCCCGCCAATTGGATCTTCTACAACTCAACAAAAAAACAAATTTCTGATCTCAGTTATCGACAACAATTGATCAGAGCATTTGTTTCTTCTAAGCCGACACTTCAAAACTTTGTCGAGATGTTGCGATTAATCGAACATCGTTTGCGTTATTCCTACTCCTCATCCTCTGAAAAAGAACTCGGTGGATTGTTCTCACTTCTATCTCTCTTAACAACAGAGGCAAAATCCTCACTCCAAGAACCAGAGCTAACACTTTTGAAAGAAAATTTATTTTCTACATCAAGTATTCTCAAAAAGCTTAGCATTTTTCAAGATCAAAATCGGGACGCCAGTGTGAATGTCAATATTGAAACCGGATTGAAGGAATTGTTACACAGTTGTTTTGATTCGAAAAGTTCTGTGGATAGAAGGATCTTATCGGAAATTAGCGATTATTGGTTTGCAGTGTTGCAGAGCAAGCTACAGACCGGGAATTGTAAAGGCAAAGAGGTGTGTTATCTTTCTATTTTTCGGTTTTGCTGAATTTAATTTAATTTGATATAGTTTGGTCATGCTGTCCTATGGATCAGATACCTCCCACCAACTCAAATTCTTTGTTTACTTGATCAAATCACTGTCGAACCGTCAACCTCCTCCGACGAATCCATTTCTCTTTTACAATCTCTCCTCGGTATCATTCAAGATTCAATTGATATCAACACCGAAGCTGAAATCGAAAACGCGTTGCGTCAAAGAATACCTCGGCTTTTGCAGATTCGAAAATTCATTATTAACTCCACCTCAACATCTACCACTTCTACGATCGAGGAATTACTGGCTTCTGCTATTGATTCGAAACTTCCTATTGGATACACATCCACCACTTTCGCTTTGAACAATCAAAAAATACAAAAATCTGAAACTCCATTATCAACGGTGGTCAAACTTGCCGAATCGCGATGGGCGACTCGAACAGCTTCCAAGGCCGATGACGTCATCCCACTTGCTGATTTCTTGAATTCGACTATTTGGACTGATGCGACAGTGAAAATTATCAGAAGTTTGACATACGGACAAGTTCTCGATATGGAGGACTTTGAACGTTGGTTGAAGGAGGGTAATGCAAACGAGAAGAAAACGGAACATTTGGCTGTTATCTTAAACGCTGCTTTGAATGTTTATCAATGTTCATTGTCTTCGCAGAAGACTATTGAGGAGGATGCCTGGATACCTTATTTAAAGAAGATTGCATCTCTATGTGTATCTAATCGACGTGGGCAGGAAGTGGAATCCATACTCGACGTATTGGATGTTCAGTTCTTTCCTCCGCGTTGAAATTATTCAAGAACAATCAGAACAAAATCGTCAAAATTGTTCTTGGAGAAATAGGAGATCGTCGTCCTGTGTTGGAGGTTTTATCATTAGCAATTCTACAACCTAATGTGGTGGAAATTGTGGAACCTCTACTTGAATCATGCTTGAAATATTTGATAAGCAAGTTAGCTTCTCATACAGTTCTGTCGGATGCTTTGGTATTGTTTGCGAGGGAGACTAGTAAGTCCTTCTCGTTTGTATGCTGTTGCCCGGGTATTGATCTTATTTTTCTTTAAGTGAAACTTATCATCAAATCGACAAGTGTAAAGGCTCATCAAGTAGAAACGTTATTAGGTGTTGTGATCCAAAACCATTTATCCAATACCACCCCAATCGATTTGGTCGAGTCTTGTCTATCCAAGAGTCATTTGAAGGTACTATTTATTTGAGGTACCAGCTTCGTTTCAGGCTCATTATTTTTCTTTTCATCCAGCCGGTTTCTGTAAATCGGTATATTCAAAGTATCCTACAACATCCACACTTCTTCAAGCTTGCTGGTAAAACGATCTCAAGTGGGGAGAATAAATCGCCCACCAGGGCTCACATCATCCAATTACTTCATACCCTATTCAACCTCTATCCGACAAATACTTGTCAAATTACTCAAGTGGAACCATTACTCCATATCTATGGTGGCACGTTGTCAAAAGAAGACCTTCAAATCTTTTCAATATTCCAACTTTTCGAAGTTCAACGTAAAATATCACTTGCGCCTCTATTCAATCGTTGGTCATCGTCAAGTGATATCCCAGTTTCGTCAGCTTTCGAAGGTGTACAATCTCTTGAACCTAATAGAGTTCTCAAGACGACTTTACAATACCCTAAATGGCGAAAACTATCTGGTGGTGGTTCGGTGGCGGCATATGAACGTGATATTGATATTCATGAATCTCAATCTTATGACCAGATATTCGTATTACTTCTATTTCATCAAGTTTTATCTGGTCAACATCCTCCTACTCCATTTGGCTGGATCGAGATTTTCAGAACGAATATTGTTGGTTTGTGTCTTAGAACACTCTCTTCTAAGGATGATGCACTACGGGAATTTGGACTTTCTCAGATTATAACTTTGTATCAATGCATTGAGGTAAGAATATTATTTACTCTATCACCGATTTACTTAATGACTTATGTTTCTCAGAATGTTGATATCCAAGAAAAACCTCACGTCATGTATATTCTCAATCTTCTCAAAGACTTATACCAGCGACCCGAACCAAATCAACCCCTTCGTCGTTTACCCTCTTACACCACATTAATCCTATCCCATGCCTTACGTGGTATTTTCTATCCATCCAATTTCATCTACCCTTTAACTGCAAGATTCCTTTTACAACGACCAGAACTTGATGTTAACGACGTCCCGATGTTGTATAACATGCTTTATAGTAATTCGGATGATTGGAAGAAAGAGAGGGGCTGGATTATTAGATTTTTATCCGATGGTATGGTTAGTTCGGATGATTGGAGAGTTTTACAAAGAAGACATACTTGGGATTTGATTGCTAGTATCTTCCAAAGTAATGGTAGTGAACATCCTTTGAGGAAAGTTATATTTGAGGTTCGTCGTTATATTTTATTGTCAACTGACATTATTAATTTTTATATTTATAAGGTTATCGCGAATCTTACATGCACTCCTCAAGCATTGATGTCTATGATTCTTAAATCATCATTTTGACGTGGCTTGAGATGCAGATATCGAGGTCGAGTTCTGATGAGAGTTTGCAGTGGGTTAGGGTTCTGGGAAATGTTATTATCACTGTTGATTCTGGAAAGTTGGATTATGTTTTGAAGGACGCTTGGAGGAATACCGTTTTGAGATGTTTATCGTCACTTCTAAGTCGAGGTAAGAGTGTTCCGTTTTGCTATATTGAATAAGTGTTTATTTGTATTGTTTTTCTCTCTCAGATAACTCTGATATCATCTTACCCTCTGTGGTTCCGATTCTTCTAAAAATGAGTCTATTATCAAGACCACAAACGAGGGAATTCGATAAAATTCTTCGATTAACATTCAAGTCTCTTAAAAATCTTGAATCTTCGGTTCAAATTCACCCAACATCATATCAATCAACTTCACAAAAATCAAAATCCCTTTCTCTTCGATGGTGTCGCGGTTATGCTCTTCAAGATCCTGTAAACGAAGCAAGTTCACATTCTTACGAAACATGGTTAGAATGTGTTACTTCGTTATGGAGGACTACTATGAATCTTGAATCTAAAACTTCAGTTTGGGATTCATTAACGTCCAGGCTTCTTTTGAGCACGACTTTGAATGGTGGGAAGTGGAAGTGGGAATGAGAATGTAGAATGGAATGGATGAGGTCGGAAGTTATAAATTGTATGCAGACACTGAGATCTTGATTCTCTTCATATGCATAATTACTGGGTACCATTTTTACACCACATATTGGCTCTACCAATTCTCCAGTTGATGGATTTGATGTGGTATTAGAATGAGATGAATTAAATCCAGTTATAACGTATTTCTGGGAGAGATTGGGTTTCTTTTGATATAAACGTAGATTTTATGTAGATAGTGGTGGGATAATTGGAGAGACCTTCACCATTTATGTTGTAGAATGATGATCGTTATTTTTAGAATTCTGCAATAAGGCGGAGAAAGACGTCAAGAAGCTGAGACTTGGGCTTGATTGTATGCCACCTCCGGCATTGTTGCTCGGTCAGCGAATAGTGGACCGCAGTCGAGGCCGGAATAATCATATCGTTGTCCATTATGTTCCACACACCCCATTAATCCATGAGGTGGTGGTGGAAGTGGCTTTTGTGCTTTACAGTATGTCTTCCGATAGTGACCTGCGCTCATTATAAGTTCGTGTGAAGACTTTGAATACAATCTATCAACGCCTCGGATAATGATATTTTTTCAGAGAGCTGAAGTTTCTGAAGACTAGGTTTAGCTAGTGACTTGAGAAACACTTGGGGAAAATGGGACATATTTAACGTGCGCAGTCAATATCATTTCTGAAAAGTCCTGTCAATAGTGAAATTCCTATTTGACTGCGCAGTTGTTAATAGATGGAGACAATGACTGCGCAATGAGGTGAAGGTTACTTGATGCATAGTCTCGCTGCCGAGGGTCTGACGCAGTACTATAGCAATGGGATTTGCATATATAAACTGCTAAAGACGATTCAACACAATAATTCAACAAAGAAAATCATTCAACTCTTATACTTACCAGGTCTCAACTTACATTTTGGCAATATGGCGTCCCCTATTGCCCTTCCTAAAGAGTAAGATCCAGTTATTCCTGTGTTATTGTGGAACTACGTTCATCGGATTCTTAACCCACAGATATTTGTATGTTGCGGGATCAATCGCATGCAGTATATGGTTATTGGTCGGACAAGGATTCACGGCCAGAAGGTATAGGATGCGGGCTGGAATTGCCTATCCCCAGCGTACGATACCCGAGCGCTGGTCGAAGCAAACGCCGTTAATATTGATCATTTTTTAGTTTACGCTGAACAGGCCGAAGTAAAGGCTTCCAGAGATGCATTAATATATAACTGTGCACAACGTAAGCGTTTGGCGGCGTACACGGTGTTTATGGAATGACGTTTTCATTTTGAGTAGGTGCTCACCAAAATACGCTTGAGTGGATCCCAATAGTCTGGGGAACGTAAGAACACGTTTCGATTGCAATATATGGGATGAAGCTGATATATTTTTCTTATAGTACGCTCCTTACGAGCATTTTCAATCCCGTGTTTGCTGGGTCATTCTTACTGTATTGGGTATTCGCAAGAATTCTTTATACCCGCGATTACCTGTCTGGTAAACCCAAACCGGTATGTTGGGTTTGATATCATAGATGCAGTGATGTGACAATGGTTGCAGACTGGACCGATATACGTGGGTGGTCTATTGTGTCTAGCAGGTGAGTGGAGGTGTGCACCGTGGGCGTGTAGATTTGGTCGGCTGATGTGTGGCGCAGGAATGGCGTTGAGCAGTACAGGACGGATTGTGTGGGCGTTGGTTAATAGCGTGTGAAAGTAGTTTATAGTCTCTCTGAATAAGTAGCCGAACGACAGTCCTCAATTCATGAGTCTTTCTCCATACAACAATGCCTAAAGCCTCTTCAACACGCCCGTCACTCCCAGCATCCTCCTCAGACTTTGCCCTGCCCTCATCGCCTCTTGCATCGTCCTCTTCGCTTACTCTAGACGATCCGTCCTTCCTCTTCTCTAGGTTCCGTCGTCCTAGCCTTCTCTCCCAGAAGAGCACTCTCTTTGGAGAAGGTCGTCTACATAGTCCTCTCACCACCTCATTTACCCCGCCCTATCATACCCATGCTCGACGACGAAGTCGCAATGCATCTTTCTCTCTCACAGAAGAATCTGAAAGCGATCGAGAACGTATGGTTACAGACTCTCCAACATCGGGAGATAATACCCCACCACTAAAGGTCATGGATAGCAGTGAAGATGATATAAACTCCAATCTCAATGGCAATGGCAAATTCGGATCTTCAAGTTCAAGCTCAAACTTTAAACCGCCACCCCTTACACCCCCACGTCGTAAACCGTTAACGAGTGTCGATTCTACGGAGGCCTATGGTGTTGTTACTAGTTCCGGAAAACGGATATCACTTCCAGTATGTTGTATCATTTTACTTTTCTTTGTCTCATGCTGAGAAAGTACTAGCTTAAAGCTCCAAGGGTGCTTAATCTTCTCGCAGAATCACGACCAGAAGAAGATGAAGTCAAGTCAGAGGCTGCGTTCCAACGCCTTATTACATCTGTTTCCGAATTACCCCTACAACCTCGGACCCCACGAACAGCAACGGACCGCGGTCGGTATCCAGAAGAAGCTGGCCACGAAGAAAGTCAAAGAGAAGATACTCCAAGCGATGACGATGAGTGTGATACAGCAGTAGCTGAGGAGCCTTTCGCATTCTCAGCCTCTGGTGGGGGAGGAAGTGAGCCAATTAACATTCAGAAACCTAGGACTCCTGCAGGGAGTATCAATGGAGATGGGATGAATCTCAGTATATCCGAGACGTCGTCTGATTCTAACGCAATGGAGATTGATATGGTAGGGGTTTGATGCTATTTTTATATCAAGGTACTGAATCCGAGTTTATGTTGAACAGCCGTTTGGGTCTCCTTCTATGTCTTCAATGATGTCTACGCCTATCAATCAATGGCGATATACACCACCACCTACATCGGCTAGTGCACTACGTTGCAATAAACGTAAATGTAAGTATGATTCCCGAGCATCATATCCTGTTTTTGACCCATTTTCCCTCTATAGTTGATGACCGGTTTGACCCATATCCAACTAGTAATAAGCGTAGGGCTGTATCCCCATCGTTAGCGATGCTAGGAGAAAACCAAAGGACACCTATTGGTCGAGGAAGCAATTCTCGGTTACCTATCTCTATGCCCATCAGTATACCAGGTTCTCAAGTCAATTCTGCTACATCTTCTCCCACTATTTCAGGCAATGGTTATCCGAGATTCTCGGTTGGTGTTGGTCAAATTTCATCTAGCCCAACTATGCGTGCGACTCTCGGTTTAGCTAGTCCAATATTGAGACCTATTATTAGGAGGAGGCAGGATGGTGAGGAAAGAGAAGTTGAAGGTGCAGGTGAAGGTGTTCATAGTTTGTCTTTGGGTCATTAAAAATGATAGAACCTTGTTCCGCGCCATTATTGCATGTTTCCTCCCTAATATCAATGTAAGTTCTTCTCGGAACGTACTATACATTAATTATTCCAACCAATTAACTTAGGATAAATTCATTCAGTATATTACATATTGTGCTTTGGCACATGTTGAAAGGGCTGTACGATCCTGGCTTATAACATTATGACACTATGATTTTTTCCCAGTTAACTTATGACGGAAATGAGGACTATACTTATAACGATTAATGTCACGTGTGATTTTGGAGTTATGAGTGATTTTGAAGTTGTTGGAACTGTAGTGTGCGGTCATATATCCCTACCCTCTTTATCAATCACCACCGGCACCGCAAAACGAAGACTCATCTACTGGGTTGCCGGGTGTATATATCTGCCTCACCTCTTCCACGAGTCGACTTCAAAATCAACTACGCTTCATAGTGATTACAACCTCATTTTTTTTTGGAGCTCTTATCACATCCAAATTCTCTCTCTCTCTCTGTTTTCTCACATCGAGGGATCGTATACACACGACTCGCACGTTTTTCATAACTTCTTTTTTTCATTATTGTTCCTTGTTCCTAAGAGTTATCTCTTCCTATCGTATCGGTGTGTCACATAAACCTCCGAAACAATCAACATCAAGAAGAAGAGGAAGAAGAAGAAGAAAAAACGCAACACATCCACGTTGTTAAGGCTCATTTAATTTAATTCACGGCACACAACGGCACAGAATATATACGACTCTTTACGACTCTTTCGGGTTTGTTGCACAGATACGGCTACGGATACAAAACACGTATATAAACCACTAAACTTTCGCTCTTGAAAGTTTTCTCTCTTTTTTTATTATCAGGATGATCGAAGTTTCTTCTACCTCCTCTACGGTTGTTCTAACTCCTCATCCTACGGTATCCACATCCACATCCGTATCCACACCCACACCCACACCAACATCCGTAACGACAGAACAAAAGTTGACAAAGAAACAAAAGAAAGCATTAGCTTTTCGTGATAAATCCAAAAAATCCGCTACCACTGCCGTTCAAGTTGAAGTAGAAGATGGAAGTAACAAATACACTTCAATGGAGGATATTCATGTCACTATCATGGAAAAGTCGAATAGCATTGGGAAAGAGGGCATTGAAATTGAAATGGGAAGATTGGAGGGAAAGAACGAGAAGAGTATCAGGGGAAGGAGTAAGGAGACAAGTAAGAGTGAGGAGGGGGTTGTTATTCGGAAGGAGGGAAAGGGAGAGGGAGAGAGTAAGAGTAAGAGTAAACGGAAATCAGGGAAGGAGGACGGATCTGAGGTGGTTCAGAAGGACAACAATCAACAGGCAGCAAAGAAACGAAAGAGGGATGAGTTGGATTTTGGTGAGGAAATGGAAGGTACCAAAGTTACGAAAACGAAAGGAAAAGGAAAAGGAAACGAACAAGGGGATGTTGGGAGGAGTGTTAAACGGAGGAAAGGAAAGGGAGAGGGCGAAGGAGAGGAAGTTGAGTCTGGATTGGATAAAGGAGAAAACGAAGACAAAAGCGGAGAAGAAGGGGAAGGCAAAAAAGAAGTAAAGGGAAGAGAAAATCAGAAACTCATTTTGTTCGTAGGTAAGCATCATTTATTCATCGTTTTTTTCGTTTTAGCATTGGAGTACTAAGCTACCGTGTATAGGAAATCTCAAGTATACAACTTCCCTTGAGGCTATTAAAGCCCATTTTTCCGAATGCAGTATGTTTCCCTCCTTTTCGCTCTTTTCAAGGCGTTTTTTCTCTGATACAATTGCATTCTAGCTCCTACACCTCAAGTTCGCCTTCTAACACCCAAACCATCTGCTGGTGGTAGACCAGTCAACAAATCTAAAGGATGTGCCTTCCTCGAATTTTCCAGTCGTACCGGTCTTCAACAAGCACTTAAACTTCATCAATCGATGCTCGATGGTAGAATGATCAATGTAGAGCTAACAGCTGGCGGAGGCGGAAAAAGTGATAAGAGAATGGCGAAAGTTAGGGAGAGGAATAAGGAACTTCTTGGACAACGAGTAAGCATTGCCAATATCTAATGCACTTAATAATAAAAAACTCATAATTTCTTTTAGACCAGAAAAGCAGAAAAAGAAGAAAAGGTATCAAAGGATGGAACTTTACCTTCGAGACCTGATAGACCACAACGTTATTCGTCAACATCTGGTATCGACCAATCTACCGCACCTTCTGGTAGGAGGACATGGACTGTGGGTGATATTGCAGATGATGAGGTTCATCGTGGAGGAAAGAAACATCAAAAGGAGAAGACGCGAGGAGCTAGGAAATCGAGAGGGAAGGATTGGTCTTCTGGTGTCAATGCCATACCCGTTGGTTGATTTTCATTTGGTTTTTCTGTATATTGTGTGCATATGGTCATTCATTTGGACATGGAACTTGCGATTTTAGTGTTTTGTTTTAAATTTGCAGTAAAATGGTATTTTGGCAATCAATGCGCATGCTAATAGTAGTAAGGTCCATATCAATAAAAATGTAATAATCCCGAGAAAAAACCATGTAAAGAACGAATAAGAGTTAAGCTGAATTATGAAACTAGAATAAAGACAAGGAACTGCGGAAAAAGATATGAGTATACACAAAAATCAACCAATAAAGATACGACTTACGAAAACAATCAAAACTCCAAACATCTTTAACATTAGCATTCGATTGCTCATCATCCCTGCTAAATATTTTGACAGCTCTCCATGAGCTGAATCTATGTTGCTTTCGATATCTAAAACGTTGTCGTCAATTCGCTGCACGGTTTCCCGCTGTTCGGCGACCATATTAGCCAATTGCGTAAAGATTTGGCCGAGTTCAGCAATTGTGGTTTCAATGGATTCGATAGCAGTAGAACGCTGTTGGATATAGGAGTCCTGTATGATCTGGTTAGTTGCGATGCAGTGCTTAAGGAAACCCATTTGCGAACCTGCTGTTCAACTAGTTGCATTTGCATGAATGCACCATTTGAACTACTTTGCTGTTCATCACCTTGTTCTGCGGAAGTCAGGTCAAGAGCTAGGACATCGCCATTAGGCGTTGCCCTGCCCTTTCCTTTAAAGTCTAGACGATTGTTTGTTCCATCACCCATAGGGTCATTTCTAGAAGAGTTGTAAAGGACGGAATCTGAACCATGGATGAGCAAATAGTTTGGTCCATAAAGAGGAGAACGAACTTGAGGGTGTTTGAGACGCAGCTGCAGCAGTGTTATACATGAATTGCTCTGTTCGTGTTTTTGACTCTTTCATGTTCTATAATATAACTTAAGTACGGCAGCGACGGAGAATACGATGAGACATACCTGTGTTCTTAACTCTAAGACATCTTTAAATGCCACACTTGTACTGGCCAGCTTGCTTTGCAGCATCATGACCACATTTTGTGTATGCTCTTCCAGCTGCTTGCCCTCTGCCGACGATGAACCAGTGTTGTGCCGTTGCTTGACATAAGCCTGGAGACCAGCGATTTGCTTATTTATGTGGGCAATATCTTGCTTAATTATGTAGGTAAGTTCCTGTAGCCGCAGTATGAGCTCGTCGTATTAGTTTTGCAGTTGTATGTAGACGCACGCTGATTTCCACTGGCCGATCGTCAAAGAGGGTCTTCCGTTTGGCAACTGAGTTAGGAATGTGGTCAATAATTTTTCAAGACTGTTCCAAGAGTTATAACGCACGTTGGCCAAGTTTATTGAGTTTGTGGGATGTCGAACTAATGTCCTTGCCGATAGCAGCGGCCATACGAGAGAACTCTGTTTTGGAACCTGTGCCATCCTTTGGGAGTAGACGTTGCTTGGACTCTGTGCCGCGTACTGCTGAGCGGTTTCGGATAGAGTCGACACATGCTTTAAACTCGTTCGTACGGTCCTGGACAGGCATAGGTGGAGATGGCAGAGGAGAGAAAGACGTTAACGTGGCGCACGTGATTGAGCGCGACACAATGGAGCACAGGTAAGGGGCTACAGGGCCTACACTGCAAGGGCGTCAAGCGACCAGTGAGGAGATAGAAGGGTTTGTATGTTGAATCGTTACGGTTTAACACACGCCTCGACCTCGTTACATCGTTCTTACTCACCCTATATAACCAGAAAATACCGCCCCCTTTCTTCTCCCTTTCGTTCACTCACCATGTATCATCCAAAACCTCAGCCTGCATCAGGCCCCTCCAAGGTCCTCATCTTTGGTGCTGGAAACTTCGGATCTTGTCTTGCCTCTCATCTCGGAGACTCCCAACATGACGTATATATGTGGGCTAGAGAAGAGGCCATTGTTGTACATTTTAACAAATACCACCGCAATCCAGTGTACCTCAAGGACCATGCTTTTCCCCAGACAATTACTGCTATCGGGCCTGCTCTTCCTTCAAGAGAGTTTACAGAAGAAATGGACGTCTTACTTTTTGCTATCCCAACGCAATTCTTGAGGTGAGTTCTTGGCCTCGAATGCACCTTCAGCCCCTCACCTAACTACTAATCTATTAATCAGGGAAAATTTGCGCATTCTTCGTCCGAAGCTTAATATTGAAAAAATGCCACTCATGATATTTGTAAACAAGGGTATAGAAATTGGTTCTCATGCATTGACTTTGGAAATTATCGCAGACACTTGCGGAGAGGAAATTGCAAAAGCGGCCACTTTTATTGTATGTCTGATCTTTTTTTGTCCCAACTCCAAAGCACGTGTATTAAATTTATCCTTCAGTCCGGACCTTCTTTCGCTAAAGAAGGTGAGCCGGTGGTATTCACACAGTTCCTTCAAGTGCTGATCGCCGTGTCCTAGTCGTAAACAGGCAACCTACCTCTGTCTCTGTAGCTTCCTTTACCGAAGCCGAGGCAGATAAAGCGGCCGCGCTCTTTCACCAGCCTCATTTTAGATGGTAGGTCTTGGTATTTTTGATTGATTACCCTACAAAGACTGATGTTGTGTACAGCTACACCAATAGCGACCCTATAGGCATTGAACTCTCAGGTGCCCTGAAAAACGTGTATGCCATTGCTGCTGGAATGTCTGATGGTTTGGGCTTCCAGAACAACACTCGGGCTAGTTCGTAACATTTCGTTTTTTTCTCGAACCCTGGGGACAGCGCTCATTGTGCCACGCGTGTATAGTGATTATCACTAGGGGTCTCGCCGAACTGACATGCATTGGAACGGCGTACGGTGCTTCTCCGCTCACCTTCTTGGGCCTTGCCGGTGTTGGAGATCTTTTCCTCACGTGCAGCTCGTCCAACAGTCGCAATTATACTGTAGGGTATAGACTAGGACAAGGCGAAACGTTGGAAGAGATTATGAAAACATTGGGCAGTGTTGCTGAAGGTGTTTCGACTACCAAGGGAGCAAAAACAATCATTGATGATCTCGGTGTTTCTGCCCCTATTGCAAACTGGTACGTTTGGAAAGCAACCTCTTACGGACAATTGACTGAATGTAGCTACACTAGGTCTATGACGTATTGTATAATGGTGAGCGAAGGTTTCTCAAGCAGAGAGCACAGAAGTTAATAAGTATATTTCACAGCAAAAGAGGCCCGTTTGGCGGTGCGCGAGCTTATGGAACTCCCGCCTTCAAGGGAATTGGAGCTTCCGCCGACTGCTGGGAGACCAGCTCGGCGGTTGATGCGGAAGCTGGGCCTGGAGGTTTCCGCCTCACCTGTGCCGATTGTACGTGTGTACCGATCAGGATACTGACAAATTTTATGCTGAAAATCATCTACAACAGGCCCTACAACCTAGCCTCTAATCTAGTATCAACGTAGATTTTTGTATAATGTATGATGCTTCTGCTAATTCAATCTTGGGTTAATGTGCGCGGATAGAGACATATGCGGGTGAAAGGTGATACGGCCGGAGCTGTCCCGGAATACGGAGTGACATAATCTGGCTGACAGCCAAGATCGATCTGGAAAGGCCCACGGTCGATTTTTTTTTTTATTTTTTGGTGAACTTTTCGGCTGTTTCACAAAACTTGTCGTTAGCCTTTGCTTCTCCATTCCCGACTCTTTTCCCAATCCCTGCCTCATCACCACCATGGTCTCTGCCCTGTACAAGGCGTGCTCAGAGGGCAACCTCCAAGCTGTCCAGGATCTGCTCAACGACGTAAATGTCGCTGACATTGAGGCCCAAGGTCTGTCACACTCTTCACCTCCATCGCGCCTTCTCACACACCCCGGATTATCCTCCACAGACGAATCTGGCTCCACAGCACTCATCGAGGCTGTAAAACTAGGCAACGTGGAGATCGTTCGCATCCTCCTCGACAAAGGTCCGCCAGCCTGTCTTTCTACGCGATTATATTCTGATTAGCTGGCAACACCAGGTGCCGATCCTTCCCATGCGTCCCCAAATGGGCCTCCAGAGCTCTTCACCACAGAACAGCCTATTCTGGATCTTCTCGCTCAGGCAAAAAGTGCTCAGCTCTCTGCTGCTACTCCCTACGTTCATGATGGACAGGATGATTCTCAGAAATCTTTCTATCCCCCACCTCCAGAAGCATATCCCTACTACCCCGCCATGAACCCTCCCATCTCTGCAGAAGGTGCCATGTTCTACCCACCAATACCACCACCACCTCATCCCGGAATGGACGGAAGTCATTCGCCTGGAGGCATGAACAACCTCCCACCCCCAGAGATTGCCCGTTTCATCCCATGCAGATACTTCCCTGCCTGCCGCTATGGCCCGTCCTGTATTTTCGCCCACCCACCCCAGGGCTACTTCCCACCTGGTGGTCCTCCCCCTGCCCAATATCCCCCATTCGACCCGCTGGCTGCTCCCCCTTATCCGCCTTCATATTACCCGCCTCCTGCATTCCAACAACCACACAGTCCTCACCCAATGGTGCCGCTATCCCCTCCACCTGCACCTCACATGGGTCATGGACGTTCACCATCTGAGGTCGTCTCACCTGCTCAAGGCCCTTTCAGTCCCAATGGAGTGCCTATTCCTGTTTCTTATGGACCAATATCTCCTTCGGGATACCCACATCCCTCTCAGATGTCTGTATCCATGCCCCTACCTCCCATCCCTCCTCACCATCACCAACTTCCTCCCCCTGGTCCTCAATCACCACCTTTCATTCAGGATGGAATGTATCCCCCAGCCCCCCTCATGCCAAATGGCAACATGAACTACTCTCCTGAAGCCGATGGTGTACCCAAACCTCAGCTTATTGAGGGATATGTTGGTATCCCACCTATGCACCGTGATGGCCCTGGGTATGGACGACGTGGTGGACGACGGAATTCATTCAACAGCCGCAAGCCTGTGTGCTTGTTTTTCCCCAGTGGCCGATGCAAAAATGGGTATGTCGATCTTATTCCCTTCTTTGCCAACAGACCAAATGCGTCTTTTCTAACTTTTTTTGATCTGATCTCAGTGACGATTGCCGGTTCCCACACGTGATGCCTGATGCGAACGCCGCTCCCGCCCATGTACCTTACTATGCTGGCAGGGGAGGTGGACCAAGACAACCTCGTAGCCATGTGCCACCCGCCGTTAATGGATCTACTGGCCTGGAAGAAAAACTCAGTCAGCTCAATGTTACTGATGTAAGGAGCTTGTCATACGCATTTGTATCATGTATTAATTACATCCATCTTAGGAAAACTCTGCCCAACAATCTACGGCTGCTACACAACATCCCACAGTAAACAGCGTTGAAGCATCAAAGTCTTCAAACACCAGCGACAATGGACAAGGACAAGCCAACGGGAACGCTGCTCCATCTAACGGTCGACCACGATTCCCTCAAAGCAGCAAGCATACCCACGGTTACAACCATCACCATACGAATAATAACCACCATGGAAAGAATCAAAAGCAGTCGTTAAATGTGCCATCCAAGCAACGTGTTCCTGGTGATGACGAATTCCCAGTACTTGGAGGAGCTGTTACACCTCCCTCGAGGAGTCCTCTGAATACAAATGGACCTACCGCCGCCCAGATTTTGCAAGCACCCGCTCCCAAGAAGGAATCTGCAACTGCTACTCCCGCTACCCACACGCGGGAAGCCTCTCCCGTTCGTGCCCAATCGCCGTCATCTGAAGTCAAGGTTAGTATTCGATTACTATCATTATGAAAATGGGACTTACACCTTCACCAGGACTCTTCCGTTAACAATAGTGCGCCTTCCGAGCCACCTGTAAAGAAGCTTCCAATCTCATTTGCAGCCGTAGCAACCGCAGCCGGAACCTCGGACGTCACAAAAGAGGTGTCAGTGTCTGCCTAAGACATAATATCTATCAAGTTAACTACACAAAACCCTGAGAAACTTGCAACCGGCTTCGTTTTGCCTTGTCGCTATCGATGCTTTGACATTTTACTATCCTATTTATTCTTCTCTGCTTCACCATCTTCATCACAAAACCCTCATCCGTTTCGAATCCTTCGCTCTGTGGTCATCCCTTCAAAAAGTCCCCTATCCATTGATCTCATGGACATGGACATGGACATGAACTATCTGTTGTCTTTTTTTGCTTCCCGGTTTACTTCCGCCCTCCGGTTTTCGTTCTCTTTACGATTGATTATGACGAGGCCGGACTATGCGTCTAGCAATCGTACAACTCTTTTCTGTTCCACATCCCCGCATACACATACACATAAACAGTTTCTTTTTTCCCTATTTTGGTTTGACCGGGTTTTCCCTGCGATTTTGGGCCTTCTGACTCTTGATATGCATATATATTGTGTCTTTCTTCATTCCATGTGTATTTTCTTCCATATCCCTCTTTTTCTCTTCTGGTCATTCTCTCTGTCTGTCTGTCTGTCTGTCTGTCTTTCCTGGTGTGCTCATCTTCTTTTTACTACCTACTTCCTCTGATCCGAAAGTATTACTATTACACTACTGCACGCATTCCCTTTGTTGTCGTCTATTAACACAGTACATTTATACGTACATACACAACCACCACCCCGCTCTCTCTATCTCTATTTCTCTATCTCACTATTTTCTTTCCTCTCTCTCTCTGTCTCTCTCTCTTATACAACCTAGTACTATCACATTGGCATAAAAACACATCCAACACATTCTCTTTTTTGATTTTGTCTCTCTTTTCTCTTATTACTTTTCTTTATGACTTCTTCTACTATGCCTTGTTTATATTGCCCTTCTTTTTTTTAAAACTCTTACTTTGCTTCTGACACGTAGAGTATAACCAATACTACGTAGAGCTTGAGATCTAATTGATCTCTTTTTTACTACCATGTCTGCTGACACCCAATTATAGTTTACACCATGCTACGCTGTTGTTTAGAAGCAGCAGTTGCCTGCTGCTCTGACCATAACACGTACTAAAGCCATAATCCCACTCACATGCACAACATTTTTTTTTTGGTATACATGAAAATTACATAAGAGTTATTTGAATGTCGAGTGTTGAATATTTGAATGCTACAGTTGATTAGTTTGATGTAAGTGTCGTGTTTTATATCAATAGTAAAGACAATGGTATCACCAGGATATGAATCGAAAGGCGTTGGAATAGGAAAACTCCTTCGGCGGTGATTAAAACTTCCCCATAACCTTTAGTTATTCCAGATACTACATATATGTTCCACTAACCCGGACCGTGCATCGTACATGGTGTCCATCACATATGCTTTTGATCTTCCTTTCTATGAGCATTCAAGCAGATCGTTATTTTGTTAGCGTTCAGATAAAAAAAACAATCTCCGTCGAATGAGGGAATAGTGCAACACACACACACACATACACTAAATAGAGCATGACTGAGGTATCCTCGAAGGTCTTCAATCGAATCGACAATAATACTAATACTCCCACCAGTTTTCAAAGCTTCAAGTTTCGAGAAACGTGGACTTTACATCAGGTCTACATCGCATCCAACTACGCTGCCAATGTCTATTATTAATAGCGTTGATATAATAGTAGTAGTGACACAGGTCACACCCCCCTTGGCCCCATGTGTGTGTTCTAGGTCGACGACTACATAACAGACACGGTTTCACAACAAGAAGATCCAACAACTTTCTCTATGAATTTAATCACAGATTGGAGCGGATTCTTAAACAATATCCTGTACAACTTGAAGTCCGAGGAGTCCACGGATTCCGAGGATCCCGCGGACTTGTTCATTAGATTGGTGGGAGAGTTGCTTTCGTATGTATTTTGGATCTCCTCTTCAACTTCTCTTCATCCATTGATGACTTCATTGCCAGCTCCAGTACTGGCGACTTTGAACATGATAAGCACATCTTAGATATTGCTCAAGTTCTCAAATCATTCCCACATGAGTTGTATAAACTCAATCCCTTGTTTTATCCTACTCACCTCGAGTTTGATATTCGACAGTCGCATATATCTTACGCTGTACTACAAAAGCCAGACGTATCATATATCTATACCCTCACGTCCTCTCATGGCCTACGTTTTAAATTTGAAAAACTCTCCTCTCTTCGCTTACTGGCTATTTTGATATCCAAAACCCCTGGAGATTTGATATATGACTATCTTCATAGTCTCGATTTACCTCCTCTCTTTATGGGCTGCCTCGCACAGCTTGCTCAAGATGTGAGTTCGTTTCTGTAAGCACGAGGGGCTAACTTGACATATTATATATAGTTGTTAGATCAATCAAATATCTCAATACGGGAACGGGAAGTACTTCTGAAATTTCTTCGACGTCCCGGTGGACAAGTACCCTCATCATATGTTCTGTATGATGTTAAGAACCAGACGAGGTTTAGAGAAACTGGACTTTCTGTGAGTACCACATTGTAAATCTTGTTCGCCCTAAATAATCCTTTTTTTTTTTTGTCGGTTGACGTCATAGGATTTGAAGAAAGGGTTTTGGAATAATCAAGAAGTAGTTATTAAGTATTCCCGCAGAGTGAGAGGTGACATTACTAATAAAGAGGTGAGAGTTGGTTTTACGAGTGTCGATATTGGTACTCAAAAAAAAGTTTTTTTGATCATTCAAAAACCAGATTGTCCGAGAGATAATCCTTATTCATCAACTACGGCATCCTAACATCATGTCTCTTCTGGGTGTTACCTTCTTAGCACAACAAGAGGGTGAAAGTGCTTCAATTGGGCTAGTAACCATGTATATGCAACATGGTAATGTTACAGAATTTCTGAAAAATAATCCGAATATCAATCGAATGACTATTGTAAGTTTATTTCCAAGTCTTATTTAGTTGAATGTACCGCTTACAATAACAACACAATACATTTAATAGGTCTGGCAAGTGTCCAGCGGCCTACAATATTTACACGAGGGATTTGATTTTCCCGTTGCCCATCGTGACGTTAAAGGCGAAAATATCCTTGTTGATGATAATCTAGTCTGTCGTTTAACAGATTTTGGTCTATCTTCAATCCCTGCATTATCTTGTCAATCTTGTATGAATAAAGCGGCTGGTACCCCATCATATTTGGCACCAGAAGTAGGAGATGAAATAGGCGTTGATTTGTTAAAGGCTGATATTTTTTCATTAGGAAATACATTTATTGAGGTATTTGTTTTCTTTCTGATAAGCTATTCCTATGACACTGATTGTTTTGAAATAGATAGTCACTGGGAGACCAGTAGCGCCGTTCCAATTACATCAAATACCAAAAAGGAAAACAAACAGAACATCATCACCAACACCCTACGATTCCTGAATTTTTCTGGGAAATTGTAGATCAGATGATGAATATTGATCCTAACGAACGACCTACCATTAAGATTGTCCGACAAGCAATTGAAGACAATTTCGACCCTCCAAAATTTATTACAATTCCGAAATATGGATACGGCATACAAGCTCCAAACATTGATGAACGAGGACGAGGGGGAGAAACTTCACTACAAGAATATATCGTTATTCGAGATATCGTTCATGAATGGATAACTCTTTACAAGAAAGAAGACCAGGTCAAATCATCACATAGTCGGAATCAATTAGAGTTGCAGATTTGCTTGATGGTGGTTATATTTCTTTTTACAATTTATATAATCACCCAAGGACGAATTATTCATGAAGGGCGGCATTGTCGAGAGAATACTACGGGATCTTGATGTGGTGAAACACAATATCACGTTCGGGGCGACTGAGATGTTGTTGGACTGTAATATTATGTATTCGATTCTAATTTCTGAACAACTTTTGGTGTCTAGGCTACTTTCCCCTACATCCTTTCTACATAAAGGCTTTTTTTTTTCTTCTAGCAAAAAATACGTAAAATAAACATAGACATAACTTTTTTTCTTCTTCCTCCTCCCTTGGCCACAATCAAATCAAACAGTTGACCAAGCATCCAAATTATCCATCTTAACACCCGACTCATTAATAACCTTCCCAATCTCATAAACCTTTCCAAAATTCTCATTCCCATCACCATCTTCTCTTTCCAAAATCTCCCTAACCTTCTCAACATCCTCTTTCCCAACAACCAAAACCAAACCAATTCCACAATTAAAAGTCCTAGCCATTTCCAAACTATCCACTACTCCTTCCTTTTTCAACCATTTAAATATTGGTGGGAATGGCCATGCTGAGGCGTCAATTTGACAACCTAAATTAGATGGCATTATTCTTGGTAAATTTTCAATAAATCCTCCTCCTGTTATGTGACATAATGATTTTATAAGAGATGGAGAATGTTGAGTTGTTGGTAAGACTTGAGATATATATATTCTTGTTGGTTCTAATAATGCTCTTCCTAATGTTATTGTTGGTTTTTCATTGGTGGTGGTGGTGGTGGTGGTAGTGGTGGTAGGGAGAGAATCGGAAGAAGATGAAATTGAAATGAATGGATCCGACCATGGACAAGGTGAAGTATAAGATAATTGAGTTCTTGAAATTATTTTACGAACGAGTGAGAATCCGTTTGAATGGATTCCAGATGAAGTTATTCCGAGTAAGATGTCACCTTCTTGAATTGTTGGTTTTGGTAGGATTTGATCACGTTCGACGGCTCCTACTGCGAACCCTGCTAGATCGTAATCACCTGTAATATAATATTCATTATGATGTGAATATCAAATTTAATTTCAAAGTTAGTATGGTCGCAGGCAATGTTTAGAGTTCAAGATTATTAAATTAGGGGTGGGAGAATTCGGAAATGAAATGAAAGATGAAGGAAGGGAGGGAAAGAGACTAACCTTTTTGATACATTCCCGGCATTTCAGCAGTTTCACCACCGATGAGAGCACATTTGGCTTGTTTACAACCTTCAGCTATACCTTTGACTACTTCTGAAGCAACGCTAACTTCCAGTTTGCTACAACCATAATAATCAAGGAAGAACAAAGGTTCAGCTCCTTGTACCAATAAATCATTAACAGACATCGCGACCAAATCGATGCCTAAGCAATTTCTCATCAGTAGACGCATCTAATCACCTTGACGAGAGAACTTACCAACGAGATCGTGGATACCACAATCAATGGCAACTTTCAACTTTGTACCAACACCGTCAGTACCACTGACCAACACAGGATCACGATAACCAATAGCTTTCAAATCAAATACACCACCAAAACCACCAATTTCTGCATCTGAACCTAAACGACGTGTAGCACGAACGTAAGGTTTGATAGCATCTACCAAAGCATTTCCAGCATCTACCGAAACACCAGCTTGAGCGTAAGTTAATGCATTGGATTCCTGAACTAGCTTTTTGGCTTCCGGGGTTAATGCACTATAAAAAAAGAATGATAAGTTATTTTTGAGTTTCAGAATTATAGAAGGGTTTGCTTTTGACCAACCGGTGAGCAATATCTCGACGATAAGTTTTGCCTTCGTAATTGACACTGTCAACACCTTGATAAGCAATCTTGAGAGCTTCTTCAAGTGTCTCTGCGTATGCTGATACTGCAAATACACGACCTCCAGTGGTGTATGTAGTGTTGTTAGGTTTCTTCGTCCCGGCGTGGAAAACTTTAGCGTTGGCTTTTTATACTTACGGTTTAGGCTTTTTGAGTGAATGAACAGGATAGAAATGACGTACATGATTCAAAGCGAACTTTGGAATTTTTGAGGTAGTTTCCTGGGTAACCTTGGGCTGCTAAAACGACAGAGACAGCGTAACCGGGTTTGATACGAATGTCAAGCGAATCAAGGTGATGTTCCGTGCAAGCCTAGTAAAGGTTGTTAAATTTATTGAATGTATAGTAATGGTGAAGGACTGACGAGGAGAATGGCTGCTAGATCAGTCTTTTCGTCGAGAAGAAGCATGAGAGCTTCTGTTTCTGGGTCACCGAAACGAACGTTGTATTCGAGGACCTTTGGACCGGAATTTGTGAGCATGAAACCGGTGAAGAGAAGACCGACGAAGGGGTATCCTACAATGGATGTCAATGTCTGGTCAGAGATTAGAAGGATGGTAACTCACCTTCACGACGCATTCCGTCGATTGTGGGACGGAGAGATTCCTTCATAATACGGTTCATAGTCTCAGGAGTTGCAACGGGTGCAGGGGCGTATGCACCCATTCCACCGGTATTGGGGCCAGTGTCACCTTCACCAATGCGTTTGTGATCTTGAGCGGCTGGGAGAGGGATGATTGTGTAACCATCACAGAAAGCAAGAACGGAGACCTCAGGGCCCTCGAGGTACTCTTCGATGATGACCTCATTCCCTGAAACGTGTTAGTATGATTTTTTTTCGATCAGTAAAAGAATTAAAGAATTTAGCCGACCTGCAGTGCCAAAAACTTTGTCTACCATGACCTGCTTGAGAGCATCGATTGCTTCTTCAGTTGTTTCTGGAATGAGAACGCCCTTTCCAGCAGCCAGACCGGATGCCTTGATGACGACACGGTGGGTGCAAGATTTTGCATATTGTACTGCCTCCTGATACATGGAAACATTGAAGGTCTTGTACTTTGCAGTTGGGATGTTGTGGCGCTGCATAAAGTCTTTTGAAAAGGCCTTTGAGCCCTCCATTCGTGCGGCGAGAATATTTGGACCAAAGACATTAATGCCCACTGTGACCCCCTGTGAGATATAGATAAGATTAATGGTATACATGCTTACCATTCCGGAAGTGTAACTCGATTCCATCTACGAGAGGTTGTTCAGGTCCGGGGATGCAGAGATTAACCTTGGGTGGAGTAAGGAGGGGAAATGAAGGAATACGGCAGAAGACCAACTTGGTTTTTTACGGCAAAGTCGACCAATCCGGGGTAGTCGTTGATTGCGATAGTATCGAGGTTTAAGCATTTTGGCTCAGAATTTGTGCCACCGTTTCCAGGACAGACAAAGATGTACTGTACGAGCTCTGATTGAGCAAGACGCCAGGCAAGGGCGTGTTCTCTGCCGCCGCTGCCCAGGAGGAGAATACGGAGTGACATGGAAAATGAGGGACTTCCATATCGGGAAAGGAGTAATGAACGGAGGAAAGCACGTGCCGACTCTTCTTCAAAGCTTCATGGATGACCTGGACCGCAAGCGTTCGAAGACGTCGATATGGCGCAGAAACAAAAGCCAGGACGCTGTTGACCACATTCCACTGATCGACGTCCCCCAGACCATCCAGAAGGAGAACCCCGGCCACTCTATCGTCCCAGACAAGATGAATATCCACCTTGCTCTACCTCCACTCAGAACAAACTATCAGATACACAACCCAATTGGTCCTCCTTATTACTACAACATCCACCTTATTCCACCCGCACACTCAAAGCCTGGAGCACGGCCCCCCTCTGTCTTCTCCCCCTCTTCCCTGCAATATCTACCCAGCACGATCCCGGTCCAAGCAGAAACACATCCCACACAACTCTCCCAACACCCTCTTCTTCCCAGATCCGCGTTGGAGATGGCTCAAAGGCTCGTTCGAGAAAGACCTCTCAGACGACGCCGGACAATGTCGACCTTATGGACGTTACAGACCCCTGGGGTACCAATTGGCACCATACATCTCCCTACGACATTGGCTTGCCCGCTGGGACACTCAATCCAGATAGAAACGAGGTTGGTTCTGTTCCTTTGCTCTTGTCCTTCAATCTCACTTTGTTTTCTCTAGCCCCCCGTCCGTAGACGACGTGCCAGCATGAGCACAGCACAGAATACCTACAAAACAGCGGTTCCCTCTCCACTCTCCCAGTCAACCTCTGCTGTTCACTTGCCAAGCGAAATTGGCCCTATACAACGACCACGAAAGCTTAGTAAACGCCAAAAACCTCATGCCGGGAGCATCTTTAGTTCAAAGGACCCAGAAGTTGAACACGTCGTACTCACTCCCCATACCCCAGAGGCCAACCCTGTTCTACCTAAGCGCATGTCTGTTGCTCCTCCCATTGATACAGGCGGATCTTCTGGACTCTATTCGCGTCCATCGCTCACTAAAAAGGAGAAAAGAGGCAGCGTATTGGGTCGGCTTGTCAAGAAAATTAGTATCATACGGAGGTCTTTCGATGGCTATGGCAGCAAGCCCAAAGAGGATGAATGGCACCATATCAGCGTGGCAGATAATTTCTCAAGCCAGCCGGAGCCCGATACTCAGGAGAAATCGTCCATTAAACGGGTACCACCTCCCTCAATAGATGATCTTGTTTCAACCCCTCAACAACCCGATCTTCCACCTTCCAAAGACAATGATAACGCATCGGTCCTATCTGTAGAGCCACCGTTTTCCATTGGAAAACTTACTATTGCTAATCCGGACATGCCAACTCCGGATCCTACATCTGCCCCTCTTCCTCCGGAGAAGGCACCGGAAATTGAACTAGCTTCAAGTCCCGTGTCGTTTTATTCCCCTATAAATGGTCTGCCGAATACCCTTTCTCCGGGAGCATTCAATACTCTCACTACCGAGACTCCGAAGAATCCAACACAGCAGGTACCGCCATCACCTTCTCCATCACAACTACCTGTACCACCACCTATACCTTCAAAGGATGATATTCCACATTTCCAACGTCCATTTTCAAGACCTCTATCTACAGTTTTGTCTACGACTGAACCACCTGAAACTCCTGCAAGTTTCGCATCCACAATCTCAGATTCTACGCCACGTCCTTTTGAACGTAATATTAGTTTGAAGCCTGAAGTTGAAGTTGTTGATGAGGATAATGATGGTGATGATGATGATACAAAATCTACAACGACGACAAAGAAACGAACTTCAACGATCAATAATATTAATAACAATAACCACCGAAATTCTACTCGTCCTCGATCGACAGTTAGTAATATCAACAATACCAATACCGATGCGAAATCCAATACCCAACAACAACAAGATCGATCATCTTATGTTCCTTTCCCTGAAGAAACGAATGCTCGATCATCATATCTTTCTTATGCTTCTTATGCAGATACACCTTATTCTGCTGTTTCTTTACTTGCGAATCCTCCTACTCCTTATACTGGTGGTATTACACCACAATTAGGACCTGAAACTCTTTTACCTGGTTCTTCTACTTCTACTCCTCCAGCTACTACTCCCCTCCTCCTCCTCTTCCGCCTACGACTGTTATACCTCCAACTAGATCAGGAAGTACAGTTAAACGTGACACTACAACAACTACTAGAGAAAAATCAACACCACCTCCCCCACCACCACCTCCAGCACATGAAAAACGAACAACAATAACATCTATTCATCAACGTCAAAGTCAAAGTCAAAGTTTACGTAGAGATTCATCACTTTCACATTCACCTCAAGTTCCACCAGCACGTCAATCAAGTTCTAGTTCTAACACCAATCAAGTCTTGAATGGTGGTGTTGGTGGAAGTGGAAGACAAACGGAAACATTTAAATTAATTAGAAGTCCAAGTGGACGTGTTTATTCTTCTAGTGAAACTATAAAAGCTGCTGGTGAACAATGGGAAGTTGTTGAAGATGGTGCTGGTGCTGGTGTTAATGGTGCTAGAGATGTTAAAGAAAAAGAAAGGGAGAGGGAGAAGAGGAGACAGAAAGAGAAAGAGAAAGAAAAGGAGAGGGAAAGGGAAAGGGAAAAGGAAAGGGAGAGAAGTACCAAGGAAAGAAAGGATAGTTATCGAGAGAGTCATAGGGACTCTCACAGGGATTCTCATAGGGACAGTCATAGGGATAGTCATAGGGAGAGAAGAGAAAGTAGGCAGGAAGTTAGTGAACAAGATAGAGCTCATAGGACTAAGAGTTATAGATTGACGATGAAATCTGTGGAACCTAACGGGAAGGTTGATAGGGAAAGGGACAGGGAACGAGAAAGGGAACGGGAAAGAGAAAGGGAAAGGGAAAGGGAGAAGGAGAGAGAAGAACAGATTAGAAAAGAAAAAGAGGAGTATTTGAGGAGAGAGAGGGAAAAAGAACGGGAGAGGGAAAAGGAAAGAGAGAGGGAGAGGGAAAAGGAAAGGGAAAGAGAGAGAGAGCGGGAAAGGGAAAGAGAACGAGAGCAGGAAGAACAATTGAGAAAAGAAAAAGAAGACCAACTTAGAAGGCAAAGGAGGAAGGAAAGAGAGGAAGCGAGAAGAGAAAAAGAGGAACAACAACAGAAGAGAGAACGCGAAGAGCAGTTGAAAAAGGAGGAAGAGGCTAGAAAAGAACGTGAGGAACAGGCGAGGAGAGAAAGGGAAGAACAGGAAAGAAGGGAAAAAGAAGAGGTACAACGACGGGATCGGGAAAGAGAGCTTAGAAAGGAACGCGAGAGGGAGGAAAGAAAGGCAAAAGAACGCGAAGATCGTAAACGGAAAGAGAAGGAACGAAAGAGTAAAGAGGAACAGAAAACTCATCGAAGTAGTGAGGACCAGAAAGCCAAAGACGAGAAACGACGGAAAGAAAAAGAGGAGCATAAAAGTCGAGATAAAGTTAAAGATGACAAAAGTAGTAAACGCCGTGATCGAGAGAAAGAGAGAGGGAAAGAGGGAAAACGCAGTAAATCCAGCTCCACGAGTATGAATGCGAATAAACCTCAACCCCCTACCCCTCCCCCTTCATTGTCGTCTGATGATACAGCTACACTTGGGCCTTCTCATGCTCGAGTTGAACGTCAAGCTTCCACGTCCACACGTCCTACATCTGAACTTCCATCTGCCGCTGACATGAACGCTCTACGTGCAAAAGAAGCTTGGGATATGGAAAGACTTTGGAAGGCACGTAGTATGTATGGTCAAGAAGGTGCTAACGGAGCCAACACCATTCCTTACGATCCAACTCAACAATCAACTGCTTCTGCTCCTAACGTTTTTCCTAATAACATGTATGGATCAAGTCATACCGCATTCGTTGTTCAAAACTCTTTCCTTCCTCCACCACAACCACCTTTCGCAATGTACAACAGCTCTGGATATTGCCCTAGTCCACCCACAATTCCCAGTTTACATGAATCCATAACCTCATACGATCTCCCCTCAAATACGCCAGGGATGTTGGGTATGCATCATATGAGAGGGCCTTATGCTTATGGTCATTATGGTGGTTCTAGCCCTGGCATCTTAGGTAGCGGATCTACTACTGCACAACAACAACAACCTGATCCAACATCAGTACCACCTGTACCATCTTTACCTATTGTTCCACCAGCTCAACCACGTCATCCGAAGGATTTACTTGCTGCAAATCCACTTCCTGCACCCCCTAGAGAGTCGACTTATGAACCTGCACCTTTATCCTCTGATTATTGGGCGAAATATGCTGGTTTGACGACTGCACATTGATTTAATTATGTGTATTTCTTCCCTCGTGTTCCTGTGTATATTTTTTTTTCCGTTTTGGTGGCATTTTTTTATATACCTTTTTTTTTTGTTATTTATGGAATGGTGTTCTTTCTCTTCCTATTTTCTATTTTTTTTTACATAATATGTATGGACGTTAAGAACGGTTACAAGCATTCAATTTTTGACGCTGGTTTACCCCCCTCATGTATTTACATCTTCATATATTCTTTTTTTTTTTTTTTGTTGGCATCTTTTGTTGCATGCAGCACATTTCGGCATTTACTTACCCACATTTACATATTCAATTTATTCAATTGTTGTTGGCTTTTTTTTTCCATCCTCATAAATGATAACAATCGACAAACGTGAACTACGTTGTTGCATCGTAGTAGATTTTTCTTTTGTTTCTGTTTCTGGTTTCTTATTTTCAGTAATTACAATGGAATATATCAAGTGAAATGAAAAATTAACGAATTTGTATCCCTTTCTTTCTTTTCATGACCAATGAGTAGATAGATCCTTGTGCAAGAATTCCATGCCATAAATTTAGCTAGCCAAAAAAAAAAACGGTTTGTATTGGACGTAGTAAAAGTATAATCCTCTTGGAAAAGTTTTGAGGTTCTGAGGAGCGGTGAGCGGGTGGGTCAAAAAAAAAAAAAGGAAGGAAAAGGAAAAAGAAAATGCGGTATAATGCGTCTTAAATTTCAAAAAAAAAAAACAAAAAAACGAACTAGCCTTCAAGAAATATGGATTATGTGATTCCAGAAAAAAAAATTCCAGAAAGAAAAGTCGATATTGGAAAGGGAGAGGAAAAAAATGAGTGATCTATGAAAAATGAAAATGAAACCCGAAAGCAAGAAAATAGCAGCACAAGAAGAGAAAAAAGTAAAACAATAACCATATCATATCATATCAGTTCACATCATCTTCATCGTCCGTCAACATCCCCCAGCATTCTCCAAACGCCCAACAAACAAAAAAAAATCATAGAAACGCCAACATTACGAACAGTGGAACCATCTCCCATAATCATAATTTCTCCCAAGATGACATATGACATATATATCATCATGTATAAGCAGCAGGATCCAAAGGAAAACTCGGCACAGGATAATCATTCCAAGATTTATCACCATCCAAAAATCTTCTCAACCTTGATACCTGTGAACTCAAATACATAACGATAATCTGCATTTTAATATCCATATCGAGTTTGAGTATCTCTTCGCAAGTTTTGAGAGCTTGTACACGAGTTGTGACAAACATGTTTCCTTGAAAACCAATCTCTTTAAGTCCATCGATTAGTTCTCCGAATTCTGAACACCATCCTAAGACGCCCAACTGTGTAGAACAAAACAAATTAATAAGAGATGTTGGTGTAAGAGATGTGAGAGAAATATATAACTTACTTGACCGTACTGACGATAACGAGCGTATAGTTCATTGGGTGCTACACCTAATGCATATTCGAATGCTTCATTCTGTTCTATCACTTCCTGTGTTGGTGTATATGTAACTGTAGGTTCCAGAGGTTGTAGCTATAGAAACGATCACAATTAATCACACAAAAAAAGTTCCTTATTAATTAAAGAAGCGGAAGGTGGGGAAAAAAAAACACATACCGGTAGTCGTTGTGGTGGATCCTGGAACCATTGAACACCCTCATAATCCATCTCCCCACCAAAGTCAACAACATCAGTTCTCTTTCCAGAATAATCCATTCCTATATTCGTTGTCGCTGTATTATAAGTGTTATTGTTCGTGCTTGTGTTAACTCCGATATATGTAGGTTGATAGTCTTTGGAAACAGGTATGTATGTTTCTTGGCTTGGCGTTATTGAAGGATAACTTCTATCTTCGTGAGAGTTGCGTCGGATTGGTGGTGTTGAGGCGTAAGATAATGGCGTCTATGATATGCTTTAATATATTAATTTGAACAAGGGATAATTTGTGGAAAGTGACTTACCGTAGACCCTGAATAATTCTTGCTAGGAGATGATTTGCTGCGTCGATGATAACTAGGTCTAGGACTGACAAGATCCCCAAGGATTGAAGCAGGTTCTGAGTATGTACGAGATTTGCTTCTGGTATGTCCCCTTGGAGGAGTAGGAGGACGATAATGCCTATGAGATGGAGAAGAAGGTGGACGACGATGTGAAGAGGTGGTTGATTTGGGACTTGGTGTGAGTTGTTGTTGTTGTTGTGAATAAGAAAGGGAAAAGTCAGGATGGATAGCAAAAGAAGATTGTTGGTGAGGAATGTTACGACTGAGCCAAGAGGGAGAGGGAGGGGAGTAAGAAGTGCGGGGAGAGTCTCCGATATAAGTGGCTGATGGATTGACAAATTCGTAAGTTGGCTTGTAAACAACTGGCTCAGCGCCTTTTTTCGAAAACTTTTGTGCTAATTTACGAAGAGGCGTACGAAGTAGATTCTTCAACCGACTGGGTGGTGGTGAAGGTTGAACAGGGTTGGAACTGAGTGGTGATGGTTTGTACTCTACAAATAACACAATGAATGATTATGTCAACGATAAATTCCAGAACCCTCTTACCACGCAATGGACTGGCTGGAACAGTCAAGGGTATATGCGTTGGTGGTTTTGGGAAACAGTTGGTTAGATCTGAAATATCACTGTTTTGTGAGCGCAGTGGGGACTGCACAGCTTGGGGCAAAGGGAAAGTATCCTCGGGCGTAACGAAATAGAAGTCGTCTTGGGACTGACCGCGACGCTTCCTACTCTTAGTAGAGCGTTTAGCAGTCGAGCTACGCAGAGAGCCCCGAAGGCCTTGTGCGAAGGTGGACTGGAGTAGGGTTGAAGGTGAGCGAGACGTTGTGAATTTGGACAAGTCCCCTGAAGATGGAACTTGCTGGAGAGATCCCGACAACGAGCCTACTTTTCTTAAAGCTCCTGGACTCAGCGTGCCCCTTCGCCAACTTTAGCTCCAGCCGTCCATATTCAATTCAATGACGATTCGAACGAGCCTCGTGGTAGCCGTATGCTGCGCTCATCAAATTCTCTCATCTCTTGTGTTCTCCATACCCCATCAAACTTGCTTTTAAAACTCTACCAATACTATGACACTACCGAGTGCATCGTATTCTATACACAACACATATTTATCGACCTACCATGTCGCTTTGAAGGTCTAGTTTTTTCAAGCTTTTGTCTAAACCCGGCCGCCGCATCTTCTAGAAGTAGATCACTGCGCATGGCATACACATGTTCCTTGTACATGAACACCGGCAATACGCAGGGTTCTGATCTTAGTACTTGTAGGAAGTATCTATCCGAAACTCTGGTCATGTTGGGGGAATGCCAAGATCCATGTAGAAGGTAACTTAATTTCATATTAGATCTGAGTCATAGCACGAAAGCAGTATAAAAAACGACAAATCACAAACACAAAAAGAAAGAAAAAACTCCATCAGCTCCACCTAAGCATCCAATAAATTATGTTGTCCTCCGGCCCTGGAGGATCTCAAACGTCTCCACAACGCAACTACATTGGCGGGCATCATCAATGCGACATTCGATCCAACAACAACAATCCAGAATAAAAGCAATCCAACATTATTATGCTTTGCATAAAATGTCTTCCGGTCATCAAACGGATTCTCCAACCCTATAGTTCTAATCCAAGACCCAGCTCCAGACTGTACAACCTCGCTAAACCCATAACCACCAATACCACTAAGACCACCTGCACCTCCATCACACCAAAGCACTGCACTGCCAATTTCACGAGCACGTTCTGATGCTTGTTTCCACATTGTATATCCCACAGTAACATCCCATGTACGTGCTGGAGCAAGGATTAATCCGGGTTTCACGTCTAGATCCCTGAATTGACTAGGAGCCGAAAAGTCGAGACAGATTGAGGATGTTACAGGGATTTGACGGGTCCTTTGAGATGGTGGAACCCATTTCTTTGGTAATTGAATTTCCGCTTCAAAAGTAGTAGGAGAGTCGGTTGAATGGGTAAGAGAGAATGATTCCGCAACTAATTTTTTTTAAATCGTCAGAACAAATGTAATCAATTGGAGGTCAAAATAAACTCACTGGGAACTAGATGTCGTTTATAATAAAGGAGGTAAGGTTCTTCCGATTTTCTAGAAATAACCGCAATTCCAGTTCTTCTTACAGGTGTATGACCACTCGGATCCGAAGGATCATTCAATGTTTCTTCAAAAGAAACACCAACGTACGCATGGGTGATGTTATCCCGCACTTCTTGAAGACCTTTATTCCTCTCTTCCTCTGAATTAAATCGTACCGCTCCTTCAGGCCATAAGATAAAATCAGCTCTATTATCCATCGTCTTGGTTTCCTCTATAAAGTCTTCAAGTACAAGTTCATGATGACGATATCGAGCATGAGGAGGTAATGCACACCCAACAGAAATTGGTGTAACATTATCCACATCAGCGATTGGTAGTGGAAGGTTATTTTCCAGGTATGAAGGGATAGTAAGAAGGACAAGAATTGCACCTAGCATCGCAGTCTTATTCTTCCCTGTCAAAATTGACCTTGCATTGGTAGTGGTACTTTGAATACCATTCGCAATATTGCCATGTCTATTTGAGCCTTCAGTTTCATCTCCAAGTGGTATTAAAGGTCCTGGGACTTGTGTTCCATCATCATCAGCATCGAGAGAATTGTCTTCCCCTGAACCCATATACCAAGACGTGACTGTCTGAGAGACGACAATCGCCCAAGCAGCGACGACCCAATTCAGACTTTCAGGTCCAAGTATAGGAACCAACCATTCATAAGCACTAGTACCTTCCACTGGAGTCCAAGTAGAAAGTGTACCAATAGGACTTATGTATGCGATTGTAACCCAGAGAGTTGACCAAATGGCAGGGAATAGAATAATCCTGGATGATTCAGAATTGATTCTAGAACTGAATTTCGCATCCAAAAAAAGAGCTATTACACTGAAGAATGATGTTGAGCCTGAGAGTAGGAATAGGGAAAGAACAGAAAAGCTGGGTTGAGAAAGTGCTTCGAGTGATGGTGCCAATCTTGGGATTGAACCTCCAATTGTGAGTGTTGCCCAAAGAGAGACTGTAGATCTGGCTGTATGTTGAGCGAAACTTGGAAAGAGAATGCGTGAATAGATGAGTAAATTGGCCAAAGTCGCGACAATTGGTATCATTCCTGGAGTAGGACCCATCGAGAATACTGAAAGTATTCCAGAAAGACTAATGAAAGTTATGTGTGGGTGATCATTGATCAGTATTCGTTGGAGGCTCATGGTTGAGGTTGAGGTCTGAGGTCAACACGAGCAACTGCGGCAGAGACGTTCCAACCCAATGGACAGATTCGGACTGCGGACGTGCTTCTCTTCCCCACGCCCACTTGCTTCTATCAGTGATTAGACGCCCATCACAGGAGGTGCTACTCAGTACCGTGGAGCCGATTGAAGGAGAATGAGAATATTCTGGAAATATTCTGAACATATTCCGAATAGTGATTTGTCTGGGCCCGTGACTCTGCGCTCGAAAGAAGTGCCTCAAGCGCCTCCAGGCCAGAAGCCAGCCAATGATAGCGCTGTAGATCATTCTCGAATGAATCCAGTTTTGTCTTACCAATATGCTATCCAAAAAACAACTCAGAAGGTCAATCATTGGATACCCACAAAATCGCTCAAGCTAATTTCCATCTTCAAATTCACGCAGTTACCAATCGTATCATATCTTATCATGAAACACGATCAAATGACAAGGGGCACTTCTTTAGGCCAAGTACCCATATCTATTCCCCCATTTCCTTTGTGGGATTGTTATTATCATAGGGTATATAAAGCCTAGGTTGCGACGCAATGTTTCTTTAACCATCTATCTTCACTACTATCATCATGGTGAGCTTTGACCCTCTCACTCTCTTATCCCCATTCAACTTATGAACTGACGATGATGTGATCTAGTCTGAATGCACTAAGAACTGCTCTGGCTGCAGCTGCGGCAATGACCAACCCAAGAACCAAAGCAACTGCGGTTCCTCTACTTGCGGATGTGGCGCCTCGTAAGTTTCAATTGGGTAATCTCCCTTATCCAATCTTATCTGAATACCTTTTCTTTTTTTAGTTGCCAATGCAAGGCTGGCGAATGCAAGTGCTGAACATCCAACGTTAAACACCTAAATTTTTCTTCTTGATGATATGCTTTTTGTATGAATATTTGTATTGCGGATATACCGTAAACGCGTTTTTATAAGAGAGTACATACACCAAAGATATAAAATATACAACGTTCCACCTTTTTAAACAAATCTTAAACATGAACGATTCATGACTCATGAGAAAAGTGACTTACCAGCATTACGATTGAGCAAATGGATCATCAGTAACATCCAAAAGTGGTCCAGCACCAACCAATGCATCACTACCAGTCAACTGCGAAAGATCATGAGGTCCATCCAAACTCAATCCATCCGGTCCCAAATCTCCAATATCCAAACCAACACCGCCAATTACATCCGTCTTTTCAACACCTTCATCCATAACAACATCATCATCCAATTTCAACGAAACACCTAAAGTATTTTCCGTATCACCTTCTTCAACTTCACCTACATCAACATCATTCGTCATTGACAATTGTGGTTTAGGTGAAGGTGGTTTTGAAAGTAATTCCGGATCTTGTTCTTGTTCTTCTCTTGGAACAGGTGTTGGTGTTGGTTCAACAGTTGAACTACCAGTTTTAATTACTATTTCTCCATTCGCAATATCGGTGGTAGTAGTAGCAGCTGTAGCAGTAACAGCAGTAATAACATTCGTATCATCTTCAATTTCTTCATCTCCTTCAACTACTTCAGGTTCATCAGGTAATGGTGCAAGAGGATCATCAACACCTCCTTCATCATCACTAAAATGCTAAATAACTCGGGAAGAAAAATTAAACAAAAAGAAATCGTTAGAATCTTTCTTGCTTTTACTTAGAAATTATACGTTTATTGGTGTAATTTCTCACCTGTATTTTATCGGTTTTAACCCATTTCCAAACTTTAAGTGTAGAACCTGGAGTTGCAATATCTGGTGTGACAAGTAGACGTTCGTAACATGGAACAGGTTGCATAAGTTGTCTCCTTGCAGCTTCTGTTGATGCAGCGCTGACACCAATTCTTCGTCGTGTAGCCATAATGATATCTCGTGTGTATGGTAGGAAAGATAAAATGAAAAAAAAGGTTTTATGATATCAGAGGTATATACTCCAAAAGAGATGCGTCGTGTGTGTTGTGGAAGAGGTTGAAAACGCTTAGCTAAGGGAAAGTGATCGTAATAATAAGTACGCAAAACAAAATAAATATTGAGATCCGTAGATCTACCACTCCGGAAAAGCGTGTCATCCTTGTGCAGGGGCCATGCTAATCTTCTCTGTATCGTTCCAATTTTTTCGTATGTCACCCCGAAGAGGACATTAGTAGGTATGAATAATGCCAGGCCACTATGTATCATTTTGCATTTGGCTCAAATGACGGGGTGCGCTCACGTGATGCTACATTTCCTCCATGTACGCCGAGGTTTCGAGAAATAATCAGGAAAATTGTTAATCCATTACTCGGACCTTGGTTCCTGTATATCACATCAATCACTGTAGTAACTTCTATCCTGATCTGATGTCTTCCTCATATACTAGATGCATTCAACTTGGGATAGAGAAGGACAGAGATACATAAAAATACACAATATAACACCTACACCTCGCCTCAACTGAGCTGCTCTGCCCATCGAAGGACGTCAAATTCGGAAAGACGCGGTTCCTTTGAGTCCTTGAAAAATAAATGAGATATGTCGAACTGCACAAGGAGAAATGTTACACTTACTGCTTGGGTCGATCGTGAAGATACAACCCCTTGAGTTTTAGGTATGGCTGACTATTAAAGACTTGTCATCAAACCTGTCACACAGATGAAACCACAACTTACGCTAGTTGATGCTGATGTCGGTACGGGTGCCCTCACTACTGATTGTCTCACTTCTCTGAGCTTGGCTTCCAGGATATCGCATTTTCTACAAGACAAGTCTCTTGAGTGCGAGATTGTCGGAAATCGATCGAGAATGATTGCCTTACTCATGTACAACTTTGGTTTCTTCCCGGCGCAATTCGACCTGCCGACGCATCATTGACTCCAGGCTTCCCCTAGCCTGGTGTATGCCAAGTCAAACAAAGTGCTTGGATGCAGACACAATCAACTAACTTGTACAGGCCGGAGATCATTTGCGGCGGCCATTAAATTGGTTGTTAATACTGAAATCCAGTCAACATGTTTCTGCCATTCTGGTGGTGTTTCTGAGTCTAACGGAGGCGGAGGTAGTAGAAGGGATGACATCAATGACGAATATGTGACCAATAACGAGCGCAATATAGCTCGTAGGGCAGGTCGACGGTCTGAGCGTGTTGAGTAAATATAGATACCAATGAGCACGACGTCGAGTTATTCGCACCGATGGTTGGATCGCTCGGATACAATTGGTTGCCACCTGACTCTTCCAAAGAAGCAATCTTATCTTTCACCTGGAAAAAACGTGGTCCGACATACAGTCAACATATGACGATACGGGATATTGGAAGGCGCACAAACCACCTGTCACCGAAAACATCATAGTATGCTTCCGGTTCCTCTAATATCCAATCTACTCGTGGTTTTTCGAGGTTTATAAGTTGCCAGTCTGGTATATCTGTTTGGTCTGAGAGAACTTCATATTGATTTGCTGATGACGCGTCTTCTCCTGCGCGTTCACGCAAGAGGGTTAGAAGGTTGAGATTGTGTGCTGTGTATTTTGTATAATGGGAAGGAGGAGAGGGGAAGGGGTTTTGAAGTTCTGTTTCATCTTCCTCCATGCTTGAGAGAGGTTAAGATGATGCTGACCCAATTAGGAAGGGCAAGATCCGTATGTATAGAATTGGATCTTGATTGATGACCTCATGACAGCGCTACCAACACCAAAAGGGACTCTGAAGTATTGAATTATGTTCCATCCGCACATATAAGCGTCTGTGCGTTCATACCCTTTATCATTGCTCCTACTTCAATGAACCAATTTTACGTCGACACTCCCCTCCCCAGTATCCCAACGGACCTTTCTATACCCCAGTTCATATTTGATACCAACATCGTACAAAGACCAGCGCGTCCCAGTACAGTCCCGTTTTTTATTGAGGATGCTACAGGGAGAAAGGTTTACAAAGAAGAGGTGTGTACATTCTTCAACCATTCGTGTATCTACCTAGGAACTGAAATTCCGGGTTGCCCTAGGCTAAACAACGTTCATACGACTTAGCTAACGCGTTCCATCTCAAATGGTCCATTGGTATGGATATTATTCGTTTTATCCGCCCTCTGACCTGACTTGAACTTGTTCATACTATAGGCAATGAGGATGTCGGTATGTTCGAATTTGAATTCCTAATTTGAATTCAGTCATGACCCCCCCCCCGCTTTTCCTAGTTTGCCTGCTCAGCCCTAATGACGTTGGTGAGCATTTATATGCGCTCTCGTGAACATACCTGACGGGCATTGCAGATTATACAACAGCAATGTGGGCAACCCATCTTCTTGGGGGCATTGTCACGTATGTGCTAACTATATAACAACCACACTTGTCACGAAACTGATAGTTTGTTTCAGGCCAGGCAACCCATCCTATATGGTCGATGAACTAAGCTATCAACTAACGACGACCAAGGCCGTCTTATTGGTAACTCACCCTGTTTGTTTACATACCGCAATCGCCGCAGCAAAGAAATGTGGTTTGTCGGAATCCCGTATCGTAATCCTCAAAGACACAAAAACTGCAAGTCAGTTCCCAACATTGGACAGCTTGATTACGTTTGGTGCAACGGAGAAAAGATCTTTCGTAGAGAAACGCTTTAAAGAGGGTGAAACCAAAAAAGCTCTAGCGTTTTTGTCGTTGTCTAGTGGAACCACGGGTGAGCAATTTTGGGAACGTTTTTATATAGATTCATTATTCAGGAACATGCTTCTAGGTCGTCCAAAGGTAATTGGGGAACTTTTAAACTCTCGGTTTCAATTAACTTTACCCAAATAGGCTGTGGCAATTTCACACTACGGAGTTATTGCGAATATAATTCAAAAAGCTACGCATTGGAAAATTAACGATCCAACATGGCCTAATAAGTTTATGAATCCTGGTGACGTTGCTGTTGGAGGTAAAGTAGTTGTTTCACTCTGGGCCAAGGAATTTGCTGATGGGCTGTCAAGTTTTGCCGTTTTTCCGTAAGTCTTTTTTTGCCTTGAGACCAGGTTGTAATTAGCTCATGAAATACCAAGATATCTATGGCCTTATCGTTAATGTAAGAAATTATTATTTTGTTCTCTTCATTTCACTCACTCTTTCATTTTTTTCAGTTGCACTACCAATTATATTCCGGGGTAAGGTCTTCTCTAGTGACACAGAAGAACTCACCCTTGACCAAAATCTTAGCTATCCATTGTCGTAATTCCTAAATTCAATTTCGTGCAATTCCTTGATAGTATTGCAAAGTATCGTATCACCCATCTCTAGTGAGTACCCCTTTCTCTCATACAAAAGGCTTAATAATCACTCAATATTACTCTCCCAGTCTTGTTCCACCACACATCGTCTTACTTTGTAAACAGGAGGCTGTGAAAAAATATGACTTCAGCCATGTCAAATTCTGTATGTCTGGTGCTGCTCCGTTGAGTGGTGAACTATATACAGGGTTGAGGAAGTTGCTTCCTAATGCTGCAATTGGACAAGGATATGGTTGGTCTCTCCGTTGAATTACATGCTAAGTACTCACTGTCCCGTTTTTGTGACTATACAGGCCTTACAGAAACATGCACATCTGTTTCATTAATGCCACCTGAAACTAAATATTGTACCGCTGGTAGTTCAGGTAGATTGATACCTGGAGTACAAGCTCGAGTAATTAAGGAGGATGGTACTTTTGCCAATGAAGGTGAACAAGGAGAACTTGTTGTGTATAGTCCATCGTTGGCATTGGGGTATCTTAATAATGAAGCTGCGTAAGTACTACTGCTTTAAGTAGATTTTGCATCTTTCTGACTCATGTTTCACGAATAGCACAAAGGAAACTTTTGTGGAGAGCTGGGTTCGTACAGGTGATGAGGTGATAATTAAGAATAATGAAGTATTTATCGTGGATCGTTTAAAGGTAACTTGAACTTCACTTTTGACACTGAGTTGCCGAACGTTATTGACCGGATAATAATAGGAAATCATGAAAGTACGAGGATTCCAAGTCGCTCCTGCTGAACTAGAAGGACATCTCCTATTACATCCCGACGTTTCCGATGCATGTGTTGTCAGCATTCCGGACGATTATAGTGGAGAATTGTCTTTAGCATATGTTGTTTTATCTACATCTGCTCGTGCAAAGGCGAATCCAAAAACCATACAGGAAATGAAGGATACATTGTTCAAGGTAATTGAATCGTTCACTTAATAATGGTCATGGTACTCATTTGAATTTTAACTTCTGATAGCACGTATCTGATGTGAAAGTGCAGTATAAGTGGTTAACAGGAGGAATTGAATTTATTGATGCTATACCTAAGAATCCCTCTGGTAAAATTGTAAGTTTTTTTTTTTTTCGCTGTTCGAATAAATACAGTATCACTCAAAAAAAAATCGGTAGTTGCGACGTGTTTTGAGAGAACAGGCACGTAAACTACCCAGACCAGTGAAAGCTAAACTGTAGGGAGTCATGGAGTTTTATTTATTGTATATATTTGGGTGCATTGCGCATTATATTATCCACAAGAGACATTGTTAATGCATTGAAAATTCGTCGCAGTTGGCAAATTTAAGTGACTGTTCTAGACTATGCCGGCGCTAATCCGTATTTGTTGTTGTTAGAGCCAAGAGCTGATCTGAATTTTCGTGACATTCAGTTTAGTATTGGACGAAGCCGCGTTTCGCGTCACTTACCTTCCGTCCCGTCCCCCTTTTTTCTCCTCCTTCCAAGAAAAAAAAGCAAAGAAAAGTCATAGACAAGGATGGTACGAAGGTTTGCAAACCAAGTACATCAACAAGTGTCGCGTCTCATGCGTGCACAATACATCAAACAAGAACCAGCATGGTACCAAGCAGTACTTATGTTTCCACCATTACCACTTCCACCTAAATCTCCACCTACACGTACCAATTACGATTTCAAAGAAAATGGACCAATAATTGAAGCTGGAAAACATATCAAAATGAGAAAGATGAAACCAGGTCCTTTACCTATTCAATATATCGAAGATGATGTACGAAGACAATTCTTCCGGGATCATCCTTTTGAAGCTTTTAGACCTAGAACTTTGGTTGAAGGCTCGGGAATTGAACAGGTTAATAAGGTTATTGGTGAGGGTTGGGTTAGGTTAAGGCAAAGAGGAAGAAATCCTTCACCGGAAGAGTAAGTTTTTATTTTATTTTCTGGTTCTGGTTCTGGTTCTCCTTAAGTTGATAATATGCTGACTTGTTGGGATTGTTGTTCCCCTATTTAGTGCTATTCAATATACTATCAACCTTCATAACTATCATGGTTACTCGCTTTCGGACGCCTACGTTCGTGCTGTCGCTCAGTTCCGTGCACTTCGTTCAGAACATCATATCGCTACTACATTCGCCGTCAACGAAGCTGAATCATTGGGTGCAATCTTTGAAAATACTGAGATTCAAACTATGTTTGAGAAGGAGAAGAAAGCATTGAAAACATGGCAAAAGAAGGAACAGGAGGATGAAGGTGCTCTTGCAGCGCGTAAACGTTGGAAGGCTATTGTGGAGAAGGATACTAATAACAATGAATGGACGAGGGGAGAGCAATATGTTAGATTGTGGAAAGAGGGAGTGAATCCGGACTTTTCTCCTGCTCTTACGCAGCCTGTTACTCCTGCAACTGAGGCTACTCAGAAAGTTGTGGAAACTGCTCAAGTACATCCTACTACACGGTAATATAGATTATTTATTGACTATTGGTTTTTTTTATACTTCATTTTCGGTCTTCAGAAGTGCAGTGCGAAGTGAAATTTCAAATGGACGTAATGGTAAGAATTATATGATACAAAATGGTCTATGACGATGTAGAAGCCTGCGAGGCTTTTACTCTTGCTTGGGCTGCCTGTGCTGCATTCATGCCCATCCATGTCTTCTCCACTAGACCAAGTAACTTCTGCATATCCGAACTCCAATCATTCATAACCTCCTCCGCACTACGTTTCATCCGGAAATTGACCACTCCAACCGGACGATCGATTTTTGCCCATACAGTTCCAGAGACCACCAAGCGCGAAAGGATTTCTTCCGTCTGCTTCAGCGTTAGATCAAGAAGGGACCTTAGTCTCTCAAGTTTGATTCGACTGTAATATTCTGCGATGACGCGAATATTCTGGGAATTTGGTCAGTTATGGCCAGTGTTGAATCAGCTACCTGAATGAAACTTACGTGCTCAATGACACGGGTATGTAGGTCTTCCCATCGTTTCTCTTGCTCGAAGACCGGTGTCTTTCGAAGGAATTCGCCATAAATACTCTGGATTCCGGGCCATCTCATAAGTTCCTTCGTAACAAAACACTTGACAAGATTGCTAAAGAAGAGTAAGTAAATTCAAAACTACCAAAGTCGAAATGGGGTATCAACATACTGGTGTAGTTCCAGCTTGGCCAGTGCAGGATCAGTGTAGAGATGGTGAAGCATGTCTGATTGTTCATTTGTGTGCGACGCCAACACGACATAGTACACGATGTGTTCAAGGGCCTGAAATTATTGAGTTAAGAGTCAAAATGCCGGGAGATGGGCTGTACTCACAGCTTTACCCTTGTCAGCCACATCCTCCTTGATGGAAGGTGTTTCCCAAACTTTGTAATAGTACTTGGCAACGTCAAGGTATGAACTGTGGTGCAGAGCATGTTGGATCATCAAGTCATAGTACTTTAGTTTCAGGTCCTAACAAAATATGTTAGGAAGGCAAGGAAGTAGAAATGGTTAAACTTCCTCACCTCATTCTCTTTCTGTGCCAAAAAGCTCTCATTGACCTTCCTTCCACCAACGCGAACCTTTACCCATTCAGCTTCACCACCACCAAGAGTATCCTTCCCATCCTTGCCTTTACCCTGCTCAGCATCTTTTAGTCTTGCCACTGCGATCAGAAGTCGCATTTGTTCAAGAATAAACTCCGTCTTTTCTCTTCTCTCCATCGAAGAATACGTTTCGACTTGTAGGTCAGACAACAGATCAGATGCTGTCTGTAACGATTCTTTGTTCGCCTGTGGTGTACTAGTGGCCCTAGCGAGATCTTCATGATAAGTTGAGAGTAACAATGTAACCCGAGCCCGAGGAGTTTCTAGGAAGATCTATATAACATAAAATGGTTAATATACTATTCCCTTTCAAAAAAAAAAGATGACATACCTTGCCCTCTGTTACGCTTCTTAGTGTTTCTACCAATTCTAACCATTTCTCTACACCATCATTGGTTTTGATCTCAGGTAACCAGTTAATGGCTTGTTCGACAAAAGCTTGGATAACTGCTTTCAGTTGACCATGTTTCTTACTCAAGATTTGAATGCTTGAGTTGAGAAGTTCATAATTCCGTGCATCGTATGAATGTTGTACAATCGCTTTGGCGAGACGAGTAGTTGAAGCAAGATCAGCAGCCTAAAGTCAATTATGTTAACATGAATACATAATGATCTGGAATGCATTTAATAACTAACATTGCGAGTTTGCTTTTCGAGGATGAAGAGTTTCTCAAGAGCCTCCTCTACTTTCCTCGACTAATTAAGATCGTAATTAGTTGATATTGACAAGGTCCCACTGATAAAACTTATAAAACCATCGTACCTTTGCTAATTTCTCAGCCTCTGGAAGTAGAGCATCAACCTCTTTGGTATAATCCTTTTCTTGTTTCTTGTTATCGCTCATTGGGCACTTCTGTAAGTTGATAGATTTCTGTTTGAGGATTCAATGACGCGTCGCGATATTGTTGGTACTTGTTTGGTTGGATGATCATTTCTATTCTGGAAACCTGCTGATTACAATGATGGACACCTGTGTACATGAGCCGAATTAACCATCGTGCGACATGCTGAAAGTTACTACCATGGGTTATATTTACTCACATATTTTCTTCAATGATCTTTGACTAGGATGCCGAGAAAGAACCTGCAGACAACAACTTGAAGTCGCAAATTACTACTCACTGTTTTTCCTCGTAACAACTCAAAAACATACGAAATGAGCAAGAAAAGACAAAATGGATTGCATAGGACAAGACTACATAAGGCATACAAGGCATAATGGGCATAATGGGCATAGATCAAACACAACAACGACAACGACAAAACAAAACAAAACAAAAAAGACAGGTAAGTATAAAAGTACAAATTAGAGTTTTTTTTTGAAATGGAAAATAATTACTGAAGCTCAATGGTCTGCATCGAAATATCATTCTCAGTACTCGCCCCAACACTATTCTTCCTTTTATTTTTATTCAAATTCTTCCTCTTCATCGCCAGATTCAAAATCCTGGAAGGAACCGAAATAGGATAAAAGATAAAGATCTTATAAAGTGAGGCCATAATAGCGTAAACAGGTTCAAGAATTGGTCGTGACCAACTCAATTTACGCTCTTTTGGTTTAGGTCCTTCGACAACTTCCATTTCTTCGAAAACTGGGGTTGAAATTGCGATAGAAGCTGTATCAGGAATGGCTTCAATGGATTGTTCAACGTGTTCAACCACAGCTTCAACTCCTACATCCTCCATAACGGGGGTTGCGTCAATGCATATTGAACGAGTTTCAATGGTAGCATCGACGTCTTGATTAACGTATGTCGGGGAAACTTGAATACTGATACTTGTTGTTCGTGGACGGACTTGGATACCCATTTCGAAAGTCTGAACAGTAGCATCGATACATTTCTCCAAGAGTACACGTTGAGGAGGGATAGCGTATTCACCACCAAATGAACGCTCGATAGCACGAATGGTTTGAAGATGAGGCAGCGTCTCAGAAACGAGTTGCCAATTATTGGCATGGGTTTCATTGTAACCCGCTTTATTCTTGTCTTGGAACCATCTCAAGGAATCCAAGTTTGGAGCGACGTGGCTGAGGAGTACGGACACCTGCAAGGGATCCACAATCCAAGAATAGCCGACATGTAGGCGTACCAATGACCTCGACGATACTAGGCGGTTTTTCAGGGTATCAGGGGAAGATGGTAGGGCATCGACGACAGCGTGGACTGTATGAAGGTTACGGCAACCTTTTGTTAGGATGCCAAGCGCCTCGAGTGTGATTTGAGGGGCGGTGTTTGAAAAGCGAGCCAAGGGAGAGAGATTTAAACATTCCAATCTTGGACAAGCATATGCGAGCCTTTCAAGATCCGCAGTGGTAAAGATAACTGATTCGGGGAGTTCGATGTCGAGCCGAAGGAGTTCAGGGAGATAATCGAGGCTGGTTAGTGGAAGTCGGACATTTGTTGGTTCGCCTCTTGGGATACTCCTGGTTGTCGCTGTGATACGAAGAGCTTGAAGAGAATCTCCAAATTTATCGCACACTAGGTGACAGAACCGGTTCCAGTCGGCTTTATCGGGTGGATCCTCAATCAAGAGTTCGAGTTGAGTGAGAGAACTCTCGAGGTGTCCAAGGAAAACGTTGATATTGGAAACATCACCACTAAGCTGCAACCTCTTCAGCTGACCGAAGGGCCCGACCTCATGTTCGATAACTTCAAACTCTGAATCCACATCTGTCAAGCGCCTGGCTGATTTGCGGAACTCGGAAAAGTCCAACTCTTCATTAGAAAATACACCACTATCCGAGCTCGTGACAGAGCTGGGCGTGTCGTAGCCAGATTTGACTTTATCAAAGAAGCCCTCTACCGCAATCGAAGATCGTCCCGTCAGGTCCAGCTGGAGTGACTTGAGCCTCGGTAGCTTCGCAGACCACCTTCCGATATCAGAACCAAGAGCTCCAGGAGCAACAAGGTCAATTTTCTCCAAACCCTTCTGGTGATGGAGAAGTTCCGTAAAGTTTTCTGGTAGTGATGTGGGAGATGCAAAAGAGAATCCAGTAAGTTTAGTACGAGTAGAGAGGTCGACCAGGAAATTAGTGATTTGGGGAAGTTGGGATTCGATCGCGAGGTTAATAATCTTCAAGCCGGGACTTAAAAACAATGCGGCGCGTTCCAAGCCTGATGCAGTCTGTACTTTCCAAGTCAACTCCTCGAGGTTAGGAAGAATATAGGTGCGTGGTCGATCGGCTTCAAGCATAGGGAAAACGGAAGAGAGATTGTTGGAGGTTTCATTATAAGTTACATGGCGAACACGATCGCAATACTTCAACACGTTGGTCCAATCTTCGCTTTCGGGAGCTTTGATCTAATGAACCCCATAACCAACTCAGCTCTTTCTGAACACACAAGACATAACGCACACATACCAGACCCAAACCCGGCTTGCGGGTCTTCTTCAAAAGGTTATTCGGGAACAATCCAATAATGGGCACAAGAGAATCCAGCTCCTTCCATAGTACATCCAACGCTGGCTGACAGAAAGCCTTACAGGTCCTTGCGAACCTTGAAACGCCACGACGGCCGTTTGTAGACTCCATAATAGCCTCGAAAACCTTCTTGGTAACATCTTGGTCCTGAAGGATGCTAAGGATGGGAGTCTTAATAACGGGCTTCTTGGGAATAGCCCTGCTGCTGGCAGTTGGGCGCTGTCTGTTGTTGCGACCGGTCTTTCCTTTGGCCATTGCTAAGTGTTTTGTTCAACAAAAACGAAGATGGGGATGAAGTGACGCGTAAAGTTGCCAACAAAGGTGGCGAATGTGAGTGGATAGTGGTTATGGAGTGAATCCACAGAGTAGAGAACAAGAAGCGATGAAGGAGCTGGTTTATAGATGCCTGCGGATAGGGATGTGTGTTTTACATGCTTTAGTCACTCATTTCCGAGTGGTCTCGGTATACAAGCGTGCTCCTCGTGTACCATTAGAATCTTGATGTAAACTTGAACTCTAGAAATCAAGGTCACACTGAACATGCGCTTGGAATGAGGCTGCCCGTCAATGGAATGCATACACAGCGAAGCATTGTTAGTGGCCATGTACCTACCCCACGGTAGTTTTTGTTCGCTCTGGTGGCTTGACACCATCAGCTGAAACAGAAGCGATGACGTTGGATGTAGATTGCTGAAAGCATAGCACGTTTGGCGTTTGAGCTATTCTAGGGTAGATGGTGCTCCTTTTAATTTGGTAACGTCACACTACACGATGCATGAATCAGTTCAGCGGGTAAACAACACGGTTGAAATAACCGTGATTGAATGAAGTAATTTGCAATGTGATGAAGAAATACAAGCAATAAATCTTACAGCTCCTCGTTGGTATCCAACTCGCCAATTTCCCAGGGAACAGGCTCTCCTTCCCATTCTTCCTCTTCCTCAACAATGGTATCATCTACATCGTCATTAAATTCATCTTTTTCATCTTCACCAACCCCCCAGATCTCCCCACCCTTCTTCGGATCATAATGGACAACGCGTCGGCCGGATAGCAAAGCTTTCACGATCCTCTCCTCCTCATAATCATTCTGTTTCGACTTAATAGTCTCTAACGTTAAAACACGATGTAACTCCTCTGGAAGGTGACCTTCTATATTGGCCTGTTCATCAATAACGTTACCATTCATCCCTTCCTCATTTTGATCTCGACCAACGCCTGCTTTCGTAGGTGATTCCGAACCCTGACCTCGAGGCTTACTACGCCATGCGTGCTTTAATATAGGATCCTCACCATCGGAACTAGCCTCATCTGTTGGAACTGCGGCACGGATACCGCGTGAGATGTGGACGAGCTTCACGTTTGTTTGTAGGTCGAAACTATCTGAACCACTTTCACCACCTTCATCCAAATCACCTTGTTTTCGTGATTTAGCTTTCTTGCGACTATTGGCTTTAGATTGTGCCTTGGCCTTTGAACCATAGGTAGGCTTGACTGAATTTGGATTAGGAGATGGCGGAAGGAGTTGAAGTTCTGTTGTTGGTGGCTCTGGATTGATAACGGATTGTCGAACAGATCTGATTCTGGCCCGTCTAATCCAGAGGCGTTGCGCTTTGTTAATGCATGGTCACCGGAGGGAGATGGTTTGTGTATTTTATTAGATCCTTTGTCACTGGAGGGTAAGGGCAAGGTCGATTGAGCTAGTTTCTGTGGCTTCGCCAACGCACTGGGCTGGGGTTTTGATTTACCGCCTTTCTTTGGTTTGCGATCATTGCCAAAAATATCATCATCCATGCTTGGCAATGCTGTCTTGACAGACCGCTTGCCATTTCTTTGTGGTTTGGCGGAAAACGATTCACCACCAAAGAGGTCTGACGTTGATTTGGACTTCATCGTCTCTTCGAAAAGTAGTGTGAAGGTTTTGCCGTTGGCCACGGGTTTCATGGGACTATCGTCTATCGTATCGGCTTCTTCTGCTTCCTCGTCGCCTCCCTCTGATTCACTATCACCACCTTTGGTATCTTCTAACTGTAACTTAGGGAACGGTAAGGTTGTTTGGGCTAACAGACGTCGACGTTTCTCCTTGTTTGGTGATGGTGAAACCGGTTCACCTCGCAGTCGCTTCCGTGCTCGTGAAACAGCAGATAATTGGACACGGGCCTCTTGCGTTGACGTTGGATGCGGTGGAGAGTCTGGAGGGGATGGACGATTAGACTTTCGAGGGCTTGAAGCAAATGGGTTTGGGCTTGTTGGTTTGGGAAAGGTGAGTGGTGGTGGTTCTTTCTGTTTCCCTTTGTTCTTCTGCGGTGAGAATGGATTGAAGCTTTCAAGAGGGGCGGTTAACTCTATGCGACGAACGGGAGATTGTAGGAGTTTGGTTGACTTTGGGGTGGGTCGCATGGGAGTTGAAGGGGGACCATTATTTCGGGAAATTGAAGAGGTAGATGCGACGGTTGTTGAAGTAGCAGCCTTGGAGAGCTTCTTGTAGAGTTTGTACTTCTGGGCTGGAAGAGTAGGGTTGGACACGGAATCAATGAGGAGACGCGAAGTTACACACCGATCACTGGGAGTTGTTTGATGTCTTGAATTGTGGGATCTCTTGAGTTCTTGTCTTTGAAGCTACGTTCCCATGCCTTGATCTCTGCCCGAACGCTGCCAAGGTCTGACATATCGTTATGCGCAAGGCAGCCAGTAAGCGTATATTGACGGGCACATGGGACAGAATTAACGGTCACGGGATCAGTGCACGTCCACATCTACAAACAGTTTGACACGTTCCAACTTTCAATTTAGCCGAAGTTAAACCACACCAAGTTCAACTTGACATGGCAAGCAACAATAAGCCCCGCACAAGTCTCCTCAATCTCTTTGATCCCCTTGCAAACTCTCCTCGTACTCCTTCAACTCAACATCATGCTCCAGAACAGGACAAGGAGAACTATGACGCCACCAATAATAATAACCTTACCATGACTACATTCTTCAGCAAAACTTGCAAGTCGGCTCTGCACACACAACCCAAACCACTGAAGCGCCGTTTAATTGACATCGGCGACTTGACTCTCGAAGACGCCGCTTCACCAGAGGCTCTTTTAGACGAAACGCTAGACAGTGCTTTCGGGTCCAGTGGTTTTGACACGCTCGATGAGGACGAGAATATGACACTCACATTTCAAGATATGATGAAAGCTGCTACACCAAATAAACCTTCGGGCTTGACTTCCAAATCCTACACGACACCACGAAGATCCTTCGCGGATTTTGAGCACACCATATCCCTACCTAGATTTACCGAAGAGCACAGCTTAATGATGGAGACCCCCGAGGAGAATCTAGCTGATGAAGGATTGGACGAAGATTCTCAAGAAGACAAGAATGAACCCACACCAAGCAATCAGGAGATTTCTCGGGTGGTATCACCTACGCTTCCCCAATGTGAACTGGAACCCCACAACGTCCCCCTCCCTCTGTCTCCAGTCATTAACACCTTCGAACATACTTCCCTAGATTGGATTATTGACGCACCCGACAACGCAGGTAGCTCATTTGGAGAAATACCTCCCAATTTTGGTCTTGATGACTCCGACTCTGGTACGACAACGCCAACCGCAGGCCATCTCGATGTCGTGACCCAACCCAAAGGTTCTTTAGCAACCTCCGTTAATATTCCAGAGTCAAATGAACCTCTACTATTCGATACAAACGTCTCTATCACAATCTCTGAATCCTCATCAGTTCTTCCTTCTATCCCAGAGCTAACATCAACTGTTGACAGTGGTCCCCGTGCTACTTTAAGACCAATCATGCCTAATACCTCGTCCAAGGACCTTTGCCGTGCTTCGGTAGATCTACAATCATCATTTCATATGCTTCTTCAATCTGAGGACATGTCATTTGATCTCATGAGAGACAAGGATTCCTTTCTTATGCATGCGCAAAGTGGAATGGATTCGCTTCTTTATAATATTGAAGATGACCCGAGCTTTGATCTGGAAGCAGAAAAGATGAAGATGGTGGAGGCCTTGAAGGAGTACACTAAAGACAGTGAAGAAATCAGACAACCCAACACAGATGGTAACTTACTATTCACTCTTTTGCTGATCTCCATGTTTTCTAACGGATACATCAGATGTTCCCTCTCCATTCTCAAGCTCCCCTACCAGTCCCAGCACTAGCGTAGATGGTAACTTTTGTCATTGCCCGTAATTAACATTATCGTCTGATTTGAAACTATATAGCTTCCAATGGACCAAGCACTCCAATTTCATGTCATACATTTGGTAGACAAGGTGGGCTCAAACTAAATCACGACCCCTATCACACTCAATAATTGCACAGGATTGAATTTAAATATGATTCGCAAAAGGCTGAGCGCTCCGATATCAATATCCTCACCTAGGCTCATTGACCATCCTCTTCCCTCAGCATCACCGAACATTTCGCGTATGTCTGGTATTTTGTCACGAAAGGATGGTAATACTAAGAACTTACCTTGCATTAGTTGTGGATCAAGAATCATTAAAAGCATCATCCCCAACACCGGCTACATTACCCGTCTTCGTGGCACCCCGGACCATCGACAGACGTAGGTCGTCTCTTCCACTCAGTACTCCCAAAAATCCAAGGGAAAAGGCTGGATCTGCTGCCCCTCTGCCTGCTGTACCTGCTTTGAAAGTTATCAAGAGAACAAGAACCAATGTTTTAGGAAGACAGGAATCCATAACTGGTGCATCTGGTTCTTCTGAATCAGGTAGTGCTGGTACATCCAGTACAAGCTCATATGCTCTGGAACCACGAGGATTACCAACGATTGTTCCTCTCAAGACTCGCAGAGTCAAAGATCCGGAGCCTCAAACGACAACACTTGTATCACAACCAACCCGGCAACTTGTGAGACCAGTTCGGCCTCTTGTCAAGCCTCGGCTTTCTACCACTACCTCGAATTCGACTTCAACTTCGACAATAGCTACAACTACACGACCAATACAAGCAAGGGCTGATGGTCCACGGCGATTTCCGATATCTGAAAGTACACAGGCGAAACCTCTTCGGGCAGCAACGATTTCTGCCTCGAGTTCGAACTCAGGTCCCAGGCGACCTATTATCTCTGCTTCAGCTGCGACCATGCTCCCCGCAGCTCAGCCTCGTTCTACCAGTGGTCCGAGTGGTCTTAGAGCACCATCCCAATCCTCCAGTATGACCAATGGCGTGTCATCACTTCCGAAACCAGTTCCCCGTGCCTCAACTATGACTTCTAGATTGCCTGCACCAAAAAGTACGAAGACGGCTGGTCTGCCCACCCTGAGGAGGGTAACTTAGATGCATTTTGGGGGTCTATTAATTTGTCTTGGTTCACTTCGTACATTTACCACAATCACCGAACTCTTTAGTTAATTACTCAATCCCATGTGTTCACATAAACATCTCGTGCAATACATCTTGGAAACGTTTCTCCTCTGTACGTTATTCGAAAATTCTTAGTTTGAGAGTAAGAAGCGCCGCGGCGTCTTTGTACACGTGTTTGGGTGGTCTGACGAACCTGAGACGAACTATGACAAAAAATGCCGTTTGGGATGATCATGCTCGGCTTTGTCCTGCTTCGAATTCCGTTTTAGAGACCGCATCGTGTTTTCAGACGTCATATTTTAGACCGCTATCACCGTCTGAGCGACCCTGGTTTTTTTTTCCTCTGCTACATAATGAAGGGCCTTCGCTACGAAAGTTGAACTGCAAAAAAATGTATCCCTCGACGACCAGGACAATTGATGTGGTGGCCAAACTTGGACCAGTGGGTGTGACGACAATGTGGGTAGTGGGTGATGGCACGCATTTTATCTCCAATGAGAGAGTGCAGGCGACAGACTTGTTCTCCCAACATTGTGCTAGCCAGGACGCTCGGTTCATGAAGTTCAACTTGTTCTCACACAAACACCAAAACGCTTCTGCACCGCAGCCTCCGCCTGTCAAACAACTCAATCTGCCTGCTCAACTCTATGACGATCCTGCCTTCTCACCTGACCCTCGTTCTAATCCGCTTTTTGCACCAAATCATTCTCCCGAGTGGAGCTTGTCTCCTCCGCCCGGCCACCCTGCGCTGAGAAAACGTACCCTGCCCAACGACCTTGTTCTTATCCAACCTCCCAATTCACCAACCGTTCCCGAGGCCCAGTCACACTCATTAATTCCCTTATCTAATCCTTCGACTCCTGCAACACTAAATACAAAATCTCCCCCTTCCCCTTCTCACCCTACCCTTTCATCATCACCAATATCCAGCCCACCCTCTTCCGAAGCTCACGTGCAAACAAACGACGATATGCCTCGCGATGCACAACCTCCCCGACAACATGCACAACCCTCTGCACATCCTCCACATCCTCCATCATCATCTAAAACCGAACAAAAGAAACGGCCAGGTCTATTTTCAAGGTTGCTAGGTACATCACCTGTCGAACCCTCTCAAAGTGAAAATAGCCCTTCGTCTACGTCTACCAACCACAGCTCCAGCTCCAGCTCCAGAAACAAGAGCTCAATGAGGCCTTCTCAAGATCCCCCTCCATACGAACTCATAGCACGCCAACCACGCCAACAATCTCAAGTAACTCATTCTACACCTGACTTGCATAGAACAGAAAGACCGGCGCTAGGTGCCCGTGCGAAGACATCTAGACCTGCTGTCACTGAACGGGGAATTGTACCCACTGTTGTTGCTGCTGCTGCCGCTAGTCGTGCAGTTGACGAACGGCAACTTCGGAAAGACCTTGATAAGATTGACGAGCTGGACGAGTCAAATCCATTTGGCGTGGCGTTGCATTTAGATGGGCCATATGAAGCAATTTCGAGAATTGTACCAAAGCCTGAAGCAAACCCTCAGATGCAGTATGGGAGAGCTACGCATCCTCAGGTGCGTTCCTTAATGCTTTTATGCATTAGATTGTGTCTAACATTAATATCTCACTAGACCTCCGGCCTCAGTCTCGTCCTCACTCAAGATGTGAGCGCATATATCCCGATTTTTGTCTCCCTCTTATATATTAATACGCCTACCTTCTCCAGGTCTATGCTAATGCTCAGCTTATGGCGTTGAAGACAGGATCCCTCAATCTCAAGCCAGGCCAATTGCTACCTCGCGATTTCTCTGCACTTGAATATCCTCACCGCTCCAATGCCCACACGCAGTATAATCCCCCACAACAACATACAAGGCAACAACAGCCTCTCCAAAAATATCCCCAATCTGACATTCCTGATCACAAATCGAAACCTTCAACAGAGACACATGCTCCCTCTCAAATGGCTAGCTCAAGTCCACCTCAGCCTCCCGGCTATTACCCGGAGCGTGGATCGGCTTCGATTTCCGACTCTCAACTCACACGGCGTCGTACGCCGTCTCCTACTGCTGCCACTACCCATTCCGATGAAGACGATCTTGCTATTGCTCTTGGCAGAGCGATGATGGGCGGGGGAATTCCAAAGACAAATGCTTCTGATGAAGGTTCTACTATCGTAGCTTCAGAGCCAGGTTATGAATACCCTGCACCCCCACGAGTTGAAGCCACCCCGCGGAATGCTCCTGTTGAAAATAATCGACAACAGGCATGGCACATGGATCCACATCCCCCTTCCACAAGGTCTGATATTCTTCGTACTAACGCGACGCGGCCGCGGGAATCTACGATGTCTGTAGGCGAAACATGGAATTCACCTCCGGTTAACGTGCCGCAGGATCCTTCACGATTTGTACCCCCTCCCCATGCCGTTCCTGCGCCAACAGGTTGGCACTCGCAACCCCAACCCCTTCCACCTCATCAGGAACCTCCGCCACCGCCGCAATTTGTCCCACCACCTCCATCTGGTCCAAGGCATTCATCCTGGCAACCGCAACAGCAGGTTCCAGCGCAATACGTACGACCGGCCAGACAAGAGTTGCGAAGCCTACAACCTTTGCCAACGCAGCCGCGTCCTCAAGTCATGAATCCTCCCCCCGATAACCAGTATGCGAGGTTCATTTCGGATTCTGCCAGGCAACAAGCGGCCCGTTCTGCTCTTGCATCTTCACTTAAATCCGGACCACCGTCTGCAGAATCAGTCTTGCGTGAGAGGGACGCAGATACTATGAGTATGCAGCCATCTGTTGCGACTACCAATGGTTCAAGTGTCTCGCAAGGAGGGCGTCCATATGGAAATCGCTTCCTTCCCAAAAATCTTGTGATGCCAACACCTCTTCAACCCAGTATGCAAAATCTACCTCAAACACATCAAGTTCAATTTGTTCCGCCAGGATATAACTATCCTCAAAACCCATCAGCACCAAGAGTTAAGGCAGCACCGATCATGTCACAACAAATGAAAGCCCAGACTATTCCCATCGCACCTTCGAACAAACTTCGGAAACGTGTGAGTTTGTTAGGAGGTATAAGGTCGTCATCGAAATCGAAAGAAGTTCCAACCGTTGCTGCCGTTACCTTTTCTACAAATTTTTTGCCAGCTGATAATACCCCTGCGAAAGCTGAGAAATCCCATAAACGGATCGTGAAGAGAAAGTAATAAAAAAAATGGATCTTGATGATCTCTTTCTCTTTCTCTCTTTTCGCTTTTACGAATTTTTACTCTTTTTTCTGTCGTGAACTCTTGGTGAACATGAACAATGACAAGCGTCAGAAATGCATCATAAATAACGACCCGGACGTTCCACTTCTTTCCATTCCATAATAGTTGTTGTCAAACTATAGACATTTTCATTTTTCTTTCTTTAATTATTCCCAATCATGTATGTAACTCTAACAATCATATTTAGTCACCTGCTTTTCTCTATTGTTTTTTCGTCTTCGATATCGCATTTTTTTTTACGATTCTTTTGTGGGGCTTTCTTAACTTCATTCCTTCTTTTTTCTCATTATCACTCTCACTCTCTGTCTGTCTCCCACTGTTGGCTGTTTTGTTGGCTTTCTTTTTCTTGTGTCGCTTTGGTTTCGTAGTAATTAATAGTAAATGGGTGTTATGTACAACTTGCAAGTTTTATGGTATTTTAGATTTAGATTTGGGTTTGGGTTTAAGTTGCAAACGTTCACTGTTCGCTGATTTTCAAATTCTTGCTGTGATGCATTGATGCAATTACAGTATATATCCTAAATTGTGCTTTTTCACCATGCTGCTCTAAATCGATTTATTGTTGAACATGAACGTTGAGGTAGTTCCCAACTTCTTGAATGCATGGTTGTTGAAATGTGATATTGTTAGTTCAACGCACGTGTGATAAGATAGTGAGTGATAGGTCTTCCGAGAAGAACACTTCCAACCATTGAACGGATGATCATCAAACTGACATCGTAAAACATATGGGAATGGATACTCGGTCGCTCAGTCAAGTTGATTTGAAGAATGTGGTTACTGTTAACCGCATTAATCATATTGGCTACTTTTCAAGAGATGAAGATATCGATAGGTCTTCCTTCTTCTTTCATGATCATGATGCATGGATTCATGATTCAATGATGTCAGATGTATGATCTGTATCATTTATCTCAATTATCTTATCTGCATGGAAGTGGAAACTGGGATCTGTCCGATGATCCATCACCACTTTACATAGAAGGTTTAGTTGATATATGTATATGCCTAGTTTAGTCAAACGTGTGCAGAGTGCAAAAAAAAGAGTTATATTTTGGGAAAGAGTATGCCATGTGGGTAGTTTTGGGAAACTTGTGCTTTTGAAACCTTATGAAAAAAAAAAATACTTATCTTCGTTTTCAATGTTCATTTAAGCCGATGTACCGCGCGGACAGTTTTCTTGAATGAATTGTTATTGGTTAGACCATTTAATAGTCAAGGATAAGTTGGGTAAAGTGACATAGAGAAGGAGGTAAAACGTTTGATTTTGAACACGAACTAATGTAACTTGGAATTCGATTTCCCCGTCCGGTTGTTGGGCGAAAAAAGAGATAGCAGGGTGGATTTGTCGTACATATATATTAGGTTGCTCTTCTGGTTTAGTTGATCCTGTGATTTACTGCCCCGTCTCTCCACGACCAGTCTCCAGTTCAGCAATGCGTAGCTTTGAATTTACCTTTGCTCCTGTCCTCCTCGTTGTAGCTTGCTTCCTATCTCAAGTCGTAAATGCTATACCTGTTGAGGTTGCTACCACTGAGTCGGGTGATGTATCTATTTTAGCAGCTTTGCCTTGTAACTGCGCAGGTGTGTATCAATGATATTCCTTCTTTGGTTGGTTGTTCCGCTCAGTTGAGATTATTGACTTGTAAACGTGTCTTTATAGGAAGAAGCTTTACTGCTACGGTTGTCCAGAATGGTATCAATAAAGCTGTATCTGGAGGTGCCAAGTGAGTTTAATATTCAATACACATAAGTGCTAACAGAATCAGTAACTGACCGGAATTTATTCATTAGCGGATATCCTCATACATTCAATAACTACGAGGCAAGTATTTTATGCATCATTTGCCTCTATGAAACTTGATGATTAATAAATGATTACAGGGATTCACTTTCCTTAGCTCCTGTGTCAAGAGTTACAAGGAATATCCTATCCTCGTCAATTCAGTTTATACAGGTGGATCTCCTGGTGCCGATAGGGTGATTTATGATACTAACAAAAACTTCTGCGGTACGTGTCTTCAATACCCTTCATTTTTTTTGTGTGCGTGTATGAAGTTAGAGTGGTGGATCTGATTTTCTTTTTATTTTTATTTTTCTTTGAAATTTGCTAGGTTGTATCACGCATACCGGTGCTTCTACCACCAATGGTTTCGTCAAGTGCTCCTACTAGTGTTGTGACCACGCGATAGGATCAGGAGATTTATGATTATGTATCTGCTGTTTATCTCAATGCTGAGTAGATAGATGTGCATATACTTATCAGATATCAAGAAGATCGTATGGGTACCAAAGAAAAATCGCCAGGTCTGATCAATCATGATAAGTCAAACATACTAATCGGATTCAAATTAGACCTTGTATCTACGTGTGCCCGTATTATTCTAGCCTGGTGTTTCCGCTAAGCGCCACCTATGCGTTCCTAGGTGATTGACAACGAAAATGAGGTGTGTTTGTTGGAAGCGCAAGTACACACAAAGATGCAAGTGTGTGACTAGTATCTATTACATAATGTGGTCTATTTTTAGCCACGCCATTTGTTTTTGGGACTTATTTTTGGTGATCTTTATTTCTTACTTACGTTCTGGATCTCGATGGCTCTCTCAAAACGCAACGATTCTATACTAATGGCCGCGCTCTGATACATGGAAATGCCTTGCTTTTGGCGCACTGTCTTACAGCCGGTCTGGAATACTTGTCTCCACGTTTTTCCTTGGCACTGTGAAGCTATACTCTCCTTCAGGAATAAACTATATATAAAAATACCTCACATGGGTGATGGGATACAAGTCGCAATAAACATTCTTCCAATCGCTATCTCTTTTTCCCTTCTTGGGGAAAGTCTCCGCTCCTCAACTAATCTAAAATTGTTATCATTGGATGAGGACTTGACCACTTACATATGGAATGTGATCACACGGCATGCCGATAAACTCCAAGTGTATCCTGCTTATAAGTATGAATAATAAAGTGCCCATGGGCCTTTAAAGAACAAGAATACTACCACTCTATCCCCCTTGTGAGACTCTTGTTCTCCCAGTCTTTAAACGAGATGGTACTTCAACATGATACCAAACAGGCCCCAGAAACAGCGCAGGAGTCATCCCACTCTGAGAACGAGAAAAGTGTGGATGAGAAAGTGGAGGAGTTGTCAAATACTATCAATGAACCTGTTTATTTGAGAAATGGAGATGAGGCTTTGAAGTTGATTGATGCTGAGAATGTGGTTCATTTCAGTGAAGAGTATAATTTGAAGTTGAGAAGAAAGTTGGTGAGTGTTTTCACTCGTGGTTCTTATATATTTCTGAATGCTGAGTTCGAGCTTGATATGTGGACCTCTAGGATTTGATTATACCACCACTTTGTGCTGCTGTATATTTTACTCAGTTCTTGTAAGTATCATTTTTATTTGTGAGTACATTTCTAACTGGTATACCTATCTTGAATGTTTCCTTTCCCAGAGATAAAACATCAATCAACTATGCAAGGTGCGCAATTAGTCCAACTAATTTGTATAATTATTGTATTAATCTACCCACAGCGTTATGGGATTTCCAATAACAGGACAGGTATGTTCCCGAGCAACAGTTCGTACCGTTCCTGAAACGAGACATTTTCGTAACCATGATTTACCATTAGCATTACAACCTAGTGTCAATGTCATTTTACCTTGGTCAGTAGTAACTTTTCATGTCAAAACCTGTTCAGAAATTGACCAAGTTTGGTTTATGCCCATATAGGATTTTTATTTTGGGAGTTTCCAACAACTTATATCTCACAAAAGACTCGTGCCGCCAAATATCTCGGTATGCATGAACTACACTGTCCAAGTTTATTTTTGATATCAATATCATATCGTGGCAGGATGTAACATTGTAGTTTGGGGAGCACTACTTATGCTCCATTCCGTCGCACCTTCATTTGGTTCATTCTTCGTTCTGCGATTCTTGCTTGGTAACGTCTTCAGTTTTTATAAATGAGAATATACGAATATTCGCTTATACGTCCATATTACTAGGAATGTGCGAATCATGTGTCGCTCCGATCCTTATTCTAATAATTTCCATGTTCTACAAAAAGAACGAACAGGTGAGCTTTTTCTTATCATCAAGTCATACTATACTTAGACATTTTTTCTACTGCGTGCACTTGTAAAGGCGAGGCGTATTTCTTGGTTCTATGTCATGGTTCGTTTTCCTAAAAATCACTATAAAAGTTATTCATTACTCACTGCACTTTATAAATATAGAATGGACTTACCATGATATTCGGTGGTTTTGTCGCCTACGTACGCCATGACTCATTCCTCAATCATCACTTTCAACTCATAACATACCAACTAACTTTCACAAAACACAAACTTTTATGTAGGGTATATCATTCTATGGTGGAAACAGAATCGCATCCTGGAAAATCATTTACATCCTCTTAGGAGCACTTGCCATAGTTGTTGGAATTTGCGTTTTAATTTGGTTACCAGATTCACCTGTACATGCTCATGTTCTTACTCAAGAAGAACGTATTGCTGCTTTGGAAAGAGTTCGTAGTGATCAAGGTGGAACTGAAAATAAACATTTGAAGAAGGAACAAGTTGTTGAGACGTTGTTGGATATTCGAACTTGGCTTATCGTGTTGACTACTTTACTTAGTGAGTGCTTGGGTCCAGATAACTTGAGGAATAATATATAAATGCTGATACGATACTGCAGCTAGTATTCCTAACGGCGGAATCAGTAATTGTACGTGCATGCTTAGTAGTTGTTAACCTTGAACTTACTCAGGAGGTCACTTCAGTCAGTAACTTGATTATCAAGAGTTTTGGTTATACGTATGCCACCTAGTTTGAATCACTGGCTCGAATTGTCATTGACATGTCTACTCTGTCTTGCAGGAGCAAGCAAACACTCATTTTATCTACGCCTGGCGGAGCAGTGGCAGCTGCGATGACTCTGTTTTGCGGTTGGTACTCAGATAAGAAGGTACGAGACGCACAGATTACTGTTCAATTCCAGAACTCAAAAACATGGTGTAGAACGAACGGATGGTGCCCATAGTGATCGCACTTTTACCCACTATTCTAGCCGCAGGTGAGTTTATTTTTCAAAGCTATTGAGAGATAGAACGCTCACTTTGTTTGTAAAATTGCATCAGCTTTGTTAATTGGCTTTAACCACACTGGAGACAAAGGTGTACTCCTTTTTGGTCAGTCGAATGTCTTCTCACTGAGTTTTGTTCAGTCTCTTGAATGACGAATACATCGTAGCCATTTACCTCACCGCATCGTACGGAAGTGCACTATCTATTATATATGCATATAATGCTAGTAACACCAGTGGACATACAAAGAAGAGTACACTCAACGCTTTGACTCTTGTTGCTTTTAGTCTTGGTAACATTATTGGCACTGAGATTTTCCTACCAAAGGATGCACCAGAATATATACCGGGGAAGATAGCCATTCTGGTTCTGTTTTCTGTGCAACTGGGTGTTTCATTTCTTTTACGTTGGGTTAACTTATCGTTGAACAAGAAAAAGCGGGCATTTATTGAAGATCTCAAGCGGCAGAACGGGTGGACAGAGGAGGATGTTCAGCGGGAAAGAAATAAACATGCGTTTGCAGACCTGACTGATAAACAGTGAGTAATTTTCCCTGGAGGTTTTGATTTCTCGTAGTTGATTCCATGATCCAAGGAATCCCTATTTCCTATACACAGCGTGACCGGATTGGCTAAACATCAGACAGTCCTAGCTAGTATTAGTGAAAGTAACGATACATACAGAACAAGTAGAAATACACATGCTCAATATTGTAAGCGGAACATGAATTGGAAAGAATATTGCTTGGTATCAGGATCCCAATGTGACCAGTTCCAGAATCCTGCATCGTCGGTTTCATCTTCAATTTCACGAGCAGGAATACGGAAGGCAATGGTCTCGTATGGTTCAGCAGCGACCTAAGTACGGTGAGCACAACGTTGATAACGACGGAGACCATAGGGGCATACAATGAGATATTGATAGGCTTTGTTGGGAGGCTCCCGCTTTTGCTCCCAAGCACTCATGAATCGTCTCCGGGGCAAAACATCGGCTTTGATTTGTGGAAGATGGACTTGTACCATCATTCCTTCCTTTCCAGTATCTCTGTCGCGAACTTTGGTGACACGGTATCCGGGACGGCCAATTTTGAGGAAGACTTTGCGTTGCACGTTGCTTTGTGTAGGTGCAATCATAAGTTGTGTTTCCTTTGCATCACGGGCAGCACGTCGAGCGAGGTTAGTCTGATGCTTTTTTCCTTGAGTGTGAGCGAGGTAGGATCCTTCGTTGGTATGTAGTGTCAGGCATAAACGACACTCAAGAGAGCCGAGATGGTTGCGAAGAATATATGGATCCTGCAAGGTGATGGATGAGAAGAGAGCATAGTTAATGATGGTTGTCACTTACTTTTGCAAGGTCTATGGTCTCCAAAGCCAACTTCCTTAGACGTTCACGCCTGTCAACATTCGACTCAGAGGCGCCAGCGACACCACCACCACCGAACTTTGAGCCAACACGATTCTACAACCAAGTCAATACTTGCTTCTACTTGAATTTGAGATAACATGCCTGGTAATCTAGAAAGTACTATTTAGTGAATTGAAACAGGAAGATAAAAGAAATCCATACCCATTATTGGACAAGCGTAGAAGAATGCGTAGGAAAGGTTTGTGAACGCGCTAACACTGCAGAGTTGACGCTGATGTAAGCACATACATCGAGATCCATTTCCCGATCCCGTCACAAAAATCCTTCAGTTCTTTTCGGCCCACTCACCCCACTTCAAGAGCCATACCCACCCATGGCCGCATCAAAACGCCCCTTGGACGACGCTTCCTCAGGCAGGAAGAACAAGAAAACAAAGGTTTCCGAAAAACAAACACGGGAAACACAGGTCAAAAAACCTAGCAATCTCATTGCTGAAGATGTCGACTTTCCTCGAGGAGGTGGAACCTCATTCACTCCGTTGGAAGTAAAATCTATTCGTGCTGAGGCAGTACAAGAAGCAGATGAAGCCCTCTTCAAGGTATAAACATATCTACTTTTGCAAACTCCAAAGATCCAAACTCACTGTATAATCAGGAAGCACAAGAGGAGAAAAAGAGTAAGAGGAAGTCTAAGAGTACTGGAAAACAGGATGGGGCAAAGTCTACCAATAAAGGAGATAATGTACGAATTGAGCATCTAAACTACAAGGTACTTTGCTTTTTCGTCTAGAAATGATTGTGGTATACTCATATTGGTGCTAGAGAGTTTTCGTTGGAATGAAAATACTTGGTCAAATTGTTTCAATTATTCCTCTAGGATTGATTATCTCGCTACCCAACCAACTCTATGCTCATGTTCCTATCACTCAAATTTCCAATCAATTCACCGAAGCCCTGGAACGATTCGATGCCCAAGCAGACGACAGCAATGAAGAAGAATTAGACGAAGAGGAAGAATCTTCTCGTATCCCTGATCTATTCGAAATGTTCACTGTTGGGCAGTATGTCCGGGCAGTTGTGACGGCGGTACATGCGGCGGGTGTTACTGATATGACTGGAGTTGGCAAATTGAAGGATGACCTAGCCAAAGCCAGTAAGCGCGTGGAACTCAGTCTTGTGCCTGAGAAGGTGAACGAGGGTGTTCAAAAAAGTGACCTCAAGACCGGATTTGTGGGTGGTATTCCTTGCACCCGATACTTCAATTAACACTTTTAATAGACGTTGACTGGATCAGTCAAAAGTATCGAGGACCACGGTTACAATCTCACTCTGGGTGTACCAGATGTTTCTGGTTTCCTTTCATTCCCGGACCCAACAGCACCTAAACTTCATATTGGACAGCTAGTCGATGTCTGTGTTACAAAGGTCTCTAGTAATGGGCGCATTTGCAATGTTGGAATGTCCAGCGAAAAGCTTGCATCCTCTTTCGTCAGTAAATTCATTCATACCACTCTATCCTACTCACGTTCACTGCCCAATAGCTATCTGAAATTTCTTCTGTCAACTCCATTCTCCCTGGTACATTGGTACAATCCTTGATTACAGCTGTCAATCATGACGGTCTGAACCTCCAAGTCCTTGGGTTCTTTGACGGAACGGTAGATCTTTTCCATCTGCCTAAAAACACAACGTTCAAGACGGGCAAAAAAGTGAGGGCAAGGGTCCTCTACAATTACTCAACATCACCACCCAAATTCGCTCTTGCATTATCCGATCACGTTGTCAAATTACAGCAACGTCGTGTTCCATCTGGTCAACAACTATACGAAGCATGGCCGATAGGGACAATTCTCGATTCTGTGAAGGTCTTGCGGGTTGAGAAGGAGCGTGGCATCATCGTTGAAACTGAAGATGAACAGGAAGGCTTCGTTCATGTACGTTCATGAATAACTTTCAACCTGGCTTTTGCTAACTTTTTGCCTTAGATATCTCACCTCTCCGACGAGCATGTACCTTCTGTCAACGCCAATAGTCCTTGGAAGCTCGGCAGTATACATCGTGCTCGCGTCCTTGGATATTTCTTGTTTGATGGCCTACTGCAACTATCTCTCAAACCTTCCATTCTTGACCAGAAGTATCTTCAAGTTACGGATGTAGAGGTCGGAGAGGTTGTCAAGGGCACAGTTAAGAGATTGACCGAATCAGCATTATTTGTCAATCTAGCGGGCAATATGGATGGCGTTGTCTGGCCAAATCACTACGCTGACATTATGCTCAAGCATCCTGCGAAGCGTTTCAAGGTTGGCGCTAACATCAAGTGTCGTGTGAGCATGGCCTCTTTGTTTATACAGTTTCGTTGCTGACACTTCTTTGATAGGTTCTTGTTGTCGACTCTGCAAAGAAAAGGATATCATTGACCGCAAAGAAAACTCTCGTTGAATCTAAACTCCCTGTCCTCTCAAAATACGAAGATGTGCGACCTGGTATTGTTACACACGCCGTCATCTTCCGAACACACGAAAAACATCTGCTCGTCGAGTTCTATAACAACCTCAAGGCCGTTGTCCCTCTTAAGGAAGCCAGGTATGTTGCAATATCTTTAATTCCTGAACATTATTTCTCACTATTTTGGCAGTGAAACTCCTGTCACCAAGGTTTCAGAGACATTCCCCATTGGCAAAGTTGTCAAAGTTCGTATCATCGCAGTGGAACCCGATCAAGGTCGAATTGTTGCTAGTATACGACAAGCAGCTCCCAATTTCGACTCTCCCGTCACCGACATTAGCGAAGTTGAAATTGGAAACATTGTCGAAGGAACTGTCAAGGAGATCCACAAAGATAACGCTATCCTTCTTTTGGATCCTAGTCGAGTTCGGGCTTTGATTTCTCTCAAAAATTTGGCCAACCATAGGGACTTAAGTCTTCCTCAACTTAAAACCGAGCTCAAGGTCGACGAGAAACTGTCAGGATTGGTAGTTGTCACCAGGAGCCCTGAAAAGGGCATTGTTATCGTGGCTAATACCCCCAAGAGCAAGGCACCTCTACTAAGCAAGAACTCACTATCCATTGATACCCTTACCATTGGTCAAGTTATTGGTGGACGAGTCACTCGTCATACCCGTCACGGTTCCCTCATCAAGGTCACTTCCCAGATTGGTGGTGTCATTCACCCGACAGATGTTTCTGACAATTTTGACGGATGTACACCCTTCTTCACCGTTGATACTATCCTTAAGGCAGTGATTGTGAATATTGACAAGGATAAGAGACAAGTTACATTGTCCACACGTCAATCGCGGTTCAACCCGGATAAAGTGGTTGAGATTGTTGACAAGGAGATTAATGATATTACGGATTTATCGACGGGTGCTTCAGTACGAGGCTTTATCAAGAGTGTTGCTGATCATGGTTTGTTTGTCACCATTGGCCGGAATATTGATGCTCGTGTTCAAATTCGTGAACTGTTTGATGAGGTATATTTTGTTTCTTCCAGTATGGTTTACCCTCAGTAACATATATGCTTTTAGTTCGTGAAAGACTGGAAACCTCGTTTCCAGGTTAATCAACTTGTGAAAGGACGTATTCTCAGGTAAGTAAATCAGTTTCAGTAGATCATTCAATTCTAAATGTGCGACGATATATAGTGTGGATGTTGAGAACAAAAAAGTTGAAATGACCTTCCGTTCTGGAGATCTTTCTCGTGATACTCAAGGGAAAAGATCTGCCAGTGAAGGTGAAAAGGTCGATGGTATCATCAAACGTGTTGAAGACTATGGCCTTTTCATTCAAATTGAGGGTACTAAGCTCAGTGGTTTGTGTCACAAGTCTGAGGTACGTTCAATTACCTTTTTTTTTGTCATGTCTTTTTAAAATCAACTAAAATCCTTATTTAGTTGTCGGACAACAAAGACGCGGATGTTAGTGTCGCTTTGAAAAACTTCCGTGAAGGTGATCATGTCAAGGCTTTCGTTCTTTCCGTTGATAAGAAGCGTATTTCTTTGAGTCTAAAACCCTCCCACTTCACAAAGGAGGATTTGGAGGAGGATGAAGAGATGGATGGTGATGATGATAATGCTCGTGGTTCTAGTCCTTTTGGTGTAGTTGAGGATGAATCTGACGAAGAAGGACAAGAGGAGGGTGACGAAGATGAGGATGAGGACGAGGAAATGGACGGTGATTCCGAAGCTGACAGTGATGATGACGCGATGCAAATCGACGAGGGTGCTACCACTCAAATCTTTCAACAAAAATCTATAAAGAAGACAAGTACTTCTACGCAAGCTCCCGTGCTATCACTAAATGGTGGTTTCAAATGGTATGGTGTGGAACAATTTGAAGATAGTGTTGAGGAGGATGAAGCACCATCATCAGAGAGTGAGGGTGGATCTGATGATGAATCACGGTCTCATAAGAAGAAGAACAAAAAGAAGCGTAAAGAGATTGAACAAGATCTAACAGCTACATTACAAACCAAAACTCCTGAATCTAACTCCGATTTCGAACGTATACTCTTGGGATCACCAAACTCATCATACATCTGGATTCAATATATGTCCTTCCAACTCCAACTTTCCGAAATCGATAAAGCACGTGAAGTTGGTAAAAGAGCTATCAAAACAATCAACTTCCGTGAAGAACAAGAACGTTTGAACGTTTGGCTTGCTTTGCTTAATCTTGAAAACATATATGGAACAGATGAAACTTTGGATGCTACTTTCAAAGAAGCTGCTCGTGCTAATGATTCAAAAACTGTTCATCTTCGTCTTGCTTCAATCCTTGAACAGTCCGGGAAATATGACAAGGCAGTTGAACAATACCAAAAAACATGCAAGAAGTTTGGTTTCAGTTCGAAAGTTTGGTCATTATTTGCCGAGTTCTATCTTAAGGCTGGAAAAATTGAAGAAGCGAGGAAATTGTTGCCACGCAGTTTCCAAAGTCTAGAAAAGCGTAAACGTAAGTTCTGTTTTTATTTCTCATACCTATATTTTAATAGATCGATGTTCATAATTTTGTAGATATCAAGACTGCTTGCAAATTTGCTCAGCTCGAGTATAAGCACGGTGAACCTGAGAGAGGAAAGACCATTTTCGAAGGTATTGTTGATGCTCATTCTAAACGATGGGATATCTGGTCAATATATGTCGACATGGAGACGAGTCAGAAGAATATCCAAAGCATCAGGTATTTTCACTTCCGTGCGATGTTATCATGTTTCTCATTAATAACTCTCAGAAACCTCTTCGATCGTATCTTCACATTCAAAATGACAAGTCATAAAGCCAAGTAAGTTCTGAAAGAATATTATATATAATCGAGAAAAAAAGTAAGCTCTAAACATTTTTTTTGTCATAACAGATCGTTTTTCAAGAAATGGCTCGACCTCGAACGCAGAATCGGAGACGAGGAAGGGGCAGGCATAGTCAAGCAAAAAGCTATCGAGTGGACTCAAAGAGCAGTAAATGCGTAGTAATAATTATAGCGGAAATCGGTTAATAACAAAAAAACAGCTCCAAGGCTGTCCTTTTTTTAATGAAGAGTTGTATATCTGTAAGATGAGAAAAAGGGACATTTCATGATACGACACAAAGTGGAAAGCATATGAAAAAGAGATTACTAAAAGTGAAAAAAGAGGGAGACAATCGGAAAATCCAAGGGAATGTGGTTGTACCAAAATGGACACAAAAAGAGACTGGGGCAACGCTCGAGGGGTATATGCAAAAAGGAATTCATACATAGATCAGCAAGGATCAGGGAGTGCGAAGCGGGGAGAGAAAGAGTCATGAACGAGGTAAGGATGAGGATGTTACGATCGGGGTGATCTTGCTCGGTTTGCTAATACTACAGCCGGGTCAGTGGTAAAGTCGCTTAGACGTCGACGGTTATTACCCATCGGACTTGTAGCCAGGTGATGTTGCCAGTTGTCCAGCTCACTCGACAAATGTTCAAACGCCAATGCATTCTCCGAACTTGAGGTGCTCATTCGTTGACCTGTAATTCCAGGTTGACTGCCAAAGTCCTCGAGCAAAATTTCAATTTTGCGAGACAATTGCTCGTTCTCTGTCCGTAGCTGGGAATTTTCATTGTTGAGTTTTTCTAGCATTGATTCACCCTGGCCTCCATGAGCGATGATAAGAGACTCATTTAGCCTCTCAATATCCCGTCGAAGTTCCTTGTTTTCACTAAGGCGGTCCTCTGAATCGCGTTGTGAGACAATGAGTTTCTCACGAAGGAAGTCAATGTCCTTCTCCAGAGTTTCGAGTCTTCCTCGCAAGTCCTTGTTATCATTGTATAGACGTTGGGCTTGTCGTTGAGCCTCGATGAGTTGCCGTGATAGCTCGTCTTCAGATGGTGTGGATCGACCATTAGCGGAACGCACCAACCGTCCATTTCGTGCGGCGTCAAGCTCAGCTTGAAGTTGATTATTCTGCTCCTTCTGTTTTGTGAGCTCTTCACGCATCTTTTTCATCATCTTCTCAGTACCCCTGGGTTGACTTGTTTAGCCGTTTGTAATAGATAGTAATGCAATTCACTCACTTGACATAATGCACAGCAAGACGGTAATCCTCTTCCATTTGTTGAATTTTCTCCGCATGTTTCTCTTGAATTTCAACTAGTTGACGTTGTGCTTCTTGTACACGTACGTCCGGATCGCTTTCACCGTTTGTACCAACCCTTGATGCCGACCTCACAACTTCAAGTTGAGCCGCCAACGCATTTGCCTGGGCTTCTGCATCCCTTGTCTTTCTTAACATCTGCAATAACTCTCTTTCCGTATTCTCATGTAACCTTGTCCTCTCTGCCAACTTATTCTCCAATTCTGTAACCACGGGCGAGGGAGAAGCCAATGTCCTAGACGACGATGACCTCATCTCATCATCGTCCACACTAATTCCATTCTCTGCAAGGTAATTCCGGAGCATGGCAAGTTTAATACTAGCATCATTGGCTTCCTTGCCCTTCTGATTTAACGATATTTCCCGCTCTGACAAATCCTTACGCAACTTGCCAGCATCTGCCATCACATTCGATAACTGACCACGTAGGTTCAAAATTTGTACCCTCAGAGCTGCTTGTTCGTTCCCTTGCTCTACCACTTTCTTAGTTTCCTGTTCCAATGCACTCTGAGCTGTATCAGCAGCAGTATCAGCCTCCTTCAACCTCAACTTCAAACTTTGCAACTCCGATTCCAATGCCTGCACCTTCTCATTATATCCCCGTAGGAACCTGTCCTCATCCGTCTTCAAGTCCCTATGTGTATCCAACAACTGACCAAGACCACCTGTTGTCGCAGCTCTAAGCGAATCTGCTTCCATACGTGAGGCAGTCCACGAGGCTTCAACATCTACCAGTCTCGCACGTGCATTATCAGCATCCACCGTTAACGACTCTACTTCACTCCTCATTTCGGCCAAATTGTTCTCAAGGTTCCGGATCTGTTCCCGAGCTCGTTGATATTGCAAATCACCTTCATCAGCACGTTCTTGAGTCGCTTGCAGTGCAATACGTAGTTGCTCTAATGCACGCATCTGTTGATCCCTTGTGCGTGTAAGTTCATCAACTTGGGATTTAAGCATCATCTCATCCGCATCACGTTGATCCAATATTGATGTTTGGGAAACCAGCTGATCGGTTTGTTCGCGATGCTTCATATCCAAAGCTTTATGTCTCTCTTGAAGCTCCGCATGTAGTTGTTGTAGTTGTCGTTGAGAAGCTTCTAAAACTTCAGCACGTTTCAAAGCATCTTCAACACGTGCTTCGGTTTGTTGATAAAGTGAGGTTTGGAGATTCAAAGCATCAGTAAGCTCCCCGATTTTTCGATCCCGAGCCCACTTCTCGCTCATCAAGTTTGTGACGCTTTGCTCGAGGAAAGCAATACGGTCCCGTTCCATCCGTGAAATATCAATCTCATTGTTGGATTCGAAAGCAGCAAGCTTAGAACGATAATAAGCAGTTTCTTGTGCAGCGCTCGTCTTGACCCGGTCAGCATCTGCTACACGTTCGGACACTTGCTTAGCTTGCTCAACCATAGCAGCCTAAAGGGGTTCGATTAGCCTTGCACATTACAAAAATAGCCATTGAAAAGACAAACCTGCATCTCAGCTCGGAATTGCTTGAACTTGAATAATAATTCGTTACGATCCACTTCACCAACGTCAAGTCCACTAGAGAAGTCTTGGGGTACCTGTCGATCGGTCAACACATAACCAGCCTTCGTAGCCTTAGACAGAGCTTCTTTCATCCATGACATCTGCGTCCTCAAGCTATCCAACTCTGCATCCTTGGACTTTAAATCCCTGACGAGATCCGCAGCCACATTGCCAACAGAACCATTACCACGCCCGTGGGGGAAGACACCATTGAGTGCAGGTGAACCATTCTGAGAACTTGAATAGGTGTCGGTTTGTGATCGTGCCCTATCCACTACAGAAGGCGAAGCACGTTCCGTGGCAGGAGATGCACGCCCAGTGACAGCAGGAGAAGCACGTCCGGTAACACCATTCAAACTCTTTGATAGACTGACCATGTTAGGCGGTTGTCCTCGAGAATCATGCATGTCTCCGTTAGGTGAGACAGTACGATTCATGGTTCCACCATACTGGATCGGGCTTTTCGCACGCTGTTGTTGCTGAGACTGTTGGTGTTGTTGTAGCTGTTGTTGCTGCTGGGGAGACATAGCGCGTTCGCGTTGGGAGAATGATTCAGTAGTGCCCGCATCCATACCGTGACCATCATCAGTACCAATGACATCTTCATCTTCTCTCATAGGCCTCATAGGCGCCTTTCCTTTATTATTAGCAACAATTTGCTGCGCCAAGCCATTCGGTTTGTTGGACCGAATGCTGGTAGCGGGTGACATGGCTCTAACTCGAGGATCGTCTGATTCCGAGGAAGGTGACATCGGGCGTCCATTAGCCATAGGTGGTTGGGTTGGTGGAGGTTGTGGGGGTTGTTGATTCTGTGCATTGGGCGCAACCGATTGACGCTGTCCATTAGGCTGTGAAGCATGTTTATCCGGTGGGTATTTGATGTGTTCTGCAAGCAAGACGCTGGTAAATATACTTGTTGTCAAATATTGTTCAAAGTAAGTACTTACTTGTTTCAAGCACATGCGTGAGACTTGGATCATCGGGCTTTGAGGGAGAAAATGATTCCCCGCCAAGCACATAAATTTTAGTACCCATAGCTGCCATCGCATGCCCAGATCGAGCACTGGGTTCCGGTCCCATATTCTGGAACATATACCACCTTTGATCTAGAAATCATCAGCCATGCTCGATACCAATAGACGATAACACATACTAGAGATCTTAAATGAAGCTAAATCTCCCAAATCTTGCCCATCGACGCCGCGACCTCCAAAGATATACATGACATCATCTACAATAGCGGCAGCATGCCCTTCCCGAGGTGATGGAATATAACCAATACAGCTGAGTTCCGACCATTTTCGGGTATTCAAATCGAACGCCCAAGTGTCATTGTAGTGATACTGGCCGTCGGTTCCACCAAAGCTATAATAGGACACAAAAAGTCCTGTCAACATACGGTTTCCATCTGAACAATAGAAACCCACATAATAATGCGATCTTCATGGGTAATACAAACATGACCTGTACGCTGCGGCGGCCGTTCCTGACTTACAGGTTCATAAAGTTCCCACATGGCCTTCGTTCTCACTAATGCGCAAAAGATTTAGTTCAAGGGCAAGTCACCGAGAAGTAAATTAGATGAGCACTTACATGAATTGAGATCAAACGACCACAAATCATTAAGAAATACACCATCCACTTGTCCACCAAATACAAAAAACTTGGAGCCCATCATAGTCACGGCATGGCCGTAACGCCCACAGGGAGAAGGACCATGTACCGTAACCTTGGTCCACTCTCGGGAAACTGGACGATATACGTTATTAGTACGCGGTATGAAACTACGCAATAAATACATACCGAGGTTCAACAAGTAAAGCCCGTCATCCTGAGGCTCATTTCCTCGGCTCGTAGGCTCCGTCTTGGTATCTCCACCCCATACAATAAGCACACTGCTAACCAGGGCACTTGCATGGCCCACTCGAGGACTAGGAACTTCACCAGCTGTTTGCAATAATGTAGCAGCATTCTCCTTTGTAGAATACAAATACAGATCATTACGAGCAGCCTCTCGTACAAGACCACCGAAAAGATATAACTCCCCAGAAGCAGTTGCATTGGCAGGTAGCGCGTGCCCATATCGAGGGAAAGGTGGAGGTGAGGGTGTTTGCGGTTGAACCGCGTTAGGCTTTGGTAGAATAGCGGGGGGTAAAAGGACAAGGCGACGCGCAGACCAAGGGAAAGCAGAACGTTCGCGTGGTGGCTGTTGTTGCTGTCTCACAGGCTGTTGTGATTGAGGAATTTGCTGAGGCTGAGGGGGTTGCTGTTGTTGAATTGGCGGTTGTTGATGCTGCATTTGAGGGGGTTGTTGTTGTTGCATTTGAAGGGGTGGTCGTTGCTGTAATTGTTGCTGAGGTTGAAGGTGCTGAACCTGCGCCATATTCGAGTTCTGTAAACTAGCCCCTGGTGGACTACCACCCCTCATCCTCTGAATACCCATGTTGCTAAGCAAAGGAGGAGAAATTAGGCATCAGCAAACCGAACAATCATCCCAGGCACATGTATAAAAGTAGGCCAAAAGCGGCTGACAACAGGGGGGAGGAATATAAGGGAATGAAAAGAAGGTACGAAAAACTCACGGACTATCCATAACGTTGTCAGTACGCAAGGCCGGCTGTTGAGGTTGAGCAATTGGAATATTTGTATCCTTGCTGGCACCGGAGGATAGTTGAGCAAGGGCCTGGCTTGGTGTTTGAGCAACGGTCACATTGGGATTATTATTGTGGGCATTCTTCTTCCTTGAGAAGAAGGACATTCTCCGGGATCTCGTTCCAAAGAGAGACGGTATGGTTGATTGTTAAAGCGGCGTAGTGATTATTTATGATTTGAAGTGGTATCACAAACCCTAACGCTAGCGGAAGAAGTCCGTGGTGTGGAAAATGTATAGGAAATTACAGAAAATAAGAGAAGACAGGGGGACGTGTAGCGTGAAGGGAGGACTGGACGGGGCGGGAGAGTTGGAATGACCAACAATTCTTTTTCCCAACACCAATCAATACCCTGTTTACCCCTGTTTGTCCCCCCCACACTACCTTACTCTTCGTCCCTCACCTCCACCAGCACACCACCGGGCCCTTCGCAACCATCTACCCGCCAATTCCACATCTTTGGCTACGGCCATATATAATTGTTCAAACACCTCTTCTGTGCTACCTACTTTCTAATGTACCAGCTATTACATGATTATAATATCACAAAATAGGGTGCATATCTGTTCCTTGAGCACTAGCTATAAACTACTGTAAATCATATGCCCTTACATGTGTTGATGTCAATCTCGTCTCACTGCAACACGACCATCAAACGCATCATCTCGCCACGCCCAGCCAATGTCAAAAACCTCCATCGAACATACTGACTAATAAATTAATCCAAATCCCGCCAATCAGCCCAAAAATACACTGTTCCCAACTATAGACGGAAAGGGTCATTCATCTCACGCAAGCTACACAGCATCGCATACAAGCGTTCCGAATATATATAAGAACCTAGGAACCATGAAAATTATCTCTATATCCAAGTACCACGAAAAATGAAATAATATATCTACATCCCATCATTAATAACATCCTGCAACAACACTTTACCTTTCAAAATCCCAACATCAACGCCACTCTTCCTCATTCGCTTAAAAGGCCTCTCGTTCCCAGCTTCCGAAGAATCACCTTCAAATTCTCGATTCTCCTTCCCCTCAAAGTCCAAACCCTGATCTATATCCATATCCATATCCATATCTCCCGGCGGTTCGCTTCTCTTAGAACGCGTAACACTCACAGCCTCACCACTTCCAACTTTAGAAGAACAAGAACTTGTAGCACCCTTGAAACCCACATTCGTCAGTGGAGTTCCGGTATCACCTGGCGCAGTAGCAGAGACAGGAACGATTCCCAAATGTGATGAATCAATGTTGTGGAACACATGTGCCCCATCTGGCATCTTCATCACCCATCCTTTTTCATCCATCAATTCAAAAAACTCCTTTAACAGCGGCGTAGACTCCAATGTTGTCCTTGATCCAAAAATAATCAACTTAGATCGTGCCCTTGTAAATGAAACATTCATCCTCCTCCAATCTCTCATTAATTCACCAGTCTAAAAATAACATATCAATATACCTTCAAAAAAAACGTACTGATTATAAAAAAAATATTCACCTTAGTCTCATCATTAGACCTAACCATTGAAAAGATAATGCAATCCTTATCCCTCCCCTGACTTCTATCAGCAGTTAAAATCTCCACATCCTTCCTCCCACCCAACAAATGCGAAATCAACTTGACCTGTTGTCTATATAACGCGATAACTCCAATCTGATCTGGTAAAACTCCTCCAAGCATCAAAGCCTCAGTAACCTGGCGTACAAGTTCAGCTTCTATCACGTTCTGGATAAGATCCCCAGATCTAGATTCTCTCGCAGGTATACCATCCGTATTCACAAACACGGCTTTACACCTACAAAGCCCTTCAAGTCAACAATATCTTTGTAGAAAAGAAAAGAAAAGCATACCTTTCATCCAATAACTTCGCCAACCAACACCGGTCCGCAATCTCACCACAAACCTTCCCAACACATAACTCTTGCACATCTTCCCTCTTCGGTAAAAACAGCTTCCTATTTCTAACAGCTTCAGAACCACATTTCAACCTTTCACCATAAATCAATCGATTCGACAATGTCATAATCTCTTCATTCATCCTATATTGTTCAGCAAGTTCGATCACAGCTTTCGGATATGCATCTGAAAGTCTTCTGAATAATGATATATCCAAACCACCTTGTCTCGCTGCTACACTTCGTACCTAAGCCAAGAAGTTCAATTAATGAAAGGCAAAAAAATAAATAAAAATGGGTGCAAACATACGAGTGGAGGTAATTGGAAATGATCTCCAACAAGTACAAAAGTTTCCGCAAATCGTAAAGGACCTAAACAAGTTGGTAAAGTAATCTGTGAAGCTTCATCCACAATACAATAATCGAATTTTCTTCGACTAAATAACGCACTATAATATCATATCACAATTAGCACCGATCTTCAGAGTAGAACACGAAAAAATAACTTACTGATCAACAGAAAGACAAGTAGTAGCAACAACTGGTGGACTCATAAGTTGCATCTCCAACTGTTCAACCGTCGTTGCCTGTTTTCTACTAGCCAACGTAAACTTATGCACATCCGGATGAATCTACGACAACAACAACAATAATCAATCATTAAAAAATAAATTTCAAAAGAAAAAAGAAAACCTTACTTTATCCAAATTCCCCAACCTCAAAACTCCAAATTCAACTTCTCCCATTTCACACAACCTCAACAAAACATTATCAACCGCTGAATGCGTATACGCACTCAAAAGTACACTCTTTCCCATTCCCACAAGTACTTTAACCAAACTCGCAATCACACTCGTCTTTCCCGTTCCTGGCATTCCAAGAATCAAAGTATAATCCTTCGCACTTAATACCTTCTCCACTGCATATTTTTGATTCGTATTCAGATGTTTCGTATGTTGTTCGATTTGATATTCTTGTCGATTTCCTATCCCCTCTTCCCCTTCCTCTTCCACAGTGTTAGACGAAGAAGAAGAAAAATCTTCAAATTCAGGTTCTCTTAAATCAACAACCAACTCCAACCTCTTCTTATCACCTTCCGCATAAAACATCTGAGCCAGATTATCTCTAATCCTCGCCATACCACCATACAAATCATCTTTATCAATCCTAAACACCACTTCCCCTTCTCCATCTTCTCCTTGTGTTGAATATTGTCTTTTACCCAACCTCCAACCAATCTTTTCCAAATCCAATTCATGATCAACACCAACAACAACTTCAGTTGGTGTTAATTCCACTACAAACCCTCTAGCCAAAGCTAATAAATCAGGTTCAACAGAAACAGTTATAGGTTCTCCTATACTCATTTGTCCACTTAATAAACTTGGAAATGATTTTTCCTCCTCCTCCGTTTTCTTCTTCTGTGTTTTAGTTTGGATTTTGGATTTGGTTTGCGTCTTTAACTGAGTATCCCTAGAAGCTCTAACAAACCTATAAGTAAACTTATGAATCTTATCCTTCCCAGCATTAACCAAATCAACATCCACATCCACATCTACATCCATCTCATTCAAAACACTCGCAACCGAACTCATTTTAACAATCCCATTCGTCCTCTCTAGATTCTGATTCTGAATTTGCATCTTGATTTTTGAATCTTGCGAATTCGAATTCGAATTCGAATTAACAGATCTCCAAGTCTTAACATCCCAACCTTTATCCATAACCATCATACTAAAACACCTTCCCTTCTTTTCTCTTTCTTCCGCACCCATCATCCATAATTCTTTCTTAAACCTATGAATATCTCTTTCCTCCAACGAAATCAATCTTTCCCATTTCTTGAAAAAATCAAGTTGAGTTCTTGTTAAATGTGATGTTTTGACTTCATATGTAGTCGCTATCGGCGATGTTGTATCTTCCACATTCTCGACTGCCTACACAAAAAAATTAAAATTAAAATAAATAAAACATCATTGGACGGAGGGAAGAAGAAACATACCCTTCGATACAACATACAAGTATCCAAAACATAACACCTCTTACAAATCCTCTCATCATCAATCGTACTAGGTAAAAACCTAGCATCCTCTCTTTCACCATTACCATCTACTCCTAAACCTATCTCAACCTCTCTACCTTCCTTCTCCCTTTCCCTATGTCTCCTAACCATAAACCCAGCCATCTCATTTCTAGCAATAACCAACCCTCTCAATTCATTCCTAACAACTGGAACTCTAACAACCTCTTCTCTTTGCGTATAATACAACAACCCACTTTCAACTTCCTGATGATACCTTTCCGAAACCAATAAAGTATACAACATAGTTTGTGCTCTATGTTGCATATTTGCCATTGAACGACCTGTTTTGATTTCAAAAGGTACTGCACCAGTTACTATTTCTTGAGAAGAGGATTTTGGGAAATAATGGTTAATCCGTTTGGTTGAAGGTGAAGGTTTTGGATGTGATATCACCGTGTGTACCGTTGCGTCTATTTTACCTTTAAGTCCATAAGTAGGTGACCAAATATCTTCTTCTACATCCATTAAATCAGTTATTGCGAGTAAAGGTTGACCATCATCAGATGTTGCTCTTGTATCCGTAAGTACACCTTCCGGCTAATGATATGAATATGAATCAGTATACTCTGAAGAGGAAACGAGTAAATGAGATGTATGTACCGTAGGCATAGCGCTAAGATACTTTCTCGCAAAAGTAACTAAACCTTTAGCTCGATTTTTAACCTCTCTAATAGCATCCTCAGCACTCATTTCAAGTCTAACAACATAAACCAAACTCTTCATAACGATTTCTTCAATCCTTTCTTCAATCCATTTCTCCTCCCAACATCTTTCAACTAAACACAACTGCATAACTTCATGAAGAATATTTCCCCAAACGAGAGCAGGTGTTACATCACTTGTTGAACGGACTAGTGAAGAGAGTAATGGTTTGCGTAAGCATTCGATGGCATTAGATAGGGCGGTAGCGGTTATGAGATTGTCTGGGTGCAGAATTAGGTAGTTTGATTTGGATGTAACGTGGATTTCGGAAGTTAGATTTGATGAGGAGGTAGGGAGGGTGGTAAATGTGCCTATAATGTTCACGGTATCGCCTGTATTGTAGAGGTTATATATGTACTGTCAGTGTTAAGGAGAAAGGTGCTGACCTATTCGGACGTCCGTTGCGAACCAATCGTCTTGTAAAATGACAGAACGTCTTTCATCGCCCGCTTCTACTCGAACAGTCAATTTCTAAATAGAAAGAATTAATAATGTTTCAAAAACGAAATATGAAGAATAAATCACCTTTTGAAAACGACCTGCTTCTGATTCCGCAATAGACTCTACAAAACATCTAGTACAAACATCCTTGCGGTATTCTCTTTCTGGAACCTTTGGTAATGGTTTCCTTGGAGAAGCCAGCTTCCCCAGCAATACAGGAGTCCTAGGTTTCATTGGTGTAGCCTTTTTGGGAGTCATAAAATCATTCATATCGTCCCAATTCCAATCTTCTGCACCTTCAAGAAGCGCATCCATATCAATATCCTCAGTTGGGGCTGTTACAGTCAAAGTAGGTAATGAGTCAACATCCTTGCTCTTTGATTTCTTGGGCGTTTGATTTGGGGTTTTCATTTTCTCGAGAACGCGCTCAACTCGCTTTGGTATCTTTGACTTGGAAGGGGTTGAAGGCGGGTTTGTGGGAATTGTAGTATCTAGACCAGCAAGTAAGGCTTGCATAAAATCAACCTCATCTTGTTGAGAGGCTTTAACAGGAGGCATGGCGAGAGCTAAGGGCTTGATAGGCAGTAGATTGACGCGTTTAACCCCTCGTGTGAAAACACGTAAATTAGGCTCACGTGTGCGCGTCACATTTAAGAGAGTGGATGGGTTTAAACTTCAAAAAGGCCTGTGATAAAAGGCAAGAATCACATTTCAATCTACTAATCATTCCATGTGATGATGTCCTCTTCGGACTCTGTGTCGTGTTCCCGTTTTCGATGTTGCATAAGGCGATCGCGAGAGGGATAGAGACGGTTGCAGTCTGTGCCTTGAAGAATGTTAGAAGAATAGAGGGTAGATCGAGCAGAACATATACCATCGACCTTTAGGCCACAAATGAATATTGCAGTTCTGAAGAGGATGAGTATGGGCACTTGTGAAGTGAGAGCGAAAGACTGACTGGTCTGGGGATGTGACTTTTGCCGATGCCTGTGCTATTTGATACTGTTCGATTGTGGTTGTGCCTGGCAACGATGAGATGGGAAGAATGAGGAAGAGGGAACGTACCATCCTGATAAGCTGGGGTTGATTGTAGAGTGGAGGGCAACATAAGAAGAGAAGTGTGACGTCACAGTGTTGGATAGATGGTTGGACATGTCCTCCCGTCTAAATCTATTCACCCGCCTTGATACTCTGCTCTTCCAGCCCTCGCCAACGGAAAGCCAGCGCGCGTCGTTCGATAGCACCGAAGACATGCATCGGCCGATTCTCCGGTCATCTCCAGACTTTACTCTCCTCAGAGAAGCCCTCCACGAACCACTCATCACCCGTCCTCCGCTCGCCCGTCTTCCTCCCTCATTCACCCCAAAGAGAATCAATCGACCCCCGCCCTTCTTCGACAATCTCACACGCTCAACCCTCCCAACTGCTTCTCTCTCTCCACCACTCTCAACTACCTCTTCTCATGATGCTACTTCAGTCACTCCTCCTCCAATCATTCTCAACCACTCCCCTCCTCAGAAATCTTCAATGGACACCCTCCGTCGCATGTCTCGTTACAGCTCTACCTCGGCTACCTTGACTGAAACCGAAACTACACCATCTACAACTTCATCATCATTCTTACCGAATCTACCTAATCTACCTAATCTACCCAACTTCTCAGCCTCCTGGTGGTTTTCAGAATCAAATTCAAATTCACCAGAACCACCATCAACTCCTCTTCTTTCTGAAGAAGATCAAAACCAGCCTCTCAAAAAGAAATGTCCGTTAATACCTTCATCTAATCTAATACCTTACTCACTTCTTTTCGTTTAGACAAATCTACCACCAATCCAGTTGTTTTTTGTCATGGTCTCTTGGGCTTTGACTTTTTGACGTTAGGACCTGCCATTGCTCCTTTCCAAGTCACCCATTGGCGAGGAATTAAAGAAGTACTCGAACAAAATGGTACAGAAGTTCTCATCACTCGTGTACCAGCTACTAGTAGTTACGTCGACCGTGCCAAAGTTCTTGAAGAACGTGTATCCGCTGTATACCCAGGTGAAAGTGTTCATCTAATAGGTAAGCATCTGATCCTGTCCAAACACATTCTTTTAACCAAGTAAATATATTATTACATGTAGGACATAGTATGGGAGGCATAGATTGCAGATACCTAACTACACATTTAACTCAACGCAAATTCAAAGTTCTAAGCGTAACAACTATCGCAACACCACATAGAGGTTCATCATTTGCCGATCATTTCTTAAAAACTGTAGGTCCAGATCGGATGCCTTCTGTAATGTCGTTGTTGGATATGTTACCAAATGGAGGTGGAGATGGAAAAGCTTTTGAATGTTTGACTGTGGATAATATGAAAAAGTTTAATGAGGAAACACCAGATGTGGAGGGTGTCAAGTATTTTAGTTGGGGTGCGGTTTATGAACCTGGGTTGATTGATACTTGGAAGTGGGTTGGATTTCGTCCGTTATCTTATGATTTATTGATTTATTTGTTTTGTAGATGGCCACATTCAGTGATTCTGGAGAAAGAAGGTCCAAATGATGGATTAGTTTCTGTCGAATCATCAAAATGGGTAAGCTACTCTCTTTTTCTAGTTCTCTCTCTAATATAATTCATGGAAATAGGGAACATATCTAGGTACACTTCAACAAGTGAATCACTTGGATCTCGTAGGTTGGACGAATACTGCAAGATACAAATGGGCAGAAATCATGGGAAAAGAAATTAAATTCCGACCAGCTACGTTTTATTTGGGTATTGTGGATATGTTGGGTAGGACGGTTGAAGGTCAGAAAGATGAACACGAACATGAAAATGAAAATGAAAATGAAGAGGCTGTTGTCGGTCAAGAAGAGTTACAAGCAGAAGGATCCAATCTTTCACAATCACAAAGTCAAAGTCAAAATCAAGTAGAAGAAACCCATACCGAGACGAAATCAAAGGATAAAGAAGTAGAACATGAAGAAGAAGAAAGAGAACAAATGGTTCATAGTTTAGAAGATGCTGGAGCAAAATCATATCCTATTGAAATTGGTAGTCCAGGTCCTACTATGGAAGTTGGAACACAGTTTCCTTTTAATCCCGAAGCTCTTTCACCTACTTCTACTTCTACTTCTACTTCTACAACAACAACTAAGACAACGGCGACAACCTCAAGTAATGCAACTCCTACTCCAACTACAACTGTCACTCCCACTCCCACTCCCACTTCTAATTCCACTCATAATCCCAATCCGACGCATACATCTACATCTACAAAATCTACGACCCTACGGACAAATTCAAATTAGATTAGATTAGAGGAATTTCTTTGTTTACACTAACTTTTTTTTCTTTTCTTTTGTTTTTCTCCCTTGATCGTTTGTTATACCATCTGAATTCACTACATAATGACGGTACTGGTACTTTTTTTTTTGCGTAATATCTATGTATATGGATTTGTTCGATCGATAAGGCAAAAAGACTATTGAGTATTTATTGAGTACTGAGTACATATATTCATAGTGGTACCAGATATTTCCACTTTTGTTGGGGGTTTCTAACTTCTAGCATAGTGAAATTATATTTGGGGGGGGGGGAGCTTCTTCCTGTACTAAAAATAAATAAATAAAAATGACAGTTGAATTCATGATTTGTATTCATAACTCCGCATTTTACGTGTCTAAAATTCCACTTCTAGCTGCTCTTGTGGTGCATATTCTCCACTTGAAGAGTGCTACGAGTTGTGTTGTGGAGTTGTTATATTTATACTCTACAGTGCAACACCAAGTTGGGATCTAACATCTTCAAGAAGCCTGAAGATAATGTCCCAGTAATAGTTTTTGCCACATGGCCCTGGACCCGTCATTATACTGGGAGATTGCTCCGCCATCATTAATTCATTACTCCCCCAACCACTTTTCAATCAATTGTACTTTTCACCGGTTTCTCCATCTTCCTGTGGAGATCAGTACCCATTATACTATATCAGTTAAAAAATGTTATAGAGGGTACCCTAACTCGCTCTCTGATCTACCATGTCCAACTAGAGAAAAAAAAAATTGAAGTTAAGTTCATTAGAGTCAAAGCATATTATGTATGTAGAAAGATATAACACCTTTTCCGATAACGCAGAGAAAGACATATTTTATCGCAAACAATCTAATTACACAGTTGCAGTACATCAAAATTGAGAGAAGTCTGATCTACTGGTGTTTGCTTACCTTGAAAAAACAAAAACAAAAGTGACCAAACGGATTGATTGACGTCTGGTGATTTTGTATCGTCTGGAGTATCCCGATTCCCATTATAAGAGTAAGGACACAAAGTTGAAAGAAAAAGGATAACTCACTCCAAGAACCTGAACCAGATACACATTTCGCGTCACCTCAAATTGAGTAGCCTCTTCAGGCGAAAGGTGACTGAGGTATACATCGGGGTTGTGAATTGACTTGTTCGACATGGTAGATTAGAGTGAGTTAGTGTACCCTCCATTTTAACTGATGTGGTATAATGGGTACTGACCTCCGCGGAAAGATGGAGAAACCGGTGAAAAGTACGGTTGATTGGAGGTGGTTAAGGGAGTAATGATGGCGGAGAAATCCACAGCAATGATTACAAACTATTATTGGGACTGGATCTTCAAGGCTGGAAGTCCTGAACGACAGGCCGTACGTTTGCAGAGACGATATATGTTACCGGATGATTAGTCTCTAGCCATCGCTTATCATGTTAACAAGCCAATGGATGAATACATCTGGATAGGCTTCCCGTAGTGGAAGCTCTGGTATTACTGTACCTTCAATCTCCGATCAGTGTAACACTCTCCTTTGCTTGTACTGACGGCAAAAAATGCAGTGCTAGTGTTGATCAGGCCTAGAAGCGAAATGACCTGGAATGTGTTTTGAAACCATTGGGACAGCTGACCTTACCAGGGACATCTTCAACATTTGCTGTGTTCCCTGCATTTCTTTTTGTACAAATTTGTATAAATAACATGATTGATATTCTTTGGTCTTGGGGGTTAGACATCATGATTGAACTGATCTTGTGTATAGTTGAGAGGACACGGAAAGTGACCACTATAAAGTTACAGCTTTCCTCTCTCGTCTCTTCATTTCGACCCACAAAACTTTCTTCTTCTCTTTCTCTTTCCCTTTCTCCTTCCCACCCCGTTCTCCTCCTTCTCCCCTCCCCTCCCCTACCTTCTTATTTCCATTCCTACCTTCATCCTCATCTTCACTACAAATCTCTCTCACCTCTTCCTCCTCCTCCTCCTTCCCTTTTTCTTCCAACTCTAATGGATCAACTTCAACTCTCGGGGGTACTCTCCAATCAAACTCCAAGACCAACCAAGCCAAAACAACTTTCATGAGAGCACTAGCAAAAAATCTACCTGGACAAGCATGTTTTCCGTGTCCCCATGCTAAAAATGTAGGTGAAGTTGCTGGAAGTGTGGACCCTGGTGCTTGTGTTGTCGTTGTGTGGACTACATTGGATGGTGATGCTGAAGAAATATTTGAGTTTGATGGAAAGGTAAAAGTAGGACAGGGAAATGAGGATGATGAAGATGACGAAGGTGTGGAAAGGGCTGGAGAAGAAGATCCTCTAGTATTCCTAACAGGAGGCGTTGAATTAGGATAAAGGAATGAGAATGGTTCAGGCGTTGAAGTAGCTTGAGGTTGAGATCTGGTGGATGTTGAAGAAGCTACGAAACGGTATGGGTTGAAAGTATTTGGCGAAGGTGCATAATAACTTTCATTGGTGTGAAGTAATTGAGAGCCTACAAAAGTCAATGTTCCAGGAGGAATAATACTCCCATCAGAAAGTACAATTGGACGAAGGGCTTTGCGTGCCATGGTCACTATATTCATTGGTTAGTGAGTGTTGCTCGCATGAGGTAGTTAGAGATGACTTACAACATGGAAAAGCAGCATTGTAAAGGTTATCATTGAGTCTCATTGTCTCCTTCAAGAAACTATCAATATTATGCATCTTCTCAATAGCGCTCTTCGTCCATCCTTCATGCCTAACGATGCCTTCGACCTCAGCCCGTAATACCGGAACATAGTCGGGATTCTGTGACAGTATCTGAATAGCTTGTCTCATGACCTGGTGCGTTTGGAGTAAGAAAATGATAATACAAATGGTGAGGGTAATATACCTTTGCTGTAGGATTGACCGCTAAATAATTGGTCATCAAAATATGAGAAGCCAGCTCGCTCAATGGCATTTCAGGCTTGTTGGGATCATGGTCAATGAACCAGGTCATCATGTCATTCTTGAACCTTGGTGTCAGTTTTTTTAGAAGTACTAGAATATTGAACGTACAGGATAAGGCTCCCCATCCTTGACAAGTCGTTCCTGGCGTTCTTTGAGCCCCTCAAAGAGAATCGTTTCTACCTTTCGCTTGATCTTCCCAAAGGGCGTGAAGAAGAATACATAAAAGCTGTCAATCGGATTTAGTTGAGGAAATACCACCCAAAGAGAAATAACGTACGATCTCAATGGCTTTGGAAAATACCCCAACCTCCGTACGTGTTTGTCAAAATCATTGGTAATCGCCATCGTTGCTTCCAAGTAACCATCTTCTTTGCCTATAATGTTTTTAAGCAGCTCGCTGGTATGAGTACAAAAAAGACAGTCTCACATGATGATGTTCCAACAAGTATACCGTTAATGAGTCGATTGCAAATGTGCGTTGTGAATTCAACTTCATCAACATACTTCCAATCTGCCAAAACGTTAGACTTGGGCAGAGGATAATCTTACAATTGTCCACATACCATCCAACTCATGTGAAACAAAATGATCAGTCACGTCCTTCAACTCTGCCTGCATAACCGGAATTGTAGATTGTAGGTTTCGAGTAAGCTGCGTTCCGAGTAATGATTTAAGCTGTGAGTCCTCCGAGAGATTAGAATCTAATGTATACGATAGTTTGAGCAACTAGATTATTGGGTGAGCGAGTATTGGAAGAGTATAATAGATCATATATTACCTCTTCAACTGCAGAAGCCGCTGATAACTCATCTTCAGGTGCCTTTCTCAGTTCTTCGATGAATTTGGGTTTCGCAATGACAACAATCCAGCGGGTGAATGTTGGTATCCTAAATATACCATTGGGAAACTTAACCCAACACATCATTATATTAGACTCGTGTTCTATGCAAGAGATAAAGAGCCGTACTTTATTGTAACCTTTCTGCAACAATCGAGTAGGGTTGTACGAATATTGTATTGCGGTGAGATATGATGTAAGGGTACTCGAAAATCCAACCGAAGGTATCCCTCGATACTACAGGACGAGGCATTAGTAATCGATTTCATCTCGACCCCTCAGAGCACAAAGGACAGAAACTCACAATGTCCCTGTCGCGTCTTAACCACAGGAAATATAGGCCAGTTCCAAATATAATTAGATATACAAGCAAGAAGCTTTCTTCTGCTTCTTCAAGATGAGAGCCTTTAATATATGCGTCCATTATATGTGTAGATGATAATTGAAGTCGACAGTTGTGAAGTCATGAAGTCATGAGGCAATGTGTGAGGATACGGAGGATGATTAACAGTCGAGCAGGGCGCGTGGGAGACATCAGGGTCGATGTTGCAGTCACTTCGTTACCTTCCACCACCGTAATCCATCGTTCAAACGTTTACGTTCAATAGTCAGTGTGTTCAACACTCAGTTGAGCATCTTATTTTTTTGGCAATGATTGGCTGTTGAATCAAATCGTTATATTGGTTCTCCAAACGTCATGTAAAATGAGAAAAAGCCACAACAACTAAAAAGAGTCACGAAGTGCCTCGTTCTATCACATATACTTAACATTCCACGCCCACCGTTTTATTTTTCCTCAAGCTCTCAAAGAAATCACCCTTGGCAAGAAAGTATTACCCAGATGTTCACACACACGTGATGATCTCTTCGTGAAGTAATCGCTCCCATACCTCCTATTTCTTTCCCAAGAACATCTTCGCCTCGTATTAATCACTCCAATAACCCATACCATGACAGACAATCCGATTCTTGAGAAGCTCTCTTCCAACAAATCTTTTGAAGGAGAACTTATTAAATACAAATTCAAGGTAGGTTGATCTATATTATCTCCTTTTTCATTCACAATGCTCATGAAATAATATATTCTCTCACATTTAGTCAGCTGCCCTAGGGGGCCTTTTCGCCCAATTTAACATCTACATCCCCTCAGACGCATCCGTTAAAAAGGTACCGATCCTAACCTACCTCGCAGGTTTAACCTGCACCGAAGATAATGGGTACGTCATAGCCCTGAATAAATATTGCATCAACTTGACCCCTATCTTTTCCCGCCAAAGTGCACAGAAAGGCAATTTCCTCAAGACCGCATCAGCTGAAGGCATTGCCATTCTCTTCCCTGATACATCTCCTCGCGGCGCAGGTGCACCCAACGAGACCGATTCATGGGACTTTGGCGTTGGAGCAGGATTCTACCTAAATGCTACCAAGCCCGAATACTCCAAGTATTATAACATGTATACTCATGTCACTCAAGAATTACCACAGGTGATTGAAGCTGCCGGTCTTCCCATTGTCAGTCTATAGACCTTACAGCAGATATCAACCCTCGCTAACAATACATGTTTAGGATCTATCTAGGCAATCTATCTTTGGCCATAGCATGGGTGGTCACGGTGCTCTCACAATCTACCTTGCCTCAAAGACGAAGCAGTTCAGATCCGCATCTGCCTTTTCTCCAATTTCAAACCCTTCTAAATGTCCTTGGGGAGAGAAGGCATTTAACGGTTACCTTCAAGGTGGAATTGAAGAAGGAAAACAGCAATACGATGCAACGGAGCTTCTCACTAAACATAAAGACCCTGTCCACATCCTTGTTGACTATGTATGTTAAATTTCCAGTATTTTTTGACGTGTCGCTTATTCAAAAATTCAGGGTACTGGTGACAACTTCTATAAGCAAGGTCAGCTTTTACCCGAGAATCTTCTCAAAGCTGCTCGGGATGCCGGATATGATGAAGTGCAGGTTCGCGTGAGAAGTCATCACGATTATGATCACAGCTACTACTTCGCGAGTGTTCCTTTCTTACTCGGTAGCTCGCCAATGTCTAAATAAAAACATCTAGATCTCAACCTTTGCCTCGGACCATATCCACTGTAAGTGCATTCTGCTACAATATCGAATACATAACCCTTATACACAAACCTAGTCCACGCAAACTTCCTCAAGGCTTGATGAAAAACTAATAGTTATTGCCGATCTTCGTTCTGTGGCTATGGCATACTCTCTTGTACAGTAGCAATGATCCTCTGACGATATATTGCTCTCAGCTCCTTGATTTCAGATTGAATCCAAGAACTCTTGAGTGCCGTGTATACAGTTGCTCGCCTTTGGTGCTCGTGAATTAATAAGTCAAGAATGAGCTGCCTCGCTAGAACAAAGTGAATCCATGGTTACTGATGGAAGGAAACGTAAACGTACCATCTTCCAAGTCCCTCCATGGCATATCTGGAAAGTGAATCTCTCCGAAAACAATACGCTCCTTCACGAGAGCATCCCGACTAAGACTACTTGCCACAGAGCCCTCGGAAGACGTGGATGTGCTATCGTAGTCTCCCGTGGACCGCTTGTCGAGTCCATTGTCGAATGGATGATAACCTCTGTATACACTCATAAAAATGTGCGATTTTTACAAACCCTAGAGAAACATACGCCAGCATAACATAGAGGATTACTCCAGCACTCCAACAATCCGACGGCATACTAGGAAAATCAATCTTTCAATCACATTGATAAGGGAAGGGTAGACAAACCCAATGTAACTGAGATGCTTGTGATCGAGGGCCAGTACACCTTCAGGAGGTAAGTAGGATACTGTACCACAGACATTGAACGTCTCTTGGTACGAATTTGGTCTTGCCAACCCAAAATCGGCTATTATAATTCGCGGATATGGACCCGGGACATATAGAAGGATATTCTCCGGCTATGATGAAGGTCAGTTGTTCGCAAATCCTAAGAGATGCTTTGATAATTGCCTTGAGGTCTTATCGAGTAGGTGTGTCAGCTCAATACACTAGATGCATATAGCAACCTACCGCGGTGAGAAATCATGAGATCATGCAAGTAACGTAGACCTTCTAATAATTGATACATAACATACTTGGCCTCGGCTTCACACAAGGGATTTCCTCCACCAGTGGGACCAGTGATATAGGTGAAGAGATCACCGCCTGTGCAAAGTTGCAGAAAAATATTGCTTAAAATAATCGCCCTCTTCAGAGTCTTGGATTGAGGACGAACAAAAGTGTTTCTTACATGAATCTATCGTTTCGTTCAGTGTCGTATATTTCACTGATGTTAGGCTTTCGAGAGTTTAGAATCATAAGTCAAGTCATCCTTTGAAACTGCGTACGTGTTTGAGTTTCATTAATATTTTCACCTCCTTCATTACTTGCTCTACTTCACTATCCTTCTTAGTTCTAATACTTTTGCAAGCAACTTGTCTATGATGTGAGGGGTCTAGGGCCAGGTGTACTGTAGCGAAGGAACCGGTCCCTAAACACTGCGATGCGACGATATACCTACCGAGACGCTGAGAAAGGTTTAGCTTTAGCACACATAAATGCACGAGTGTTCACTCGGAAACCTTCTGAGCTGCATGTGAAGGAGGCGTTGGGTCAAACATTGATTGTTTTTCTTTCGGTTCTTTCAAAAGGTGATAGCAGGTAAATTCTAACGTCGCCATCCATCAAAAAAATTGTTGGTGGCTGGAGTTTTGACGAATACATACCTATCTGATTGGGGAATCCAAGAACATCGCCATCGAGGAGAATGACTGGGTGTTTCTTGATATGTTGACCGTTATATACAATTCCATTCCGAGATACATCCTGGGGAAAAGCAATGAGAAAAGGAACTCGGGTAGTAACAGCCTATTAACTTACTTGACATGATACGATGAGTCCTCCACCCGGTGACCTCACACTAGTTTCAATTACCGACGGTGTCTCGGTATATAGAAACATATAGAACTCACGCATATAGTTTACAATGCACATTGGAAACCCCTAGGTGATTAATGGCATATGTACTATATCCATTTATCAGAAAATCATTCGACTTGGACTCCTCAGACTCACCAATATTTTGCGTTTCTTCCTATGGTCGCAGGCCGCGTAAACCCTAACATTATCGCTACACTAGCATATATACTTCACTCCTATATACATATATGCGTGAGAGTAACCCACTTTCTTTGAACCCTTGCCAATGAGTAACGAGCTTTGCGCATACATCCAGGTCTTTGGATCGACTGCTGTTGGAGGGTGCAGTCAAGGTATTTGTATAGCTCGCCGATGGCAACGAATGCATTATAATTGCTGACTGGAGTGAAGGTAGTCGAGCATATAAGTAAAACCTTTCTGTGATCGAGGAAAGAGAATGAAGGAAAGAGCACAATGAGGGGTTTTCTTCCATTTATAGTGGCCCTAACAGAATTGATGGAGATCGGTGCGACTAAGTTGGATATTGAATAGCGAATGGGAACCTACTGCATATTAACTGAGCCAACACAAACAACGTAAATATACACAAAAAGAAATTAATCATATCCCTTTCCACTTCTTTGTTTCACCCGCTTCATCTTTTTGTGATGCTTTTTGCCTGATCCTGCATTTTCTAGAAGTGCCGCGATGCGCGCATTTTTGAAGCCTAACGGCGTTCCATTGTTTGCCAAGACATTTTGATGTGGGTAGAACTTTCCTCGAGAGAAGCTGTTTGCTGAATTTGCTCCTGATCCAGCTAACTTGGGTCGAGCGGCTAGAGGGTCCCTTCCGAAGAAATCATCATCAATCACATTTGACTTGAAACCATGCCCTTGTGCTTTGAGGAATGTTGAAGTATCCGTGGCAACAAATGTATCCGAGTCCTTTCCAACTCGTGTAACAGGTGCTTTCTTCTTTCCTGTGGCTCTATCGAGCATGGTTTCTCGTGTCTTTTGGTTGAATCCGGTCTCATCAATACCTGGCGGTGGATGACAAAAGAGAAGTTTGGCATTTACGTAGTCCTTGAGAATATACCGGGCAGCTCGAGCTTCGTCTGGATTACCCTGACTTGCACGCATATAGCCACGAGCAACTTTGGTAGTGTATCAGTACAGTTATCATCGGACACTGGTTACTGATTCACTTACTGGCATAACTTATCAAAAAGTCTGAAGCTGTGATTTTTCCATCACCACCTTCCTCAAAGCTCCGTACCTTGATTGACAGGCCATAAATTGCTTCAAGGAGCTCCTGTGGCAATCGTTTCACCAGAAGTGAAATGGGACCAGTGTATTCTCGCATTTGATCAATTGGTAAAACACCGTCGCAAATAAGATCAGCATTCGTCGTAGCAAATTGAGGGAAGACCAATCCAGGACAATCACAAAGGACAATGGATTCTGATAGATGGATAGTCTGGAAATGTTTTGTTTTCCCAGGAGTAGACGAAACGCTGACTTTCTTCTCTCCAAGCAATGAGTTTATGGTGCTTGATTTACCAACGTTAGGGTATCCGACAAGACCAACGCTGAGTTTTGTAGGTGGTTTTCCAGAAGCATCCCTGAAGTCTGATATAACAGTCAGCGGAGCACCGAGATAATAGCCACAAATGCCATACCCGATAGTGGTGGTGCTTCCCTCATCATTAGGTCTTCCAATTCAACCACAGATAGAACTTGAACTCTTGGATCTGATTTTGACTCCTCGTCATCGTCTTCTTCTTCCGAATGATAGTACCCTTCTTCATTTCCCGAATCGTTTTCGTCTTCCGATTGAGGAAGGGGTGCTGTATTTTCTGTTGATTCATCTTGAGCTTCTTCGTTTAGGGATGCCCCCTCATCCTTTTGGGGTTGCTGCACAGGTGTTTCTTCTGACTCATCGCCTTCTTCTGATTCTGATTCTTCTTCAAGATCATGGAGTTCAGCCGCTTGTAGAGCCTCTAGGCGTGCCTGTTGCAATGCAGTTGCATTGGCAGCGGAATAGAACGCATACCGAATGTTTTGTGAGTCGAAGTAGTCTGCCCACTGACATCTGTTTAATAGTAAACAAATCAATTAGGCAGAACAGAGTTGAAGTTGATAATGTACCTTTGTTTTGCTGTTAACAAATCTGCTTTATTGATGAGTAGCAGGCTTCTTCGCTTGCCTTTCCCGGTACCTGCTTCTCCCTCGTTTCCCTCAACATCCTTCACATAATCCTCTAAATCTTCACATCGGAATCGTAGTGGATTTCTTGCGTCTACAATTTGAACGACAAGATGTGATCTTTCGAGTACACGCCACAATTGCCTCCAAACTTCTATGTTGCGCTCGAAGGGAGTTAACAAAAATCGTTCCTCTTCTTGTAGTCTGTGTCCTATATGAATTTACCAAAGTAAAACAAGTATTAAAAAAAACTTACTGTGCCAAACCTCTCCTCCACTCCAGAAACGCTGCTTTTTCGTTTCGGTCAACATCTGCTGCTGTCATTGATCTTGTCCATGCCGGCCGCCTAGGGACACGCAGACGCTTTTTATTTGCTGCATGTTTTTTAAGTACTTGAGCTTCTTCCTGCTCCGTCAAGAGGTAAGGGTTCTGGGTTGTTCTGACAGACTGTTGAATAATCTTGACATTCCTCCGTTCTTTGAACATGAATATCTTCAGGGAAAAGGTTGTCATCAAGATTACTTACCAGCCGTGAAATCTGTCCCTGCTAATTCTGCAGTATTCAAAAACTCATCGAGATCTCGTTCATGAGTAACTGATTTTAGTCGAGTAGTTGAGTCGGCATCGACGGAATACTTTTGGAATATGTCAATGTCCGTTATACGGCAGTATAAAAATTAGCACATACGTTGCCTGTTTCGTGCATCCTTCGAGCATCTTTGGCTTTTCGGTTTATGATTGCCCGACCTAGGCCACTCGGATTGTGGTCTCGTTTAGGGGGAGGCTTTATTTTTCGTTAGTTATGTTTATTTACTGACTATCAAAGAATTTTACCATTTTGTGCAAGGGTAAGTCGAAGAGATGAGATAGCAATTATTGCTAAGAACTCAAATTATGACTTTTCATTAGTCAGTTTGTCTGATTATCACTACTCATTGTACGTCATGTGACGGATAGATCTCGACCCCTAATATCAACAGACATACACCAGCCATGTACATTGCAGGGTTATCTCAACGTTCTCTCGAGATCATGAGCAGAAACACATATGTATTCGGGTATGCATAAATTTCTCAAAAGGTGACTTCAAATTCTTTTGTACTAGATTTCAAGGCAAGTTTGGTTTCACTACAAGATTTACTTCAGTCTTCAATTGATGTGGGAAGTAATTAGTTGTAACGCACCTGCTTGGGTCCACAATGGCTGATCAGATCCATTTGCGTTCGGTGTAAGGGTCAAAACATAGGTGGTATCGAAAGCACCAGCACTCCAAGCGGCGAATCCTGCGAGTGTATCGGAATTTGCCTTCAAGAAGGCCAATTGGGCCTTAAGCCTGAACAAAGAATGAAAGGTATGTCGCCAAGAATCGAAGTAAGGAGCACGTACGCAGTAATACATGATTGAGTGTTTCCTCCTCCAGTCTCGCTAAGTACGGCTTGCCTGTTTCCATTGGCTTTCAGGAAGGTGACTAGGTTTTGGAAGACAGAAACGTTGTCCTACAAATGTCATGAAATTATATTTCCAGCAAGGAAAAATGAATGTGACCTACTGTAGTACACTCAGCATGAGTTCCACTGTTGTCACTATCGAGATATTTGTGTACTATTTTATGAAGCTGTGAGTGAAGTATGTATAGATGATAAACATAAGTTACGTACCATCAAATATTAGCTTGTTAGTCCCACCAGCGGGATCTGTAACCTTGACCAACAAAGGACCTGCTTCGGTTGGGAACGCTTGTGCACTCGACCAGGAAGAACCTAGCGAAAATTACAAGTTGTTATCATAGGATACCCTACTACACCTCGTACCTGGAATAAGGATATACTGTGAAGTTGCTCCAGCAGCACGAATTGCATTGACTGCAGCCTGGACACTGGTAACCCACGTAGAAACATTGGGAACATCATGAGGCTCATTCATGATACCGAACTAAACATGAGATTAGCGCGCGGAATGATCTCCATAGTCATATAGCTCACGATGATTCGAGAGTTATCTTTGTATCTGGCAGCAATTTGCCTCCACAAGCTGGCATACTGGTCGTTGCTTGGACCACCTTGTGCGATAATTTGACCGTTCCAACGAGCATAGTTGTGCTATCCATACGAATTAGACACAGGCAAACAAGTATTGTGAATTTGACTAACCAGATCGAGAATTACCCAAGGCCTGGTAGCAGTGTTCAATGCGGTTTGCACGGTGTTATCATAACGGCGGAAGAAGTTTTCATCGAGATTTCCACCGACGGTTGGAGTCATTAGTTGCCAGGCTGCCAGGATTTATGTTAGGTAGTGCGTTAGTCTCAAGATTGGATTCTCATACCGAACGCTACATAGCATTGTGTCAGTATGTTCCGCTCATAGTGTTAGGTTTACAAGGCTCACGAATTCTGAAAGCATTGACACCCTGAGAGGCGAAATGGGAGAATTGTGATGTTGGGGGGTCTACACCAGTTCCTTTGAATGACCCATCTGTTGCCTGTAATCACTTAATATGAATACAAACATAACTCTTGGTGGTTATTTTACGAGTGAACTTACGACACTGAAGTCATAACCAGCCATATTAATACCCCCAAGGAAAGGTAAGCGGGAACCACCGGTTGGTGTTGGGTTTGTCCCAGTGGATGTTGTCGTGCTGGTGGCAGATCCAGGAAGACATTGCCAATAATCTTTAGTGAATAGAGGTCAGCACTCAAGATCTTCCACCTGAACTTGTCACTGTGTACAATGTTTTCACTCACAGTCATTTAACACAGTGCATGTTGCACCAGAAACACAAGTTGTTCCTCCAGCTGAAAGTAAATTAGAAATTGAAAGCTAATGTGCACTGAGTATAAATACATACACCAGCCAATTCCGCCACCTATTATGGAGCATTTATCAAATTCATATCCAGATTATTTGATTATAATCTAACATCTGGAACTTACATTGAGCATATAGCTAAGCATGTCAAGTGAGTCAGTTATTCAGACCAGTGTAACTCATCACACTCACCGGTTGTTGAGCTAGGACGCGAGAAGCAGCAATGAGAGCAACAAAGAGCGATTTCATAGACATTATGAATGAGGAAATCCGTATTGCATCGACCCGAGTTTTAATCAAAGACCACGGATATTTTGCGGACTATTAGCTTTATGTGGAGTGCTGTAGCATACTTCACAACGATATACAGGTTATGAATTTCATTGACTTCAACCTGTGGCCGTTGATTGCGGTGTCGTACTTTCTCCGAAAAGAATGTTATTTATAGTTTGCGGTGGCATTACAATACAGTAGTCGGTGTTTTTAAGCGTTTTCGTACTCTAAGCGACGTCATGTCAGCAGGTATGGTACACGCCTAGAATATACGCGTGCTGAAATGTACTGGGTTGCGTTGGGATGATGGAGAGTATATCGTGGGAGTTATGTAATTTATGCACATTTATTCGCTCGGAGTATTTACTTGGCAGGCTATGTCGAAGATCATTCCAATAACCTCTCTCTACCGAGAATACCTTCGCGCTATTCGACTACTACCTCAGCCATATCTCCGGTAGAACCACATCGCTCATGACAGCTGTTCAAGTTTAATCATTTTATTCAGGCAATTCTACCGTCTCAAAGTTCGAGATGATTTCGATAACCTCAGAGAGACTCGTTCCTTAGAGATGCAACAAAAAAAGTATAAACGTATATCCAAGGTACTCCACAACAACAATGATATAAATGGCGTATCTTAATCCAAACATATCACAGGAACTTCGAAGAATGAATGATGGTCTACGGGGTGATTGGCGGAACTTTGACCACATTCTTGACATAGCATATGGCCGGAGAGGGAAACTTAGACATGAACTCCTCGAGGTTTGTCCGCGTCCATTACCATAATAACGGTGATAATAATTCACAATACCATTGACATCTTTATCCACAACAGCCGTTCCTATCCGACCCAAATGCCCAAGTTCCCCCGCCCATTATTCCGGCCATGCCAAAATCCCGACCACCCGTATATTCACCTGAACTTCGATCTCTTCTAACGAATGAAATGTCACGAATGACGAAACCATTGAGGCCTTCTTATATTGATCGACCACCTACTCTACCACCACAAGCGAATCCCAATTCCGAAGAAGCCAAACTCTGGGGAAGGCTTAGCAAACGACGCGAAAAGAATATATTACAGCGCTACTACAAGGATGAAATACAAAAGGTGTACCCTCCTCTTGAAGTTCGGGTTAAAGGGGATCGTATGCTGGAGGAAGTTGGAGCAAGACCAGGCGCAGCTCAAAAGCTCCATTTAATGGACGAAATCAATTCCATAGTTGGTCCTCTATGGAAACCCCCTCCATTAACACGAAAAGAGCGTAAAAGTCGGGGTGAAATATCATCACCTGAACCAGGAACTCTTGGTCATCCTTCCCGATGGTTACGACGTCGATATCAAAGTCTACTACAACGACTGCCCATACTTACATTCGCCCCCGGGCAGAAACCAGGAACAGGTCGGTATAATGTTGAAGGTTCATTGAAAGCCCTGGGTAATCTTCATGCTACCGGTGGTCGCCTGCTGCCTGTGGCTTCAGAAGCTCAATTGGCGTGGCATCCGCAGCCCTCGGATTCGAAGCCCAAGAAATCATGATACTGTCTCTACATCTGCCCTTTCCCATAGTACTTTCATTCATCCAATAAATTTTGGGAAGGGAGAGTGCGAAGCCTGAATACCTAATATCACACAACACGACTATTTCAAAAAGAAAAGAAAATTAAGAACTGTAGTGAAAGAGAAACAAAACTATATAATAAATACGTCTCTACCCTTTTCCCCCTCATTCTCATATCTCTCCCATCAACACATTACGCACTACAACTCCTGGGTCTACGCTCTCCGCTACGTGTTATCCATTTCAAGTCCATGCAATTCTATAACATACATGTTATAATTGCGATCAGTGGCTTTAGCAACACCAGCGTCACCCTCTGCAGGATTGATACCACATTGGAAACTAAGCATAACTTTATATTCATCAAATGTGAATATTTGTCGTTCTCGGACTTTATCCAGTAATTCCTAAATTATAGAAAAAGAAATCATGAAAAATGTGCTCTCGAGAAGGTTAGAGAAGGAATGTTAGGGGAAGACGTACTTGTGGTTTCAAATAATACAATGAATAATACTGCTTGGCTCTTTCGAATTCAGTATGTTGTTGATCGTTAGTGAGTGTTTTAATACTCTGTTGTAAAGCCAACATATTTCGCATCATCTTCTTAATACCATAATCATTCGGTAATCGTAATAGGCGAGCATTTGAAATAAGCATTTGTTCCATAAGAAGACCAAGTCCTGTGAAGACATAACTGTAAACATTAACAAGTCAGAGTCAGAGTTAAGTTTTTTTTATTTTTATTTATTTTTGAAGAGTTAAAATGAGAGAGCAACACGTACTGTCGTTCCTTATGCGGTAAACTGGTAAACGTTATATCATCACATTGTACCAACTCCGTATTCAAATCAACAATGAATGGGTCAGGTTCCGTGACTTCATATGTCAGTGCATAATTTCCCTATATTATATCATCAAAATCCACTTCAGATGCAAAAACAAGAGTACCACATAAGCCACATACATGTCGCATTGCAGCTTCCAAATTATACATTACTCGACACCGAAGATCAATTCGTAATGTGTCCAATATCAACCCAGATAATTGTTCATACGTCTTTAAAAGAGCTTGAAATCGCCTAACAACAGTATAAGTCAATGATACTTCTGGACGAATAAATACATACATTGCCATTTCTTTTGATAACGGAAGTTGTAATTCCGCATTATCATCTGTCAGAGGTAATATAGGAATCAATGGAGTGAAAGGAGTTTGTGCAGTCAGTGTATCCAAAGGATTCGGTGACGTAGGTGATAAAATCGAATCGTCTGAATTAGCTTTGAGAGCCTGTAGTTCTTGAACGAACCATGCCTATTATTCATAACATCATTAACAGCAGAACTTTTTTTTTTTAAAAAAAGGGGGGAACTAAAGGATTTTTGTGCACATACCACACTACGATACAAACTTGCCAATGCCGACAAGTTTCGTACGGAAGGTATCAAGTCTTCTTTAGTTATATTTTTCCTTCCTAACAATTCAAGTTCAATATTTGTCTGCTGCCTACACAGTTGTTGCAGTTTCGATTGATTACTTTGCTATAACAAACGTATACTTTCAGTATACGAATACTCACCTTAAAAAATTCAAATACTCACAGGTGTCGACAAAAGCTCGGTCAAACAAAATGTAAACTCTGGTCTTTGTGCCCATTGAGCACCAAGAGCAACCGATGATTCACTGGCGGGACTTGAAGCAGGAATTGCAGTTAGTGCATGGTATCGATCACTACACCGTTGATAGAATTGTATCACAACAGCAAGAATGAGACGAGCGTAATTTTCTCTGTGAAACGGTGTTGTGCGCAACATGATGCATAAAGAGTTTATTAGCGCCATCAACTGAGTGCTTGCCTGAGAAGGAAAAAAAAGTTAGTTTGAACGGGGATGGGTGACATGTCAAGCTCTTACTTTAATCAAAGGCTCAGGCGATAGTTGCGTTGATAAGGGATCAGGTTGGAAAGACTCCGGGCCTAAAAAACGAATTTAGCTGGTTTCAAAGAAATTATTATCCAACTCACCAGTAACAGCTTGATGGAACAAATCCAAAACCTTTTCTTCCAACTGTGGTAGATAAATCTTCAACACAAACTCATCTAACACACTACTCGATGCTCTTGCAGACTCAATACCCGAGGGTAACACATCCACAACTCGGTCCAGGAACGCCAATGTTGGTTGGAATAAAACAGTGACATGGAAAGTATCTGGTTTTATCAATAGCCTATGATGTTGATCCATCCCAAGCAACCGATCATCTGTAGGATTGGCCAAAGCATTTTGTAGTATATCTCCAGTGTTGCCTTGTACAAGTCCTGGCATAGTGTCTTTGAGCACCCGCGTGAGCCCCTCTTCGTGGGGTTTGAGGTACTTTGAAACACTCTTGATGTCTGTATCGGTGAATCTGAAGACGGACTAGAGAAGTTTAAGAATTGGCATATTTTAAGAGGCCATTGTAAAGTGGTTACCTTCCCTTTATCCCTCGAAAACTTGCCATCTCTTAGGATTTCATTAATAGATGAAATAGGGTTTCGACCTGATGCCAAACCGCGCTGCTCGTCGGTGGTGTAGTCTTGTATCAGCGTTTGAACCTACAAGCACGTTAATATGTACTCATGATAATTGCGGCGTATTTACTCACTTCTGCCTGGACGGGATTCCAAACTTCTGATAATGGGAAGAATGATCCAGGCTTCGACCCAGATGTATCTTTGAAGTCTCGTCTCTGAGATTTTTGTCAATCGGATGATCTACAAATTTCGGTAAATTGCTACTCACAGAGCCAATACGATTAGCGACTTCAGAAACGACTCTCAATCCCTGTGCCACAGCATCCAACTTGGAATACAATGTCCAAAACAAATCTTTCAACACTTCATACTCTGTATGTTTGGCGGTTGATTCTAGTGCAGCAAGTCTGAGAGTAGAAGCTTTCACGGTAACTTTACCAGAAGCAACGGGGACAAGAGATATCATCTTTCCTCCCGCTACATATAAGTAGACACTGTCTGATTTTCCAACACTTTCGTTTGTATTACCTGCATTTTGGCGTTTGGTGTATTCTGCTCGCTCTCCTACTTCATCAAGAGTCGTTTCCACAAGAGAAAAGACTTCACCTGATAAACGCTGGGCTACGTTATCAAGGGCTGATCCCAACTTGCCTAAAACAGCAAGGGATTCAAGAAGGATTTCCATGTATGCGAAGGAGTCCGCTTCCGGATTATTATTTGGCGACAAATGATTAAGGGACGACGACGACGGGGGAAGAACTGAAGACGACCCGGCGGTTTGTTGTTCGTTAAGGTCAATGGATGGCTCGTTCGCTCGCATGGAGAGATCACCGAGGAACCGGGTGAGTCGAGTTTGGCGATAAGAGGGGGACGTAGGGGAAGATGGTGTTGATATTTTGGGCTTTTCGTCGAATTCGCTTTCAAACTCGGGTATAGGTACTAACGAAGGATCAATAAAATGAGAATATTTATCTATCACAACAACTCACGGGTTTGTTGGCCGGGAGAATAGGCCACCCAGCGAGACTCTGTCCAGAAAGATTTTAGATACAAGTGGCTTTGTAATTCATCCACTAGGATATCTCTCAGAGCCTATTAGACGTATTAAGTCGTACGTTGAGGCGAAGTAAATGCTTAAATTACCGTTTCTTGTGCAACAAGGTAACTTCTCAGATCCGCAACAGCACCAATTTCCATCAAATCTGGTTTGTTAATGATCTTGAGACTTCGAATGAGCAATACTGCAGCCTGTAGGAGTCGTTTCTCTGATATCAGTGTTTCAAGCAGATCTGGTACGGATTTGAGGTGTTCGCTGTCCAAGTTCAGTAGTTTAGTCTTCCTTTCCAGCTTCTTCGCATGTTAGCTCACATTTCGTCCAATATTTTGATCATCTCCTCCAGCATTTGTCCTCGCGACCATAGTTGAACCAGGTCTTGTCGCCTATTGCCCAATGCCTCTTTTGATTCTACTAGTAATGTTCGGGCTTCAGTTACTTGAGATTGGGTAATAGTTAGATGGTTAAGGAGGGAGGAATGGTGAGGCAGAGAGGCAGCAAAGGCCAGATAATGTTCTGTTCGAAATGAGCACGAACACATTCATTAAACGGACTGGCACTGACTGTCGACTGATCCTTTGAGAGCTTTTGACAACATATGTTTGGTTCGTCGGAAGGACTCCATGTCTTTTCCCATGGAAGTATCGTCCAATAGTTGGAGAGCCAAATCTACGTTGTTGAACTACATGGGTTATATTATAATGTGTCGCACGCTTATGGCTATAATCAATTCTTACTTCTGGCTCAATGACAAATTCCCAACCATCCTTTATCTCATCGAGTACAGCTATATAGCGATTAGTTCGGAAAGAAACAATAATGATCGAATTCATACCATCAATATCACCAGTCCTAGTGGTTCCTTTCCTCCGTATTACTTTCTCCGTTAGTCGCTGTTGGCGAGCTTTCTCTGCTTCGATTTCTTCTTGTCTCTGTTTCTGGTATTCAAAGTCATCACTTCCATTTGTCATGGCACGTCTTCTTGACCCAGCAGAGTGGAAAGCAGACATAACAGTCGCCAGAGATGCAGGTGTGGCCTCACCATCGTCGGTACTGCCACTGGGTATTCGGTTGGGTCTGGGTCTTGAGTTGTTGTTTGACGGAATTATGTCCCTTTGTTGACTGCGTAGCTGTCCAGACATATCCGATTTTGTAGTACTGACGCTGTCACGGTAGTGATCAGGCGAGGATACAAATGGCATTTCTTCATTTCCAGGGTCATTGCGGGCTCTTAGTTCTGATCTCTGTGGACGAGAGGGGCCTATAGGAGCAGACTTTGGAGGTGTGTGGGGGTTGTTTGGGTATCCATTATAGTTGGGTGTTGTAGGTCTAGATGCTGGTCGCGAGGGATGGAGAGGCCTGACAGATGAGTTTCCCGGGGCAGAGGCTGGCTGAGAGCTGTAGAGATCCCTTGCGGACGGTGGTGGAGAACGGCGCCGGGTTGGAAAGGGAGGAGCGCGGGACATGGAGAGGTGAAGGGGTTATGAGACGAGGTTCACAACCAGATTAGCCATCAATGTATTATTTCCTTATTCGGACAACACCCTCCCTCCGAAATGCTTTCTCTCCCAGCCTTTCTCCAACTCCTACCCTCAAGGCTCTCCAGAGGCCCCTATTTAAATGCGGTATTTAACCACAGACAACCACTAGCTCCAGCACATGCTCTCTGGTGGCCCCCACGCTCACCTGATGCTCAGCCAAAGACCGTCGTCTTGTTCATCCCAGGTATACACAACGGAAGACATAATTTTCACCTTCCACTAAACTGTTCTAGGAAACCCTGGGCTGCTTGACTTCTACACTCGGTTTCTGACAGCCCTGCAAGACAAGGACATTGATCAGAATCTTGCTATTCTTGCCCATGCCCATATTGACCATACTCCCGGAATATGCCAATCTTCTGAGCCTGAATCCCGACATAGTTTAACAGCTCAGGTGCAAAATGCTATCGAGGCTTTGGACGCATTGTGTAAAACGTTCAAGCACTCCAAGGTTGTAGTAATTGGCCACAGCGTAGGCTCATGGGTGTCGTTGCAAGTAAGCACTCCTAACAGAATGCAGATTTATTCGACTCAAGTGGGATAAAGGTCCTCAAAGCTCGGCCGACCTCGGTATCAGGAGTATTTCTATTGTTTCCAACCATCTGTCATATTGCTGGTACGCCAAACGGTCGCAATCTTTCTGTAAGTTGTACATTGTCTCTCTAATGCCTACTGGCTGAGCTCAGGTAACCATCAGAAAATCTTCAAACCTGTACCAAGACAGATTATATCTCATCTATCTTATGTGACTCGTATCATTCCCCAATGGGTACTGCAAAAACTTTTCTTGGCCTGGCCTACCGCACAGCTTGGAGTCCTGCGGGATCTCCTTAACAGCCCTGCAAGCATTAACGCGGCCCTCAGTATGGCCAACGAGGAGATGCAAACGATATGTGATCTGGACGTGACTTTACTACAGGGACACCGTCACCGAATCTGGCTCTTCTTCGCAGATCAGGACCAGTGGGTCGGTAAGCAGAAGGAGCACATCCTCAGTCATTTTGAACCGGACGCCGGAGCCCTACGTGTTGTCCACGGGAATCCTGATATACCACACGCTTTTTGCATTAGTATGTCTGCCTCGTTTTAGGATGCGTTTGAAAGGCTAAACGTACCTCTGTTGCAGATCATGGGGAAATTGTAGCAGAACAATGTCACCAATGGCTCTCAGACCCCTTTCAATAGTTGCCGAATGAAGTTGAGGCTTGAGAATTGTCACGTCACATGTACTCTGTAATCAAAGCCAAAAATTCACTCGCGTTGGATGACAGAACACAACGATGTCACAACTTCCTTTTTTTGTGTCTTGAAGTAAACAAAACTCTGCAAATCGTAAATATTTAACCTTGTTGTCTGCCTCCTCCTGTCCACAATGACTCTACAAGTCTCCTACTCTTCGTTTGCGTCTCTTACTCTAGGATTTAATGACCTACAGCGTACTACGACACACACATGAGCTCAGAGTGAAGCTGTGGCGTTAATGAGACCTGACTCACCAGATCTACCAGTATGGAAGCGGATGGCAACTTAACTTGGTGTGGCACGGAATCTTATTTTTATCTGTAGGATGCCTGAGAATAACAGTCACGAAATTCAAACTCAGAGACAGTCGGTGGCTACTGTCACTCCAGCACGGGTCAATCGGTTAGGTACTGGACTCAAGTCAACACCGCAATCCAGGGGATCCGCTCAAGGTTCGGAGTATAATACAGACAATAGGTATGTAATGACAGCGTATAGGAAATAATGGTTTGCTGACACACACTTACTGTTGTAACACAGAGCGGGGAGCCCACTCAATATCGACGGCATGAAGACCGATTTAGAAAAGACAGTTCGTGTTGGGTTTACAAATGTTCTGATGCTCTATATTGCGAAATTCTTGGACGCGGAAAAGCCTGAAGACCCGAAATCTAAGCATATGAAGCGCGCGGAAGAGATTTTTCAGAAAGTTTTTAACGAGGCGCTGAAATTTTGTAATTTGAAGGAAAACCCTCCTGAAAGTCCACGTGCGGTTGTCCAGTCTGCTCTTGAGTCCTTGTAAGTAGATTATATTCACGCGTTACCGCTCAGTATTAATAATTCTTCGCAGGTGTGACTGTTCGTCCGAGACCACAGTTTACCCATATCTCATCAAATTCTTCAACGCAATTCTCCTTCATTTTTCCCAAAGCAACAGTCAGAACTTTCAAGGTCTCCCATCAATTCAACGTAGATTAGAGGATTATGTTATCTCTTTTCCAAGCTTTAGAACAGTAATCAAATCTAACCATCAAGAAAGTGGCGTGCCGAATGCGCTTAGAAAGCCGGATATTGTCTTTGGGCGTTGCTCACATGTTAAGGCCAATATGCCAGTGAAGGACGGTGTGGCACACAATTTCACTGATTTCAAGAGCTTTACCGATAAGATTGGAAGCGTCGAGACACTCAGGGGAACAACATGGGATGATGTTCTTTGTTCTGTGGAGGTAAAACTCAACCGGAAGGGATGGACAAGGCCACCGGAGGAATATAAAGGTGATGGCTGGAAAGACCACATCACAGCAACAGGGGTTGTTGACCCTGTTAATCCCGACGAATTTGAAGATGATAGTATAGGTACATTTTCCCTAATATTTGTCACACTCTTTGCTCATCATGTTTTTAGTGCCCGATGTTCCAAATGTCGCGACTCCGATTCCAAGTCAGGCCAGCCGCTTGAAGCGAGCCCTGGAGATCAACAATCAAACTGATACGGGGGACGAAACCTATGCGCAAAAAAAGATAAAAACTGAAAAGGATCACAATTCAGCGTCAGGCCAACTCATAGGCGTATTTTCCAATGTTAAATCTCATGTATCACAACCCGATGGTGATACTCAAGTAAGTAACACCATAGTCCAGTGTGCATTGTATGGTGTAGAAAAACTCAGGAGCAGCTGGACTATCGCACATTCTTTTGTTATATTAATCAAAGGTTCTGATTTGTTCAAACTTGAAAAAGCATTTAGAACTGACAAGTTGTAATATTTAGGTCCAAAGGTTTTATTGCAATTCTATGATGGGCAATATCCCATTTTTACCGATGAAATCGATATTGTGGTCGATTTACCGCTAGTTGTTACAATGCTCATATTGTTCCAACAATTCGACCTTAGGAGCTGGGGCATTGTTGATGTTGATTGGAAAGGCAATGATTACATTGAGAAACACAAAGAGATTAAATATCCCAGATTACAACTCATTGGGCAGCGCAGGTATACAGCCATTGTGGAATGTCATGAGGAGAAAACGGAAGCATTTTTCAAAGCATCCTGGCCAGAAGACTCCCGCGTGAGTGAACCGGACATCATTTCAAAGGCAAGGGACAGAGCCAGTGGCCTAAAAGAACACATAGCACCCTTCGTGCTCAGCCATATTCCAACAGTCCTTCATTGGGGCAAAGTTCCCGGGACATCAACAGTGCTCACCCGTGAGCTACTAGGACTTCCTGAACAAGCTTTAGAAGGCTCACGTTCCTTGGTATGGATGGTCTCTCAAAAGCTCACACCGATGGAAGACCTGGATGCAGATGACTTTTTTCAGGCATTTATGGATATGATCAGATGTAAGTTCATGCCCTAGTATATTTTATCCTCTTTATTTATTCCCTGTCTCACAGGTCATTTTCTTCTTTGGAAGATTGGTATTGCACATGGCGATATTAGTATAAATAACCTAATGGCGAACCCCACAACTAAACGAGGCATCCTGAATGATTTTGATCTTGCGGCAATTATGAATCCTGGGGATGATTCTCCACCACCAAATGGGTTCGAACGTACTGGGACCTTGCCTTTCATGGCAATCGAAATGTTGCTTCATTTGGATGGGACTGTTCCCAGGCGCTACCGTTATGACTTGGAGTCATTCGCTTGGTGTCTCTTCTGGCATTGTGCCAACTTTCCCCCAGGATACATGTCAGACAAATACTGGACAGTTACTGCAGCACTTGAGTTCAAAAGTTACATATTATTACGACATAATATAGATGCAGTGTTTACACCCAAGGCCATGTGGAAGAATCACAAGCAATGGTGTTTCATACATCTCTGGATGAAATCATGGGCTGAGGATATTGTAATACCAGATAGGGGTGAATCTACTTTGGTGTCAAGCAAGGAATCCAGGATTCCCATTGACAAGGGGGCTGAGGCTGATGAAGAGGATCCTCAAGAGATTGGAATGTTACCTGACATGCCAGATCTTACTGTACCTGTTCAACCTCTTAAGGATGATGTTTATTATCTTAAAAGGATGGTTTGTGCATTGTTGCAGGTGAAGTTGCCTAGTCAATGGGCAACGCAGATTAATAGGTGGATGTTATGGTTTCATATTTATCACGACTAATCATTAGAACTAATGATGGACGATAGTGTACTTTCTCTTCTATCTGTTTTACATAGCCTTGGACTAGTGTTTCGTATAGCCTTGGACTAGTACTTTCTACAGACTTCCACTTGTTGTTTCACTCACTGTTTCAGCTGTAGATAGTTTCACTCTCCTGTCTCACATGTATCAAGCATAGCCTACAACCTGTACTCATAGTTGTATAAATACATGGACAGCAACAGAGATTAAGCTTCAGCTTAATACTCTTGTTCAGTTCTCTCTCTATCTCACTCATCGTCCTCTGCCTGATAACCTAAAGAACTTGGAGTCAGCTCTAACTCTTATATGAATGGCTTATTAGTAAGGAACACCTGTGATCTACAGTCTGAGTACTGTGGAGGTCTATAGGAGTTACAATATTAGGCTCACTCGAAGACAGAAAACAAGAGTCAGATTAAAGTACCTATAGGAGTTACAATATTAGGCTAAGGTACTTTAATCAGTATTAAGTTTGTAAAAAACAGACAAGTAAAAGATCTCACCTCACTCGAAGACAGAAAACGAGAGTGAGGTGCTCAGTTGAATGAGTACAGTTTATATACGAAAAACACCTCCGATTCGGTGTCCGAATCGTGTCTACTAGACGAAAGAAATCATGTAAATAATAAAGAAAAATGTCCGTGTCCGAAACTCAGTGAAGACTACAAAGAAAACATCATCCTATTGTTCCCTCGTCACCATCACGCATATCACCCGTCTACCCTTAGATCACCTACCATCTGGTTCCGACTCGGTGCGTATTTGTTATACCAACACTCCCCCTCAAATCGTACTGAGTCCAAGATCTGCTGCGAAGTGCTTGACTTTAGGAGATGACAATGCCTTGGTAAAAATGTCCGCTACCATATCCTCGGTAGGACAATAAACCAATCTCAATTTTCCTTCCTCTATAACCCAACGAATGAAATGGTAGCGTACATCAATATGCTTAGTACGAGCCCGAAATGAATGATCTTTAGCAAGAGCGATCGCAGACTGATTGTCGGAGAATAAGGTAACAGGGTGGCCGTGCTTGATTTGGAACACTTGAGATAAGAGCGCATTCAACCATAGGGCTTCTTTCGATGCATGTGTTGCTGCTACATATTCTGATTCGGTTGTCGACAGGGTGACTAATTCTTGACGTTTTGCAGACCATGATACAGCTCCTCCATTTACCAAGAATGCATATCCTGATGTCGCTTTCCGATCCTCAGCCATGTTTCCATCTGCATCAGCATACCCAATCAACTCCTTTTCCCCTCCATAGACCAACCACAACTCTTTCGTTCCCTTCAAATACCTAAAAACTCTCTTAACAGCTTCCCAGTGCGCGTTTCCAGGGTTTTTTGAGAACCTAGATAGAACTTGTACTGCATATGTGATGTCGGGTCGAGTGCCAAGGGATGCATACATTAATGTTCCAACAGCTTCTTGATACGGAATCTTGGCCATATATGCGATCTCAGAGGTTGTTTGCGGAGATTGGAGTGATGAAAGTTTGATAGAAGTGTCCATTGGAGTACTTGCAGGCTTTGAATCTTCCATTCCGAATCTGCGTAGGGCTGCTTCAATATACGAACGTTGCGACAAAAACAGCTTCTTCTGTTCCCTGTCCCTTTTTACCTCAAAACCTAACAGCCAATGAATCTCGCCTAGATCAGATATTTCCACGAATTTTGCAATTTCCTTCTTGATCCATATGATGAGGCTGAGCTTGGTAGCAGACAGAGTACAATCATCCACATGTACAGCAATGATAGAGAGGTCGGGTGGGGAATAAATGAAGAATACACATGGGTCTGCATCGGATCTCTTGAACCCTAGATTGTCAATAAGAATCTCACATAACTTTTGGTACCAACGTCGTCCAGATTGTTTGAGACCATAAAGTGTTTTCTTGAGTCAGCATACTTTGTCTTTGTCAGTAATAAAGCCGGGTGGTTGTCGCATGTAGATTACTTCATCACCGTTCAGGACTCCATTCAGAAAGGCACCTTTAATATCAATTTGGTGAATTTCCATGTCCCTTGCAGCTGATATAGCGAGTATGGCTCGAATTGATGCCAAGCGAGCAACAGGGGCATATGTGTCTGTGTAATCAATTCCCTCTACCTGAGTAAAACCCTGAGCTACCAACCTGGCTTTGTGTCGATTAACCTGTCTCACTGCATCCTTTTTGGCTTTGTATACCCAAGTGCTGCCCACCACATGTACACCGTCAGGCTTGTCAACTAATTCCCATGTTCCTGCCTTAGTAAGCATCTCCAGTTCTTCCTCCATGGCCTTCTTCCATACACTCCAATCCTTCCTCTTGGTTGCTGCTTGGAAGTTCTTCGGCTCCAGTGCCTCCATGTCCTCCATCTCCAACACTAATGCATGTACCTCCTCCCAAAACTCATCACAATCACTCTCTACTAATGCAACCGCTACTCCATCTAGAATTTCTTGTGCCTTCTGACTTGGTTTCCGAATTCGCGTAGGTCTTTGATTTGTGTCATCAGGGACAGCTGGTACATTGGTATTTGGTAATGGCTCAGGATTTGTCGAAGTTTCGTTATCTGGTAGATTAGGGGCATGAGGTCGTTGGTCAGGGTAAGCAGAGATGTCGGCACATTGAGGGTTGGTTGGTTTAGGGTCCTTGGTAAGCATTTGATTAGACTGATCCTCGTTTGTTGCCACTGACTGTTTCTCCCCCTCGAGGTCAGTCATCATGAATCGAACATTCCTTTCCACCTTGACTTTACCAACATCCGAAAAATACACTCTCATCCCATTACTAGTGTCATCGATCCTTAGCCATTTTGCCTTCTTTGCCCTGCCTCCCAACTTATCACTACCTCGTTCATGAACCCAGCACTCATCTCCCCACGTCCTAACACCCCTTAAATCTGGCACCTTCCCATAGACCAATTCATACGGTGTTTTTTTAGGAACTACAGCCCTTGTATGTGTGCGATTCATTAACCATACAACATGTTTCACAGCTTCACCCCACAGATTCTTTGGGAGGCGTGGAATATGATTAGTTGCTCGTACGCGTTCGAGGATTGTTCGATTACGTCGTTCTGCGACCCCGTTGTGTTCTGGAGTATCGTGTACAGTACGTTTTCCTTGAGTTCCTCTATCCTTCAGATAATTCAGAAATTCCTCTCCCATATATTCTCCCCCTCGATCTGAGTGTAGTATTTTAATGCGAGTTTTGAATTGGGTTTCGCACCACTGATCAAAACGTTTATAGGCTTCAAATACGTCGGATTTGTTGGTGAGGAGTTCTATATGAGTCCATCGAGAGTAGTCATCTGTGAAGGTTACATAGTATTTCTTTCCACCCTTTGTAGTTGTTGACGCTGGTCCCCACACATCCGAATGAATTTCATCACCAAATTGGGATGCCCGCTCCCCTTGACGTTCCTTGGAAATTGGTAATTTGGTCGACTTGGCATAGATACATGATTCACATTCCGTGTTCCCATTACCACTTCCCTCCTCCAACTTCAATCCATCCACCATACCACCACTCAACACCTTCTGAACTGCCGCAAATCCAAGATGACCAAGTCGCTTATGGATTTCGTGAATAGTAAGTGTTTCAATTGCATTCACTTCTTGTCCATGATCCTTGATCATTTTGTACAAACCCTGCCTGTTCTTAGGTATAACACCAACAATGTTTCCTTCAGGATTGGTAATAACACACTTCCCATCTCCAAATATCAGCGTAAAACCAGCATCGTCAAGTTTCCCAACAGAGACCAGGGTATAACCTGCTTGAGGCGAATATAGGACATCTTTCAAGATAAGTGGTGAAGATTTTGATTGATTTGGTAAGTGGACCTCCATATCACCCCTGCCGATAGCGTTAAAACTTTGTTTATTTGCAGCACGTAAGGGTTGTGGAGGTGTGTCGTAAAGATTTGTGAATGCTCCTTTATAAGGTGATATGTGTTTTGAAGTACCAGAATCAATGATTTCGATGTGGATTGAGTTTTCGGCTTGTACATGAGTGACGACAGTTTCATCTTCCTTCTCCTCACACACTAACTCCATCATATCTCCATCACTATCTGCTTCATCCTCATCATCCGACCCATAATAATCCGACGTATCCAAATCTGGCATGTCAGGGTCAACGATATCCTCTCCTTCCTCTACCTCTCCAAAGTCAACCGCCATACATTCATCTGAATCTGAATCCTCAACTGCATTTGCTGGTGTGTCCTTACTCTTCTTTTCAGGGCACTCCCACTTAAAATGGCCTACTTTTCCACATTTGAAACACTTCCCCTTTTTTCCTTTTTCGACATTCATAGCCTCATCATTTTCATCCATCTTCAATCCACTTCTACTACCCCTTTCTGATTGGTTTCGGTCCCACTCATCGATTATTAAGATAACTAGTACTTCGGGCTGAATGGTTTGTATACTGGGGTTAAGACGGGCCGCTGTGAGTTGACAGGATGCAAAAGAGGCGAGCCAGCGAGGTAGGGAACCAATAACAGTACTTCGATAATCATCATCAGTGATTGTGACACCGACAGCCAGTAGTTCCGATCTCTTGATTTGGAGACTATTCAAAAAAGTTCGGACATTACCCTTGTCAGGGCAACGTAGATTCATGAATTCGCGACGAAGACGAGTCTGGGAAAAGGCGCTTTTGTAAGAGTATTCTTCTACCACCATATCCCACATCTTCTTGACAGTGGAGGCTTGATCAACGACTACCCAGGTAGCATCAGGAAGAACCGCAGCCAGGCAAGATCTCCCAATTCCATCCCTTCGGTTCCAAACTTCAATTTGCTCAAGGATGTCAGGGTTAGGGTCGGTAGAAAGGGTAGTGGATTTAGGGTTTTCGGGATTGTTGGTAGGAGATTCAGATGAAATAGCAACTTCAGGTAGTTCAGGACATTTCCTCTCACCAGTAAAGTGTCCCCAGATATTTTTCGCAACCATAGCACTTTGGAAACGGGATCCAAACATTGCCCAGTTTGTACCATCAGCATTTAGCTTAGGAACATAAGCCGGTAAGACGTCATTGGGAATAATGTTGTTCATGTTGCAATTCGCGGGGCCCATAACCTATAGGAGTTACAATATTAGGCTCACTCGAAGACAGAAAACGAGAGTCAGATTAAAGTACCTATAGGAGTTACAATATTAGGCTAAGGTACTTTAATCAGTATTAAGTTTGTAAAAAACAGACAAGTAAAAGATCTCACCTCACTCGAAGACAGAAAACGAGAGTGAGGTGCTCAGTTGAATGAGTACAGTTTATATACGAAAAACACCTCCGATTCGGTGTCCGAATCGTGTCTACTAGATGAAAGAAATCATGTAAATAATAAAGAAAAATGTCCGTGTCCGAAACTCAGTGAAGACTACAAAGAAAACATCATCCTATTGTTCCCTCGTCACCATCACGCATATCACCCGTCTACCCTTAGATCACCTACCATCTGGTTCCGACTCGGTGCGTATTTGTTATACCAACAAGGTCATCCCCTGAAAGTAGTCTCAGTAAGAGTAGACGTTCTCTTCCTACAAGCACCTTGAAGAGGTCCATCGTAGCATCGTCTATACCGAAACGGAGGTATAGGCAAGATTATAACAGTGGATGAAGGTTACTTTTAGTATGGATACTACAACTGTATAGTACTTAATGTTTCAACCATGTGTCATAAAAAAGGGTGATTTAATACATGTAATTGTACAGAATTTGTTTCCACAAAATTCCATTTCAAACATATCTTGGAATTAAATAATTAGTGTGATTTCATCAGCCAAAAATCAAGTGACTTAAATGACTTATTTAAAATTGGTCTTAAAATAACTTATACTAAGTCAGCTATAAGATCACTTAAGACAAACTAATTTCAAAGTCACTTTAAGTCAAGTTAAGTCATACAATATAGGTACTATAAAAATAAAAGTATATTCTCATAAGCAAAAGCAATAATATAAACAAGTTATATTCATAGTATATACTACAGTAATGTACCAAAATAAAGATAAAAAAAATTACAAGAATAATAGGAGTACTTAAAGAAGTGGACATTGTGACACGAGTTGTGAGCGAAAATTTACGCAGGTAGGTGCATTCAAACGGTGTTGTCAAGGCGGTTCCGATGATGCTAAGAACGTAAATTTCCGATAACTAATGAGTGTCAAATAAGGTATTAGAATAGATACAAACTCACCAGAAGATGAGGTCACTACACCTCCAACACTTCTCCATATCATGTACAAGTTGGGGGTGTAATGGAGCATGTATGTGTGATGTAGAAGAGCCTAGACGTGTGTTTTGGAGTGCAGGAGGGAGTGAGAAATTAGTAGAATACTGCTCTTGAGATAAATGATGACTCACCAGGAAAGAAACCCCCCTTCGTGGGGTATACACCATGCCACCTCACCACCTAACCCTTGTACCCTATAGTAGATGTTGAGGCGGTTCTAGAGAGCCTAAGAGCATTCCTTTATGTAAGGAAATGAGTGATACAGAAGAAAAACAGTAATAGATGACTTACCAACAGTAAAACTCATGTTATAGCACAGTTACTGTACTGGGATGCAAGCAAGTACACATGTTTAAAGCAGGACGTTGAGGGTGTCCTGGAGAGTCTAAGAACGCGTCAATATGTGTCAAAATGAGTAAGATACATGGCAAAAGGTCAGAATTGACATACCATATTAGAATAATGAAAACTCCACCATATCATGCATACATAGGCTCATTCTATGCGTAATGTTGAGACAATTCCGGCGAGCATTAACACGTTGAGTTTCGTCAAGAAATGAGGGCATAGTGGCAGAATTACCTCAAGTGGTGATGAGTACAATTTTGGACTTGACGAAATTTTGAAAATGTGTGATCATGTGACAGTGTGAACATAGACACATCACACCATGTTACTGCCTCTCCCCATCTCTTTCTATTCCCCTTGACGAAATGCCCAACCCCACACCTGTCATCTTGCTGCTCAACTCCTGACTTCTATAGCCTAGCCCACCCCCCCTCAGCCACAACACATTCAACATCCACACTGTCACACTCCTCCCTCTACAACCACCAGATGTCAAGACTACTAACGAGCTCAATTTCGCGTCATATGCCACGTTCTTAGGCTCGTTGGAACCGCATTAAAGAGGCAAATTGATAGAGGGTAGAATGACGCGAAACCGTGGAGTATTCATTGGTTAAAGGTGTGTTTTCTATTTTTTTTTACACTATTCCTACATATTCTCCTTTAACATATCCATTTCTTTGCCTCCTGACGCGTTTTTAGGCTCTACAGAATGCCACAAATTACCGCTTTCCAATGCCGCCAGCCTCGTACGATTTGGTAAAGAACTCGGCACACTGTGATGATATCTTTATAATTTCATGTAAGTGATTTTTTATTCATAATCAATTCATATTTATTGATAATTATTGTTTATGTTCATCAGTACTTTACCTACCATATTCTTACACCTGTATTAGATTAGATTTGGAATACATATTTTTTTAAACTCCTTTACTACCTTTGAGAAGTAATTACAAATAGTACTTGGCTTTATTGAGACTTAATTGTGTTGGAGTTAGGTGAGGCAAACATGTGTTGAGAATGTGTGTGGTGTTGCAGGATGGTCCAAGCTGCATGTCTTAAATATGCCCATGATTTTTATTTCTTACTCATCTTTGTTTGTGTTATGAATGTCAGTATGTCACTGGACTATTTCGCCCAAGTTCCAGAAATATCCCCAGAGTCTTTAAATATCTGAACTATTATTAAACACACTAGTTACTCAGCAAAGCTATAGTTAGTGTACTTGTTATAAACTTGCCTATACCTCTGTTTCGGTGGGGCAGGAGACTGATATAAATGGTAACAAATAGGTACCACTAGTTGTTATAAATGGATACCACTAGTTGTTTCAAATAGGTACATACATATGTATCTTACTTGGCATATATGTCTGTACCACCCTTTGTACATATATATGTATCCATTATTATTATGATAGGCAATAGGAATGAATTAATCTGAATTTTGTACACTTTTAGATTAGAGAAATTCGAAAAATTGAAAAAAAAATTAGATGAAATATAGTAGATTTGTACAGGAAACTTGTACAAATGTACTACATTTCTCATAATTGTAGTAGATTCCTACAAGTTTCCTGAAGAAATCTACTACATTTCCAATAATTGTGGTAGATTTGTACAAGTTTTCTGTACAAATTTACTACATTTCTTATAATTATGGTAGATTTGTACAAGTAACTTGTAGGAATCTACTATATTTCTCATGATTGTAGCAGATTCCTACAGGTTACTTGTACAAATATACTACATTTCTCATAATTGTGGTAGATTTGTACAAGTAACTTGTAGGAATCTGCTAAAGTTACCAGAACTATAGTACATTTGTACTCAAATTAGCAATTTCCAATAGTCTAATAATATGATATATGCAAAATACAGAATGTACTATAGCACAATGAAAACTTGGCGAAATCCTGTCAAACTACCTTCAAATGGAAGCGCTCAGAAATGCCGTTCCAGGTGCACAAAAGGCATCTAGTATGGTGCAGTATTAGCTGAGATATTGACTAATCATTTTTTACATCATCTGTAATTTGACTTATTTCACCACAATTGATTGCTAAAGCCATATTCCCTTTACACCATCATGGAGTACTCCTGAATGCTGTTTTGCACGTGAATAGAAGGTTAAATTCGGACCATTATAGCATGAGATATTCTATTTTTATGAGGTCTAGAGTACATGTTGCATAACACCATGAGTAATCATCGGTTCGGGACGCCCAATACAGCGCTGGAACGGCATTTCCGAGCGCTACCGAACAAGCTCTTACACGGCCCAAACGGCCCAGGAATGAGTGTGTGACGACATTTTTATTGTTAACCTATGACACATACCATGACACAATACTGCCAGCACACAATGGTAACTATGGCACCAATTGTGTGTCATTAACTAAATTCAGGGTCTAGTGACAGCACTAGCTCCGGACTTCTGACTTATTTGCTGGCATGTTTCTGGGATATAAAAGCCTTGGGTTTCAGATAGCAAAAAATCAGTTCTCATTCTTTCCCTTTACTTTGCCCTTACTCTGTCCCCTCTTTCTCTTTATACTCAATCTCAAGTAGGAGGATGCCCTGTGTCAAGTTGTATTAATGCTATTGAGGGACCCAATAGACATTATGCACTTGTGTGGTACCTACTTGGCCTCTTTTATGAAGGTTTTGATAGATTCTGGCATCAGACCTTAGGTCTGGGAGATACTTTTACTTTTTCAACTTGTTTGGTTTACTTTCTTTCTCTTGTAAGTTTTTCTTTCTCTAACTTAATGAAATTAACAATCTTTTGATAAGTTTTTTTATTTTATTCTATTATTACATCAAGCTATTATAATTCGGTATGTTATTGATTTATTTTGAACATTTCTGATGCATTTTTGACAGATTTTTATTTTATATTATTAGTTACAGTATCTTATCTTTTTATACTTACTTTTTCTTTTGTAAAGTAACTTGAAGTTAGTGGAGTGCACACCACTAACTTTATAAGTTATTCTTTTTTCTTTTTCTTTTTCTTTTTTATTAACTTGAAATAAGAAGTTTGTGCAGGCTTCTTATTTCAAGTTTTTTTTTTTTCTCTATTTTTCTTTTACTTCTATATAGAATATGGCTATGACTTATTATTTTTTGCTATTTCTTTGTCCTAACCCTAACCCTAAGAGCATAATTTCATTTCTACAAGTGTTCATTGATTGATTTCATTAATAATTACAACAACTCTATATATATTTGTTTGTTTTTATGAATATAACAACTAATTAAATAACTCTTGATTGAGTGGGACTTATACATTATTTTCACTTTTTGTGACATCCTTATGTGATGTCACACTTCAAAAAAGTGTCATATATATCTTACTTATTTCTTATTCAAGTTACTTTATTTATTTTTTCATTAGACTTCATTGACTGTTACAATTATATACATACTTGGAGTCACCAAAAGTGATGTCGTGTCACAGATTTTCCCACGGACAATCATTGATGCATTGCTCTCCCGCAACTTTGGGAGATAGACAATGAAATTGAATATATATGGAGTATATTCTACTACAAGATTACCTATAGAATATAATATTAAAATTGTATATGACTACCCCGTGCAGCCAAAACAGCCTTGACACAGTCTGGCATTGTTCCAATGAAATGGTCAACCCAGTCAATTAGTAGCAAGTCCCATGCAGCATGGACTACCAACTTTAATTCATCCACAGTATTTGGTTGATGTTGAAGACAGCGTAGGGATGTTTTGAGGATATGCCAGATAGGCTCAATGGGATTTAAATCGGGAGATGATGGAGGATGATATGTAAGCGGGATATTTTTAGCTGCAAACCACTTCTTCGACATTTTGCTGATGTAGCTTGGGGCATTATCCTGTTGAAATTTGACATGTCCCCAGAGTTCATTCATCTGTTTGTAGAAATCAAAAAGATATGGTTCAAGAACTTGTTCTTGGTACCTTTTAGATGTCATTCCTCCTCCATGTCCTCCCGGATAGTCCAACACAACCAAAGGCCCCTTCCAACCCTCTATGATACACCCCCACACCATAACTTGTATGCTTGATTGCTTGAAGATTGGGACAAGACATTCTTCAAGAAAGGCTTCATTGGGATGACAGGTTACAAAAATACGGCCTCAATGATCATCAAGACAAATATAGCACTCATCAGAATAGATGACACATCGAAAATTAGCCATCGATGAGATACTATTGATCCGTGCCCAGTTCAATCATGCTTGTTTGTGCTCATTCGTAAGGAAAGGTACCCTCAGAGCCACCCTTCAGTGGTAGTTCCCCTCAGCAAGAACCCACCACACTGTGCTAACTGAAATTTGTAGTCCAATTTCATTCACAATTTGTTGAAAGGGTGTGCGACGTTCTTTTCGTGCTGTACAAGCAAGTTGACGCTTGTCGTAGCTATTTAGCTTCTTGGGCTTGCCTATGCAAGCTTTGTTGGCAACTGAACCAGTCACTTCATAGTGCTTGATGATGCGTTGTGCAGTGTGGGGCTGGACATTCTCCTTTCGGCCTGCTTCAGCTGCATTTCCTGTTGCATGGTAGTACCCAATGATTCGGTTTCTTGTGGGAATGTCAACCTCTCTCCGAGAAGTCTTTGGCATAGTAGTTAGAAAGGGTAGAATATAATTATATTTCGCCAAAAACACAACATAACATTCAACATGTGAAACAATCATTATGTAAGCAACATCACTTTTGGTGGGTATGAGTATATAATAAGACTTAAAAGACTAAGAAATAATAATAGAAATTACTCTACTTTATATATTATATATGTATACTACTGTAATGTTAAGAACAGAGATTAGAGTATAAATGAATAATGTTGGGATGAGGCTTTAGCTTTAACTTATATATCTTTCTAATACTATAGTTAGCCTTACTTACAAAAGGACTAAATAATAGAAGAATATTAGTAGAAGTTCCAAAAAGTAGAGTAAGAACAAAGAGTAGAGGATTGACTTAGAATTGGAATAAGACTTTTAGTAATATAAATATCATAAGTTAGAAGACAATCTAATACTTGAAGTCAATAATTGTAAGGGAAACTTGAGGATCAGTAACTTAGCATAATGTCTAGCAAGGAAATCTGAAGTTATATTAAGTCAAAAATATAATATAACTAATACACCATATCTAGTGAGGAGATCCAAATCCAAAGAGATAAGAATTAACCTACTGGGCATCTATACTAAGTACTGTTACTAAAAAAGGAAAGTTAGCCTTCATACTGATATTAGTAAATTAAGTAACTTAGTCTTTAACAAAATTGAGATGGAATAAATACATTGAAGAAATATTGTAAGGGAACTATTTTCTGATTCTACTTCCAACTGTTTTAATGATATTATTAACTTACCAAATACTAACATTCGTGACTCTGTTACCAATGCCAATTCTAACTTATTAAAGTTCATATTCAAATCACTCAACTCAATAATTGTTACAGTTTCATATTTATCATGACTAATCATTAAAACTAATGATAGACAATAGTGTACTTTCTCTTACTCATTTTACATAGCCTTGGACTAGTGTTTTGTATAGCCTCAGACTAGTACTTTCTACAGACTTCCACTTGTCGTTTCACTTACTGTTTCAGCTGTAGATAGTTTCACCTTCCTGTCTCCCATATATCACACACAGCCTACAACCTGTACTCATAGTTGTATAAATACATGGACAGTGACAGAGATTAAGCTTCAGCTTAATACTCTAAGTCTTCCATTCTACTTGCTATCATTGTTCCACCTCTACCTTGATAACCCTAGAACTCAGAGTCAGCTCTAACTCTTGCACGAACGGCTTACTAGTAAGGAACACCTATGATCTACAGTCTGAGTACTGTGGAGGTCGTCCCCTGAAAGTAGTCTCAGTAAGAGTAGACGTTCTCCTCCTACGAGCACCTTGAAGAGGTCCATTGTAGCATCGTCTATACCGAAACGGAGGTATAGGCAAGATCATAACATTATATTAAGCTACAACTCGATGAATCCCTAAACCGGATATCTGTCATTGTCTTCCTCTGCGAACCTCTAACCCAGGTCTTTGCACTCGTCACCCTCCCCAACCCAACTCTGTGTGAACTCCTAACCAGAGTCTCTGCAACCCTTTGCTTTTATTCCTTTGACAACCGCCTAACCTGCAACCGTCATTATTTGGAAAATCAGCACAAACCCTCATGCATAGGATCAAGATCTGGGCTGATAACATACCTCGCTGTCGAGCAGGACTACCTTAAGCAAGTAGTGGCTGATAACATACCTTGCCGTTGAGCAGGTCTACCTTAAGCAAGTAGTGGCTGAGAACATACCCTCTTAAAGAAGAAGGGCTGCCTTTAGCAAGCAGCACCCCAAGTTTCCACAATTGCCTCCCACCGAATTTCCTCTTCCACTCCCTCGTCTTCCAGACAACCACCCATATCCAGAGACGCAAACGAACAAGAACTAGTTGATCTCTTTGACTCTGCCGTACGAATCCCAGAGGTCAGCACAACCTTTGGAACTCCTTCAATCAGGAGGTACCTTCCGCCCGGAATCAAACTTTCAAACGACCAACAAAGTTGTCTTGTTGATACCTGGAAACGATTTCAAGAACTCAACAAAGCAGGAAGTTCCCAAATCGCTGCCGACATCCACTACATCTTCCGTTTCCTACTACCCTATAAATCCACCTCACTTCTTATCCGAGTCAACACCTACGACCTATACTTGGTAGTTGACGGACTCTATCAACCCACCATCGAAAACCCCAATCTTACAACTGATATCGAAGTTGACAAAACCAAAACCTTATTCTACAGCAATGAACTTGCAAATCTCAGAAATGCAGTCTGCAACAAGATCATTGCTCTAGATCTATTCCCTACATCATCACCTATCCGAACTCATCCTACCAATCCCAATCCCTCATCACCTGATGACACTTCTATCCACTCAAATTCACAAACCCACTCTCGCGCACAATCACCTACACCCAGAAATCCAGCTCATCCTCCTTCCAGAATGACTGATCAACCTAACGAAGAAAACTACAATGGAAAGTTCAATATCCCTATTGAAAAGTTTGATGGAAAACCCATCCATTATGAGAATTGGAAAGATAGCATCATCCTTGCTCTACAATCGAAACCCAAATACTTTCAAAACAGTGCTATTCAAACAGAACAAGCCATACCAGTTGTTCTCCAATTATTAACTCATGGGAGTTGTGGTCATTTCCGAAGGCAATACTTGAGTTCTCATAGAGGTGAAGAAGCTGGAACATACAGATATGGAACATGGCGTGATTTCATCACAAGTCTTGACCGAGCTTTCCAACCCCATGCTGAAGCTGCCGATGCTCGCAACAAGCTCAAGACTTATCGCATGCTTCCTTGGCAAAATATGGAAGATCATGTTAATAATGTCAAACAACTTCTTAACTTAGCTGGAATTGACAATGACGCCTACAAAGTCGATTCATTCCGTTCTACCCTCCCTCCTAAAATCCGAGAAGCCATTGCTCTTCGCTACCCTCAACCAACTACATTCGATGAATGGACTACCATTGCCACCCAACTTGATCAAGCTATCCATCAGATCAACCACAAACCTCGTCCTCCAAAAAGCTATCAGAGACACAACTTCAACATCTCCAAACTACCCCAAGGAGAACCAATGGAGATTGATGCTGCTGGATGATATGATGATGAGGAATATGAAGAAGTCGGAATCCCAGATTTTGACTCTTCCGATTCAGAAGAATCTGATGAAGAAAACAAAGCTGAATTAATTCTTGGAATGGTCCTTACGGAACGACAAAAGGAATGTCATAGCCAAGGTGTCTGCTTCTCCTGTGGAAATGCTGGACATTTCTTCCGAGAATGTGTCAGGAATGCTCTAGACAGTCCCCAAGGTCAGTACTTATTGTTGGTTGAGGTTAGAAGAGTTGTGGTTGGATATTCTCTTTAGAGTTCTGGACTTGTAGATTGTTTCCGCTTTCTGTGACATCACAATGTCACGTCACACGTTACTGAAGCGTCCTGCAGACACATGAAGACTCTCTAGTCTAATACAAGTGTCTGCAGTGTTTGTGTTATATCTCAGTCATTTCTCAACCATTTCCTTCCATTCCTTCGTCATCGTGCTCGTCTCGTCGTCCTTTACGATCCTGCGCTTACAGAATGCCCCAAACGTCAATCCTCATCCTCCAAACCCCGCAACAAGAAATCATCCTCATCAAACAGACCTTTCAAAAAGAAGAAGAAGAACAATGGAATTGACAAGTTCCGAAGCTTCATGAAAGTGGCATCAACACTGATTGAAGATGAAGAAGATTTGAATTTTTAGGCCGGGTTTTGCTTAAGGCGACAAGTCGAACCCATCCAGCCTCCGCTATCCTTTCGGTGATTCATGAAGACTCTCAAGACTCAGACAATCTCTCCTTTACAGACGATGAATCGGACATTAGCACTACTCACTCCTCTACTTCAAAGACAATGGACATACCGGACCCTATTTATTCTCCTGAACCAGACAATTCACCTCCAGTGAACATTTCCATTATTCCTCTCATCCTGTCCCGCAACAAAAAATCTATTTATCTACCCATCTACCTTCAAAATCACCGCTCCCACCAGATCGCCACCCTTAATGCCCTGATTGATTCAGGAGCTCAAGGAAACTTCATTTCCGAGAAAACCACATGCTCCCTTAACCTCCAACAAATCCCTGTGGAACCTCCAATCGCTGTTATGAATGTCGACGGAACAGAAAACATCAGTGGAACAATCACTGAGAAAGTAGTTGTGGAATGCATCATTGATGGACGAAACATCAAGACAGATGCCTATGTTATTGGAATTGGAAAACACCCCGCCATTCTAGGGTTTTCCTTTTTGGAACAGTACAATCCCGACATCGATTGGACTGCCAAAACATTCCGATGGTGTTCACCATCTTCTAGAACCATCTCTTGCTCCCAACTAGAAAATTCCATCACAATCAATGAAGTCACCTGCTACAGTGAAGACCCAATTGATGTTCCTAAAAACCTCCGCATTGCTGCACAATTGCTCCCTGATACCCTTGACACTGGATTGGCTGGCCGCCTCATACAAATCAATGCCAAAACTTCTGCATCCCAACTTATATCTCAAAAGCATGCAAAAGCCACATCTTCTGATCCAAAGGAAATAGTTCCTAGAACATTATGGAAATATCTTCCTGTCTTTGACAAGAAGGCTTCAGAATGATTTCCTCCATCATGACCTTGTGATCATCGCATTGATCTAAAAGAAACTTTCACTCCAAAGTCTTATAAACCATATCGCCTTGCACTGGCTGAAATGGATGAATTAAAGACCTTTCTTGATGAAAACCTAGCCAAAGGATATATCCGACCATCCAAATCTCCTATGGCATCACCATTCTTTTTCGTCAACAAGAAAGATGGAAAGTCTCTTAGACCATGTCAAGATTATTGCTACCTCAATTCCCCATACTGTGAAAAATGCCTATCCCATTCCCAACGTCAGCTCAATTATGGATTGCCTCCATGGAGCTAAATACTTCACCAAAATGGACGTTCGTCTTGGATATAACAACGTTTGCATCTTTGACGGAGACCAATGGAAAGGAGCATTTAAAACTCCATTCGGTCTTTTCAAACCCACTGTTATGTTCTTTGGAATGACAAACTCTCCTGCAATGTTCCAGGCAATGATGGATCATATCTTCCGAGATCTCATTGACAAACCTGGTTGTACAGCAGTTATTGTCTACATGGATGACATTCTCATTTTCTCTGATAACAAGCAAGATCTTAACAAGGTGACTCTAGAAGTTCTAAAAAGAGTCCAAGAAAACAATCTTTATCTCAAGACCGAGAAATGTGAATTCGAGAAAACCTCCATTGAATTCCTAGGAATGACAATAAGCCAGAACAGTATTACCATGTCAGAAGACAAACTTGCTGGAATTGCAGAATGGCCTACACCAACATCACAATGCGAAGTTAGAAAGTTCTTAGGATTTGCAAACTTCTACTGAAAATTCATCAAGGACTACGCCAATATCACCCGTCCTCTAAATGACCTTCTACGCAAGTCAGTAGCATTTAAATGGACCCCAGAAGCAGAAGAAGCTTTCAACACTGTTAAAGACATGTTTGCAAACAGATCTATCCTTCTCACTCCCAATCCTCACAAACCATTCCATGTCGAAACAGATGCTTCTGACTTTGCAATGGGCGGTGTTCTATGTCAAACCGATGAAAACGGAGTCACTCGTCCTTGTGCATTCCATTCTAAATCCCTTGGACCTGCAGAACACAACTATCCCACTCCAGACAAAGAACTCCTTGCAATCAAACAAGCTTTTGATGACTGGCGCCACTACCTATTGGGATCACCACATATAGTAACTGTGCACAGTGATCACAACAATCTCCGTTTTTGGCAAGATTCGCAGAAGCTGTCACGTCGTCAAGCTTGCACATGGGCTGAACTGCAGAAATACAACTTTGTGATAAAACACAAACCAGGAAAAGAAATTCCTGCTGCAGATGCACTCTCTAGACAACCAGATCATAACTTTGACTCTGCCGAAGAAAATGTGGACATTGTGGTTTTACCAAACAAGCTATTCTTAAACGCCACTTCAACTGAACCTGCCTTAATTGCTCAAGAACCCACTCTGAAGGAGAAACAACGGCTTCTAGCACAGCATCATGATCACCATTCTGCAGGCCACCCTGGAATAGATGAAACATTAAGATGAATTCAGTTAATAGTGAAATGGCCTGGAATGTGCAATTTCATTACCAACTATGTCAAAGCCTGTCCACAATGCCAACAATTCAAGATTGATTGGAATCCTGCAAAACCTCCATTCCAACCACTTCCTCCATCCGAATCTATGCGTGTTTTTGGTGATATTGCTATGGACTTAATCACCGATCTCCCTCCCTGCGGAAAATTTGATTCTATATTATCTGTGATAGATCGCGGATTATCGAAGGGGATAATACTCTGTCCAACATCGAAAACCTGCACTTTTGCCGATATCTCTAAACTCCTGATCGACAATGTCTACAAACGGTTTGGTACCCCCAACACTATTGTCTTAGATCGCGATCCTCGTTTTGCTTCTAAAGCTGCCCAAAGGTTCTTTGAGATGCTCCAGATCAACTGGAAACCTTCTACAGCATACCATCCCCAAACAGATAGTGCAACAGAATGAGCTAATCAAGAGATTGAAACATATCTCTCGATCTACTGCAACAACCAACCGAATGACTGGGTCGGTGCACTTCCACTTCTTGAATTCAGTTACAACTCCCATCCCCATGCTGCCAACAAATGATCACCACTAGAAATTATGACTGGAACAAATCCACCATCCTTCCCCAACGTTATGGAAGAATCTGGTGCACCATCAGTCGATGATCATGTTTGAAAACTTGATCATTTCAGACACAAAGCACTGCTAGCCTATCAATCTGCAGCTAAAGTGATATCTTCTCATGTCAAACGCCCTCATTATCCAACCTATAATGAAGAGGATGAAGTTTATCTAAATGTAAAGAATCTTCCAATCCAATATCAATCATTGAAGATCAAGCTGAAATGTCAAGGTCCCTTCAAGATCCTAAAATGCAAAGGACCTCTGACTTATCAACTTCTTCTACCAACTTTATGGAAGATCTATGATACGTTTCATGTGGCTCTATTGAAACCCGCAGTTCAAAACAAGATCAACCCAAATAAGCCCTCCTCTGAAACCATCCCTGATTTGATAGATAGAGAAGAACACTGGGAAGTCGAAGCAATCATCAATCACAAAAGGAGTAGAAACAAGATGAAGTATTTGATCAAATGGAAGGGATTTCCTGACTCAGAGAATACTTGGGAACCAGAAGAGAATGTTTCAGATTCAGCAAAAGAACTGTTCAGAGAATACCAGAAGAACCATCGCCTTTCACTTAAAAAGACTTCTCCAAAGAAGACACTCTCTACCCCCCCTCGCAGATATAAATGACCCAACAACAAGACTCCACCTCAGGCCCCTCTCCTCTTGAATACTCGCCCTCCTCTCATTCATCTTCCACACTGAGCCTAAGCTCAACCACCAACGACACATTTCTGTCACCAGCAACCACACCCCCTCAAACTGCATCTACAACAGGAGCTATCAATACTCCTCTTGCTCTCAATCCAGCTTTTGATCCTAACCAACTTCAACTGGATGATCCAGAAGTTCAAGTTCTTCTTGATACTGCTATCGAGGATATTCCTCCTCACATTCTCAATCGCCTGCACATTGACACTCTTATTGTTAAAACAAGAGCGTAGTGTGTTAAACATGGGTAGGTACGACTCTGGACTTACTGAGGGTGGTGGTTGTTAGTAGAAAAGGAACTGAAGTATATAATGCAAGAGTACAAGTTTATATACATATTTACAGTGGTCCGTGCGAGAATATACTAGGTCACATGATATCCATCATGAAGATATATTCATCAAGCATGATGCCATACAAGAATGTCATTGTAGAACTAATAATAGTTCAACACTCCCCTGAATACGAACATGGCAGCTATGAAGCGCCTTATGTTGGGACCATATTATTTGAGCGCTTGGCAGTGCTATATGTGGGATTAGAAAACTCCAACCCATAATAGTTATCACAGAAGTATTCAAACTTCACACGTCCGAGATTCTTTGTGAGAAGATCTGCAGGGTTCTCAGTGCCTGGGATAAAATAGAGCTGAACCTTCTTTTCATCAATTACTTGATGAATGAAGTGGAAAATAATATCTATGTGTTTTGATCTCTTTTCGACAGCAGGATTTTGCGCGATAAAGAGAGAGCCCATATTGTCTCCACAAATATCCATTGGTTCATTGTTATGTAAACCAAGTTCAGTCATTAGGCTTCTGATCCAGATGGACTGACGACTACAATCGGAAATAGCCATGTACTCAGCCTCTGTGGACGATAACACAATAGTCTTCTGTGATCGACTAACCCAGGCTACCGGGCAGGATGCAACAGTGGACAGATAACCAGTTTGGGATCTTTGAGTAGAAGGATCACTAGCCCAATCAGAATCACTGTAAGCGATAAAGCCCTCATTACCAGAACCATCAAGCGTCATTCGGTATTCCCGAGTCGCTAAGAGGTATCTGCAAATGTAGAGAGCTCTACGTAAATGTTCTTCCGTAGGGTTATGAGAATGTTGACTAAGCTTAGTCACAGCGAACGAAATGTCTGGACGCGTGCCAATAGCAATGTACAACAGTGATCCGATCACCTGTTGGTACCTAGAACGGATGGAGGAGTTGATCAGCTTATCGTTAGGAACTGGATAGTACCCTTCTGGTAGCGGAGTTCGCGCTGGCTTGGTGTCACGGTCAGAGCCAGTGACTTTAAACCTTTCCAGGATCTTTTCTAAATAAGCACATTGATCAAGATAGATCTTTCGATTAGCTTGATCTCTCCTGATGCGCATACCGAGAAATTCTTTGACTTCTCCAAGGTTGCGGCATTCCCACTTTTTCATAAACTCTCCTTTAAGCTTTTTAAGCAGGGCGGAGTCATTTCCCATAAAAAGTATGTCGTCAACGTACACGACAGCAATGACAAACTTGCCATCTTTTTGACGATAAATATAAATACCGGCATCGGATTCACATCGCTTGAAGCCTAGTTGGTTCATGGAAGATGCCATCTCCTTCCACCAGGCCAAGCCGGCTTGTTTAAGGCCGTACAATGCACGTCGTAACCTCCACACCATATGTTCCTTGCCCTTAAGTTTGAAACCTTCGGGTTGATCCATGTAGATTTCCTCATCCAGTTTGCCATAGAGATATGCTGTCTTTACATCGACAGACTCAATGTCCCAGTCTTCAAGGGCGGCTAACCTGAGCAGGATTTGAGCGGACTCATATCGTACTACTGGAGAAAATAGTTCATCAAAGTCGATGCCCTCGACTTGAGAAAATCCTTTAGCAACTAGTCTAGCACATTTGCAACCGTCACTCTTTTCATTAAAGACCCATCTATTTTTTACAGTTTTCCTTCCTTCCGGAAGTTTCACCAACTCGTAAACTTGTCGCTTTTTCAGCGCATCTAGTTCTTTGAGACAAGCTTTGTGCCAGTGTTTATGTTCCTCCGGATTCAATTTTACAAGATCACAGAATTGCTCAGGAACTGTAGTTGAACTCGCTTTTGCCAATAAAAAGTTCATCAATTCTAACCCCCCTTCCTTAGTAATCCGTTGAATCTTACAATCTGTGTCTTCTTCCATTGCGTCAGGTTGTTGTTCCCTCGCATATTGCCGTGAGGCATCCTCATGTTGTCTGCGTATTTCATCGCGACGTTCTCAGACTTCCTCGGGCAAAATAGGATGTGGATCTGCTTTAGGGCAATCTCGTTGATTTCGGATTCTGAAATCGTGACCACAGAGACGAACTCTCCCCTGAGGTGGTAGAGGTTCATTGTGATTATAGTCTCGTAGGATCTCAGACGGATGTGTTCTCTCCCCATAAACATTACCTTCTCTAAACAGAACAAACTTTTCTCGACCAGAACGGCGAGGTAAAGGTTCAACAGGTCTAGCAGGTCGTTCAGGTGATGGAGAAATGGGACGGGTGGAGTCAGATCGAGGAGCAGAGCTCGGACTCAGGTGACGAATAGGTGATCCGGGATCAGCGTATGATAACGCGTCATCATCATCTTCATCAGTGACTTCCTCAACTGTTGTTTTCCTAGGAGCAGGTTTGCTCAGACCGGGAACAGGAGGTTTTTGAGAAGTAGATGGTCTGGGAATCGGACCTTGCGGTCTAGGTGGTAACGGTGTTCTATCACTGTCGTCTTGTCGAGATGTGTCCATAGGATCATCAGGATAAAGATCAGGTGTAGTATCCTCATCATCTTCATCAGACGCTGGAGGAGGAGGATTTATTTTGGGGTTTTTAGAAGAACCGGAGTCCTTACGTTTTTCGTGATCTGGCTTGCATTTGGGATACCAGCCCTCGTCAAAGATAGCTGTCTTTGCAGTATAAATAACATTTCCTTTTTGATGTCGCATGAATGTGAAATTAGCACCATTATAACCAAGGAAGATCATTAATTCAGATCTGGGAGATAATTTGTCATCCCTTGATTCCTTTGGAATGAAAACGTAAGCTGCACAGCCAAACACGTGAAGCTCAGATAAATCTGGCTTTTTCCCGGTTACCATTTCTATGGGAGTTTTCCATTCAAGACGTTTGATGGGAGTTCGATTATAACAATGAACTGCTGTGTTAAGGGCAAATTCCCACCAAGAATCTGGTAAGCATGCAGTAAGTCGCATGGCCTGCGCCTTTTCCTGAAGTGTGCGGTTCAGTCTTTCTGCTCTATCGTTCTGCTGGTGTATATGTGGTGCAGACGTCTCGTGCACTATCCCTTTTGAGTGAAGGAATTCCTCAAATTGTTTAGAGACATATTCACCACCATTGTCTGTCCGGATACGCTTAATCGTTTTACCGAATTGTTTTTCCTCAAAGGCACAAAATCTTTCAAGTGCCGCAAAGGCATCAGATTTGGCTCGTAAAAGGAGGATCCAGGCATGGCTAGAATGTTAGGTTTTTCCCAGATATCTCCTTATCTTATCCATCTTTCCTAATTACTCCACTTATCTTATCCTGATGTTCTGGACTCTTTCATAATGTTCTTTTCCCTTATTATGTTACTTACATATTCCCTTTGTGTGCTGGCAAGGGTCCTTATTGTTCTCCCCTTTTGGTTGTTCTTTGTTCTGGTAGATATATAAGTCCCTCATGTCTTAGCCAAACTATCCAATCAATTCCCTTCTTTCTGTGTCTGTGTCTGTGTCTGAGCTTTATTCTCTCTCATTACTCCTCACATTCTCTTCACTACTCTCTACCATTCTGACATAGAATAGTCATCATAGAACATCATTGCCCACTTGTACTTGTGATACGAGGCAACGGGGAATTCTAGAAGATCACTGTGGATCAATTCTAAAAATGACTTCGCTCGTGTCGAAGAAGGACGATGTGCATCATCAGACATTTTGCCACGAGCACAACCATCACATACTTGACGGGAGATAGGAATGTCAAACTCGGGTACTTTTTGTCAGGAATGCTCTAGACAGTCCCCAAGGTCAGTACTTATTGTTGGTTGAGGTTAGAAGAGTTGTGGTTGGATATTCTCTTTAGAGTTCTGGACTTGTAGATTGTTTCCGCTTTCTGTGACATCACAATGTCACGTCACACATTACTGAAGCGTCCTGCAGACACATGAAGACTCTCTAGTCTAATACAAGTGTCTGCAGTGTTTGTGTTATATCTCAGTCATTTCTCAACCATTTCCTTCCATTCCTTCGTCATCGTGCTCGTCTCGTCGTCCTCTACGATCCTGCGCTTACACTTTTTCCGAGTGTTTTGGGAGTTGTCGCAATACTTCCTTTCCAGGATGCGCCAATTGACGGTGCCAAAGATCATAAACAGAGAGTTTCGATGCGCAATAAGATAGCACCTGGTTTGCAGTATAGTGACGCACCAACCTAGTGTGAACATGGTGGAGGGCATCTTCCATAACTTTAAACGTTGTGATGCGTGATGCATGCATGAATAATTTTCCGTTTGAACAAAATATGTTGGTTCTCTTTAAATTTGACTCACTCCTCATTCCTTGCAGCCATAAGGCGCCAGGTGAAATGATTCTAGTGGAGAGAGACTCTAAATAATAGACCGGATACAGTGGAGTCGTTCTAGTGACTCCGTCTACTTCGTGTTGGAAGAGAACTTTCCCATGACCTTTTATGGTTATGAGGTTGTTGCTGGCGTCTCTGACACCTCCAAATTCTCCATTCTCTAACTCGATAAAGTCAGCTATATGCGGTGTGCAATTAAAGCTAGCGCCTGAATCAAGGAGCCAAATAGCAGACTCTCTAGCATAATTAGGTTTACTTTTGTCTTCACAGAAGTTGCATAAGCAATCATCAAGATGATTCGACGATTCATCACTATTCTTAGGATCTTTTAAATATTTCGTCGGTAAGATAAAACGATCACAAGTAGAAACAGGAGAAGGGATCATATTCAAAACGGGAGTACAAACAGTAGTAGATGTAAAAAGAGAACTCGTAATAGTCCGACTAATGTCCGGCAGTCCGATATGGCGCTCTAGAACATGGGGTCTGATGGAGCCATTGGTTCGTCTCCCCAAGCTTGCTTGGGGGCATCTCTGTAAGTTCCATTTAGTAATGAAGAATTCTTGAGAGAAGAAAGGAACGTACTCATTATACCATCCATCATCGACCTCGTAGTCAGCATCTGCGTCGAAGTCCGGATCATTCATATAGGCATCAGCCTCAGTGATCGCATCGGGAACATCGGAAGGTGGGACATAAGAAGGAGACTGAGATCGACACGTGGGGGACCCAGGTGTAGAAACTGAAGACAAATCAACTTCCTCTTCAGGAAGGATTGTAGCAACCATCGCATCAAGGGATGGTGGAGGTGACGGGGGAGAGGGTTCAGCCGGGCCGAAGCCAAGGCGAGCACCCATCCTTTCGAAGACCTCTGCCTTCTTTTTCTGGTACCGGGTACGACCGACCAGGTGTCCAACCGGAGGAAGAAGAGTGGCACGAGGAGCAACATAAGGCTTGACTCCGTGCACGATAACTTCATCAGCAGCCTTTTTCAAGGCCACTGCCTTGAGGCAGGGATCAGTAGTCTTCATCCTCTCAACGAGAGAACGAGTGGAGGAAGGTTTGTTAGTGGGAGTCGTAAAAGACTCCAGAACAGCAGGTGACAGGATCATGTCGACATTACCATCTTCTCCTTCGGCTTTGTTTGCCTTGTTGCCTCCACGTTTTCCGCGTTGATGCTTCTTCTTTTTATCCTTATCCCCCCCAGAAGCATCACCGGAACCAGAGTTCTGGTTCTGATTTGGTCTAGAATTAGACCCAGAAGCATTCTGTTGTTGTTGTTGGGGCTGCTGAGGAGCGCCACCAGAGGGTTTAGAATAGGGCTTTGCACCCTTATAGTTTTTAATGCCGGTTGAAGCGGCACGAGAAGCAGAAGCAGCACCACGGGAATCTCGCCATGCACCCATAATTGCATCAGAGACGATCTGAACCATTAGGTTCGAGAGGGAGTTACCATATTGAACGAGTAGGGCAGCACGAGTGGCACTCCATTGAGGAGGAATGCGAGTCATCAACATCAGCGCGCGGAGGATACCGGGGACGTTGATTGGGGGCGAGGCTTGCTCGAGCTGTGTGAAATAATTTCGGAAGGTAGAGATCTCCTTAGAGGGATCATTCACACCAGATAACCGAAAAGAATCTGCAGAAGCATACAGCTCGTAAGCTGCACCTGCCGAGAATGTGCCGTAAACTCGTCTCAGGTGTGTCCAGAGACCATCAGAGGTTGTTTCACCATGCCTAAGCATGTCATCGCTCAATCGGGAATTTAACATCCCAAGAGCAAATGCCTCACAATTATCGAACTTTCGAATTTCATCGACGTTCGTGGGGGGTACCATAGCAGTGGTGCCAGTTGCGGGGGAACCACCAACAGCTGCAAGCCTTGCGGCGCTGCCGTCGATCATTCTCGCTACACACCATCCATCCATGTGGATCATATTGGCAATTGACAAAACACGTGCTTCCCACACTTGGTAGTTAGCAGTGCCTGTGAGAACTGGGATCGAGGGGATCAAAGCAGCCATGAGTGATGTTTGGAGATAAAATTCTACAACAAAACATGTGTCAGATCTATGAACTAAAGCTGCACTACATGCGCTATGTTCTACAGAGCTATGTGCTGCCCGTCTAACCGAGTACGGTAAGGGTATGCATAGAGTACACTGATGGGTCAAACGTCTCAAGTGAGCGGAACTCGGACTTCCCTCACAGGTGAATCCAGCTTCACCCTCGAGCTCAGTGCTGCATGATGAGTAGTACTCATCAAGTGCGCGTCGTGAGTCGTACAGGCTAACCGGGGCCCATAACCTGTTAAAACAAGAGCGTAGCATGTATGCTAAGGTAGGTACGACTTAGACTTACTGAGGGTGGTTGTTGAGGTAGAAAAGAACTTAAGTATATAATGCAACTACTACAAGGTTTATATACATTAATGCAATGGTCCGTGCGAGAACATATTTGAGTCACATGTTCATCTAGCGTAATGCCATTAGAGAATGTCATTATAGAACTAATAATAGTTCAACAGCTAGAGTGCAGTCGTGTAGGAACGTGCATTCAATAAACACTCTGCTGCAATCTCAAGGCCTTTCAACCTAGTGACCGAGAGGTATGGAGACAGAGATGTATAAGGGATACAACAGAAGAGATTAAAGCTTAAGGCTTTAATCGTCTAATACATCGAGTATTTATACTATTCTAGGGATGTACCTAATAATAGCTACTAACTAATTATATCCTAATACTTGTCATTGCTTTATAATCTACTCCATACACAATGCTAGAACTGTCAACAGGAGTAGGTGAGACATCAGGGTCGGGGACTATTTACTCCATATACAATGAAAGATTAGTCAACAGGAGTAAAATGACGAAACAGATAACTAATACTGGAGCTGGGGAAATGCAAACTTCTAAGCATAAGTGGAGTCTCATACTTAGTTCGACGTTAGGTCATAGTGGTGTCATAGTGATGTCACCAGGGAATAGTATGTCAGGTGGAGTCGTCCATGACGGAGTTGTCATTGGGAATAAGTTCGGGGAAGATGGCGAACAAGTCTTCCTCAGTGGTGGTGGTACAGGCCGGTGGTTTGGGTGGACTTGTAACACTAAAAGAATTCAATGCTGCCGCTAAACAGCTTGATCCTCCTCGCCCTGCATTGAAATGGGAAGAGGTAGTTGAGTATACATTTTTATCGGAGTTCAACCTCCTCTCAGACTCGAGGGAGGATATTCGGGAAAGGATCTGGGATCATCCGGCTGCCCGTTCACTTCTGGATAGATATTTCAAGATGCAACAAGCGAGTGAAGAGATAGAATGGGTGGAGATCGAGGCTGCTCGTCTCCTCACTTATATTGAGGACAAGGAACAATATCTTCTTACGATGGAGAATAAGCTCCTGGTTTCTGATCCAGGACTTGCTCATCAAATCCATCTCCAGTGCATTTGGTTTGAACTTGTGAACCACAAACATTGTTTGACCCTGCAGGGAGCTGGACTTGGTTTGACAGAACATAAAAGTGTTGGAATATGACGAAGACGTAAAGTACTGAGGTGAACACCTTAGCTGAGTGTAGGATGCCACAAGCATTGTATTCGGGTGTAAGCGGACAAGGACTACAGGACTTGTATGCGACATATATATACAACAAGTAATTCACATGTGATAACAGAAATAGACGACATGAGAAATAGAACACATGTGATAATGAAAGATTGACAGATGGGAACAACATGAGGAGGACAGGTGACAAACAGTAGCACATGGATATCATAGAGAAGTGATAATGGGAATCAGATCTGCGAGTTTACCCCAATAATAATTCGCTGACAAAAAGTGCAATAACACACATAGCAGGAAGCATGAAACACCATCTCAACAATCAATCAAATGTATCCGGAACCCCTCTTTCCTTGTTTAGCCTGCCAAAAATCCTGAATCCTGAAGAACTTGAAGCTCAACAAGAAGATGAAGACAAAGAAGCAGAAAATGAATTATGTGAAGACTTAGAGACAATTGCCATTATTTCGGCACCAGAGCAATCAGAGCTCCATTTGTCATCTCCTGATGGGTCACTTTGAGGTTCAAGTTTTTGAATGGTAGGATTTCTCGTGGATTTGTTTTATATCATATAACTTGTATGCTGGTGTATTTTTCTTCCAGCAAATCTGGTGTCTCAACTCTCAATACATCCATGATTAAATTATATTGTGTATATAGTCATTATTATAGTTCACTTGTTGGTAACACATTTTAGATTTGACATTACTTAGTTTTACAAATGTTTTTGGTGGCTGGCCTGGAGTACAACAATATAAGAGATGTTTGGAAATGAAGGCCTTGAGAGTGATTCTCAAGTCGGACACTTGTCTAACATTAGAGAAGAGTCATTGATAAATCAAAGAAGCACATACCTTAGACAGTTACCCATGCCAATACAAGTGACATCTTGATGACGTTGAGAATCTGAGAATCCAGTACCCAAGACGCCGTCCCCGCTCAACACTAGACACTGTGAATGATGTTGCAAATCTGAGAATCCAAGAACCAAGACACCATACTCCACCCTGCCTAACAAGCACTTCGAATCCAGATCTGACACAATCCAGTTACCCGACAGCTATCCCATTCTGTACCATACCAGTGTCCTGTTTTTGCTCTCAATAAAGTAAGGGACAGTACCATGAATTAGAAAAAGAAATGCAGAACATGGATAGAAGAACATACCTCTGTCTTTGGGGTTAGCTATAGGACATCTCCACCCTTCTGGCATTCTTGATGGGTATGGAACGACAGCAGTTATATGACTCCCACATTCTTGACAGGTATGAAATGGTGCTATACGACTCCTGCATTCTTGACAGTTATGAAATGGTGCTATACGACTCCTTGGCATTCTTGATGACAGGTACGAAACAGCGTTCTTGGTAGCTATGCAAGTCCCCGGTGTTCTAGGCATCCATCCGGTGACTTTGAAGAGTCTACTTCCACCTTGAAGAGAGCTGCTGTGATTTGTTGGTTCCCAACTGATTTGATAAAAGAAACAAATGGATACTACACCTTGGACTTTGTGAATGTATCCCTGGCTTGGGGACAGTGTACCAGAAATGCAGCTGCAACTTCAATGCTAGTGTTGTGTGTGAGACTTGACAGCTGCCATGCTTGTTACTGACACTTTGACACTGTGAATCTTGTGCCTTGGGGTCCTTGAGAAGAATGGGGCAGGGCGGGGGTGAGGATGTTAGGTTTTTCCCAGATATCTCCTTATCTTATCCATCTTTCCTAATCACTCCACTTATCTTATCCTGATGTTCTGGACTCTTTCATAATGTTCTTTTCCCTTATTATGTTACTTACATATTCCCTTTGTGTGCTGGCAAGGGTCCTTATTGTTCTCCCCTTTTGGTTGTTCTTTGTTCTGGTAGATATATAAGTCCCTCATGTCTTAGCCAAACCATCTAATCAATTCCCTTCTTTCTGTGTCTGTGTCTGTGTCTGAGCTTAACTCTTTCTCAACTTCACTCTCATTCTCAATATCACTCTCTACCATTCTGACAGAGGAGACAGAGTGTTGGAGGTGAGTGTAGAGGTGTCATTGTGTTGTTGAACTCAACAGCATGTGAAAAGTGCCCCAGATGGTTGAATGTTGAATGTTGAACATTTGTTCCATCAACAATAAGCACAAACATAACAATAATATATGTATATTAAATTTTGTGTTTTGTTTTCAAGTTATAGTGGTTTATAATAAATAAAACATGTATATTAACAACCTGGATTGACACCAGGGCTCAAAATGCAAGTGGTGCAACATATTATTACAATACAAAATACAACATTGACATAACATTATAATTGAAATAACATACATTAACATACATACTATGGGATAACAAACATATTTGGAGCGGAACCACAACTTCTTGTCATACCGGAAGTTGAATGTTAAACTCGGAAGGAGTTCTTGATGGAGACTATGCCGGAACACGTTTCGGACCTGACATCAATGATTTGCGACAAATGTGGTTGAATGATGGAGGAACTTTGATGTGGAAACAATGGAACACCGGGATCAATGATCATGACAAATATAACATCATACTAATCAGTGACATTATAGATAAGCATGTTATCTACTATCTACTGGTACTATACACAATGAAAAATTACTGAAGTGCTGGGGTTTTTTGGAGGAATTATTGCAGGACTGAGAATCTACCAGAATTGCCTTGTGTTCAACTGGGTGACAGCTCATATCACCCAGTTGAATACAAGGCCCAATGTGGGAACTACAGGTGATTCGAAAAGCCTCTAGGTACATACAGGAGTAAGCTTTATATACAGGATTCTCTTGTTTGTAACATAAATAAAACAAAACATAACCACAGTAAAGATAAACATATGATCGTTGGATAAGATAACGGGTATAATCACGTGGTAAACAAGAGAAACGCTACAGATATTTACCATAGAATGATACAGCGTGGATGTCACGCGTGTCACGCGTCAATTATATTGGGATTCAGCCCAATTGGACTTACCTGAATTGGATTTCGTGATTTTACTACATTTCCTTCACTTTAAAGCTTTCTTTCACCCATTACCTCTGCTGGTTGACGCAGCCATGTCAAAAGCCGGTTCTACGCGCAGCTCTGTCGCATCAAGACATAGCCACCCACCAACTACCATCGCCAACCTCTCATCTGACTCAGTAGTTGAAAGAGCATCCAACTTCTGTTACGTAGACATTCCTCTCCTTTCAGCAAAACAGAAAGAAAAGTACAAACGTGTACAAGATTCTTCTCTATTGCCAAAGATTGATGAGGTTATTGGAGAGTACGAAAGGGGCGGACGTTTATATTATTATGCTCGGTTCAATGGAGGCATCGCACATCGAGTATGTTCTCGTTATATGCCTCGCGTCTATAAAAAATTAACGCGTTTTATACTCTACAACAGTATACGGCAGATGGATTCTCTGATTATTTTTCGAATTTACTAGTGGTCTACAGTGCGTTGTTTTATTGTCATACAAACCCAGATCATAAACTCCTCACTTAGATGAAAAGAAAGCCAGCGGAAATCTCCCCGAATTTGACCCTAATGCAACCTATATACATCCATTACATCGCGCAGACAGCAAATTTCCTGTTCCAACCAGTCATGCAACGTCTCCTTCGTCTAGTGCTCTTTCAAGTCCACCAGATTCGGATGAAGAATACGACAATGAAAGTGTCGCCTCCACCCGCCGTCGCAGTTCTCTCCACAAAAGAGCTCTTCCATTTAGCCCAAGAAAAACAAGAAGAGTAGTCTTGACGCTACGCAACTCGGATGAAGAAACAGATGATGCGCTTGTAGGAAAGAAGAACCTTCGCCAACTCAGGTTGAAGCCCATATACAAAGATGACGATGAGGATTACGAGTCGGAATATAGCGACGACTACGAATATTCCACACGTCGCAAGTCGAAAGGCAAAGGCAAAGCTGCACCTAAACGCAAAGGTGTTCGTCCAGAGTATGGATCTGTTGGACCTATTGCAGACATTGAATTGGACTACTTCTCGGATGATGATGACAAGCCACTTCGCTCTCATCGTTCTATTTGCGAGAAGTGTCATCAAGGACCTGCTCATGAATTAATGGCCGCTTTTACAAAGCGGAAGAATAGGAAAAAGAAGCCAACAAGTGAAGACGAGTTTGACAATGAGGAAGATAGAATTGAGAGGCTTGGTGGTTGGGTGCGATGGTACGTAGTATTCAATTTGGACACAACGTTTCTCTAATTGAATTGTTCGACAGCTTGAAGTGCCCCGTTGCTGCTCATTGGGGCTGTATGGCTCAAACACAACGCGACGAAGTTATGAAAGCTATTCGGGAAAGTGATAATGCCAAATGGAAAGAGGAGGATGACGAGGAGGATTCTCAGGCACCAAGGCGGAAAGAACTGAAAAGAGACGAAACTACTGACTTCATTTGTGGTACGTGAATAGCAATCCCAGCAACTTGTCTCACATCTGACCTAGTTAATAGGCCCTTGTTCTAGAGGTGGTATATGTATGGGATGCATGGAAACTGTCCTTGAACCTATTGTGGACGTACCAGCAAAGACTGGTGAAGATGTTGAAATGACCCCAGCAGATGAGGATAAGACTCCAAAGAAAAAAGAGAAAGTTACACCCGCTCGTGAACTTCTGTATCGTTGCTTGACTTGCAAACGACTTGCACATTACGCTCATCTTCGTCCACCTCCTGATCTTGTCGACGCCGACATTGCCGACATCGCAGCATATTATCAAAAAAATACTTCATGGCTCTGTTCCGATTGTTATTCATATCGATATCCTCTCGACAAAATTATCGCTTGGCGTCCTTATCCTCCTAATGCTGTTGAACCTCCTCGTCCACATAATACTCCTCCTGCATATAAAGACCGTTTACCTCGAGAATACCTTGTCAAATGGCAAGACAGAAGTTACAGACGATTAAATTGGGTTCCACATATGTGGTTGGTTTCTACTAATGGGTCAAAACTAAAGAATTTTTTGAGTGGCGGAACTAAGGTTGATTTGTTAGAGGAACCGGTAGAGGAAGTTATTCAAGATGAGAAGGAGAGAGAGAAAGAGAAAGAGAAAGAAGATGCACCTCCTACTTTTGAAGTTGCTGCTAATGAATCTCGCGATTCTTCTGCTAAACCTGGAACTTCTTCACCGAGGTTACCAAATGATTCGATGCCCGATGCTGAAAAACGGATACCCCCTGCTTGGACGACTGTTGATCGAATATTAGACGTTGTGTTTTGGGCACCAAAACTGAAGAAGAAAGCGAAGGATAAAAGGAAAGGAAAGAAGATTGTTACGAGTGATGACGAGGATGAAGATGATGAGGATGAAAAGATACTTAAGGAAATGAGAGAGTTAATTGGTGAAGAGGGAGATATAACTTCAATATCAGATAGAGAAACAGCTGAAGAATGGGAGGCTAGGACAGGACAGACTATTACTATGGATGAAATCAAGAAGGTTGTATTTGCATTTATCAAATGGGATGATCTAGGTTATGATGAAGGTAAAAAGTTTCATCTCAATAATCGACCTTTAGAATTAGTTCACTGATATCATGACGCGTGTGCGTTGATAGTCAGTTGGGATTCACCACCGGAAGTTGGTGAGAAAGGTTATGAAACATATGAAAATGCCTTCAAGCGATATGTCTTCTCGAGGACTGTGGAGATACCTAAACTTAGCGCAGCACATGCAAAGAAGTTTGATGATCGGGTTAAAGATGAATTTAGGAAAAAATATCTCTTGAAGGATGCTACTAAATTACAATTAGGTCAGGCTCCAGGATTGAAGTTGATGCCTTTCCAAGTGGATGGATTTAATTGGTTAGGTGATAATTGGTGGAATCATCAACATTGTATACTTGCTGATGAGATGGGTCTTGTAAGTGGTTACCTTTTTTATCATTATTCTTGTTTCAATATTAATATTCTCTTACATTAGGGCAAAACCGTTCAAGTCACGGCTTTCCTAGGATATATTGCTTTAAAATGGAATGCCTTACCTGCTTTGGTTGTCGTACCTAATTCGACAATCACAAATTGGGTACGAGAGTTCGAACGTTGGGCACCGAATTTACGTGTTGTTCCATTCTATGGCGAGAAGAAGGCAAGGGATATCATCAAGAAGTATGAGCTCTTCCATGACGCACATCATTCAAGTAATACCTCTGCGAAGTTCCACGTTCTTGTGACTACGTATGAGAGTATTACTGGTAGGGATTTCAATACCGTTTTCAAAAAACAAAATCGTTGGGAAGTGTTGGTTGTTGATGAAGGCCAGAGATGTAATTGTTTATTCTTCTAGGAAGATGTGATCCATTGGCTTACACGTTGTTGATATAGTGAAAAGTGACAGCAGCTTGTTGTTCAGGAAGTTGAATGAGTTGAATACCATTCATCGTCTCATTATGACTGGAGTGAGCAATTTTTTCCTGTTTCGTTTACTTTACCTGGTTGACAATAGAATCCAGACGCCCTTAAACAACAATATCCGAGAGTTGTTTAACCTCATGAACTTCTTGGATTCCAAAGAATGGTCGAATCTTGAGGAACTGGAAAAGGAATACTCCGTCTTAGATGAAGAAAGTATCAAAACGTTGCATACGCGTCTAAGACCATATTTCTTACGGCGGATTAAGAGCGAAGTACTCCAACTTCCGGCTAAAAATGAGGTTATCGTTCCTGTTTCGATGGCTCCCCTTCAGAAGGAGGTCTATAGATCAATTCTCAGTGAGTATCGAGTTCATACTTCAGTTTGGCCCGGTTGAGTGATCCTAGTATTGACTCCGTATTTTTTTTTGTAACAAGGTCACAACCTAGATATTCTTAATGGTCTATCGAATTCTAGGTCCTTCGGTGCCGTGAGTAAAGGAAAACTTAATAATGTCCTCATGCATTTGCGCAAGTGCGTATTACGTCAAGAAGTTTCGTTTTATCGTCACATTGACTCATTCTCATTTTAACTACCCATAGGTGTCTTCAGCATCCATACTTGTACTCTGAGAATATTGAGCCAAAAGGATTATCTGAAAAAGATACCCATGAAAAGCTCATTGATGCAAGTAGCAAACTGAGGTTCTTGAAAGCACTTCTACCTAAACTTAGGGAACGCGGGCACCGCGTGTTGTTGTTCAGTCAGGTGTGTTCAAGTCGTGTTTTTCTAGAGTTAATAGAAGGATGTTACTAATAGGAATCGCTTTACGCTTTTCTCTAAAGTTTGTAATTGCTTTGGATGTGATTGAAGACTTCTTGAACGGAGAAGGCTTCAAGTATTTGCGTCTTGTACGTAATTATGATTTTCTTGTTGGAAAGATTTCATTATTGATTAAATTGATGACGTTTAGGATGGAAGTACGAAAGGAACAGAAAGGCAGAAAGGGATGGATGAATTTAACCGTGCTGGGTCTGACGTTTTCGTCTATCTTTTGACTACTCGTGCTGGTGTAAGCTTCACTTCTATTTGTTATGTTTTTTAAAAACTGATTTTTTTTCTTGCGTCGTTAGGGCGTTGGAATTAATTTATTCGTAAGTTCGAATAGTAGTACATATGCGCTCTTGACTAATGTTTTTGGTTTTAGAGTGCTGATACAGTAATCATTTTCGATCCCGATTTTAATCCCCATCAAGATCTTCAAGTGAGTTTCATTTTTTGAGTATGATCATGATCAAATTCACAAAGAATGTTTCTAGGCAATTGCTCGCGCATATCGTTATGGTCAGAAGAAGACTTGTTTGGTGTTCAAGCTTATGGTCAAGGATTCGGCCGAAGGTGAGGATTGATATACAAACTATAATTTACAATTACTGAAGAAAGACATTTCCCAGAGCGTATTATGCAAATTGGAAAGAAGAAACTCGTACTTGACCATCTTATTGTCCAGAAAATGGATGATGATGAGGCTGGCGCAGGAGAAAATATTCAATCCATTTTGACTTATGGTGCTCAAGCCTTATTTGACGAAGGTCGAAGTACCCGAGATATTGTCTGTGAGTTCCAAGCTACATTTGGATATGAAATCCGGACTAATCAAGGAATTAGATTCGGATCATGATATCTCAAATTTGATTGAGAAAACCGAAGTAGAAGGCGAGGAAGAAGATAAACCCAAAGAAGGCGGGGGTTTCTCATTTGCTAAGATATGGGCTGCGGATAAAGATGCATTGGAAGAAGTTGAAGATAATGATCAGGTCGATTCTTGGGCACAGACGCTACAAATGATTACGGCTGAAAGGGAAAAAGAAGTAATTCTTTCGCAAGCTACTGAACCAGCACGAGGACGTCGCAAAGCTGCCGCATTGGCTAAGGTAGGATTTCATTGTTTTGCCGGTACCGACAAGGAACCTCACATGACTTGTTCTAGACAAAGATGACTGTTGATGAAAGTACAATGGATGTGTTGAATTCAGTCAAGAAAGGAAAGAAAAAGAAGATTTCCAAGTCAAATATTTCTGCTTCTGGTTCAGCTTATAGTGTGTCGGATGGAGAAGAATCTCCTGATGAAAGCGATGGCGATATTGTCATGGGAAATTCTTTACAAGAATTATATGTCGAACAGCCGCGTGTTCACACAGTTGAAAAGTATTCTGCGGAGATTACAATTACCCCTAAACCCAAAGCGCCGGCGAGATCACCGAGTCCAGTATACCCCGAATGCAGTTTATGTGGAGAAAGACACGGCGACGGCTACGGAGAATGTCCAATGACTGATAGTTCTGCTAATCTGGCTGAGTATAGAGAAATGCTTATTCTAAACGCCGGTGATGAAGACTGGAATACCAGAGTAAGCGTAAATTCCGTAAAGCATGGATTATTAAGGCATTACTGATCACCATTTATCAGAGCGAAGCCATCCAGGCAATTGATCAAATACTCTACAAGCGTGGTCATTTGTCACTCATAGCAGGACAACCCTTACATCCGCTAAAAGTAGTACCTCCTCAAATTCAAATTCCAACGATACCCGCTGTGACCAAACAACGAGCACCACAACCACAACCACGTCAGCCTTCCACGGTGGTCACTAACCCCCATCCAGCCGTACCACCACTGCCGCAGCTTAATAATGGAACTCAGCGGCAACCAAATCACACCCCACATGTAACAGGACAGCCGAGACAGGGACCGCCTCTCATAAACAATGCTGTTCCAGTCGCCGGACCCTCGAAGCGACCCTCTTCCCCAATAATGGAACCCAAGAAGAAGAAGAAAAGGACGCATTTACCATCTGACATATGTTGTCAAGTTTGCGGTCTGTCTATGCATCTTTTGAAAGACTGTTCTCTCGTTAAACTGGGATCACAAAGGTATGTGGGCAAGTGCTGGGAAAATAATGAAGCGAGTTACTTATGGCGTTATTATAGCATATCGCACCAAATCCAGCGCTTGGAGGCAGATTCTACCAAGGCTAATGTTGTAGATGTTCTAAGAAAACTTCTGAAAAAAGCAAAGCTGCGCGAAATGTACCAAGAGGTTCCATGAGGCTTTCTATACTCTTTTTTGTTCATTACCCTACTTACACTGCTATTTGTAGCATACTGCGGAGATTAATATAGCCCTAGATCTTATATGGTCCTACTGTGTTCATCGTGCGTTTATAATCCGGCAATAGCCGAGTATTGTGACATGGTGTGTGAGTAAGGTTTACCACAACATTGTACTTCTCTCTCTCCCCTCTCCCTTCATGCAACATTCTGTGGTACCCCCTACGGCGGGACCATATCCTGCCAATACGCTCAAACGGAGTAGATCCGGTGAACCACCCATACCTTCTCATCATGTAATTGAAATTCCCAAACTACCCGACGTTGGTGTCGACTTGATTCTGGAAGTATTTACGCACAAGTCGTTGGGTACATCCGGAATGGCTGACAATTTGCGACTTGCGATACTTGGACAAGTAGTCTTAGATTGTGCTGTTACATTTGCATTACACAAGAGACAACCATTCTTGGACGCCGACGACATGGAGGTGAGTCAGCTGCTACATGATATCCAGGCTCATCATGTTAAATCGTGATGTATGTGTGGCTCTCAGGTCATACGAGCAAGATTACTCAGTGATGATAATATTGCAAATTGGGTAAAATCTTATAATTTGTTGAAGCGAATACGTTGTGTGGTTGAACTCAGGGATAAGTTAAACACACCTGAGGTGTGTGTATTCATTTACCTGCAAGCCACCTGGATTTGAATGCATATTCCTCAATTACAGGAAGCACGAACAGTTTTCAATGCATATGCTGGTGCCATATTCACAGATTGTGGCCAAGATGTTGTGAATAGATGGGTACAACGGCTACTTAGATATCAAGAACAAGAACATATCATGGAGACTCCGCCAGCAAAGAGAATCAAGAACGAGGAGTTCTCGGTTTCCATTGCTACTGGGTCTTCAGCTCCGTCACCCCCGCCACTAGCATCACAATCGCCGCAATCTCAGACTTATTCGCCTACCTCACCATATCTAAATGCACCTCCCGCACAATCATCATATTCACCAATGATTGTACCCGCTGCTGGGCCTGTTAGGCAGATTCCGCCTCACATGAATAAGCCAGCAGTGCCTTCGTACTCACCCGGACAATGGAATACGCTGTTAGAAACCCTGAAGCAATCGCGCTTTATGGTTGGCGCAGAGGCAACGCAACCTCAGCCTCAGCAGCGTGTGCAACCGGTATCGGGTATGAGGGCATACGCGGGTCAAGGCCAGGAGTCATCTTCAAGCATTGCGAGACCGAATCCTTTAGCGCCTGCAACACCTGGGGCGCCTTTTCTCCCCTTGTTTAATCAAACTGCGGCTCAACGTGGTGTTCGTGTGGAATATCCCGCTGCCTTCAGTGGGCCTCAGCATGCTGGGCAGTGGCATGTGCGATGTGTTGGTAAGCCTAGTTTTAGTTGATTCTGAGATCGTGCTCGGCAGGGGTGATTATGCCACCTGCATTTGTCTAACGCGTTCCCGACAGTGAATGGTATTACAAAAGGAGAGGGAACAGGAAATAGTAAGCAGATCGCTAAGGAAGCGGCAGCACGAGAGGCGTATTATAAGATGGGATGGACTTAAAATTAGTTAATTGTTTCATGTTTCTTTTTAGACATTTATTTATTTGTATGAAATGAGCTATTGCTTTGTCAGCGTCAGGTTGCTTCCCGAAAAGCCCTGAATCACCACCGCCTTTCCGAGTGTATATCCCTCCATGGCCGCAACAGCAGACTCCTCGTCCTCGCTGTCCACCCTCGCCTTTCACAACAGGGCAAACCCCATCGACCTCACCCTCGACGACGATGACTCCTCATCCACACAGTATATCTCCCCCAGATCCAAACGCACTACTCTCGACCCAAACCCCATCTGCCCTCCACCGCCTCGCTATCCATCACCATCTCCCCCTTCAACTAACACAAATTCGCATATAGCCATCTTTGATCAATCCTACCCATCATCTTCCTCCACACCGCACATTTCATCTCCCTCTCCCTTTACTACTGCATATCGCCCGCCCTTTGTTGGCCCTAATATCGCTGCAATCATGAACCAGCAGCAACAACTAATGAACCAGCGCCAGCAGCACCCTCAAATCCGTCCGTACCAGCCTATCTATCCTCAGAATAGTTACAACAGCTCTGTCGGCCCCTCTCCTTCTCCAAGTTTTCGGGACTCTGTTCCCCCGTCTTCCTCTTTTCGTTCAGATCGTCAAATAATAGACCTCACGTCCTCGCCCTCTCCTCCTCCATCGTCACTATCTACTCCAGGCCAATATACTCCTCCAGGCCTTGTACCAATGAACCCAAACGACACACCAAAGACGCCCGTTTTCATAGGCCAACTCTCCGTCAATGCTCTTATAATGTACCCAGTCCCTTACACTGAATCCAGAGACCTTGGCGTAGAAGAGTGGGCTATTGTCAAACTGCAGCCTGATCAGAAACCTCCCCAGCTCGGTCATGCCGAGGCAACCATACATATCTGGACTCCATCCTTTAGAACACCAAATGGCGATGCTCAGCCTCCAGAGAGATTTGCGTTTGTAGAACCTAGAGTTGCTAAACATTTGGCACCAATGCTGTCTAAAGGTCTGATTCGTTTCGATGCAAGGATACGTCGAGGTGCTACGGTATGTCCATATCATCGACGTCATGTCTTCCACTTTTCTCAATGGAGTTGTACTAGCTTCCTATAATGCCCCTGCAGCTTCTAGTCTACACACCCAAAGGCAATATCGAAGTTGTCGGAAGCTTCCTAAGACAATGCGACTTGCTGCTAGATCACCCTACCCAGTCATTTGAAGACTGCCGCCGTATCCCTTATCCTTACTTCAATCCCCATAATCCACCTCCCGAGGGTCATAATCGTGCAGTTGTTCTCCATGATCGGCTGTATGCCCCTTCTGCGCAATCAGGGAGGAGTCAGGTTGATGAACTGTTCAAGAATTTGAAAGATGGACTCGAGTTGGCCGAGACGGATCCCAGTGAGTAATCAATACCACGAATGCGGTGTTCAGTGTTTGATATCAATACCTCATTAACCCAAAATAGGCCCTGATGTTGCTACTCATTTATACCCTCACCAAAAGAAAGCTCTTACATTTCTGCTTGACCGTGAAAGAGAGAAACCTGCTGTAGAGGGCAATTTCTCCTCTTTGTGGCGACAGGAAACGAAAAATCATTATCCGGCTTGGGTCAATGTTGTTACCGAAGAGAGTACGAGCGATGAGCCAAAGGAAGCAAAGGGTGCTATTCTTGCTGATGATGTACGTTTGTGCGCGTCTGATTGTTGATTACAGCTGACAATGTTTCTTGTAGATGGGCCTGGGAAAGACTATTACATGCGTGGCGTTAATAGCGGCTACATTGCAATCTGCCAAAGATTTCGTAGCACAACCGTTAGACGCTCCTCAACCACCACCGCCTCTACATGATCGACACTCTCCTCCCTCAGATGACTGGAACACACCCGAACCACCTACTTCGAATAAAGCCAAAGCCAAAGTTGAGAGAGCTCATGAAAGACTGGAAGCCGAATACGTTCGGGCATCCCGAATAAAGGCCCGGAGTCGTGCGACATTGATTATTTGTCCACTGACAACTGTGTCTAATTGGGAAGACCAATTTCGGGAACATTGGCGCGGAGAAGTCACGATCGTGGGTGGGGGCTCTGGAAATGCTTCAGTTAACGCGGCAATATCAAACAGCGCCTCTTCATCTTCAAATAATGGGTCGGCAAATGGCGCCGCTCCCAAGATAGAAGCTGACGAATCAAAGAAACAGGAAACGCCTGCCCGACTAAGACACGGCAATCCGCTTCGAGTATACATCTACCATGGGAACTCACGGCGACCCGATCCAGCGTTTCTAGCTGACTTTGATGCAGTCATTACAACATATGCCACATTGGCGTCCGAGTTCTCAAAACAAAGTAGAACTGCACAAGCTACTAATGAAGAAGCAGAGGATGGCGATGTTTGTAGTGATGGTGGGGCACCTGAGCTCGATGCAAATGGAAATCCGATTATCCGACTCTCGAAACCGAAGAGGGGCACAAAGCGGAAAAAGCAAACTCAAATTTCAAGCGTTGAAGTTTCTAGTGCTTTACAAAGCATTCATTGGTTTAGAGTTCTTCTTGATGAAGCACAGTATGTGTTCTCCCGTTTATTATTACTATCTTAGCGCTCAATGATGAATAGTTCCATCAAAGAAACTGGAACTGTTGGTAGTCGTGCATGTTGCGACCTCTTCGCAGACCGTCGACTGTGTCTCACGGGCACACCGGTTCAGAACAAACTCGACGATATGTTTGCTTTGATCAAGTTCCTTCGGCTGCGCCCATTTGACGATAAAAATATATGGACCAAACACATCAGTGCTCCAGCGAAATTTGGACAACGTGAGGGCGTGCTCAAACTTCGAACAATTATGGCATGCATCACACTTCGGCGGACAAAGGAATCGAAAACACCAGATGGAAAGAAGATTTTATCCTTACCACCACGCTTCGAGGAAACTGTTAGACTTCAATTCAGTCCCGCGGAGCAAGAGATATACCACCAATATTTCGATGAATCCAAGGCGGAATTTGCAGATCTGTCACAGAAGAATCAAGTCATGAAGAACTACGTTGGAATCCTCCAGAAGTTGCTAAGGTTGAGACAGATATGCGACCACCCAGACCTGGTTGCAGTCAAGGGACCAAATGCTGTCGATTCTGGATCATATGAAGAGATTGTGGCGGCTATCTCACAAGAAGGTATCAATGTTGCTCGTGCCAGCGCTATATTCGCCATATTACGAGAAGCTGCTACTACGCAATGTACCGAATGCGGTGGAGAATTGTGTACGGTGAACGACACTTCGCTGGATAATCTAGACAACGATGGCCCTGCACCAAATAAAAGAAGAAAAGGAAAAGGACAATCATCTCGTGCACCGACTCGTGCCAATAGCCCTTCTGGAATCAATGGACCTCGACCTGTCCTAACCCGATGTCAACATTTGTTCTGTCTGGAATGCTACCGATCGTGTATATGTCCTGACTGGCCAAATGTTTCACCGACGATGTATCGTTCATGCTCAGCTTGCCAGACTGAGCTAGCACCTGCGGATGCGGTTGAAATCAGACCCGATTCTGTTGCTGAAACATCTGTGGAGGGTCGGAAAGTCAAGAAGGAGACTCGGGAAGAGAGGCTGAAACGACATGAGACTATGCTACAGGAATTGGAAGCTCAGTTGACTAAGGAGTCGGAAAAAATGACAAAGTATTACCATCAACAAAACCACCGAGTGCAGCAGGAGTACCAGCAGGAGCAAGCCCAATACGAATACACGCAGACCACTCAAGAACAACAAAACGTCCTAGCGGACCAATTACACGATTTCAAGATGGAGTCGACACAGGAGGAAGATATGAAATTGCAAATAGATGCTTTACCAGCACCTGGAATCGATATCAAACAACAAGCAGTGAAGATGCTGCGAAATCGAATTTGTCAACGGTCCAGTAAAATTCAAGCGCTTATGGATCGGTTACTGCCTTATTCACAAGCGAATCCACATTCCCCTAATTACGATCCTTCATCACTTGACCTTCAAATGGTGGATAGTAATGGGAATCACTTGGCTGATACCATCGTGAAAACTGTCGTATTGTAAGCAAATTTCTCACCGTTTGTTTTTACGCAAATGAAACAATCAGCACTTATTAACGCGCTCATTCTATTTTCTTTTGTTCTAGCTCTCAATGGACTAGTATGCTTGACAAGTACGTTTTTTTTTCATTCAGTTTAATATCTCACAAAGCAATGATGGGCTTATAAATCTTCCATTTCTTCTTTTTGACACGTAGAATCGAAGACGCTTTACTTGTTCATAACATCCGTTATGATCGGTTAGATGGAACCATGAAACGAGAAGAACGTTCCCGTGCTATGGATAATTTAAAACTCGACCCCGGCTGTGAAGTTCTTCTTGTCAGTCTTAAAGCTGGAGGTGTCGGTCTTAATTTGACCGCTGCTCAGAGAGTCGTTTTGATGGATCCTTATTGGTGAGTGTTGTCTATTGTTTTATTATATTTAACTTTGTGACACTTTTTTGACTCCCAACATCCATTTTGATAGGAATCCTGCTGTCGAAAGTCAGGCAATAGATCGTATTGTGAGTCATTGGTCCAGCTTTTTAAGGTTCGTGGCTAGATTACTGATGTCTTTTCGAATTATTTAGCATCGACTGGGTCAAACGAAACCCGTTGTATCATTGAAGTTCATCGTCAAGGATTCAATCGAGGAGAAGATGTTGTTAATACAAGCCAAGAAGACCAAGCTAGCAGAAATTACATTAGGAGTGAGAAGCAAATCCGAAATCATGCAACATATATATGTAATACGCTGTTCAGAATGCAAAATGTGCACCTTTCTTCCGCTGGCCAAAGACATAGACTATTGATATATAAAAAAGAGAAGAGTTAGCTACACTCCTTGTTAGGGAAGAAAGAAAACGGATATTTACCAATGAATTGACTGACGAGAAGACCAATAGTAACTCCAGAAGCCAAAGATACCATTCGTATGGCCAATGAAATACCATTGGAATACTGTTGTTCTACGTTATGAAACGCTTGGGTTAAACCACCTCGTTGAGATATACCAGACTTTTTAGTAATTCATCAACACTATATTTACTTCGTTGAGAAGTGGAAATCAATTTACTTACCGGTACCAAGAACAAAACACCGGTGACCATAGAAGTAAAAGCAGTTCCCTGTGAAGAACGAGAATAAATATTGCCAAGTAAACCAATAATAAACGCTCCAGCTGCTGCGACTATCTCTGTTCTTCCAGGTAACCACATAGCAGCCACTTGATTAGGAGAGGAACGAGGATAAGCATAGAATACCATGGCCAAGGTTGATGCCACCAAGACCATGTACTATTTCTGAGGCAGCCTTTTTTGGTTTTATTTGTTTAGTGGATCAGAGTTGTAATTGCGGATTTAGTATGTATAAAAAAGAGTAGCGATGGAACTATCAATCAGCGCCACCATACCAATGATACGCCACACTATACATACCTTTGACGACTTGAAGTGGAATCAAACCACTTGCGGTATCATTTTGATGGATAGCCATACCAATTACACCGCTCACCATGGCGAAAGGAGTGCTAGAGTTGGCAAAGACAAATTGACCGTGATAGTATGAGAAGTTACCAGCCACAGAACTGTTGTAGAAACGAGAACGGGCTTTACTATCGAAGACGAAATAGAAGTCGGAGCCCATGGTCAACCCAAACCCCTGTAAATCATTGTCATCTTAGGTTTTGTTATCACTGCTCTAAATATAGTTAGCACTTACTAGGAAAAGGGTGTATATGACGGCATATACCATCCGCACAGAGCCACAGAAAAGAGACTTTGACATAAGCTCCAAGGCACTAAGCACTAGAACTAGGAGTCAGCGTATAACATGATTTAATGAGAATAAAAACTCACAAACGGTAAAGCCTGGTAGGATCAAAACCACCCCAGCAGAAGATATAGCGCTGTAGCAGAATATATGACCTGGAATACTGCTCAATCCTCGCGCCACAAATGCCACAAAAATGGTGATTGATATCCTTTTTAGTTCAGATCCATTAGATGATGTCGATGTCAAATATCATAATAACTGTTACTCACTCGTAGACATTAGCATACAATGTACTTTTGTTTGCTTTACTCAGTCCCAGATACTGCAAAAAAGCAGCACAAAATCCACTTATAATCATATCCGACGTAGCTCCGCCAAACGACAAGACGCATATAATCGCTGAACAGATGAATGATAAATAGATCCTTGTAGAGAGAGAATAGATGGGAGGCGCTTCCATTAGTTCAATAAGACACGCAATACCAGTCCGGCAACTCATATCATCGTGAAGCACGCAACGATAGATTGTGTGGACTTCTTGTAGACTCGACAAAGCAATACGACCTTTTGCTCGAATGAATTGTGTTCGAACCCTAGCATTATCGAGGAAATAATTGTGTTTTGAGCTAAAATGCATCGCGATAATAACGAGATCAGGGAGATAAATCACTTCTGATTATTTTTAGTATCAGCATGTGTTCTGAGATGAAACGAAGAAAAAACCTTGACGAACGAGTATTGGTGTGTAAAATTGTATCAGCCGCGATTAATTGAGATTCAATCCGATGGGGAGGAGCACCAAATTGGATGAGTGCCTTCGCTAGTGTCATAACAAATTCGCGTCGAATCTCTAAAGCTGTTGCTATTCATGAGCGATAATATACCCAGTTCAAGGAAATGGATAACTGACATTCATAATTTCGTATAATGGGTTCTTCCTCTTCTGATTCTTTGCCCAAGCCGGGAATTAAACTTTTCACCTTTTGTGGATTGAACATCTCCAAAATTCCTGTAGTATGGTCTTCTCCTTTAAGCATACGGGTCACTGCTAAACCAAAATCGGCCCAATTCCTGTGTTGTATCTCTTCTATCTCTTCTTCAGTAGGCCAACGAACAGGTGGTTTACTACGAGCTTGTGATCTTTCCTTCTCATTCGATGAAGCATCAAGTCCCTGACCAAAGTTCCCAAAAGGAAAGAGATTACGAAGACGGGATAATACTCCTCGAAACCGGGAACGCGGTGCTGTCATTACACCAGCAGTTTGTCGCTTATAAGTAATTCTATGTGTATCCTCCGTCTCCAAGAGTTTCTGATCCTCATACTCGGTATTGCCAGCCGTTGGTGAGCGAAGAAAATTAGAATTAGCAGCTAGTCCATGAGGAGAACCCACACCCCTTGAGCCCAAAGTTGGTAAATCATCAATACGGTTGAAAGTTTCATCGCGAAATCCTTGGCCACTACTGCGGTATCCTTCACGCCACAGTTGTTCATAACGACCTTCATAAGCACCAGGACTCTTACCCACAGTTTCCGGAGCATGATCACCAAGACCTTCCAGGTCTTCAAGTGCACAATTTTGATTTGTTGTTCGATTCTGATTCGACCTCTGACCGCCAGCATTACTAACAGCCGCCGTCGGAGTCGCAAACCTACTTCTCAACCCAAGTCTACCACTTCCTGATTTTGCTTCATCGGAATGCCACCTTTCAATATCTTGCGCCACATTGATCTGTAATGGTCTCGGTTGTGGTTTTCTTGGTCTTGGTTGATTTGACCCTTGTTGGCCAGGACCTGATGACGATGCCTCTACAATCGGATGGCCGGTCCTTCTTCCGACTTGGTCATTTTCAACAACACCTTTCATCACCTCTTCTTGATAACCCTGGGCTTTCTAATGTACTTAAACGAGTCGGCAAACGCTAATCGGAGAGCAAAGGCTACACGGATCCGTTTTCTTGTAGTCGTTATTCAATAACCCCACAAACCCTGAAAGTCGCCTATGTAATTGATGCATACAATCAATTTGAAAGCCCCAAACAACCAGAATAGCGTACCTCAAAGTGAAGGGTCTAGGTGATGTACAGCCAGTGTACGACACCCACGAGGAGGTTGAAGGCAGAGAAGAGTCGAGGAACATTACTTAGGCTCTGCCTTTAAGGTGAAACGTACGACGTCATTTCACAATAGACCAATAGCGTAATTAATAGGGTTAATCAACCTCTGCTATCAAAATGAAACGTTGTGAACAAATCAGGTACTCCTGCAAATTCCGTACCAATCAGCTCCTTTTAAGCTGCCAAGTCTTGTATTACACCCGAGGCGAACCTGGAGAACTTGCATTCAGAATAATGTGGGAATGTCACCCATGAATTGGATATATATAAATAGCTATGGCAATGTTACGAAAATGTTAGGTGTAAGGTGTAATCTGGGTGCAACGAAATAGTAGACATGATACAGGTTCCATGGAAAGGGTGAATCGCGAAAGGGGGTAAATCTGTCATGGACACAGAGGCATAAACAATGAAGACGGAAAAAAACATGAGAAAGCATATGGCACATGGAAAGCACAAATAAAACGACAGAGAAAAAGACTTTGCTACTACTACAAGAACTGTTTTACCAAATCTGTGGTTGCGGAGGCATGTAGTCACTCGGAAGTAAAAATGCGTCCATTCCATTCTGGAGGAAGGAGCTGCCTCCTAAGCTCTGATCAGACATCCAGACTGGTAACTGCTCGTTTGCGGTAGTCCTGTAATCCTGGATGATATGCTCAGCATCTGCTGCTCCACCATTATACTGCAAGTATTGATAGTGAGTGGGTATCGGTTGCATATTCCCTTGTGGATGGTGGGAAACTTGATGAGGCTGAACACCATGGGGATGTGGAGGTTGATAATGTTGCGGGTGATGTACTGCCATTCCATGAGCATACCCTTGTGTATCAGCGCCGGGGTATTGAGGCGGCGGGGCTCCATAATGTACAGGGTACTGTTCGGACTGCCTGTGTTGAGGCATTACTACCGCAGAAGATGTACCAGGGGGTACATGTTGTTGATTCTCCTTCGGCATTGACTGTGGAGAATTTGATTGACGCTGACGCTTTTTCGATCTCTTAACCATCACTTGCAAGGTCAAAGCATAACGTTGTCCAGGAACTAACGAAAGTTTATGAATTGGAATTTTCAGAGTTGATTACAAAACTCACTCGCTGCCATTAATTCTGCAAGATTTTCGATCTGACGACGAACCGCGTTTATGTCGGATTCATTAGGGCTATTGAGTTTTATCAATGATGTCATTTATTTCGAATAGTATGCATGACTGACAATAATCTAGACAACCTCAATAGGAAGGATCCCATAAAGGTGGCAGTAGCATGAGTATAGTGAACAGCTAAACAAAACGTGAGCCTAAAAAACTACCCAGGAAAAATTACCATACCATATTTCATGCCCTCTCGGTAAGAAGGAGAATTAAGGGTAATATCTAGGCCCCGTTGGGCAATGCCCATGGATTTGAGTGCCACTTGTCGTTGTTTCATTGGCATCTTTTGGACATCTTCTGGACCATTGATACCTCGCAATGCAGTGGCATTGTGGAACAGTTCCGCGTGATAATGTTGAATTTGCAAGCTTTGTCGGTAGAAGGCTTTGAAGGATTATCACTTGTTATGAAGGGTTGACAGAAGTCCAAATAGTACTTACTAGCGTCTGCATACTTCTGGGAGAAGGCTTGATCCCAGGTAGTATACCAATTCTGGAACTTGATGTTTGCCTCTTTCAAAACTTCGTAGTGTTCATCGAGAACCGGTCCTTCTGTTGGCAGCGCATTCTGGACTTGTTCACGAATGGCCATAAGTTCCACGGTGGATACAAGACGCATATCATCTTCAATTGCCAATGGATGACGCAAGAGGTAACGGCAATCCTTAATACTTTCATCGTCTTTTAATACAGCAGGGCGACCTGTCCCGTAAGATAGTCTAAGGACTGGGTTAGTTGTATGCACGGTATGCGTTAAATGTAACATACTGATGCTCGAACAAGTAAAGGCAAAACCAGGTCCTTGAGGCCACAACAAGTTCTTTATCTGCAACACGATCAATCTGGTTATTCACCATGCGCTGATAGAGTATGGGCCAAGCCTTGTGCATCGCTTTTGAATCTGATCAGCTTGGTACTAGTGACTATATAGTAATTGGACGAACAAAACTCCATGGCCATTCGGACGGCATGACCACCACTTAACCAACCATTATCCGACCACCCGGAAACGAGGACTAGGAGAGTATTCAGTTTTGACGACAATCAGAAGAGTTAATGATACGAACTCATTGCTTGAACGGCTTCACAGCGTAGAACTGGCGCAAATAAAGTTGCACATGATATGGACTGGACCTCCTCCAAGCATCGCAAGTATGTTTCACTTGGAGGACCTGAGAAATTGTTATCAGATACCAACTCATACCAAGAATGAACGATATACCTCCACCATCATGAACTCGAGCAGCTACCATGCAAATGCAATTAACGGCAAAAGGTGAGCGTTCATGTAATGCATCATAGGTATCACTGTTCTTATCAAATACAGGTCTAGACAACGGTTGGTTTGGTGTCAAATATCATGTCACTATCCACATACAAGAATGTGGAACACCCATGGTAGAAGCTGCGAAATTTGATTAGGAAGCTATCATTTAGTAATTTCAGGATGCTCACGTGGCAAAGAGCTCTCGTGCATCGGCCTCTGTGATGATACCTTTGGTAACGACTGCATGTATGGAGAACTATTGTCAGTAAACGCTTAATGAATGGATGCATCATCGCACCATCTTGGAATGTAAGAATTTTATGTCGAATTTTTCTTCTCTTGGTAGGTCTGGAACGCCTAGTATCCCTATCTGGAGAGGTGGTTCTTGCCCGGCTATGTGGTTCGCTACCATCGCCATTTTCCTAATCAGGTCGAGAATAAAGTCACGTAACAAGTCAATGGAACATTCGTAAGAGAGAAGCATCGCTAAAAATACGAACTCCCACCTTCGCAGCGCGTTCGATTGCAACATCAGCCAGTCCTCGTAAAACCTCCCAGGGAGCGACGAGACCGGAGGCGGGTAGTTCGCCGTTTTCATCTTCGTCAATGTCGGAAGAATCAGCACTTGTGACATTAGAAGAAGGTGGAGCAGGTCGTTTAACTCCAGCTGCAGGCTGCTTTGTTAAGCTTCGGTGATCGACACCTTGATATCGAGTAGAGGGCACGTTGCTGGGCTGGGAAGAAGCAGGTGGTCCCATGGCCTGAAGGCTGGAGAAAGGGGGGAGTATTGGTCCTTGATTGTTCATTTGATTATGATAAGATGGCGCATTGGATGAGAAGTTTGCAAAAGATGGAGACTGGTGAGGATCTCCCCCTGGCCCAGACAGAGTCGGGACACTAGTTGACCCTTGATACGCTGGTAGCGATGGACGAGGCTTAGGATAAAACAAAGAACTGAGGACATGTAAAACAATTGAATATATGCCACACTTACGTTTGGGTTATTTGCGGTTGGTGTCGAAACAGCTGGAGAGCTCATGCTTGGTGACTGCTGAAAAGAGGAAGGTGGATATGCCGATGGCGAACGTGCATGATATCCTGTGCCTCGTAGATGGGTAACGAGCTCTGAGAGGACATTCTCAATCCTATTCTGGGTTGTTCTGATTTCGGCGACGTGAGCTTCGAGGCTCTTGATGCGTCTAGTCGGGAATGAAGGTGAGCGTGATGCCTCGAGAAACGATGGGCACCGGATCAACGTACTCGAGACCTGCTTCACCGGTCAAAGTTGCCTCCCGAGAGGGTTTTTCAAAGAGACATTCAAGGCCTGTGTTGCGGCAACGTCTACAGGGCGGATTGTCAGCGCCTTCACAGCGCATCTTCTGCTTTCTGCAGGCATTCTATAGTTTATGTGAGAAAGATAAAGCGCATATATGCATGTTTCAACTGACGCAAGCACCTATTGTTATGGAACATAAGGACCGACAGTGTGTGTGGATATCAAAGAACGTGTACTTACGAGGAACGCGGTTCAAGGTTTTGACGACGGGCTTGACATCCTGTTTATGTGGCTTATCGTCGTCTTCCTGCTTCTTTACTGGTGAGTGGGAGCTTCCTGTCGCAGAATCCATCAGGCAAAGGATGGCGAGTGAGCGAAGCGGAGAAAGATGGGACTCTGGGCAAGGCCCACGATACAAATGGAGGACCCTGATCAGGAGATCGTCCACAAACAACTGCAACTCCAATTGCTATTTCGGTTCCTTCTTCCCGCCTACGGTGACTACTGTTCTTTCCCCCAAACATCCTACAAATTCTGATATCAAATCCATGTGCAGCACTATCACCAGACCACACCAACACCATGTTCATGGCACTCCTCTCCCATCTCCTCTGGTATTCCTATTTCCATTTATCTTTCCATATCCAGTCCTTGACACTTGCGCAGTGCCTGGTTCGTATACTTCCTCCCCAGCTACGCTACCTTCAAGGCCCTCGTCGCAGTACCCACAAAGGAGGCTGATCTCCGCCGCTGGGCTGTCTACTGGTCCGTCATCGGCGTTTTCATCGCCTTTGAGCATGCTGTCGAACGCTTCATTAGCTGGTACGTACACCTGGATATTAATTACGTCTAGTCTGACGCAATAACTAGGTTGCCATTTTATTGGGAGCTAAAGACTGCATTTCTTCTCTATCTCGCTCTGCCACAAACACAGGCAAGTTGCCGATGCACGTTCCGCTATGATGTACATTCTCATCTTTGATTCAGGGCTCCACCTACATCTATGACACTTACGTCCAACCATTCTACGCAAAGCATGAGGCTGACTTGGACGAGGGTATTGTCAAGGTCCAAAAGAATGTCTTGAACTTTGTCCAAACCCGTCTTCAAGCCATCTGGGAGTTTATTCTCAACGCAGCCAATAAACGCCAGGGCACAACCGCAAATGCACCTAACTCCGCAGCAAATGGCGCTGCTGGACCTGCACTTTCCCCAATGCAAGCAGCTATGGGTCTCCTTCAAACTTACGGAGGGCCTATTTTAAACATCATTGGCACTCAAGCTAAAGCAACTTCTACTCCTGTTCAAAATAGCCCTGCCGCCGCCCAAAGGCGTCCATCAGGTTCACCCGCCAAGACCAACCTTTCCACTTCTGCTAGTACAGCCGGGAGCCCTCCCTCTTTCCCACAACCTCAACATTTCTGAGTGTACTTATCATTATTATTACTACTATCACTGTCATTGGATGATATCGTTATTTCGGACATTCTCTCACATCATCAGTCGTTGAGATTTTCCTTATATTTCCCGGACTCTTGCCGCGCATATTTTGGGAAAATCAATCCTTTGTCATTCAATAGATTCCGACTGAATTACATTTCGCAAGTCTTCTTACTTACGCAATTATGGTAACGATGTGGTAAGTAACCTCCTTGGTGACGACCTGTAACGACACTATTTGAGATGCGTGATAAAAGTTGTGTCACCGGCGTTCTACAAATACAACGGTATATCCATCCACACACAATAGCCCACAATCAGACAAGAAATAAAAAATAAAATAAAAAGATACAAGAAAAAGGTAAACGAAAAAAGGGTGAGAACGAAGACGAAAACGTAAAAAGGTATCATCTAATAAGTAAATCACTCCATTCCATCCCATTCTATCCTCGAAGTCTTCTAAAAGAACTCTCCACATCCGCAACACTAAAATCCAAACCATTACCAACACCTTCACCATAACATTGACTGATCCTTTCTTTCCAACCTTCCATCAACTTTATCAATTCTTCTTCACACGTTCTCCAAACTCCTAACAAAACAGTTCTACCAACAACTTCATCAACCTCTTTCTCCTTATCTTTGTCTTTTTCGGAACCAGGTATAGAGTTCAAAGAAGGCGTAGAAGTAGAGGCTTCTATAAAGTGTTTTTCAACACGTTTATACATCGCTTCTATATACTTCCTAATATCTTTATTCGTATATTCCCTTGTAATTTTTCGAAGAGCTGATTTACTGTATGTTGGATTATTAGTAATATCACTTGGTGTTGTTAACGTTCGAAGTAATCTTTCCAATCCCTCGAAGTAGTCCTGTGTGTGTGCGTGCGTTAATTTAAACATGTTAGTTAGCACAATAAAAAGCAAGTACTAACGATAATTTTTCCAAATGGTCTTCTGAACAAAATCTTCACATATGCACTTAAATTCTCATCATACACATCTCTCGCTTTCATTGTAAACCGTCTCACAGATGCAGTCTCCATTTTCGACGTTTCCGAAACGAAATAATGCATATTTTCTAAACCACAAAGAATTACAATTCATCAATAAACCTTTAAACGTCCAAAAAAGAGAGACGAAAAGAACATACCAATAAGAATAACATTAAAATTCATCTGACCTTTATCCTCTTCCTCTCCATCCATCTTGGCCATCAACTTCAACGACTCAAACATCTTATTAACAATCTTTTCATACGCTCCGCTAACACTTGACCTAACTTCCAATCCTAATCCATCCGCATTAACGCTTTGTAGTTGATTTTCAACTCTAGACATATAAGGAGGGAATTGTTTAATAAACGGTGCTATTCCTTTTCGTTTCTTTGATGTGAGTTTCGTTTGTTCAATTGCTTTTAGTTGATCATTCTATTCGGAAAGAAAATTCATTAGAGGTTTTGAAAAGTAAAAAAAAAAACAAGTTTTAGTTTAGAACTTACAATATGCCTATCAAAAACACCCTTTAACCTTGTATGCTGTTTCCCTAACAACCCAATCAAAAACTGATTTCCTTTATCTTCCACCTCCAACATAAACTTTTCCAAAGTTGCAAGCACACCCACAATCTCACTATATTCAAATCCCTCACATTAGTGACTATACCATCCAATGATCCAGAATTGCGATAAAAAAAACTCACATTGCATCCTTCTCCAAAGCTTTATCCAACCAACTCTTAACCTCAGCCGGCAAAAACCCAAAAACCAACTCCATAGCACCTCTAATCAACTTAACCGTAGCCTGACTCAAACTATTCGATCTAGCCGCCTGTCTTCTAAAATAATTATCCAAACCCATATAATCCGCAAAAGTCACCGAAGCATCCGAATTCTGAATTTGCAAAAAATCCACTATAAATTCGTTTTCTTGAAAAATCAAAGGAATAAGTTGTTCCAATATTAATGCGAATACTTCAGATACTCGTAAATTTGATTCGGATGTTGTTGATGAGGATTTTTCTTTTTCACGGTTTCGTGATTCAATTGGTGATCGGATTAATGTTCCTGCTCTACGCATTCCGGAAGTTCCTTTTGATCCTGATTGAGTAGGCGTTGAAGCGAACCCTATTAGTCAAGCGTTTATATTTTTCAGTTATGGGAAATTAGCTCGCTATTTGAAAATCTTACCTTGGTCACCTTCTTCATCACCAGCTTTCTTCACATATCCAAGGTAAGCAGTAAACAATGCTTTAATCTGCGTACTATGTAGTTCACTAGCAGCAGAGAAGTATGCCTATATTACGCCACAGTTAATAAATACAATAAACACAATTAGAAGATTTGAAGTCTTACAGCGCATAGACGTCCATAGATACCCTCATCCATCTCTTTTAGGTACAACATCAATCCGCAATACCTTCCAAGGTATTCCTCCAGATCGCCATGTAATACAATAGTAGGTTTCTGCTTCTTTCCTTTACCTACCTTCGTCAATCCACTACTCTCACCCAACAATAACTTGCCCTATAGGAAGATTAAATTAAATCGGTTGTTAGGGTACAATCAGAAATAAACAATGAAAAGAAGTCATACATACTTGTGCACTAAACATGATTGATAAAAAGTCGTACATCCGTTTACAAAATTGGGCATTGTGTGTCCGATATTCTTGTAACCGTTCCATCGTAGCAGCCATATCTAAAGATAGGAGAATAAGATGATTTAATATACAAAATACAACAAACATGATGTACGGTAGTCAAGGAAGCCTTACCAGTATCACGACCAGCTTGTAACGCCTTGTAGAGTTCTGCCGCGGCATGTTCTAAGTTTGTAATGCTTGGCGATTTCTCTAGTGATTCTTGAGTTAGCGTTGTGAGGGTGTTTGAGTCGACCTGTACGGTTTGCTGTGTAGCGACGGTAGGTGATTTTAGTAATTGAAGATGTAAATAGCATATCGCATACCAAGAGATTCTCTAGTTCAGCTAGAAGTGCACGTTGATTCTGTGTTTGTACTTGAAGACCTCTATTTTGTGATTGAATATGAGAGATGTCGTCGTTTACGGCCTATAAGACATGTTGTTAAGAAACGGAGGTAAACGAATTAAATCACATACGTTAAGGTGAATCTTGTACGAAGAAATATAACCATCTAAATTATCAAGCTCGGCCAAAGCATCATCCATGAACTTCATGACCAAACCTATTCGGTCATCTGATTCCAAGAATGAGTGAATATTCGCCTTGTTCCTATTCAGTAGTAAAACATAAACCGGGAAACGATAGTTCACAATACCTTATCCAAGGCCATAAGCTCATCCAACAATCTTGCCTCGATCATGTCTGCAGCACCTCTTGCCATCTTCCTACCTATGACGTCATCGCTAGCCCACTCATATCCCTCGATCATCTCTTCCACGCTAGCTAACGTGTCCTGTGCACTTTCAACTTCATCACCTTCACCTTCTATTCCAAGTGAAACACCGCTACTCAATAGCCGATCTAATGTTTGTTGATTACCGGGATCAAAGAACGAAACTCGTGTATTTGTGTCCTTGCGCGGTATAGTTAGTCCATTGGTATCGTGCAGTTGTGATCTCGCCGCAGAGGGTTTTCTTGATCTAGTGCCTTCAGGCTCTGATGATATATTATTGGTATTCCGACTTCTCTGGGAATCTGTTCTGACGCGGCCATTTGTTTCACTAACACCGTTAGTATCAGGATGTAGATTGATGGTGGGTACTTGTTGACTAGCGTTCGAAGGTCTTCTCCGTGGCTGTAGTGGCTGAGCAGGAGGAAGTGATACATCTGATGTTACACGAGGCCGAGCTGCCGATCCTCTTAGAGGTGAATCCCGGGATCGAACAGATGAGGAGAGGTCTCGGGTTGAGTTGGCAGGAGACGCGGCTCTCGGTATGGGTATTCCATTGTTTCTCGGGAGAGGTGAGGGTATGCTGGTGGAGACAGCGGGATCTGACTCATTTCGGGAAGGTTGAGGGCGGGGCGCTCGTTGAGGCTGTAATCGAAGCGGTTCTGCAGGGGCAGCTTGTAACAATTGAGATAGATAATAAGCTGAGTAGATAGAACGGATGTACTTTGGTTACTATCTGGGTCTTCTATTCCTTCCAAATTTAACGGTGAAGATCCTCCTGTTATCTGGCGAAAAAGACGTATTAATGTGGAAAGAAAAGAGGCCTGATCTAGCGGGCTCTCTGTCTGCCATCTGTAAGTTCTTGAGAGGGTGATGTTGAAGGAGGTCGGCTAGGACGAGATTAGCCTTGGGATACATCTCATTCGGTCGTCAACGTACGCTGAGAGCCTGAAGGCCCCGCAGTTCGGCGAGTCGCCAAGTCTTACCAACAGAGAATGATCCGTTATTGTTCACTTTTGATTTGTGTATGAAGCCAGAGGACCTGGTAGCTTCTACACAATAGATGTGACATTGTGTAGACTGGAATACACTGTCGACCTACGAGAGAGAAGTATGTAGCGAGCCTTTCTCCCCTCTGGGCCAGCATCCTCCCAGATCTTGAGGTGGGCAACGTATGTCTCCTCGAGGGAGCCCTGTGCATTTCTCCTGGAGAATACTGAGGAAATGATGCTCTGTGTAATGTCTGGCATGCAGGGCAGAAAACAAAGTTGCTATGAAAGAACAAGGGAAAACAATACCGGGGATTGCCGAGGTAGAAGAAGGTGGGTGATGTGAGTGGCTATTTCAATCACTTATAACCTACCTCTGCCCGTCTACTAATTCACGTCCCAGTGACCCATTTCTCTCATTTCTTCTTACGAAAAGCGCTAGTCGCTGCACATTCCTTCTTCTTTTCTTCTGCATATGCTCTTCATTATGACCGTTCACGGAGGGCTTCATCTCCTTGCTAAAATCGCTGCAGACGACTACGAATGTTCAAAACCTTCCTCAGCCTTCCAAACAAACCGTCGTATCCACAACCGGTACTCCCCCATCCTCCATAATGTCCATATCAAGAACAACTCTCCCTGCCAAGACAACTTGCTCCTTGACGAGCCCATATCTTCCGGATCAGGCTCAGGCTCAGGCTCATCTACCTCTCATACCTCCGCTCGTGTCACCCGCGGCAGCGCAAGGTCCTCAACCAAGAGAAAGACCCGTAGTCCAACCACTTCTCGCCCGGAACTCGAAACAAAGTTGGAGCTGCGGAAAAAGAGGAAGATACAGCTCGAACGAGCCATGAAGATCAAGTCTCTCGACAATTCTCCCGTCAACGATAGACAGCTCCTCGTGCTAAAAATGGTCTATAATGAAATAACAATGTATCCAAGTGAGTCTTGGATGGTCATCCTTGCCATCATTATCCATAGGTATGCCCATTCCCTCGGCTTGAAGGTCTAGCCTTCATTCAAACCTATCTGCTTAGAGCATTCAAGCAAGTTAAAAATTGGTTTTCCAACGAACGCCAAAAGCGCGGCACTGGAGAGGTCATTCCCGTGGTCACAGAGACGGGGGATAAGCTTCGTATTCGCCCCTCTGCATACCGGCTCATGCCAGACTGGTCCGACGACTTCTTCGAGGAGGTCGTAATGATTCACAACTTTCGCGTCTTATGCCATTCACGAATGCAAGCAGGTCGCCCTCTTTCAGATACAAGTTCCAACTTTGATGGTCACTCATGACGCTCGCTACGTTTTTTATCTTTATTAATTCTCTTTATAATCCCCTAAAAGCCACATAATATTTATTGGCACTAATCCGTAGCGTATAGCATCTCATCTAGTGGTTACTTACTTTACCTCTCATCTTATTTAATACATGTACATTCTTGTACCCAGTCGTTCATTTTGTCTTGTATGATCCGAGCTCCAAATTTTTCTTGTTGTATCCGAATAAATTACGCATGATACATAGATAGTAGCAATCTTGTTTTATATTTCTTGGTTAACTAGCCGCTCATAATGATCTTCCCTTTTCCTTCCTCGTAATCGTCTGAGCAAAGAACGGAAATATCCTTCTCTACTATTGCCGCCCACATGCTCAACTTCTCCGTTCCTCATCATGCGGTACGTTTTCCCTCTCCAAACCACTTCGTCTCCCAGGATGGCCACGCACCATATCGGGAACGCTAGCAACTCTCTAATAGCCCACGCTCCCAAGAAATGCCACAACCGAGAAACTGGTAATCTATGTCCAGCCAATGATTCATACACGTCAAGGTCAAGTATAATCCAAAGGGGGTAATGTATCAGAACTGTCAACCACCATGGTTGACCGAGAAGCTGATGAAAGCTCCAGCTCGCAATGAGTGAAAGCATGATACATTCTGTGAAAGGTTCAAGTATCGTCGCAGCGAATACCATATGTTTTCGCACACGAATCCATCTTACCCTTCGCCAAATATAGTCGGAAAGTGACATGTTTCCAATGGCATTTCTAGCCACATCACATGAGAGTTCGTGTCGGACATCCAATTCATGCCAGAGTGCGCTAGCGATCATATTGTCTTCCGCCATATATTTTCCGAAAACTCGAAGGCCTCGATCATTGGCGGAAGTGTTCGGAGCTGGGGTGGTTGAAGTTGGGGTTTGGGGTTTCAATGTACCGTACAGTTTGTCGACATCAGACTTGTAGTACAAATTTGATTTCCCAACCACACACGATTCCAATGCAACAGTGTTGATGGCGATATACATCTTGGCATGATTGGTGTTTAGAAAAGCTTCTTCAACTCGTGATCCTAGTTGTGGTTCGTTGACAAACGCAAGAGGGACATGGTGAACTAGTGCTATTCGTTTCTTGTTGTTCTTGGAAGGTGGGGTGTGTGTAAGTGCATCGACCGAACGGGCCAGTGTCCCTGGGTCAACCATAACGTTGGAATCGAGAACCCACAGGATATCATAGGCAGCTTTGCGGTATGAACGAACGAGGTTATTGACTTTCGGGTTTACTCCAACAACTTCTTCACCTTTACACCGTAACACATCAAATTTGAAGCAGATAGATCAGCAACGAGGCCAACGAAACAATGTTGAACAGCCTTACCAGTGATAATCTCCGCCTTGACAGTGGGATATTTGGCAATCAAGTCTCTCACCACTCCAAGCGCTTGGTCATTTTCATCTGCTACCGAAAATATCACTTCATATTTTGGGTATTCTTGTGTGAACGTAGACTCGAGATTTTCGTATAAATTCGTATCTAATCCTTTCAAAGGTCGCAAAATAGATACTCCAGGCACCGAAGACGCCGGTGCGCTGGCAAGTGGTGAACGAGGACGGAGCCGATACCGACGCCTCCTGGAAAAAAATTATAAATCATGTTATGTGAGCAGACATACCGAATACGGATGATTTCAACTTACCCCGCCAAGCACCCCACCCCACTAATGACCCATAAAGCCAAGTACCACACAGCTCCGACTACCGCAAGGCAGAAAGTTATTGTTGAGCCATTGTAATCAACCATTAGCAGTTCGGCGTCTAGGAATGGGAAAATAAGGCCGCGTAGTCGCCGTGAAGAATGTGAAGTGTGTTAGACGTGTTATGGGTCCTTGCAGGTGTTGGATTTCCCCGAGATCAAACTGGTATTTCCCACGGCGTATTTACCTACATTACCAGTTCCTTCGAGATAGGGGTAAAGATCCTTTAGCTAAGTGGTATAGCGTGTGATGTCTACTGATATCACTGCATGCGGAATGTCAAAAGCTCTGCATGTGGTAATATCTTGATGCCGCAAGGACAACCGTTCGATTCGGTTAAGGATCGAGTTCAGTCATTAAAGAATCCGAACCCATTTTTCCATCGGATTGCGACATCAGACTTACAAAGCATGAGTGGGGACGTTGGCCTATTCCTGACAAACCACCTTACAAACCCCGTTTCAAGTGAATAATAAAGTAATAGCTACCTAGTAAAAGTTCCGAACGTTTTCCATCCATTGCTACACAAGATGTCTACTCATACAGCAATTGCTACCACTGCTAAAGGCGTTGTCGGTGCCATACAGGTACTAACAGAAAGTCCTGGTGACGACGAGCTCCTGCTCAAAGTTGAATATGCCGCAATGATCCCACCCGATGCATACATTGCTGACTGGGGATTCCTGGTCGAAAAGTACCCGGTCGTGTTGGGTTTCACTGCCGCCGGCACTGTCGCCAAAGTTGGCAGTGATGTCATTGATTTCAAGGTTGGCGATCGGGTAAGCTCTACTCTTTCTTCTCAAGATTGCTCTGTGATGAAATTTACACATGCGTCTTTCAGGTGACCGCATTTGCATATGGTGCTTCAAGAAACAAAGGCTTACAGGAGTATTCTATTCAGCCCAGGACTGTGTGTTCAAAAGTAAGCCTATAAACAGCGATTATACGAAGAATTAGAATTAATATAATCCACGGAAAAATATACCTGACAGCCTTTCCTTTGAAGAGGCTGCTTCAATCTCAGACAACTTCATATGTGCATTTTATACTTTATTCAACCAACTCGGTCTCCCACTCCCTTCCTCATTTCCGTCGACAACACAACCACCTCTCGCTTCCATTCCAATCTTGATTTATGGTGCAGGTGCAACCACAGGCCAGTACATGATTCGTTTACTCCAGCTTGCTGGTTATCGCAAAATCCTCGCTACAGCATCTACCAAGCACCATGAATACCTACGCTCACTTGGTGCTTCTGACCTATTTGACTATAAAAGCCAGAATTTGACCCAAGATATCGCAAAGGCCGTAGGAGGGGACGGCAAGGTTTCTCTGGTAGTCGATTGCATTGCAGCTGAGGGTACCATGAAGATTATTTCCAATTTCGTTAGTTTGACGGGTAAAGTCGCACTATTGTTACCTGTTAAACAAGGTACAACGGTCTATAATGAACACGGTCAAGAGGAACTTTTCTTGGATTTCCCAATTCCCGAAAAATATGTTCCGTTCGAAAAGGGTGTAGAGATGATTGGTGTCAGGACGTTTTTTTATCAAGAGGTGGCTTTTGAAATCTGTTTTCATTTTGGGGGGTTGTCACTAATTTGTTGGTGGTTTCATAGGACAAAGTGTTGAAAGAGACATTGGCACCCAAGATTCTTCCAGAATTATTGGCGAAGAAATTGATTGATCCGATTCATCGACGTATTCTTCTTAGTCAAGGTAGCCTTCTGCAGAGAGTTCAGGAAGGATTGGAGTTGTTCAGGAAGAACAAAGTTAGTGGGGAAAAGGTCATTGTCAAACTTCATTAGACTTGAACAGAATGGTAGAGAGATCAAAAGTATTTTTGCAATCAAAGCCTATGTCATAATTAAAACCCGGTCATGTGACACCGGATCTTGGTTGCGACCATGAATTTGTTCGCTTAACTCTCAATAATTTCTGGTTCTTCCGATTAACCACATACATCCACAACTTGCCCGGTGACCACCTATTTCTCAGAATTAAACTCTAGGAATGATACCTACCAAACGTTCTATCTCTGCGGCTCGGCGTATACCCGCTACTCTCAATCGAACCCCTATAGTTAGTATCAATGGACGAAATGTGAATGCAAGACTGTTATCAACATCCAATACTACTACTACCGCAAACTCCGTGAGGCCAGTGTATCACTCAACACAGGGGAAGAATTTTGAGGGGAGTCGGTATAGGGATATTTCGCACCGAGGATATGCTTCCGAAGCTACCAGTAAGTATTTCTATTGTATTCTTAAAGTAACGAAGTAACCAAATGATATGGGGTAAAAAGCTCAGAACATTGTGAGAAAGCCGCACTTCAACAAGATTCTCATTGCGAACCGGTATGTAGTGGTTTTATCCAATTACGATAATAGGTTTTGATGTGAGATGAAATGCAGTGGAGAAATTGCCTGTCGTGTGATACGAACTGCAAAGAAGTTGGGTATCAAAACTGTTGCTGTATACAGTGAAGTAGACAAGGGTTCTTTACACGTCAAACTGGTGAGTGACTTTTCACACTTTTTGGTTACCTCGATGTATTCTAAGTTTAAGTTTGGTTTAGGCAGATGAGGCATACTGTATTGGACCTGCCCCTTCTTCCGAGAGTTATGTTCGTACCGTGACTATTATAGGTAATGAAGACGAAACTCACCAATGTAATGTAGTTGAGGATGGATAAGATAATTGAAGTATGCCATCGGAGTGGTGCACAGGTATGGCCCCTATTCGTATACTTGTACATTAATAACTCAACATGTTATATCTCCAGGCCGTTCACCCAGGGTACGGATGATTTAGATTTACTATCGAAAGGTTCTATTGGTCTCACCATATCCGTAGTTATGGTTTTTTGAGCGAAAATGCTATCTTCGCGGAAAAGCTTGCCTCGGAAGGACTTGTCTTCATTGGTCCACCAGCTAGTGCCATCGTGTCAATGGGTTCCAAGAGTGAATCCAAAAATATCATGTCTCGTATGTGCATCCTTCACAAAAATTTGATACCCTTCTCATCCTTTGTGCAGAAGCAGGTGTTCCATGCGTTCCGGTTATCATGGTAATAACCAGGACCCCACCTTCCTCTACGAGAAAGCACAGGAGATAGGTAACTCTTCTAGGAAATTTGAAATTGCATCTGCGAAAAATGCTTACATGGAAGTTTAGGTTTCCCGGTTTTAATTAAAGCTATTCATGGTGGTGGCGGAAAGGGTATGCGAACAGTCTCAACGCCTACACAGGAGGCATTCGATGAAGCACTTTCGTCTGCTAAGCGAGAGTCATTGAAGGCATTTGGAAATGATACCGTTCTTATCGAAAAGTATATTGAACGACCTCGACATGTTGAAGTACAAGTGTTTGCGGATACGCTAGGTGGTGTAGTCAGTCTTTGGGAGCGTGATTGCTCCGTGCAGAGGAGAAACCAGAAAATTATCGAGGAGGTGCGGCTAAATTCTATTCCCTTTGTGGTGAGAACTTGTAATTAAATGAGGTATTCTTAGGCTCCCGCACCAGGTCTTACTCCAGAACTGCGCGCTGATTTGAGTGCCAAAGCAGTAGCAGCAGCTAAAGCTGTAAACTACGTTGGTGCCGGAACTGTCGAGTTCATTTTTGATAATGATACCCAAAAATTCTACTTCATGGAAATGTATGTTTTTTTTTTTTTTGATTTATGTTATTTTGGATGACTGACATCATATTTAGGAACACCCGTCTACAAGTCGAACATCCAGTAACCGAGATGGTGACTGGTCTTGACTTGGTGGAATGGCAGCTTGAAGTAGCAGCAGGTAACCCTCTAGCACTTGAACAAGCTTCCATTCCACTTGTTGGACATGCATTTGAAGCACGGATTTACGCTGAGAACCCACGTAACAATTTCCTACCAGATTCGGGTTCACTCCTCTATCTCTCAACACCAGAACCTACCAACATTTTCGCAACACCTTTCGCTCCTATACCCGCTACTGCTTCATCTTCACCGCTGTCAACTCTCGTACCTTCTACCACTGCTTCAGGAAGGGAAATTATACCTTCACTAAGGATTGAACAGGGATTTGCTCAAGGAGCTCAGATTGGTGTATTCTATGACCCTATGATTGCCAAGGTTGTTGTACATGGACGAGATAGGACTGAAGCATTGAGGATGTTAAGGAGAGCATTGGATGAATACCATGTTGTGGGTGTTTCGACAAATGTTGAATTCTTGAGGACACTTGCAGGCAATCCTTCGTTCATTGGGGAGGAACTTGAGACTGGATTCATTCCCGTATGTGATCGATCATTTTGTTCCCGAAGGCCATGAACTCATTGTTTGTTATAGAAACATTTCGATGAGCTATTCCCTCCTGTAGAAGAGCCTAAACCTGAACTATTAGCTCAGGGTGCACTCTATGTTGCTCTTAGAGACCAGAAACCATCTTCATCAGCTACTTCACCTTGGCAATCTCTATCATCAAGACGTTTCGGGGGAGACGTTCATGAACGTTACATTAACTTTCAAACTGAATCTTCTCAAGATTCAATAACAGTTCGAGTTGCACCTTCATCAAAATCTGGTCATTATGATGTTACAGTTACAACTCCAAAGGGTATAACAGAATTTTCATCTGTACCTGCCAATCTTGATAAAACAACAACCTCAACTTCAACAATAACATCAACACTTGATTCTATCCTTTCAAAAACGACTATTATTTCTCAACCACCACCACCAGCTATACCTGCATCCAAATCACCTAATACAATGGAACGTTTTCATATTTTCAATCAAGGAACAAAGACTACACTTACTATTCCTTCACCTAATTGGTTATTATCACTTGGTGGTGATGTACTTAATGCTACAAAAGGAGGTCTTAGAGCACCTATGCCTAGTCTTGTAGTTGAATTGAAAGTTAAAGTTGGAGATAAAGTGGAAAAGGGACAAGCTGTGATTGTTTTGGAAAGTATGAAGACTGAAACGGTTTTGAGAGCTGATACTGCTGGTATTGTTAGAGCTGTTGGATGTAAGAATGGTGAGATGGTTGAAGAGGGAAGGGAACTTGTGGATATTGGAAATGAAGAATTAGAATCGGAATCTTCGGTTTGAGTCGATATAAAGGTACTTCATGAACCCTTCATGGTACTTACAACTAAACAGTGTAAATACCTAACCTTGTCATTAGAAAGGCCTGTATATATTTGATATATCATAACTACGAAGGTATATGGACTATGGATTAAAGAGTCCATCTCTAAGTGAAATGCCAAATTATGTCTATACGTATAAACCTTCATTACTGTCTTCATCTGAATCATGTTCATCGTCAATTCTTGAAGGATTAACCTTTCTACCAGCACTCCATTCTTTGAAAAGGGTTTCTCTTAATTCTCGACCAAGTGCTTGAGCTATTGGAAGTGGAACTGCATTCCCGATTTGGCGGTGCATCTGTACAGAAAATGAAAAGGAAGAAAAAAATGTTTATCAGAAACCTCGAAGAATAAAAAGGTTGTAAGAAATAGTTTATTTTACCACGACAACATTGCCTCTAAACGCTTCAAAAAAGAAATAGTCCGGAAATCCTTGTGCCTTGCAAGTTCACGTACAGTCAACATACGTTTACACTAGAGGGAGAGAGTGTTATATGATAAGAATATTTTTCTATTTTGCTGAGGAGAAAAAAAACGTACATAAGGATGTAAGACTCGACTCTGTTTTGCCATTGGATCGATGTTGGTAACGATAGTAGGGAAACAATTGTTTTTATCTAGACGTCCATAACATCCTGTGCGGTATTGATAGATTGTTTAAAAGTGTAATTGGTATAGTGGGAGTAAATGTACCTGGTTTGTAGTTTAGTCTTGCTATAGATGAAGCAGGATTCATGAATTGCCATTCGCTCAAATCAGCAGTAAGACCTTTTGAATACTGGTAGTAAGAATTTTGAGAACATTCATAAAGAGTATACTGATTCTTACTTCGGTAATCTGCTCCAGGGTCCAGAGGAATGGCAAGCACCCTAAAATAGAGATAGTATTAGGCTAAAAACCGGAAAATTGTCGAGACAGAGACAAAATGCACCTATCAACCTTTCTCGCTTTAACAGTTTTGGTAAAATGTTGTAAATCCGTACAAGGTTTCGCCCTCATCCTCTTTTGATAGGCCGTCTGTGGCGCACAATGATAATCTGCTGATCCTTTATAACCACAACATGCTTCTTTGTGATCACATATTAACGAAGGTATGTCATCCCGTTCTTGCATATATCTTGGTCTTTGTCGAATATTCCGATTATCTGATCCAGGTCGTTTCCTGTTACAATTGGTTTTCTCAAATCAATAACGCCATAACGGAAGAAAGGATAACAACACATAAACCCATAAAAAAAAAAGACTCACCAGTCAAATCTTTGTAAATCACCTATAGCATCCTCAATAGAAACAAACGGATGCGCAGCTGTTCCAGGTGACCAACGTATAGGTCTAACAATATCTCCTGTGGTCAAATTAACTTGTAATTTATGCGATTGTGGGAAATCATGTGTAGGTTGTGGAAGTTCTGGTAATGGAAGTATTTCGTCTGGATTTTCTTTTGTATGAGATAATGTTGCGATAAGGAAAAATCGAACACGACGTTGTGGAGTTCCATAATGTCCTGCTTGAAGTAGACTATATCTAACCTGATAACTATATTATATACTTTGTCAGAAAGCTCCTATAAATTTTTTTAGAAAGTGCTTACTTACTCCATGTCAAGTAGAGCTCGAATTAATAATTTCAATCCGCCCATCGGTATTCCTCCTTCTAATGTATGTCTTCCTGCTTGTTGAGCATTCAGATTATAACTGAGGAAACCGAAACATTTTCCATGTATACGAATTTGGGACGATAAAATTCTACCCAGGAAAGAGCATTAAGCATTAAATTGCTTTTAACGTCATGTGCAGTTCTGAACATGTTTAATCTTGAATGTGTTTGGCTGTAAAAAAAAATGGTCAAGATTAGTTTGATATTTTTATGTAGAGCTGAAATCGTACCAAGGAAAACCAGCTGTGATGACATCAATATCACCAACATTCGGTGGTTCAGGTATAGGTGTTTTATTATCCCAAAGTTGACTCGGTCGTATTATTGCATGTCCCGAATGTTTCTTGATAGCATACTGCAACACAGTATTCACACATTGATTGATTACTTTAGTTTCCGGATTATTACGCCTGGTAGTTATATCGCTTTAGTCTCCTATCTTTTCTGGTGGGGAGTATTGAAATCGTGGTGTTACTTACTGAAACGTTTTCGCAGTGCTAGGACTAATTTCCACAGCATGCGATATTTGCAAACATCGCCCAGTACCTTCATTCAAGCCCAAACTAAAAGCTCCAGTACCACCAAAAATATCCAACACACGTAACGGTTTCTTCTCCATCTCATCTCTAAACCTTCTCATATCATAATACCCTTGAACTGCCTTTTCTGTACACTGTTTACAAATCATCAATTCCCTAGCTGCAATCCTAGTTCTTTGCTCCCAAGAAGTCGGTGTAAGTTTTTTGAAGTGATAACAAATGTAAAAATGATACGGTGATGCGTCAAGCCAATTACTTATAGCAATCCGTTGTCCGAAAGTTTCTCTTGAAATAACCAAACACTTGTTAATAAGATCGGCATATGGTATAGTGGTTGTTTCATCGGTCATAAAGACATGTCTCTACCCAAGATTTTATCAATGAACAACGTCCAAACAACTATAATAATAATAAAAATATTTACGCACCTCATCTTTCAATTCATTCTCAGCACCTCCAACAAACCCTACTAAATCCCAAACCCTTCCCAACTTTCGAACTTGAATAGTAACAGGTTTCCGATTCGACACAATTACCGGATACTGTATATCCAATACCTGTCCTATATGCGCAGGTCCTTTTTCAGAGCGATACAAAACAAAATCAAATACATGATAAGTTTGTCCGCCAAAAACAAGTCCTGTATCCTCATTCTCCTTATTTTTATCCGGATTTGAGTTTTGACTTTGATTTTGATTTTGACCTTGACCTTGATTCCGAGGTTTCTTTTCACGATGACAACTAAGTTTTTCTTCATCTTCATCCATTGCTATGCATGATGGACAATAATCCAACGTAGACCTTATATCACGACGATCATAATCTCCATAACGTTCCAGATGTGTTTGATAATTTTTATCAATGGCAATGAAATTTGCGAAAGTTTTGTCTTGAATAAACCTATATTCCAAAAAAAAAAAAAAAAGTTATGAGCTGCGCGGAAACGATTTTTAGGGGGCTGTGAAGGAAAATAAGAATTACTTTGCATAATATTCATGAGGTTTCACAGTTCCAGTAGGTTTGACTTGTACATCAACTTTTGCAATAATAGCGCCCCAAGGAACAGGATCACATAAATTGCAAAAGAATAATTCTTGAGGATTCGCAAGTTCTTGTAACATCGTTTGTGAACCATGTTCTAACCATTGAAGATGTACGATTTGTTCTTCATTCTTGATATACATGATTCTTCCAAACCTCCATTTAAAAACAAAAAAAAATCAACATATATACCCTACAAACCAAAGAAAAAGAAAATACCAGAAGTAACGTGGAGCAGTCGCATTGTCTGGAAGATGTTTTATATCTTTTGGCCATTCTGGTGGATCCCGTTTTCCATACTTCCCATGAGGTACAATAACAAAGTCACCGACCTATCAAATACACTTCAATTATCGTGACCAACAAAAACAAAACAAAACAAAACAAAAAAACAGCCCAAATACCTGATAAATCTCACCACCAACATAAATCCTCTTCAAATAATTACTCCTCGCATTTATTTTATCTTCTCTTTTCCAATCAGATTCCAACAAACCACCTTTAGCCCTTTCAATCCATTTCCACAACAACCCTCGAACCTTTCTTCTCTGTTTCTCTTCCGCAACTTCATCAATATCAGGTGGAGGTGGACCAACAACTTTAATTCTTTCATGAAAATATCCACGAGCTATTGAAGCAATAAACGGAGTAATATGTGTAATAGTTTGATTTTCAGTCTTTAAAACTCCTATATCAGGATTACCTGTTCCTGCGAATTTAGAACGAAGGAAAGGTATTTGAAGATGATTTCGTTTAATATTTCTTCTACGCAGTTCTGCATTATCAATTTGAGTTCGACGAGGTGGTGCGTTTCTAAGGATATGAGCTATAACTGGGATTTTTCGAATATTTTGATTTGGAAGTGTAGCATCGACTTCATCAATTGCATCTCTAATCAACTCTGCCTAGCATCAATGTGTCAGTGATTTTTATTATTATAATACGTTGTATGATATGTTGAATATTTCGCAAAAGGGAGAGAAACGTACACCAATTGATATATCTTCCTCTTCGAATGGGTTTCCCAAGATATCTCTCGATTTCATTAACATCATGTCCACAAACGTTCTGAAACCCAATTGAGGTCTCTTGATACCATTGGAAATAACAAGTTGTGCGATTCTTCTAGGTCTATAAAAGACTTGATACCATCTCCTATATTGTTGCGCAGGCATTTTGAGCATATACCAAGCATGTGGCGTCTCAATATAAATTGGTCTATCATTACCTTGTTAAAGAAGTGGACAACACAGAATTTGAAAAAAAAAATGTTGCTCACTCATTCAAGTCTGTATATTTCATACTCCACCTTACGACAGGTCCAATCCTCATATATACAGGTTTAATATCTTCATCACCTCTTTCTTCACCATTCAAATCATCATCCTCTTCTATATCAGCTTGATGTGCAACATAATATGGTACAACCCAACCAACAACTTCAAATCTACGATCCACACCATCTTCTTCTTCCAACGATGACAGCGAAACATATTCATTCTTATGTCGAGAATCAAAGACAGTGAAATGAGTAAGAAGTCGAATAGGTTTTTGTTTCTTCTTTTGTTGCTGTTGAATGTTTTCTACTTCAGAATCGGAATCGGAATCAGAGTCGGAATCAGAATCCAATTCATCTTCTCCTTCTAGGAATGTCGTAGCAGTTTCTTTAATTTCATTTGGCTGAGATACATAAAGTTGCGTCGCTGTATAAAAATAAAAAATAACAATCAACATTTCCATTTCCAAAAAAAAAAAACGTCATATACTAAAAGAACTCACGTAGTTCTTCCAACTGTATCCTCTTCCTAGGCTATTCAATAAAATAATTAACCCCTATCATTCAACCACACATAACCAACAAACAAAAAAAATCGAACCACCGAAGAAAAAAAAAAACACTCACCCTTTCATCCACAAACTCTACCTCCTCATCCTCTTCAAAATCCTTAAGACCCTCTTCCTCCGCCACCCTTCTCCTCAACGCCTCTCTTTCTCTCTCTTTCTCTTCAGCCTTTACTTTAGCCTTCATATTCCTCTTTCTCTTATCACCTAATTGACTTGCTAACACACTTTCCAACCTCCTTTTTTCTTGTTCATCCTCTTCTTTCTTCTTACGTTCCTCTTCCTCTTTCTTGACATCATCTGGAAACGAAACCTCAAATGCTGTCGGTCTTGGTCTTCTGGAAGCCATAGTTTTACTTGGTTCCGGAAACAATGTACCGTCTGCCAGCTGTTGGCACTCAAGTCACCCTTTCGTGTGTAATGAGGATGCGCTGTAACTGACAATTATACGTAAGTCAGATTCGAAGACGATCCTTAGTAAACCAAACAAGGCATTATGATCTCACACTTTCACACGGAGACATCTCGTAAGTGTTTCTAATGGAGTTATGTCCATACATAGTAAACGACAACCAGCAGAAGTAGGGTAAATACAAGAGAAAAAACCGATATTGATACGAGGGAATATACTACAGAAAGGACGGCAAGATGAGAGGAAGTAAAAACCGTAGTCAGTGGCAGTGAATAGTTTTGTTTCCGTGCGTGTAAGGTAAAAATGAAATAAGGTGCAATTAAAAACAATTGATTCTGATTTTCATTGATGCTGCATGACCAACTGAGAATCTTGGTAATTCTGATAGCTGGAATCAGTGGTATCACCAACTTGGTGGAAATCTGATTGAAAGCAATGCTCAACAGTCAGTTAAGGTGCAGAAGGGAATTAGACACACCGAGGATTTCACTGTACATCATGACCTTCCATGTGTCAACGGGAAGGTCGGCATCGTTGAAGCTCCAGTCAAATTTATCACCGGCTACAGGCTCGTCCGTAGGATCATGGTAGGGGCCGACGTAAGGGTGTGCGAGGGACTGGGCAGCGTCAATGCGTTTGCGGGGGTCGAAGACAAGCATGCGCTCGAGGAGGTCAAGAGCTTTAGAATGATGAGCAAGTGCGTTAAGAGACAAGATATAAAGGTACCATCTGGGTCAGAGGTTCGCAATTTTTGAGAGAATGGCTGCCTTTGGCGTTTTGGGAGAGATTGGACAAAGCGTAGGGTCTAGATGACGACGATGACGACATGGATCAGATGTTGATAACAAGCAACTTACATTTTCGCTGCAGATGGTTTCAATGACGTCATCAGGCGGAGTCCCAAGAAGTTCGGTGATGATCGAAAACTGGTTGACATCTGTATGGGAAGCTCAGCACACCGTCGTCACAATCCGATACACACCCACGGTCTTTTCCAGGGAACAACGGCTTGCCCTCCAGCATCTCCGCAAAAATACATCCAGTGCTCCAGATATCAACCGCAACATCGTACTTCTGCCATGTCAACATTATCTCCGGTGCACGATAGTACCGTGTAGAAACATATCCAGTCATTTGCGGGTCCTGAATACGTGCCAGTCCAAAGTCACAGATCTGCCCAAATAGTCGTGAGCATAAACAGGGGTTATGCCGAGGATCGTACCTTAAGGTCACAGTTCTCGTTCACTAAAATATTACTTGGTTTCTGCGCGGAACGGGAAGCATAAGCACTTCTCATGCGAATCAGGTGTGGCCACGTACGAGATCACGATGCACAACACCTGCAGAATGCACATATTTAAGTCCACGCTAGAAAAATGGGGTCAATCCAGGTATAGAGAGATCTTGCGCAAGCTACTCACCAGGATTTGGTAAAGGAAGTACTGGATAAATTGCTTCTCTAGAGGCCGCGATGTTAGGAGGCGGTGAAGGTCAGTCCCCAGCAGCTCCGTCACAAAGTACCTGTACAACTTGCATCAGACCTAGTCCAGTAACACAGAAAGTGGACGTACAGATCTTCAAGCGGTGATATAAAGACATCACTGAGACTGATAATCTTGGGAGGCGTGAGTTGGATTGTAGCAGATGTAAATAGAGTCCCTACGTTTTCATGTTGGATATGCTTGAGCAACTTGAGTTCACGATATGTGCGTTTGGAAAGGACAGGAGTGCTGAATGGTTTCATGATCTTCTTGATCGCAACAGACGCGCCCGTGAGTTGATCTTTGGCCGAGCTGTGAAGATTATAATGAGTGTATTGTTGCCAAGGAGCGACTATGCATACCACACTAGCCCAAATGCACCTGTGAGAGTGTGAGTATGGGTAGAGAGGGGAGGTACATGCAGAACAGACTGACCCATGCCCACTGGTTGTAGATCCACATAACGAGTGGTGACCTAGAATATTGGAGTGAGATGGAGTAGCATAGAGGAGTGCTGGAGCATACCTCGAAGGAGGTACCAAAAATGCTGAGTTTGACAAAAGACATGGTGAGTGAAGGGAGAGAAGTGGAGAGAAGTCAAGTCAAGTTGCTTATGTGCTAATGTAATATATCAATTTAGGACTTATCCGGGACTTATCAGAACTATGACGCAATTTTCAACCTTTCTTCCTGTCCTCATGTCCTTCCTTCGCCAGGCTCTCAGGCTCAACTCCCGCCTCCAAGCCCGTCGGTTTGCTTCCACTGCCCCAGAGAAGAAACCCTCCAATTTACCCAACTATCTCATCGGTGCTGGTGCTGTCAGTGCGGGCGCTTATTTCTACCTCGAGTGGTTTGCCCCGACCCCGAAGCCCAAGCAGGAAAGAGCCCTCTTGACCCGGACAACTGGAGGGACTTTAAACTCAAAAAGGTCATTCCCTACAACCACAACACGGCCCAGTCAGTCATTCCATCTAATTTCGGAGATTACCGCTTCCTCAATACGTATTTAGATTTGTCTTCGAACTTCCCAATAACGAGGCCTCTCTCATCCCAGTTGCATCCTGTTTGGTCATCAAGGCATCCGACCCAGAGATTCTCCTGAATGACAAGGGCAAACCCATTATTCGTCCTTACACTGCAATTTCTCCCCCTGACCAACCTGGAGAGCTCACCTTGCTCGTGAAGAAATACGAGGAAGGAAATGCCTCCAAGTATATCCATGGCCTCAAGGTACGCCTGTTATTCGGATTCTATACGGACACTAGTCTCACTCTTCCGTGCAGGAGGGAGATACCCTCTCTTTCAAGGGACCTATGTCAAGTTCTCTTACAAGGGTACCTATCATCTTCTCTATTTCCTAATTCCTAATTCACTCAAATTATTTAATAGAGAATGAATTCGATCAGGTCGCCCTCATTGGTGGCGGTAGTGGAATGTGAGTTCTCAATTTCCTCAAGGCCAACTTCCATTTCTGAAGTATTAACAGTACCCCCCTCTATCAAATCTTGGAACACGCGCTTGGATCTTCAACCAATAAAACCAAATTCACCCTACTCTTCTCCAATGTAACAGAAAAGGACATTCTTCTCCGGGAGGAACTTGATGCTCTGAAGAAGAAACACCCTAATACACTTGACCTTGTGTATCTCGTGGACCAACCCTCAGAGGGATGGACAGGTATGTGAATATCTACATTCTTTTTTGTGACACCGAGTAGCTTACACCATTAAAAATAGGACCTAGTGGTTACATTTCCGCTGACGTGATCAAGAAATACGTTGCACCTGCTGGTTTGAAAGACAAGGTCAAGGTTTTCATATGTGGACCTCCTGGACAAGTTGCTGCTGTTGCCGGAAAGAAGGCTGGAATGAAGCAGGGTGAAGTTGGTGGTATTTTGAAGGAGTTGGGATATACGGAGGATCAGGTAATTGGTTTTTTAGATGAAACCCAATCTTTGTTATACTGATTATTTTATTTTTTTCGTGATTAGGTTTTCAAGTTCTAGATATACTTAGAATAGATGTACTAGATGTCTTTACTAACTATTAACTACTAACTTTTTTTTAGGATTAATTTAGTAGATCTGACTGACCCACTTGACTATATACCGACGTGCACATCTATCCGTACGTTTAAGTAGTAGTATTTAGAACATTGTTTCGGGGAATTCCATCTCATGTAAAACCAAAAATCCAATACATAGAGAAATCTGCAATACTTACATTTCAATTTCAAAAAAGTAAATGAAAAAAAGTGGCGGCCGCCGAAGAGATGATCGATGAGTCTTTCTACCGCTTTTGCACATGCTTTTTTTCTTTCTTTCTTTCATTTTTTTTTTTGGCTCCCCTTTGGGTTTTTTTTAACCGTTCATTTTTACTCAAAGCTTGAAGTTTTGGAGAGTGGGTCGGACAAATGACGACGGTGATGACGATGTATCAATAATAATTAAATAGTTCCGTTAAGGTTTTTTTTGTTTGAATGGGACAGTGGGGGAATACTACTTTATAGATCCCGTTAATTTTGGATTATGGGGTCACTTATTGTTTTATGAATTCTAGAACTTTAATAATTCCGAGTCATAAGAAACGACTTCTTGTGTCTATGTGGACCGGGATTTCGAACTCGCGCTCCTTGAGTGTGACGCTTGCGTCACACGGTTAAGGAGGTTTGGGCGTTAATGTTACGATCGGGTTAGTCACTGATACGGAATGGATGACCCACTCTCGTGACTCGCCGTGACATCCAAGGAGCGCAGGTTCACTATCCTGTGGACCGTGGACGAATGGATCGGATACATTAACCTTGAAGCTCAGCTTCTTTTAATATACCGCAAAAAATAACAACCACCACCTTTCTTTCGTTATGTGATACATGGTTACCGCGGCTTAAAAGCCCAACGACACAATGCATCTCCTTCTCACAGATATTAATGCTACATAACTGCCATTACAGTTACTACTAACTAAGTACTCGATCGGAATTAATATTGAAGTCAACGTGACGATAAATTGTTAATTATGATGTAATTAACAATTTTTTGCTAGAGTCCAAGAGAGTTGGCCATTTAATTTATTTTGGACCCCAACAAGCATCCAAAACGAAGGTTCAACACTTTCAACCCCCCTTTTTTTTTTTTTTTGTTTCAATCCATAAGTTGAACCTCAACCACATTAGTTTCCAAAAAAGGGCTAGGACCAGCCTTAAGTAAAACATCGTAAGTATCACGTACAACGACCCGGTAAAGAAAGAAAGAAAAAGAGGAAACATAGAACAAAAGCCAAATAAATAAAATAAAATAAAATAAATAAAAAAGACTCGAACATAAACATAGACATGGACGTACCCCAATTAAATGAAACCTAGTACTAACAATCTCAGCTCTTCCATTTTCCATAAACTCTAAATCCGGAATTGTAACAGTAAAATTTTGATAAGGTCTTCCAGGTTGTTCATGAATTTGTGGATTATAATCCCCATTGTATAGTATCGTTCCAAGTTGTTGAGTTTCATTTGGACATGGGGAGGAAGGACAAGAAAGGAATGAAAGTACAAGTCCTACTTCTCGAGATCCTTGTAAACTGTTCTTTTTTTTTTTTTGGGTGTATGTGTGATTAGTTATGATGGTGTGTATGTAGGGAGGACCAAGTTGAGATTCGAGGTTGGAGGAAGAGTATAACTTACTGGTCGGACGAGTTGTACAGTAACATGTGAACCTTTACGTACTATACTACCTTGACTAGGTTGTTCAATGAAAGCTCGTTGAGCGAATGTAGAAGTAACAAGAGTAAGAATTGGAAGAAGCGAAAAAGTGGTGAGGAATTTCATTTTGTGTGTGTGTGCGTGTGTAAGAGATTCCGAGGGGGAGGGCTCCAACTGCTGGTTGACTTCATCCTTACTTTTCCTTTCCTTTTTATAATAACTCGCCACATGTTCAGGGTTCTAGTCAGGTTCTAGTTCAAATGGTAAATGATAATAATAATGTACGAAAGGACGGGGAAGTTGTCACCGTGAGTTCTATTTTCGGTACGCACTGCGCCCATTGTGTCAAAAGTCATGTTTCAAGATATCTACCACGTCGGTTTTATAACCCCAAGATGTGTGTCAATCGTAACTAGAAAGAGTCGGGACATGGGATAGTTGAAAATTCAAAAGACTCAAACTCTTGCTGGGTACTTGCAACTTGGAGAGTATTGTATTTTGGGTTTGTGCATACATAAACCTTGACTAGAGTTGAATTACCAATAAGAACGCAGAATGGAAGATGTTTCAGGTCGCAACATCGATATCCCGCGCCCAGATTTCCCCTCATCCAAGAAACAAAGAAGAAAAAAATTAGTAGTTTATGATGTCATACGAAGAGTACCAGCTTCCTTGGATCCCCACATTCTCATCCTTTTAATAACTTTAATCTCCTCCTTCAAACAAAATTCCCAAGTTCTATCTTCACCACCTTCACCTGTTTTACCAGATCCATGAGCACGTTCTCCTTTTGTCATTCGATGTTCATATCCTTTCCAAATATCACGATAAAATGGGAATGATCGGAGTTGAACGTATATTGGATTGGGAGGTTTACTACTGGATGTTGGAAGGGGTGGTTTTTTGGCCAGACGCGGGACATCCCTAAAGAGTTAAAAAAAAAAGAAAAATTATCGTTGATGTTTATTGGAAAAGGGGAAGAGATGTACCAGAGTGTATAAGGAGGAACATTTCGTAGTGTGATTAGAATAGTGCCTCGATTAGAATTTAAATTCATTTCGGATTCATCTTCATCTTCATCATCGTCTTCACTTGGTTTTTTCTTCTTAGGTTGTTGAATAACTGGTATAGGTCCATCTTTTAAGAATTTCGAAGCTGAACGAAAGAAATCCAAAAGTAGGACTTGGTTTGAGAGAATATTACGATCTTGGTCTGCTATTCCTTTTCCTAAAAAGCACAATATCAGTATCTCTTCCAAAAAGCAAAGAGTGAAAATGAAAGAGGACAGGAACAGGAACATAATTAAATTACCTGCATGAGGAAAATTCCAAACAATCCTATCCCACTTCCTTCCTTTCAAAACCGAACACTTCTCCAACTTGGTGGCATCAACACCAAACAAAACTTCAACTCCTTTCTCTTTCAACTCTTTCACAATCTCTTTAGATTCAGGATACTTTTCATAGCACTCTTCTTCTGTATCATATGCTGTTGCAGTAATATTACTTGGTGGTAAGTTTTCCAAACCAGAATTCTGACGATCTTGTTGATTTTGTTGTTCTTGGTTATCTTCATCATCTTGTTCATGAGACCGTGATTGAAATTGTGTTTGTGATTGTTGGTTTTGACGAGAATGAGAATGAGAATGGGAATGGATAGAAGGTGGATCAACACAAAGCGCTTTCGTAAATGAAAAATTGCCTTCTCCAATTAAAAGAATATTATCCCAAGGATGAAATGGTATGACAGGTTTTCGTTTTGGTTGTACTGTCGCCTGTCCTTGTCCTTGTCCTTGTCCTCCTTTTCCTACTATCGAATTCAATTTCGAAGAACCAGCTTTGGTTTTGGTTTTGGTTTTGGTATCATGTGAAACTTGAGATTGTTTCTTGCCTTTAAGCTCCGCTACATGTAATGCTTGTTGAGCTTTTTCTTTAGCTTTAAATCTGTGTTGTTGAGTTTTCAAAGCTGCTTTCAATCCTTTACCCATAATTCCTTCCAACAAAAAAAAAATCAATAATAGTAAACAGGTACAAGAGAACGAAGAGAGTATTAAATGATGAAGGGGGTAGTACTTTTACCTATCTCCATCAAACTTGTTTTAACACACAGGGTCCCAAAAGGGGTATCATCCAAATGGAGATAAATATAAGTGCCACGTCCATAATCATCATACAAGCCCACGTCTGAAATCTCTTCTCACTCTCACTCTCACTTACCTCAACTTCATTGTTGTCCAAAATTCTCCCCACCACACTTTCAACAAACACCAAAAACACACTTACAACCCACCCTCCTTCCAAGAAATAAACCAAAACAATGGTACGTTTACCATTTACCCATAATACACTCCTAAACTAATAAAGGGGTCTAAACACCCCAAAACTTATACAGCCTACCGAATTCGAACTACGCAAAAAGAATGAAAAGTTCGCAAGAGATAGTAGAGCAGGAAAGAAACCTACACACCTTTCAAGACAAGAGAAATTAGCAAAACGAAGTCCTGTTAGTCTTTGGGCTCTTGCAGTTGTTTGTTTTGTTGTCATTGGTGGAGGTTAGATAATTCATTTCTGAATCATCTTTTTTTCCTTTATATCTTGGTTATACTGATTTCACTCTATTTTCGTCATTTTATAGTTGTATTTGAGTTGGTTAGGTTAATCTTCCTATGAGCCTGGTCTCTGGAGGGTTTGGAATAACCTACCTATTCTGTTCGTTTCTCCGCTGGAGACTCGAATAAAGCAATTTAAATTTCGTTCTTTCTTCTATGCGTCTCATGTATATCACCTATTGTTTTCTATTCCACTAGTTTCATATCAATTCCAACTTTCTTTTTTCCTTTACTCATTGAAACATTTCGCCCAAGTAAAAAAAAAAAAGCGATATAACATTACAGAAACAATCAAGACAATCAAGACCGGAACAACAAAAATCAAGCACATTAATCATCACCAGCAATACTAGGAGCAGCACTAACACTCATACTCTGAGTTCCACTACCACCACTACCCACACTCTTTCCTTTCTCCTTTTCCAAACCAATCATACCTTCCTCTTTTTCTTCACTCTTCGCCTTAATCTTACTTTGAACATCCCCATCTTCATGAATCTCACCTTCCTCATCACCTTCTTCCATCTGTTCTTGTTGTTGTTCCTGTTCCTGTTCCCGTTCTTGTTCTTCCATAACATCTTTAACATTAACAGAAGTAGCTCTTGATCCAGTACCAGTACCAGAACCAGAACCAATTGAACCACTAGGACCAATATCCATAATTTCCGTTTCAGTATATTCAATACCTTCCATAGCTTCTCCTTCTAATTCTCTTTCATCAATTTTAACTTCATCACCGGCCCAAACTCTCATAGTAGGTTGCCAAACCATAACAACATTATCTTCAGATGTACTTGCTGCAGTCCAATTTTCATCTACACCTGGAGCCCAACAGAAATCTGTAGGACGAGCAGTATGACCTATTATTATAAAGAATTAGAATTTTCATTTTTTTTTTCTCAACGTTTTTTTTTTTTAATAAAAAACATACCACCATGAACGAATAAAAGTTCTGGAGGACCATCTTCTTGATCATCAGGTGTTTGTTCTTGTCCAATAAGTGATAAATCCCAAATATTAACACGTCGATCACTTGAAGCTGACGCAAAGATAGTAGGATTATGTGGTGACCAAGCTAAATGAAGAACTTCATCTGTATGAGCTTCAAATGTATGAAGTTTCTTTGCTGGAACTCGGATATCATGTAACGCAACAGTCTAAAAAAAGATGTTTAGTTTTTTTCTTCTTGTTGGAAATGTAGAAGCGACCAACTTTGTCTGCACTTCCAGTAACTAGTAGGAAATCGTTAGCTGGATTGAATGCGAGAGCTAGGATTTCCCTGTCATGTGCTTGGAATTGAAGTGTTGGTTCATTCGCAGAACGAGTATCCCAGCTGAGCATAAAACAATCAATATAACGAAACAACAACATAAGATGTGAATACCTACAGCATCAACATCTTGTCATCACCAACACTACCAAAGACATGTTCTTTGGTTGAATGCCAATCGACATCCTAAAAGAAACTGATTCAGCGAACATACTAAAACATGAATTGCATTCACATACGCCAACGATAGATGTATGCCCACGGAAAATGTTAGTTGGACCAATGGCAGCTTCTCCTTTCGAATACGAAGACCTCACATCCCTTCAAATCATCCATCAACACGCCTTATTCAACCCCCAAGATTTTCAAACAAGAAAAAACTCACCAATGACAAACAGTCATATCCTCTGAAGCACCCAATACATGACCTTCTTTGACTGGATTCCAGGCTAATCCAAAACCTTCCCTCTGTTGACCAATCAACCTAATATCCGGTTTACAAACCCCTCCTCTTTCAGGTTCACTTGAATGTTTTGTTCTATCAAACACAAACACCTCTCCAGTAACAGCCTTTGTAGCAATAATATCTGGATTCTGAGGCATATATCTAGCACGATTAACTTCACCTTCATGATTTATCCTTTGAATGATTTGAATACGAGGTGTAGGTGGAATAGTATGTCCTCCTAGTTCTCCACGTTCATCATCATAATTGGCTCTATCGAGTTTGTCGGAATCTGAATTAGATGTACCAGTTCGTTTGGGAATTTGGACTTGAGCGATTTGAAGGTAATCTTGAGCTTGTCCTGATGTGTGTGTTCCGAGAAGGAGACGGTGGGTGGTGTATGGTTTGTTTTCGTTTCTGAGTTTGAGTTAGAGTTGAGGGATGGCCGAGATTTTTGGGGTTCAGTGGAAGGTACATACAGCTCTTTATCAGGGAACCATTGGCACGTTAAACTTGGCCAGTCGAGTGCATGTGTAATGACTACGTCGTAGAGATATGGTGCGTTTTTCTTCCTGTAGTGGGTGTTGAGTGACTGTGCAGCTTAGCGATAGCTGCTGCATACCAGATTTTGTATTCCTGAATGGAAATTGAGTAATGGTCAGTAGCCAGAAAAGCCTACGCACTTCGTTTATGATTTTGTTCTCTTCCTCAGCAGCAAGGTCGTCTTCTACTTCTTCTACTTGGGGCTTCATATCAGATCAGACAATGGGACTAAGAGAGAGTAATGCAGCAAAGGAGCTGCTAAAGCACGACGCGACGCGTATTTCCCACGGTTTGTGTGTCTATGTACAACAAGTTCTTAATGACTATCTCGTACTTCAGAATATGTCTATTGCAGATATGCAGCGGGTAGAGGAGGTAGGGATAAATGACCCGAGGACGAATATTATGGAAATTATGTCGACTTTTCCCACTTGGCTATCAGCTTCTCTAGGTCGAAACGGGGATCCTCAGGATCAGTAATGACTGTGTATATGCTACAGTGAGTATGACAGGCATTATATGGACAGAGAGAGACTGACCTGTGGTGTCCTTTGTTGCTTCCTGTTTCTTCTTCCAAGCCTCCTTGGCCTCTGCTACCAAGCGTTCCCTAGTATGCAAAGCATGTTCAATCTGGTGCTTGTCGTTTTCAGCTTGTAGCGACCGGCGGTGGTACCAACCGTAGAAGACGCCAGAGAAAAGAGCAGTGTACCGGACGACCTGTTATGTATAGTTGAATGAACCGAGGGTATGGGAGGGTTGTGACAAGACGTACATTGACTGTTGAGGAGACCATGGTGGGTATAGAGTGGCCTCTGGGCTGTTTGAGAGGGTGTGAACGGTGTGAGTGACGATGAAGGGGTGGATAGCTTACCTTTACTTTTGGAGAGAAGAGTGATGAAAGAGCGCGAGTACGGAGAATTTCGGTAGCTGATTACGTCAGCAAAGATATTGGATTGATGACGTTGAGTTGCAGGATATGGTCTTTAGTATGTTGGGATAATGCGAGAGTAAAATGCGTGGAAATGGAGATTATATTGTGTGACGCCGAGCATGCATGGATCAGCGGAGAGCGGATATACGTATAAGCCACACAGGAAATAAGAACAAGACATAATCTCATGTTCAGAGCCTCGCCCTGGGTCCCATACAACCCTTCTACCATGGACGACGACGTCGACATGGACGCCCCCCTCATATCTACTCTTCCCCAGGAAACAACTCCTCCCCCACAACAGCCCCGCAAGCCAGCTGCCCGAAAGAAGAAGCCTGTTCAACCAACGCCGCCATGGCCCAAACCCCAGGCTCCAACGTCAGAGGACGACGTGGTGGATGAAGGGGAGGACGAGGAAGACCAGCTCATTGATGACGACGACGATGTCCAACCGCCTGTTGTGTCAGCCAGTGTGACCGTATCTGAGGCTGGTTCAAAGAAGAAAGCACCTGCGAAACGCAAGTCGCGTAAAGAAGGAGAGGACGAAGCCAAGAAACGCAAGAAGGAAAAGCTGTCTCATCCGTCTGCCTCGCTCAGCGTTGCAGTAAGCGTCGAGGCGAGCTCGTCGGGCTCTCATGAGGATGCAGTGGACACCGTGGCTGGCACTGAGCCCCAGCAAAAGTCGCCCAAAAAGAAGAGTACCCCACGCAAGAATCCCGCTCCCAAACCGGCCAAACCAAAGCCTACAAAGTACGTCTGCCCCTGCAGTCTTTGACTATTTACTGAGTTTATCTGGCAGACTCAAGAAGATGGTCATTCCCGCTCTCTCATCCGTTATTGCAGATGACGCTATCAGTGTAATGAGCGAAGGAGGTCAGTTCACCAACACTCAAAATTGTTGTTTTAATAATGATTTCTCCATAGGAACTGCTGCCTCTTCTCCAGTTACTGTTCCCCTCGACGGTACCACTCCAGACCCTGAAATACCACCCCCCAGTTCTCCTGCCGCTGTTCCACCAGTACTTGCTGAGGAACCAAACCTTGAGAATGTCCCTTTGCCTATCTATCCCCTCCCCACAAAACCTTTCCCCGTCCAACCACCACCTAAAGTACCCACCGGCTTTGCCCATCTATACCCCTAGACAAGAGTGGTAAAAAGGTCCGGCACTGGCGTACTGCAGTCCGAGAAATTAGAGGCATCGGTGGTGGTCGATGGTTTGCTCGCTCATGGGTAGGCGATAAAGAGTCTGAATACGCAACAGCCGTAGCCGCAAAAGAAGCGGAGAAACCAGAAAAAGCCCCCTATCCTTTCCCCAAACTTGGTTCATCTGTATCTGCACCTCCAGGACGAGGCAGCAAGAAGGGCAAAGGCGCGTCTTCATTGAACGCATCTGCTGCACCTTCCCGTGCTGGATCTGTCTTGCCTGATAGTATCCAGGTGCCTGTAACTAGCACTGTCCGCGCGCCCACAAAGATGCGTATCCAACAGTTACCGCAGGACGTTAGCGAGCCCCAGTCTGACGCCGCTATGGATGTGGATCCTACCCCTGTTGCTGCACCTTCTGAGCCTTAGTATTCCTGGTCTTTTAGTCTACTTACGTCTTTTTCCCCTACTCTGCGTGCTGTTTCTGTATCTTTAGAGTTCATTGTTATCGTTTGTACGGCTACTCGTTATCAATAATATGTCTATTTATTGCCGAAAGACGACAGCGTCACATTGACGTGTGACTTTGACTTTGCTGTGTGTTCTATATTCAAACCCCTTTCTCTACACATACATATACAACACGTATATCATCAAAGTCGTGTTAGAACCTTGATCCTCTTCTTCGGGGATGTCTTCAACTCATGCTGGAGCGCTAGACAAACATAATGCTACAAATGTTACTGGAAAGAGAAATTCGATTCTGGGATTGGGTTCAGTCACTTCTACTAGCAGGACTAGTGAGCGTGGTTAGTTTCGTCTTCTCTTTTGTCGAGAAGAGTGCTCATTTGGTTGATGTTGTTTTCTTTTAATTCTGATAGTGATGATGCAGAATAGTTATGCTTCAGATCCGAAATATAAGAAATATGTTCAACAAGTGGACAAGTGTCTTAATGGATTTGATAATGTTCAGGAATGGGCGGATTGTATTGCGTTTTTGAAGCAACTGTTAAAGGTGTGTAGTATTTCATAACTCTATCAACTTGTAACATTCTTTAATGAATCGTTATTATAATCATTTCAATAGACGTTCCAAACGTATATGCAATTCAAGGAAATTCCGAAAAAGTCGATTGTGGCGAAGAGGTTATCGCAGTGTTTGAATCCGGCTCTGCCTACTGGTGTACATCAACGTGCTTTGGATGTTTATTCTCATATCTTGGTTGTTTGTGGGGTACGTTCTATATGTTTGAATTTCTTACTATGCTCGACATGCCTTCTGATTCGTTAAATTATGTTATAATAGTCAGAAGGGTTGAAACAGGATTTAGCAATTTGGTCATCCGGATTGTTTCCTTTCTTTGAATATGCTGCTACTTCTGTCAAGGTATGTGTGTATATTAGCTGGATGAGATTTTTATGGATTCGTACTGAAACAAATCAAATGCTCAGCCTACACTTCTCAGTATCTTCGATACATATTATCTCCCACTACAAAGTGATTTACGACCAGTTATGAAATCATTCATTTTAGCTTTACTTCCCGGTTTAGAAGAAGAAACAGGGGAATATTTCGAAAAGGTAAACCTTAATCATTGATTTCTGTTTCTGCAAAATACTAAACTTATTGGAACGGAAAAATTGCAATAGGTTTTGGCTTTATTGGACAAATTGTCTGGAACAGTATCTCATTCGTTTTTCTTCCAAAACATTTGGCTTGTCATGCTGACTACACCATCTGCTCGTGGAACTTCACTCAATTTCTTGGCTAGAAGATTACCTCGTATGAATGCTGATGAAGGTAAAAAAAGTCTATCCCACTTTCTCCGCCCTTACGTTTCTTTACTAATTTAAATCTATCTATTATCATTCATTTTTTTCTAGATCTAACACCGATAGTAGGAAGAGATATTGGTTTAATGATACGTGCATTTTCAGCAGCACTTGAAGATGAAAATCTACTAGTACGAAGAAGTGCTTTGGATATTTTATTACAATCCATTAGAATTGATGGATTTTCGGTGAAGAAAGCACATGAAGAGGATAAATCTATTTTAATGAAAGCAGCTACTAGTGTGGTTTTGAGAAGGGATTTGTCTTTGAACAGGAGGTTGTATACTTGGTTACTTGGTCAAGAAGAGAAAAGTGAGGTTATGGTGGAGTTTTTGAAAAAGAATGCGTTGGATTTGTTGTGTTCGACTTTAAAGGTGAGTTGTCTTTTCCTTTTCGTTTTTCCCCTTTATGTGTATGTGCATTCTTGTTGAATTCATGGATTATTGATGTTTCATATAAGGCGGAAATGATTTCACCTTCTGGAGAGTATATGGAATCGAGACCGTTCAAGATTTTTATTTCGTTGTTGGATAAATGGGAAATTGGAGCTCCGTTGACAGAGGCTTTGGTTTATGATGCTTTTAAAGCTGTTAAGACGTTGATGGAAAGTCCAGTGGAAAGTAGAGAAGATGTAAGTCTCACTCGTAATATCATCTGTAAAGGCATAAACTTATGCAATTGTAGGTGTCAACTACGGCTAGTACACTTTATGAAGCTGTGGAACCTCAGATTCTATGGAAATATTTGTTGACGGGAGTAACTAAGGGGCTTTGGGGAGAGGGTAATGAAATTGAGGTGTGTTTTATTTTTTTGATATGTTGGGAGTTTAGATTATTTTGGGGGCTGAATGGTAGGGCTTTTTTTTTGTAGGCGATTGAACTCGTTCGATTCATTCTACGATCATTCCCACAAGACGAAGAGATTCAAACACTTCATCTTCCTGTTATTTTTGCAGGTTTAGTTGATATCGTCAACGTAAGTATCCACCCCCCCCCCCTTTACATTCCTTACTAAAACTCAAAAAAAAAACATTATTTTATTGTAGCTACAAATCCAAAATGATCCAACAAAAGCTTCTCAAAAGGCTTTTCAACATACAATGTTACTACTCGAAGAACTTCACAATTCAATACCTCAAATAGCACTCATGGGACGACCACAGATAAACAATAAAACTACCAATGAACAAAGACCATACGAATTCGCATACACCTTTTTTCAAATATCAATATCCTCTATTCACCCTAACCCAATCCTGAATCCACCGAAACAATCACCCCAATCACTCCACCTATAGGAACATTCTTAATCCCATTCTGTTCCGTTTTCGAAAGTCTTGTTTCAACTTTATCAATTTGTGCGAAAACGATTAAGAATGATAGATATGTGGGAGAAGTTTATGGTCAATTATTGGGATTGATGAATGATTTGGTTGGGAGTTGGGTAAGGAACATGATGTGAATGTTGAATGGGAACCTAAAGTTTGGCTTGAAACGGTATTGGAGAGTATAGAAGATGAGGTATGTGTTTGATTTATGTTTTCATCATTTCCCCCTCATCTCACCTTAACCCCCAACTCCTCTCTAAAATTTATAATTATAGTCAATAATCTTCCGTATCATCGATCGAGTTATAAATCTTAGCATCACACTCCATCAAACAAACCACCTCAAACCGAAATTGAACTTGGATGATAGGAATGTGATGTTTAAAATGGTGAATAGGTTATTGGATTATTTGAAACCGGAATATGCAAGTTATCATACGAGAGCAGTTAGGTTGATTTGGGAATTGGAAGGTGTTGGTGAGAGTGGTAAGAATGTAGGTATGGGTGTGAAGTTGAAGGTGAAGAAAGGTTATGTTGAGAGTATTTTGGCTCAGAGTATGAATTCACCCGAGTCGAGAAATGTTGGTGGTGCTTATGAGGCTTTTGGTGTTTTGTGGAGGTTGAGTGGTATGTTTTTTTTTCTTTTGTTTTTTTTTTTAAAACGAGGTTAATCGTCGTGTTGAATTTTTTTAGATGATAATTTGTTGCCTGGGTTCAAGTTTAAAGTTCCTATGATGATTGTGTTGGATACTCTTAAAAGTGAGGATCCAAGTTTGAGAAGGATTGGAGAAACTTGGATGAGGTGTAGTTTGAAATCTTACCTCAGGTATGACTGATTTCCTTTCCTTTTTATCGACTATCAATGTACTGACCTCTTGATAAATAAAGGATTCTTGATCCTATTCTATATGAACTTCTGAATCCGACGATTCTGAGAACACCAGCTCAGATTAAAGTCCATGGAAAGGAGATTCAAGGATTCGTTTATGAGAAACCTTTTGATCAGAGATATATTAATTATCTTTTGGAGGTTTTACTTTCTATTGTTAAATTTGGTGGACAGGGTTTTGCGAAGACTGCTAAGAGTTCGAATATTGGACGATCGAATTATCCTGGATTGATTCAGAGAGTCGAGTCTTGTATGTGTTTCTACTTTCATTCCGAAAAAGAAAACATTCGTCAAGCTGATATAATAATTTTTAGGTAATATGCCGAGCAATGATGAGAGTTATTTGGAGGTTCTTGTTGAAATTCTTTTACGGTGGGTTGGTGATATGTTTTTATGTTTTGGATATGAAGTATTCAATATGTATGTTAATAGGTTCCTGCAATCCGAACCGAAGAATCAATGGGCACCGATAATGTTACCATTGAATGGTCTTTTGCAATCTTCGACTATTGAACTGCTTCAACTTATGGTTTCAAGGGGTGAGATTCAATCTACGACCATTGAAGCTATGGAAGCCGTCGTGATTGGAAAACTCTATTTCTGCATTCACATGAAAAGATTGGATTTACAGAACAAATTGTTGCATTTATTGCATTCTCTTATTTCTGTATCAACGTCTATTGCTTCAGATCCTTCACAAATCACAACTTCCGGTACGGGTACGGGTGTGGGTATACCAGGTTCTGGAAAACAAAAACAAGATGAAAGTCCAGTTGGTAGTGCTCAAGATCTTGACAATCGTTCAACAAACACAAATGGTGGATTCAGAACATACTCTACCAATCCACTTTTGATTCAAACATTAATTGATGGTATTTCAACAAAGAGTAATCGACCAATATTACAACATTGGCTTGATTTTATTCTAATGGCAATACCACAATTTCAACCTGCTTTATATTCCCTTGTTATACCACTCAATGATTGTCTTTGTAGACAACTTCACCTTTCGTTAAGGGAATTACAGCTTGCGAAGAAACAGAAAGATGATTATTATAGGGATGTTAATGTTTGGGTTACGGATGCGGATATGATTATGTTGTTGAATGCTTTGGAGAGGTTTGTTTTGTTGGGATTAGCTTATACAGAAGTGGATGGTGGTGATGAAGATGATGTTGGGACTGGGAATCAAGATAGTGTTGCTGGTGGTGGAGGTGGTGGAGGTGCTAGTGGTGGAAGTGGAAGTGGAGGTGGTGGGTTGTTGGGATATGTTTCAAATGTGTTTAGTTCGGAAAGTACGCAAAGTATGAATACTGATCAGCTTACTGTAAGTCTTTTCCAAAACTCTTGGAGTTTTGTTACTGACTTACTTACTAAATTGTGTCTTTACTATATGTTTTTAGTCGCGTTCACCAGCATATCGAGGTTTGGATGAAGGTATTCGAGTATTGTATTCGATATGGTCCGTCTTGGTATGGACGAAACCTGAACCTGAATCTGCAAAAGATGAATCATTAGCTATGATTTATAACCGAACAAGAGCACGATGTAGACGAGCGATAGAGTATTTATTCAGAGTACAGTCTGCAGAAGTGTTTGAATCGATAGTGGAATGTTGGAATCGGGATAAACAGGTAAATTATCATATGGTTTACACACTCTCAATCATTGATAATTCTTGTCTAACTATTTTCTTTTTTCGTCATAGGTTCAAGTAGATTCGACAGGCGATCCTGCTTTTGATATCATTGATATATTGGTGGCCAATGCACAAAATGCTGTTCATATGACTTGTGAAAGCATTTGGTGTCGGATATCAGGAGTTTCAGAAAGGAATAAGAAACAAGCTATTAATCCAAACTTGTATGGATTTTACTTTACTAACTTTTCTGTTTTGGGGCTAACATGAATCGGTTATTCTAGGTCGGATACTGTGTTGTTCAAGTTCTTGGAACAATATATGGCACGTCTGGAAGGACCAGTTGCGATTCAAGTGTGGGGTAGATATATGCAATTGGCTAAAGAGATTGCTAGTAGTACAAGGGATTTTAAGATTCAGAGTTTCCCTGCTTTAAAGTTCGTCTCCGCCCTTTTTTCCGCGATATATGTGAAACTGATCGTCTTATTTAGATGTCTATATGTCCTTGCACAGAAGATTACTCAAACATCCGCAATGGAGGATAAACGAGTGAGAAAAGAATTCCAGGTATGTTTAAACTTTATTAAGGTATTCTTGATGTAGAAAACTCATTTCTTGTTGCCTATTAGGATACGTATAGTAAACTACTGGATGCGTGTGTGGCACTAGTTGGTCGATCCCATGATCATGGTTCTTGGATTCGTCGGTCAACGAAGGATTCTTTGGTAACTAATGGTCGCGAATCTCCGGCTCCTAGAGGTCCGAATCCTTTCATGTTCTAACATTCTTCCCATTACTGACAATTATATTTAAAGATGGGAAGGAGGAAAAATTCGATACAAGTGTATCATCGGTTCCTACGCCTGATACTCCCAAGCAAGATAGTTCTATGGAATATATATCACAGGTAAGTCTCTTATGTCTGTGGTACTTGCAATTCATAATTTAATGAATCGAGTTATAGGTGACATTGTTCGTTGTTATGTCTGTTCTACCAAATCTTCGCAAATTTTTGGTAGATAATGATAAGGTGGCTTATTCATGTAATAACATTGTGTATTACATTGTTACACCCAGTATGCGGAATAGAACAAGGTATGGAGTATCCACTGTCTTTTAAGTGATATGTAATCCATGTGTATTAACCTCCTTACAGACCGATGGACGTAGATGGTGTTATTATTTCGATGTTAAGGGAATTGGCACGTATCCCAGCTGCATTGAAGGCCTGGAAAGCACCTATCATTGAGCTATTCAATGATAATCGTTTGTTCAACTCTCTACCTGATGAAGCCGTACCTTGGAAACCGATCATCAAGAGTTTCTTCGACGCTGATAAAACCGCTTTTCCTGAACTTCTGTGTACGTAAAACATCAAAAACATCAGTTGAGTACCAACTAACTTTTCTCTTACACCCGCATAACAGCCAAAGTTGCCACAGCACCTTCCGCCAACATATTCACAAACCGAGAATACGAAATGTTATTACGTTCATTAAATGTTCGAAGATTATCATTCGTCGTATTCACAGCCGAACCCAATCATTTTTTAACTCAATTACCTGTTATTCAAGAAAAGTTGGTGGATATTTTGAGGAATGTTACGGCTCCTATTGTACAAAGTGAAGTGTTCCTTTGTGTACGGGTTTTACTTTGTCGATTGTCGAAACACAATTTGACAAGTTTTTGGCCGGTACTTTTGACTGAATTGGTGCGTTTTATTTTTTGTTGAATAAATTAACCGAATTTTTCCTTCTTTTTTCTTTTTTTAACCCGTTTATCTTATTTTAGTTCCGTATCTTCGAACAAACTATGACCAATCTTCCACCGGATGGTTCAGAAGATCTACAATGTATTCTCGCAGCCTGTAAATGTCTAGATCTTCTAGTAACTTTACAAACAGAAGAATTCCAAATGTGCGTGCATTACAGTATATCTAACACTCCCCTCCCCCCGATTTTCTAGTTAAAACTATAACTGACTTGACGCAAATTGTAGTCATCAATGGATATTCATAACAGATACAGTTGATGCCATATACCGACCTGATAATTGGTCACCTGAAGGTATGATGGATCAATTAGCTGAAGTTACAGGAAATCTTCCTATTGGCGTACGTCACAATCTCTACATTTAAAAATGTAGTGATTCTCATTCGTTTCTATTTTTTTACTTATACATATAGGATTCACGCAAGTCTACATTGACAACATACGAAACTCCGATAGTTGATTCCCAACGGGCTCTACGACGACCTCTTCTAAATGGTGTCAAACAGATTGAAAGTATACGAGATCTCATTTCATTCTTCTCTAATATTAGTATCTCTTCATATGAGAGTATGTATGCAAGTGCAGGTAATATTGATTGGGAGGCGGTGGAAAATGGTATCATGGAGGATTTGTTCGATGGTCGATGAGAACATTCTTTTCGATTTCCTGTTTTTTGTTTTTGTTTTTGTTTTTGTTTTTGTTTCTTCATCTTATTCGTTTGTCATCCATAACTCCTGCTTTTGTTTTCTTTCAAGTATATGTATCTCACATAATGATCTCATTTCCGTCTTTCTCTCTGCATTCTGACCAATGAACAAAAATTATGCATTTTGTTTTGTTTTCCTAGCATTAAGTCATAGAGATGGGCCCAAAAATGTATAAATATAAGTAGGTAAGAATGGCTTGAAGAACGTGGTTAACGATAAATACAACAGGTCATACTTAGAAATCCCCCCAGTTCCTGCGGAACTTGTACTGCATTCGAGATGACTGAATTAGTCCTCAGTTCGGACTCTGATATGTAAAAGAGAAAACTTTACCTTGTAAGGTACGTTCTTCCTGAGGCGTTCACCAGGTTCTGTAGGGGGCTTGTAACCTTTATTACCAGTACCCCATTCCTCGCCTGCAGGTTTAGGGGCTTGCTTCGGAGGAGGTTGAGTGCGAATGAACTTTGGTTTTTCCTTTTCGGTTGCTGGATTACCAGCATTTACTCGAACTTGAGCATTTGGATCCTGTTGTTGGGGAACAGAACCAGGAAGGTTATCAGCAAGTTGCTTGATAACCTCTTCTACTGAAAGCCCGGAATATGCGGCTTCACGTTCGGCCTCGTCGTGCTCGATGTGTTCGTGATGAGCGAAATGCTCGATATCCTCTGGGTGGGTATAGGATTCATCGGTTGGGTTTCTGGTGTTGAATGGTATTTCTCTACAAAGTTGAACAAAATGAGCTAAGGGTATGGGAAAGGAGTGGGGACTTGCGAACCTTCGTGATGGAGGAAGAATTCTGAATTATAACGGTGAGTAAAAGAAGGGAAGGGGGGGATTGAATAAACTTGATACGTACCACTTTCAACATCATAATGATGCCCCTCTGCTCCCAGTTTGTCGAAATTAGGCAACACTTCCAATCCTATCTGGACAAACTCTGCAGATTCTATAACACCATCTTTGTTCAAATCATATATTTTGAGAACTGAATCCACAATCTGGTCGGCCTTTTTCTGATGTTCGACATCATCCTGTTTCCAGAAATTTGTTAGTTGCGAGGGGTAAAGCATTTACTTGTTGACTAACCTTGGACATCTTCGTCGAATATATATGATGAACACCATATACAGCTTCTATTTCGGATCTGTCCCAGTATTCGTCCCTGTTTGTTTCAAATCCATAGTGAGTCCGAAGGTCGTTGAGGAACAAGAAAGTCCATGCACTAACCGGTTCAGGTCATGGAGTAGGAAGAAACTCGCAGGGTCAAAGGTATCACTACATGAGCAATTAATATAAGTCATTGTACGTCCCGAGAAGTCTGAAAACATACATATGATGCTCGGATGACATCTATAACCAAGTTAGCTAATTATACGGTTGGTAATGCAAGAAAACTGACGTGTCGTTGTGCATATTGCTGCATAGTTTCACCATCTGCAGGACCAGCCTGTTCATGGTCGCCATGAGCCGCTGCATACTGGGCGAGGGCAAGAACGGATAGGCCAGCGAGAGACTTGAGGTTGAACATGGTGGGTGCTGGGAGGTTCAGTACAGTCACACGTCACGCTCATTCTAACCATCTGCCACGAATCTTGCTTGGGCATTAAAGATATTTCTCTGGCTTGGTTTTATCTCGTACAGTATACTAATATTTCCAGATGACCTCCTTTTTATTTGTTTTATTTGCGATGCTATTTCTGGTTTGGAGTATCTACGTCATTCATTGAGACTATAGCATAAAAGGGCCTCTGGAGTCTTGAACCTCTCGATCCCTTCATGCATCACTGCCTCCTTATTGACGATGTTTTTCATCTCATCTGTGGCCAGCTATGGAAAAATAGTGCATATGGCACTCTACGGAACCTTGCGTGCACCTGTAGATCCTTCAAAGAGTCTGCTCTTAATAGGCTTTGGTTTGAGGTCCACGCAGTTCTCGAACTGTTTCGATGTCTCCCAAAAGATCTGATAGGACGTGATTATCTGCAAAAGGACCAGTGAGTCTTTACAGTGGGTCCACCCTGATGCGTCGCGCTCAACCCTTCACATAAAAGGTTATCACCCGGCCCTTGCAGAGTTCTGAAATAAAAACTATACTCGTCGAGTTCGAGTTCTCACGTTCTAACAACGCCATGAATTCAACCCTAAAATGAGTCTTGATATTTTGAAAGTGCTCATCGACTCATTGCCTGGATGTATGGTGCCAAACTTGATGAAGTTTGAATGGTCGTTTTCGATTCATGGGCTCGCTCCATTCGATCGGCTGTTTCTCAACGAAAGTAGAAACCTTACATCGTTGATCCTACAGCTCGTTGCACCCATGGACACCGACGCATCAATCTCCTCATCGCGCTACCTCCGTCACTTCCTATTCTTCGTGAACTATGGTTGTATTCGAACACACCTCCTGCTGATCTGAGATCATACCTTCCCGCTTTCGGAACGATGGCTGCGAGATGGCCACACCTCGACACTCTGGCACTTCCGGGAGTCAATCACGATGGGCTTGTCCAAATTTCACAACTACACAATCTCATCAGTTTAACACTAGATCAAGTGACGTATCTGGACGATAGCATGTATCATGTACCCGCCACTCCTTTTCCCGTTCTCAAATCGATAAATGTTGTAAATTCGTTAACCACATTCACCAAGATTCTTCCCTGTTCTCCGACTCTCCCTTAGAGGATATGACATTTCGAGAGAAATCATCATCAGGTAATCTCAACGACGAATACAGGTCTTTTCTTCGAGTCCTGGTCGAACTTTGTCCTGATATTCCCCTCAAAAGCTTCAAGCTTGTTCTTTTGGGGCTCGGGGCATTAAAGTCCGATTTCATAACAGTGCTTGGATCACTCTTAAAGTACCACCGTCTGGAACGCGTGTCCGTTCATCTCGACATCAATATTCCTATTCAGGAGGACGATGTGGTACATCTCGCTCGGGCGTGGCCGAATATCAAGCAGCTGTGCCTTAGTCCCGAGCCAATCCAATTCACAATAAACCCATCTAGACTCGCCACTCTCCTATCATTTTCAGCATGCACACAATTGTGTTATTTAGACCTATATTTCGATGCTTCTTCCACAATCTCTTCAAGAGTCATACAAATTCCTCAAATTATCCGATCGCCAGCTCCAATCACTCACAGTCATGAGGGTTGGCAAGCCTCCTGTTAACCAACCAAAATATGTTGCAGCATTTCTCACATCAATAATCCCAAACTTGACGTATATTTATTATTATATTGAAGACAACGACCTGCCAGATGAGATTTTGTTTGATATGCCTTGGCACGAAGTCAGAATACATCTCCCGCTCTTTGGAATGATGAAGGAAAGGACACAGAGGATTACGAGGAAACCCGAAACGTCGACGGAAATAGCAACACCTTATACATTGACTCAAATTGACAGATATATAATTGATTTACTATCTAGTCCTGTTTCCCCTTAGGTTTAGCATCTACGGATACATATATATCCCATATATGCACTCTTTTTTTTTTTAGCTCTTTTCTGATGATGCTATTACTTGCAAGTTACATCCAAAGAGGAAATGTAGTGAGCATTTCGAAGGCTGAAAACCACAAAGGCCGGAAAAATCTTAAGAGGAACCAGAATGACTTGTGTACATATGAGACGGGGTACATATGTGTACACACACAAAAAAGTGCTGCTCTTGGACATAGCTCGGACATAGATAGGGAAGGAGCCTGAGCTAGGACCCTGCTAGTTCTTTGCCCCCCTCCATACATCATTACCTCCTCCTCATTTCAGAAGTCTTTGATTTCATATGCAGCGAGCTATGGGAAGAGTATGCTTATTGTCACATTGCGGGACCCTTGCGTGCACCCCTGTAAAGTGTTCAAAGAACCTGCTCTGGACAAACATTGGTTCAATTCAACGTTTAAGCCTTCAAGGAGTTCACGAACTATTACGTACGATGTCTGCCGCATTTATGTGATCAATTTTTATGGTTTTGATGGACCGGCGAGTGAGTACTTATGGCGCCTTTATAGTATACCCACAACCCACAAAAGTGTATCTGAATCTCTAAAGTTTGAAAACAACACAACCCGATCGAAAAACTCTTTTTACTACTCCTATCAACTCACAACTTTGTCCTTGTCCTTGTCTAGTACAAAAGCTATCTGACTTATGCCTACATTTTATTTAATAATATATATACAACTTCAGGCTCATGCTCGACCCAATATGTACCAAAGAGTCTTTCAAACTTGAGATATCAATATTTGTTGATAGTTGCGACGCGGAAGTATTTATTTCTATTACCAAGTCTGTGGTACATACTATATACGTAAGTCAAGAAATGTAGATAGATTATTCAATAGGTTGTTTTAAACGAGTGTAGTGAGTAGTAAAGGGAAGGAGGGATGGGAACGGTGGGTAATCAGTTTATAGATAGCACATATAGGATGCACCAAAAAAAAAAACCAAAAACAAGAAAAACAAGATACTAAAGGGAAAGTCCTAGGGCCAGTAGGTGTCCATTGGAAAGATATAGTTTAAATCAAAACAAGTGCGCTCAGGATAAAAGAAGAAATAAAAACGACTGTGATGAAAGTAGATATAAATGTTTGATAGTTCAAATTATACGAAATGGCGCCAGAATTTAAAGCTGGCCAAGAAGTGACCAAAGGTTGGTTAGGACCATCTTCAGGACTAACAGTACGATATTCTTCAGTTGAACCCGATGTTCTATTTGATGTGTGAATGGTTTTGGCTCCCGTGTAAAGTTCACCGAGTGCATTGAGGCCGCCATCTTCTCGAAGCATATCTGAAAAAAAAGATGATGGCACATGAGAAAAAGTCAATTAAGAATGTTATAAAAATAAACGTTTCCGTCCGGGGTGGACGGAGATATGAGATAAGAAAGATGGATTTGTACGTACTGTAATGAACATCTTCTTCTGGTCGCTGAGATGAGAATAATAGTTAGAATTACCCATTGAATATTTCATCGATAAGGTTATCTTAAACACTTACGAAAAAGCCAAACCAAGCGTAACGTTCAATCCAATCCAAAGAGTCGAGATAGTTGATAGTTTGATTCATAAAATCCCAGACCACTGACAGCGGGGGAAAAACAAATCAATGATCAATCAGTCACTAGTCAATCAAAGAGTTCTCGGTCCTTAAAAATGATCGAAATACATACCCGTATCATTACTCGAGATATCCGCAAATTCAGTAATCCAGATCGGATATTTTGGATAGTTGGTGTGAATGTCCCATATATAGTTGTAAAATCCTTCACTACCCGAACCGTACCTTTTATAAAATTTAATCAGTCAGCAGGAAATCCAAGGCTTGGTTATACTTAATGCTTGATTTTTTGACGTACCAATGAATAGGCAAGAAATCGATAGAACAATCTTTACACTCGTTAAAGAATTCGGTTAACCATTCTTTTCCAGATGGAGCTGCAGTAATAGCTGGTCCTCCAAGTTTCACACCTTCCCCTTTTAACGGTTCAATAAATTGCATCCAAAGTTGAGCTGCCTCTCCCGGTTTCAAATTCGACTGACTCGCAAGATCAGGCTCATTAAATGCCTATAATCGAAAAAAAGCGTGAAAGGAAAAAAAGGAGTTAAGTTATAAAATGTTTAAGGGTCGGTGAGCGGATCTGACAGAAAAAGGAAACATAGATTCCTTACAAGGAGTGTATCTGCGTTTTGAGTGCTAACGGTACCCGCTAACCTATCAACGTTACCGGAGCCCCATTGCATAGGAGTATAATGCAGATTACTTTGGGAAATGTAAGTGGGTGGAAGGTTTGCCCAGTCATATATCCAGGAAAGTACACTCTCTGTTTGGTTGGCGTTTAGGATGTCCTCGGGCGTGCCCCCGGATGCAAATGCAAGACCACGTTTAGAGTTCTTTTGACCTGAACGAGTAGACGTCGCAGTTGTTGAGGGGACAGTCCTACTAGTGGTTGACGACGACAACGACGGGCCATTGCGCGTACTGGTTGAGACCGTAGAAGATACCTTCGACGTTATGTTTTGGGTGTTCGCCGAAACAGAAGCAAACGTAAGTGAGAATAAGATCCAGGATGCAGCACTGAGAAGCATGGTGAGGAAGGGGGCAGGAAAGCAAAGGCCGAAGGGAAAACAACATGGGTTGAATGAGTTTAATATTTAAAGCAATTTTTTGGTATACTTCGAAATAGGACTTAGAATGGCCACCTCTTGGCCACCTCGGAGGTGTTCGAAGTGTGGCAGCGACGCATGATAGGGGAACTGTCCATCGTTCTCTTGACATAGTATTGTATTTTCCATGTCAGAAGAAAGATGGAGATGGATGGCAAAGGCATCACATAATAGATCCCGGAAAAATACACGAAGGCCAATTCGACAGCATAGACCACAAGGATAATCAATTGGCCTAGGCCATCAAGTGAAGAAGACTCGGTTGGTAGATTACGCTTGTTCTTGGACACGGCTTATGGGTTGTCAGAGTGAAGAAGACTGATGAAGTACCTGACCACAGTGCTTGTGTGTTGTAATGTCCGGATATATGCCAATGAAGATCAGACGTCGGCGTCAGTCCGACGAATGTTAGATGGATCAAATGCTATATTTTGATTGATCCATTTTTTATGAATGTCGATCTATCACCAAGACCAGCCCATTTGGATCAAGACATCGATGTATAGTTCTTCACAGCTTCGGCACGATATAGAGTCCTATGTCCGCTGGGCCGCATTTCACCCGCTGCAGAAAAGTATTTTCGATGTTGCTTAATAAAAGGAAGTATGTGTCAATTCCGGATTGTTCAATCAAGCCACTAGAGAAAGCAGCCGCGAGGTGATGAAGTACATATGGAACCAAGGCTACAAGCAAATGGGAAGAAGCAAGAGCTATAAGTGTTCAGGTACCAGAGGAATGGGTGACCGGGTCGCGTGGTAAAAGTTTGAATAAGGGGGATATATGCGTACTTTCACTGCTTAGGTGCATGATGGAACTAAAAATTCTCGGTTAGTTGTAGAGAAGGATCAAGTGGAAGTGTGCATACAATGTCACGAAGCTGTGCTTGAGCATCGTTAAACTGCTTTTCGAGGAATTTAGACTGCAGGGACGTTAGATGGGTTTACTGCTATGAAATCTAGTGGAAGAAACTACCTTCTTGTTGAGACTATTGATATCATCTGTAAGTTCCTTTTCTTGCTGTTTGAGCTCGTTGACCATTTGTTTGTGGGGTTCCATCATGAACCTGACGTATGTAAGTGATTGAAGATGGGATAGATAAGACCAAGTACATCTTGCCAACACCCTTGTAGAGATGAACGTCCTCGTCCATCGAGGTGATTTCCTTAGTTGTGAGCTGCAAGATGCGCTTCTCACGTTCCTTGGCAGCGGTCTGTTGGACAAAGATATTCAGGGCACGCTGGCTCTGAAGAGCAGTCTGCTGGATCTGAACCAGAATCTGATTATTTTGAGTGGCTTGAGTTGTGGATGACTAGCAAGGTGTCGGTGGATTGACCTTGCGAAGAGTGTCGTCTGAGAGCGTAGACATTGTGCTTTCTTGGGGTACAGAATGAGAGAGACTTGTTGATGTGCGTAGGTGTAACGCTTGTGACGCCTCACAAAATATTCGCATTTCTACTTCTCTCGCTAACACATCCAATGGCCTCTCTCGAAGATTACGACGAGTTCGGAAATTATATCGGTGCAGGTCTAGACTCAGACTCAGACGACCAGGAGGAACCTCAGACACATTATGAACAAAACCCTGCGCCTGCTGCACCACTGGAAGGCTTCGATGATGAGATGCAAGAAACAGATAATAACATGGCCCTCATGGAGGTCGATGGTGTGTTGCACCACCCAATGTAAAAATGTAACTATTGGGTCTTGACAAGTGCTCTTTCATTGTAGAGGAACCCTCACATAAGGCTGTCGTTTTGCATGAAGACAAGCAATACTATCCTCTGGCACACCAACTATACGGTGAAGACGTCGAGACATTAGTCCAAGAAGAGGACGCCCAGCCCCTCTCAGAACCTATAATCGCACCCATAAAGTGCGAAGATGGACAGTGGAGGAAAAGGACATGCCAGAGACGCGTTTTGATAAAGGGTGTGTTGTACATAGGTATTAACATCTGGACATAAAATAACGCGTCTTTTTAGCTTCTTGCTAAATATGACTGGATTCCCGGAAATGGTTCGCAACGTTGCAGTGGTGGGTCATCTGCATCACGGAAAAACTGCCCTCATGGACATGCTGGTCTTTGAAACACACAAACTAGTCTGGGATGCAGATAAGCCGGTGCGTAAGGTTGACTTGTTGCATGAGCATGTTTTGACCACATAATGAATGAAGGTCCGATACACTGATACCCATATTCTCTCTCGCGAACGCGATATTTCTATTAAATCATCTCCAATGTCACTCATTCTCTCGAACACTGCCGGAAAATCGCATCTAATCCATTTTATCGATACGCCGGGGCATGTCAACTTTCTTGACGAGGTTGCATCGGCAATGCGCCTTGCGGACGGCATTTTATTGGTTGTGGATGTAGTTGAAGGGGTAAGTATAATCTTCGTGTCTCGGTACTAAGAACTAAAACATCACCTGCAGCTGATGATTGGTACTGAACAAATCATTCGACATGCTCTACAAGAAGGTATCAAAATTACTCTTGTCGTCAACAAAATCGACAGACTCATCCTTGAGCTTCGTATCAACCTGCCGATGCATACTATAAGATTAAACATACCATTGAAGAAATTAACACATTCATCAGGTGTGTATTTCTTATCACGAACGTTGTCCTTACATTCAACCAGTCTGTTCTACCTAAAGCAATATCGATCCCGACCCAGAATTGCGTTTAAGCCCTGAAAATGGAAACGTTGCTTTTGCTAGCACGGATATGAATTGGTGTTTCACTTTGCGGTCGTTTGCCAAGTTGTATGCGGATACGTATGGTAAGCTGGAACCTGTCTGCGGATAAAATACCTCTCAACAATAAAATAGGCAAACTCGATGTTAATGCATTTGCTGCACGGCTTTGGGGTGATATCTACTTCAACCCAGAGACAAGAGGTTCACTCGCAAGCATGATGATCCAGAACAGAACCGGACATTTGTCCATTTCATTCTTGATCCTTTATACAAGATCTATAGTCATGTACTCAGCGAGGAGACAGACGACTTGAAGGAGACACTAGCGAGCCTGGGTATCACTCTAAAACCTGTGATATATAAGATGGATGTGCGACCTCTGTTGAAAGTCGTATTGGATCAATTCTTTGGGTCCTCCACAGGCTTGGTCGATGTTATCGTCGAGCATATACCCTCGCCCATCGAGAATGCAACAAATAAAGTGTGTACCTGTCATCGTATTTTTGATTGTAACTTATGACTGTGATAGGTTGAACATATTTATACTGGCCCCCAAACCTCTGAACTCGCTACCTCTATGAAGTCGTGCGACCTAGAAGGTCCGGTTATGGTGCATATAACGAAACTGTATCACACAACGGATGCACAGTCCTTTAGAGCATTTGGTAGGGTCATGAGCGGAACATTGAGGAAGGGCGTTGAGCTGAAGGTGCTGGGTGAGGGATATTCACCAGAAGACGAAGAAGATATGATGAAATCCACCGTCGAGGATCTATGGATGAGCGAGGCACGGTATGATTTCTTCCCTCGTCGTCAGATTTATGCAAGACCAACCCTGTTTCAGATATTTTCTTCCAGCAGAGGAGGTTCCGGCTGGAAATCTGGTGCTTATTGGCGGAGTCGATGCCTCTATCTCCAAAACAGCAACGCTAGCATCAACAAATATGATGACGACCTCTACATCTTCCGACCCATCAAACATATCACAGAATCAGTACTCAAAATCGCTATCGAGCCCATTGCCCCATCAGAACTACCCAAGATGCTGTCAGGTCTACGCAGTATTAATAAATCATACCCTTTAATTGCGACAAAAGTAGAGGAGAGTGGAGAGCATGTGCTGATTGGTACAGGAGAGTTGTATCTGGATTGTGTTATGCACGACCTAAGAAGATTGTTCTCGGAGATTGAGATCAAAGTTTCGGATCCTGTTACTAAGTTTTGTGAGACTGTGCTGGAAACAAGTGCGCTCAAGTGTTATGCTGATACACCCAATAAAAAGTATATTTCCTTGCCTTATGTTGTACACTTCTAATTAACCAATTATTCTCCAGGAACAAAATTACCATGATTGCTGAGCCTCTAGAACGTGGTATTGCTGAGGACATTGAGAGAGGACGGGTTACGATGCGGATGTCAGCGAAGGATCGAGGCAAGTTTTTCGAGGAGAAATATCAATGGGATCTGCTTGCATCTCGGTCAATATGGGCGTTTGGGCCAGATGAAAATGGCGCAAATATTCTTCTGGATGATACTTTACCTTCGCAGGTATGTCATCCTCGTACTTACTCTGGTCAAAGTATTAAACGGTTACAGGTTGACAAGAAACTTCTCGGCACTGTTAAGGAACATATTAAACAAGGTTTCCAATGGGGCGCGCGTGAAGGCCCACTATGTGATGAACGTAAGTAACCGAGGTTGATCATCTTTCCTGTAATGCTGATTTGTAATTATGTTTCACAGCTATGCGTAATGTGAAATTCCGTTTGCTCGACGCAAGCCTAGCAACAGAACCAATCTTCCGCGGAGGAGGACAAATCGTACCCACAGCTCGACGTGTCTGCTATTCATCTTTCTTAATGGTGGGAAAATATTCAAATTCGACTGAAACCATATGATTAATTTCGATCAAATAGGCGACACCTCGCTTAATGGAGCCAGTGTATTATGTCGAGGTGCAGGCACCTGCTGATTGCATTTCTGCGGTGTATACAGTTCTTGCACGCCGTCGTGGGCATGTTACACAAGATATAGCAAAGGCTGGTTCGCCGTTGTATACGGTGAAGGCTTTGATCCCTGTTATTGATGCTAATGGTTTCGAAACCGATCTCAGAACGGCAACCCAAGGACAAGCGTTCTGTCTACAAATATTCGACCATTGGTCAATTGTCCCTGGTGTGTTCTTTCGCTCCCACGAGAAGATAGAAGCATGCGGATATTAACCATATTCATTGTTTTATTGCAGGTGATCCCACTGATACTAGTATCAAGTTGCGACCTCTAGAGCCTGCGTCTGGACAGGCTTTGGCCAGGGACCTTGTACTTAAAACTCGGAGGCGAAAGGGTCTTGGCGACCAAATTGCAGTGTCCAAATATTTGGACGACGAGTTCGTGGTAAGTGATCATCTGTTCCGCAAGATTCTATCACCGGCCCTGAGAATTTTTTGTTGCACGAAACTGACACGTCATTCCTCATTGTGTTCTACAGCTTGCGCTCTCTGCGTCAGGACATGCAGACTTGCTCGGATAGAAGATAATGTGGTATTTTGTTATATAGTTTTTTGTTTTGTAAGATTTGGAAATGGCTATGAGGCGTAGGTGCTCAGGGGCGCATATTGGAGAAGGTGTGCGATCACGTGATCTTGGGAGATTATAGATGCCAGAAGAATGCCACGTATGTATCAAGCGTAGTATTTAGGACACAAGCAAGCAGCAATACACATCACTTTCTCTCCTCGTCCTGGTCCTTCGTCATGCGAAGCGTAACGATCTCTGTCATTGCCCTTGCTGCCTCTGGTGCATTGGCAAACACCAACACAGAAGAACCCAAGCCTACCTTTACTGTACGTGTCGCTCGTCGCGTCGTTATTACATACTCCCCTAACCTTTAGTCATTAGCCTACCGAAATCAAGGCACCTTTCCTTGAACAATTCACAGAAGACTGGTCAGACCGATGGACACCCTCAGAGGCTACCAAGAAGACCAATGTCGGCACTGAGACCTTCAGCTATGTCGGCAAATGGGAGGTCGAGGAGCCTGCTTTGGTTGTCATTGAGGGCGACAAGGGTCTTGTAGCAAAGACAAAGGCTGCCCATCACGCCATCTCAGCACCCTTCGAGAAGCCCATTGACTTCAGCGGCAAGCCTCTTGTTGTACAATATGAAGTCAAGTATCAGAAGGGTGGTAACTGCGGTGGTGGCTACGTCAAGCTGTTGGAAGATGGTTTCCAAACTAGTGGAAAGGAATTCTCCGATACCACTCCTTGGGTCGTCATGTTCGGACCTGATTTAACATGTCCTGGTACCAAGGTATGTGGTTTTGTCGTTGTGTATTGTTGTTCGGTTGATGGAATGATATTCCCCAGGTTCATTTCATCTTCCGCCACAAGAGCCCCAAGACTGGCGAGGTTGAGGAGAAACACCTTAAACTCGCCCCAAGACCCTCTATTGAAAGATTCACCAATCTTTACACACTCGTTGTTCAGTAAGTACTGTTATATTTTTGGGATATATGCGTTACTTACTGAGTGTTTTCAGCCCTAATAATACCTATAATGTACTTATCAATGGAGAGCAGGATAAGACTGGAAGCCTTCTCGAGGACTTCGAACCTGCTGTCAACCCTCCTAAAGAGATCAACGACCCTGAAGACAAGAAGCCTGCGGATTGGGTTGATGATGCTAAGATCCCAGACCCCGAAGCCACAAAGGTTAGACTAGAAACATTATTTCGTATATTCAATCCATTAATCTTTCTTCCCGAAGCCTGCGGATTGGGATGAAGATGCTCCTTATGAGATCGTTGACGAGGAAGCCACCAAGCCTGAGGACTGGTTGGATGATGAGCCTTTGTCCATCCCTGACCCCGATGCTACAAAGCCCGAAGAATGGGATGATGAGGAAGATGGTGATTGGATTGCCCCTACCATTCCTAACCCCAAGTGTTCTGAGGTCTCTGGCTGCGGAGAGTGGAAACGCCCCATGAAGGCCAACCCAGACTACAAGGGCAAGTGGTACCCCCCTCTCATTGATAACCCCGACTACAAGGGTCCCTGGGCCCCTCGTAAGATCCCCAACCCGGACTACTATGAAGACCTCACTCCTCTCAAGACTCTTCCCAAGATTGTAAGTATCATAGATCGTTCACTGTAAGCTGCGAAGACTAATATTTTTGTGATAGGGTGGTGTCGGTATCGAGCTCTGGACTATGACTGAGGATATTCTTTTCGACAACTTGTACATTGGTCACTCTGTTGACGACGCCAAGCAGTTGGCTGCCGAGACTTTCGAAGTTAAAAAGCCTCTCGAGAACAAGGCTGATTTGCCCGAAGGTGTTACCGAGGAAGATGACGATGAGATTACCTTCAAGGATGACCCCATCTCCTTTATCCGTGAAAAGATCCTCAACTTTGTTGACCAGGTTAAGGAAGACCCTGTTGACGCCTTCAAGTCTCAACCCGAGACCGGTGCTGCTTTGGCTGCTGCTTTCTTCACTATCTTCGGTATGCTTGGAGCCTTCTTCGGTGTCTTCGGTAGCTCCCAGAAACCTGTTATTGTCGAGGTGAGTTTTGTCAAACTCAACAGTTGAACATTATATCTAATATGTCTTTGTAGTCTACCAAGAAAACCGAAACGACCCCTGTTGCACCCGCTGGTGATGAGAAGAAGGATGAAACTGGCCTCAAGAAACGCAAATAGACTGTATATAATTTTTGAGTTTGCACTTCTTGTTTTGTTGGGTTATATTGCTTCGCTTCAAGTCTGTTACTAGTTATTAACCTAGTGTACATGACCAAAATGACTTGGGAGGGTCAAGGTCGCCGTGGATGTGATGATAGGTGTCGAACATAATATTATTTAATTTCGTTTTCGTTCTATTGGCGTGAGAAGTTAGTAATCACGGGTCTGCTGATGTGATTCGAATCATAAACGTTTAGGAGTTGCAGTCCATGTACAAGCTTGAGTCTTGTTATCGATCCTTCCGCTCTTTACTCGCACAGATGACTCGTCGCTCGCATTCACCAGAACTCTCGCCACGACCACAGAAAAAAGCAAAGTTAGACCACCTCACTTCGCAAGATTACAAAAATGGGGTATTTCTCGCACCAATGGTCCGGTCTGGAGCTCGTGAGTCTAGGTCATATTGTAAATTCGATCATTGCCAACATCTACTCAGTTCCAACCAGACTTTTTGCCCTAAAACATGGTGCTACAATGGTCTGGGGTCCAGAAATAGTCGATAAAGCTATTCTCCATTCAAAACGCGAAGTTGACCGTTAGTACAAATCTCAAGTTACTATTAAAATATCTCGGGCTAAAACCTTTTTATTTTATAGCATTGACAGGTATTATTTCCTACAATGGCGTCTCACGCGCCATTTTCACAACACATCCAATCGAAAAACCCTACTTCATCTACCAACTTGGTTCTGCAGATCCCGAATTAGCAGTTCAAGCTGCCAAAACTGTTATGCAAGATATTTCTGGTATCGATTTGAATTGTGGATGTCCAAAACCATTTTCTACACACGCTGGTATGGGTGCTGCGTTATTAACAAATCCGGATTTACTTTGTTCGATACTTGTTGCTTTAAGAAAAGCAATGCCACCTGAGATTACGGTTTCCGCCAAGATTAGATTGTTACCTTCACAAGAAGATACTTTGAAACTTGTTGAGAGGATTTGTGGAACTGGGATTAGTGCGTTGACTGTTCATTGTAGAACTAGGAATATGAGGGATAGGGAGAGAGCGATGATTGAAAGGTTGAGAGAGATTGTTCAGTTTGTGGAGAATCTTGGGAAGGGTATTGCTGTTGTGGAAAATGGTGATTGTCAAGGATGGGAGGATGCTAAAAGGGTTAGGGAAGTGACTGGTACGTCGTATTTTCATTGTTTGTTTTGACAAGGATGTTGAACTCAATTTGGATTTTTCTTTTCTGAAATGTAGGAGCACATTCAGTTATGATTGCAAGAGCTGCAGAAGCGAATCCAACCTGTTTTGCAGATAAACCTCTCGTTGACCTTGATAAGACATTACTACCATCTTATCTCAGACTTGTGGGTTATCCTGCGTGTCATCTTGTGTCATTTTATAAACTCATTTTTTGATTTCTTCCAGTCTAAATACCTTGATCATAATTGGAGTCTAACTAAATTCTGCGTCAATCAATTCAAGGGCGACCGTGTCAAAATCAAGAAAGCCGAGTCCACTCAAGTCAGACAAAAACTTGCACAAGCAAAAGGATTTGATGTCATTTCAGAATTAGTGAACAATGAATGGACAGGGGAAGATGAAATGAAACAAATCGTCGAAACTATTGAGAAAAATCCCCCACGACTCCAAAGGATGTATATCACACCATCCGTCACTTCAACAACTGACACGACAGAGTCGAATGTCTCGACCTCGATATCACCGACTGCTTTGGAAGTGGCTAAACTACGAGCTTCCGCTACGCCTTCTCTCGACACATACCTTGACACTGTAACACCTCAAAATACCCAAAATCCTGAACCTCCAAGTTTGGGTGCTCCTCTCCTTCCTATGAATTTTATGAATACGGATTCACCTCTTACTTTACCGGTTGGTGATCCCGTTACGCCTACACCTACACCAGGTGTGACTGTTTAGATATAGAGGACGCGATTATATTAGATATATGTCTATTTATATTTATTATACGTATTTTTGTTGCTTTTACGCACTTTCCGTTTTTTTTGTAAAGGAAGTACTAAATTAGACTTGTGATGCAATATAGTCACATATACTATCATTGACCCCAGATGCTCGTTTTTTCCCACAAGTTCGTATTTTGATTTTTCAAACACTTTCATCCAACATACTTTACTTCTTGTTTGGTATTTCGAATCCAGGACCTTAAGTACACTGTTCTATTAAATTCGTTTACCAAAATTCAATAAACTGAAGGACTGACTTTTTTGTGTGTTGCCACTCTTGCCAAGGCCGGCATAGTGGACTACCAAAGACCATCAATTAATTTGATCGTGATGATCGCTTTTTGATATGATCGGTGCTTAAAATAACTTGGTGTTGCAAAACCAGTCCGCGGACTTTGAATTATCAATAATTAGTCACGATCATGCGCACCGTTACGAAACGAACTTCTGGGGAAAACGAACATCTGGTCAATTACAGTATGGAATGTGTGCATATGAACCTTCGCAAGTCTCTTCAAAGGTTCCTCGTCCTTGAGTATGTGATACAGACCTCGTCGTTTTGTAGCCTTTTGCAAATTGCAACTCCTCGACCGTACATAGTACCCGTCTCAGAATTATCCCGGGCCCTGGGATTAGTTAGGGTTAGCTTTCTACATAACCGACGGTTCACTTTTATTCCCATGTTATCAAATGACCATCCGTGGTCTAGCAAGTGACGGGCGTGTCCAAATGTTCCCCATTAATCTTCGTATCGTTAAAAACTTGGCTGCTAACCCATATTAGCCTTATGATTTGATATCTATCGGCATGTACCTTTGCTCAAATATGACTTCATGCATTCTATGATTATAATCAGAAGAACCCCCAACTGTCAAGCTTTCAAGCATCAACCCTTTAACCGGATAGATTCTGCCCATATATACACACGCTTGGAAGTTTTTTGTAGATGCGATACAGCAAAAAACAAACTGTGTGTCTGATGAGAGAATTTATTCCAGAGAGCTCTATGCGACCTTCACCGGATATTCTTGGGATAGCAGGACGGCAGAAAGTAGGAGAGAGTCCTTCGTTGCGCTGCCCCCGCTGAGTGCTTCCATTGTCGGGGATGCTTCTGTTTTTAAGACACTCCATCCGACCCATACTCACCTTGAAGGCTATCGTCAGAAGGTGTACTGTTGAGGGCTTTGCAAAGTTTTTGTATTACCTCAAAAGATCGGACTGTACCCGGAACAACCATGTTAACAAATCAATAATAGCACAACTCGTCGTGCCATCGTTAGTGTTTCACCAAATAGATGACCTTGAACTCTACGATCTACCTCCGTACCATAAAGTCAGCCTCCTGTTCAAATTAAGGGGAATGTTAGAACATGATGATGGTCAGTTCCTCCCTGAGAATACAAATAGATATGAAAGGTGATATCGAAAATATGTCTAACAAAAAAGCGTACCCCCATCACTTTCTTGGACCTCATACCCAACCCAAACCACCTCCGAACAATTATTACACCCAACCATATGTTGCCCTTTTTCCATTTCTCCATCGCATATTTGATATGTGCCACCACACCGACAAGGATATTGCCAAATATCATCCTTCCCCTCCAAATCTAACTGAGTGAAGTCCTCCAATGAGATGACCTGTGCTGGTCTAGGAGTATGACCATTTGTCTCTTGCCGCAGAGAAGCATCGTATTCTGAACGAGAAAGAGGAGAAGCTAATGTTGCGAAAGCTTCATTCAACAATGCGACGTCGAGCAATTCTTGTTTGAGAAGAGCCATATTCACATTTTTGTCTGGATGATGTTTGAGAAGGAGTTGGTGGTATCTGGTTTTAATTTCAGCGAAGGATGCATTTCGAGGCAAGGACAGGACATGGTAGTAGTCGATCATCAGAGAGAGACTCAAGTGCTTAGTCATGTGCATGAGGCCATTTTGCACGGGCTCATATCTAACGATGCTATCCGCTCATGACATGACGTAGATGACGTATTGGAAGTTTCAAAGTCACCAGAACATTGGGATGACAAGTAGAATAGGTCCATGCAAAACGAGCAATAGCAATATAGGAGCGGGTATCGGTAAGGGACGTTGGAATGAATCTCCATCATACGCGATGAATGATAATCCACGGAAAGTATTTTGGACAGGCCTGTCAATGACATGTTTGCCCCCGATCGAAACTTGGAAGTGTGCACGAAAATTCACGATGGTGTGAGATATATTGCAGACACCAATCTGCATATTAAAGGGCGATGAATATGTAGGCAAGAGAAGGTCTGGATGGAAGTTCCGAATCGTTATAAAGCTTGTTGGTGCTTCTAAATATATCAGTGAAGGATGCAGTGATGCGCCTTCTAAGAAGAATCTCACGTAACCCCGTGACGCTGCAGCAGTAAGGCTTGGTAGGCAATGTTCCGGTACGAGAATACGTACTAAATATTATGTTGATTTGTTTTTAATCCGACCTGAAGGTTTTCATTTCCAGTGAAACAGCGCTCTTTGCCGCCTCGCATTACATAGTATATACATCGTAAATAGACAGTACAGCTACTGCAGCATGGAATAAAATGTGTCATTGAGACGACCAACTTGATCGCTCGTGTTGTGAACTTGTGATTAGCTCAGCATATCGACGTCAGACAATGCCAAACCTCTGTCAAGGGGTGATGCGTTATAGTATACACTAGCCTAATATAGGCATTTGTTTACCTATTCCATTCCTCGAGGCCTGCTAATTTTGTTTCTTCCCTGATTTTGTATTTCGGGGACATCCAGACATAATGTTTTACGACAGAAAGCATGGATAGAACGAGGATAGACCGTAAACGTACGATAGTTATGGTAATTTGCCTAGGCCTCGAGGGTTTCCTTGAAAGAAGTATAAAAGCCTGTCATGTTTAACCACCATTCCTTCAGTTCGAACTCCTTTGCCAACGACTTCTAACGACTACTACTCAGACTCTTTCTAAACTAAATAAAGATGTACGCCAAAATCATTGCCTTCACCACCCTCTTCACCCTCGCCATTGCTGCCCCCGGTGGCATCAACAACTCTTGCAACGTCGGCCAGCAATACTGCTGCAACTCCGTCCAAAATGCTCAAAGCGTTGATGCGACCAAGGCCATTGCTGGCCTTGCCAATGTCGACGTCGGTGCCATCACCGGCCAAGTCGGTCTTACCTGCACACCTCTCAGTGTTATCGGTGTTGGTGGCAACAGCTGGTTAGTTTTTGATTGTTTTAATTCAATAAACCAAAGCTGACGACTCTCTATTAGCAATGCTCAACCCACATGCTGCTCCGGAAACAACTTCAACGGCCTTGTTGTCGTTGGTTGCTCTCCCATTGCTGTCAACCTCTAATTTCCATACTTACGTTTGATACCCATCGATTGTATACTTTTATATACAATCGTTAATGTTTTCGGATTGCATTTCACTCTCAGTCGTACCCTTGAGTAAATACTGAGGCCTTATGAGGTCATCTCATGTAAATTTGGGCAACGTTCAATAACTCATACACTACATTCTCAGGAGTCAGGACTCATTGGAAAAAAGGAGAACATGAAGTAAAGAACAAACATTCAACATTTGCACTTCTAAGATTACTACAAATTATGTAGGAAAGAGACATGCTGTAAATATTAAGAATACAAAACGTTGATCATGTCTGTTGAATGCTCGGCCCGCTCGTTAAGCGGCAAGCCAAAAGCGAGATCAAGCTGAGGTCCACGACGAACATTGACATCGCGTCGGCAGCCTTCATCTGAAATATCTCCACCAAGAACTGGTCCAAGGATAGAAACCAGTTGTGGTTCGCGTTTCTCTGCACGATCCGTGTGTATATCTCATGCTTCTTCCTCGGCATGGGGAGGGAGTAAATGTCCTGTAATTTGCTCCCTTACATTTCCAACATCGAGCAATGGGTTTTTTTTTATACAGGTTTGTCCCGGGTTCAATACCAATGCCAGTACCCAGACAGTATCTAGCCTTTATTGGACATGTCAGCAACAGCGTGTTTTAGTTTCTAGTAGTATACCTCCCAAGCTACAATACATTTGGATTTCCAGTGCCCGTTCCGAATCATTGACTTTCAACCCGCTTTGCCTCGACCTCTAATAACTTTTGAAGTAGAGTTGTGATGGTTTCTTCTTTCTGATACAGCTCTTTTCCATACTCTGTTACTGTCACTTGGGTGCCTCAAGGAAATCGTTACAATTCAGACATTCAATGAGCAATACTAATAATCGATTAACCCCAGGTTCCGCTTAGATGGTCTATACCACGTGGATAGTTTCCAGATCTAAGCTTTTCAATACTACATCAGGAAGTCCTTCACGACCACGAGGCTATGAGCAAAAAAAAATACATAAGATGAAACAACATTCACTGTAAACTATGTTAAACGTTCACATGGGGACATGTTGGTGTTGTTGTGTCCACATTGCATATGTTCAAAACATTCAAATTTTATCTGTTTCAGTTACTATTTAAAATATAAGTCAGTTGTCAGAAGGAATGCTTTTTCAAAGTTTCAAAAAACGGTTTTCACTCTGTACTCTGTCAGAAGGCCTGTCAAGATTAGTCGACAATATAACAACACTTTGATCCGGCGGCATGGTATGTATTTGATATTTCAGGGTTACCAAGCAACTTCCTTTATGCGACTCTAATGGAAGAGACAAAAAATAGCACACGGCGTAGGCTACAAGGACCTGATGGTGGAGAAAATATGCATCTAGAATAAGGAATATATATAATCCCGGGCTATGTCTGGACTGGAATCATTCGTACTACATGTGGACGCTCGGAGTAGTGGACGACCTCTGGCTGAATGGATTAACAACCTTAACAATACCATTCTCGATACATTCGACTTCACCCATTCTGGTAGTGTTATTCCGCCCTTGTCGCATAACAATTCGTATTACAAGGCGAAGACTACGACTACACTGTATATAAAAGCGATCATCCGGGCACAAAATCATGATGTTTAGCAGAATCCGTCACAGTAATATCCGACTGGCATGTTTGGGTTCCCACAAGGGTATGATATAGCCGACAATGTCAAAAATCCATGCTCCTTGGAGTACTTCCGCAAGGCCTTGAACTTTGAATAGATCGCTTGGTATTTCGTAGTTGCGGATAATTCAGTTGACACATGGTTTAAATTGTCCACTTCTTGGTTTGTGGACATACTGGGATAGAGCATGCTCTATGTGGCCAGAATCCGAAATGCGAACTCGTCTGCGATGTGGGTATACTCCACTATATAAAAGACTACCATGAGGGAAGATATCTTTAGTGAATCACTCCTAGTGTTTTCTCCTCTTCTACTCGTGAAGGATCTCAAATTCACAAATGAAATCTCAAATTCTCGCCGGTGTACTTGCATTCCTCGCTTCGTCTGCTACAGCGTCAAATCATTTCTACGGTCTCACCGTCTCCAATGCTATTGGAAATAACGGCGCATACACTTGCCGTACACAGGACCAAGTCAGTAACTTTTTTTTCCAAATCATGGAAAATACAACGACTCATCGGCTATCTAATTTTCAGTGGAACTCGGTTGCCACTACTGCCAGAAATGAAGGCTTCACAGCCATTCGTATCCTAGGTTTCGACTGTGATGCTCTCAACAGGGCTTCTATTGCTGCTGCTGCTAGTGGTATCAGGGTTATGGCAGGCATTTATGTCTCCGTCAGTACTAATATAAGATGATACCAACACTATAGTTGCTGATGCATTACCTCCATACTAGGGCACAATCGCTTCTGCCATTACACAAATAAAGTAAATATTGAGATATTACAACACAAAGTGGAAGTGGAAAACTAACCAAAAATCCTAGTAATGAAGTCCAAGATTTCCGAACTGCATACGGAAGATTCGGTGCTGGTCGTTATGTTGGTTTAACCATCGGGAATGAAGTAAACGATTCTGTGGGTGCGATTATGGCCAAAGTTTACGACGTGCGAGGTAAGGGTTTCACTATTTTACCACTCACGACCATTATTATAGATCATTGATTTATTTATTTTTTTCAAAAAAGGATACCTTGGATCTGTGGGTGTAACCACCCCCGTATCAACAGTACACACTTGGGTTCAAATCCGCGACAATCCAGCTTTATGTGGTGCTGACTTTGTTGGTGCAAACGCACAGTAAGTTCTTAACCTATTTGCATGGCCATTTTATCATTCGGTTCTGATAACGACAACAAATTACCTAGTGCATTCTACGATGGTGGTCGTACATCTGGCCAAACTGGTGACTTCGTTTTCAAGACCGTGAGACCAGCACTGCAGGCCGCATGTCCCGGAAAGAAGATTTACATTACTGAGTAAGTTGCATACCCCCCGCCCTCAATCAATACACATATTTAAATTAAATACGCATAGATCTGGATGGGCTTCTCGAGGTGGAAGTAATGGTGCTGCAGTTGCTTCTGTTGCCGATGAACGTAATGCACTCCTTAACTTGAACTGTGCATGTAGGGACGATACGAGTGTTTCAGTATTTGCCTTTGAGTATGATGACCAGACGTGGAAGGGTAATGACTGGGAGAGGAGCTTTGGCATCATCGGAAAGATTGGGCTTACTAGTGATATCTTCAATATTTGTTAGGTTCTCATTATCTCTTGTTAATCAATAATTAATAAATGACATTAATGCATCAATGCATCGATCTATTAATATCTTCTTTGCCTACAACCAGAAACCTCTTACTTTGATACTCCTCATAGTCACAGCATTGTACGATTGCAGTTCATTAATCAAACTAAGCTAGAAAGCATGAGCAAAACTTGGGAACCTGGAAACCAGAGATAAACCACCGCGAATTTGTGAAATACTAAATCATTACCCAGTTCTACAAGTAAAATATTGTAGTTGGGTATTAATCCGAGACCAAGCCAGTTAACCAACTATAGTACCTCGAAAGAAGATTATAGCTTACGCAGGGAATAGTGTATGGAAGAACGGGTCGAAGGATCAAAAAGGAAAGAAAGTATACAACAGAAAACGGATGCAAAGGAACGTGGATGTCGAATATAAACAGAAAAAAGTTATGAATGAATGTGTGGTTTGGTAACGATACTTGAAGACACTGTCGATGAATTGCAAAAAGAAAGATGAAAACGTGTTCGAGATGAACAGTCATGATTACTGTTCGGATATAAATATGGGTTTGAGAGGGAAAACTATGACTGAATGTTTATAATAACACAATAAAATGAGAATATGGATAAATTTCCTTGTTGCATGAGTTGTTGAAGTGTGGATAAAATAAATGATGAGTGGGAGAGAGAATGTCGATGATGAGACGCGACGTCAATGAAATATGTAACCTAAAAATCAAGTCTATAAAAAGCAGGGATGCAAGAAATATCAACATACATGAGAGGAAAATCCTCGAGCAATTGGCAGCCGGTGATGAGGCAGCCCAACGCTAAAGTTATAGCAATACTGTCCCTTCTTTACCTTCTGCTACTAGCTCTTGCCATTTTGCTCGCCATTTTGTCATATTGGATCGAAGTCTTTTGTCTCCGAGAGCCTTACCGATCCATGACAAGAAAAGATTTTCATCTTCTGGTACAAAGAATGATGATAAGAGAGATAGAATTGTTTCAAAGTTGGCTGTGCTTGATGTTATGTGGTCTAATAACATAGAGTTCAGAAATGTGTTCAGTAGGAGTTGAAACGAAAACACATACCTCTATAGACCCAGACGATGGCAATAGCAACAGCCACGAATAAGTCATGGCCTTCCAATAGAAAGGCATCCCACAGACGCAATTGCGTTTGAAATGGGACTGAGTTAGCAAATAAGGTGATGTACCATTTTGTTGCATAAGAGGTCGTCGAGATCATATGTTTTTGGAAAGCTTTATATACGTCTGGCATCACTTGTTCCATTATTCTTTCTTGCAGGTAGATTGCCTCTAGAAGACCAGGAAAACCAGGACCGAAGATGGAATGTAGGTTATATGCGTCATGAAGGCGAACAAGTGACGCATACACACGCTCAGGTTCAAAATAACACAGGAGGGTAGCGGCGATGGGACCCATCCCTTGTACATAACCACAAGTTGGACACCGCAATGAGAAAGAGTGCAAGACGTGAAATAGTGATCGTTGGCTAGGAGACATATTAATAAAGAGAGGTAAGTGGAACATGACGTGAAAACATACCCAGCACCATATCTTGTTTTGAACATAACATGGCCACTAATTGTCCGGGGAACGTCCAGGTCTATTTGGATGTCATAGGTAGATGGTTTGTCCAATCTATCCCTGTACTCCGCAGCTAGTTGAGCCATTTGGTCCAATCCCATTCCTGAAAAGCGGTTCATTAAGAGGTCCCACGCTGCTGACCGCCAACGGTCTGGAATGCCCTTGTAAATTCTTTCGCGTAGTTTTGATTCCTTCGAAGGTCGGATACGCCAAGCTTCTACATTACCACCAGGGTCTCTCGACAATGGTCTGAGCATCCTGGTCCATTTTCCGATTCGCCGGGTCTCTTTTAGAAGTGGTCGCGGAGTGGGCAATGACTGGAGGGGTGTTGCGTTGGGAGGCACTGAGGCTGGTCCCGCAGACACGGGGGATAGTCGTTTCGTTAGTGGTGCCGATGTCAATCGAACCAATCGGTCATGGGAGGGCATCGAGATGAATCCATAACTAGAGGCTATCACTTCAAAGAGACATTCAAAGAAGTGCTAGGAACATACCGATCCACCATGCCTAAAAGCTGAATCTCTTTTGGGTCTAATTCTCTTGACTTCTCGTTTCCATCTCCAATAGCAGCGTCCGCATTCAATACACTTTGTCTAGTGGTCCCAACGCGAGCCCTTGTTCGTTCGACACCTTCTTCATAACCGTCACCCTTGACTCCGGACATTTCAAGGATAGCGTATGTGTGTCGAACGTGGAATGCATCCATATCTTCACCTTCAGAAGGTACCAATGAGACTTTACTTGAGGGTGAACTAGCATTCGATCTTAGATTACCCGGAGATCGTAGTATTGAAGAAGCACGTGGTGTGAGCAGGAATGGTGGTGAGGCCGTTGAAGATTGTCTGATCTGATTTGGCGGCGGCGTTACAGGAGGACTAGAATTTGCAGAAGGGGGTAACGGGGGTAATTCTCGCGTAGATATTGCCTTGCGTGATTCTTGTGAACCACGCGACGACTTGGCGTGAGGGGAAGCACTGCGGCTACGAAAAGAATATGCAGAGATGGTCCCTGGCGACGAAGTGCGAAATTCTCCTGGAAGAATGTTGTTGCTGGTCGGAAGCCTCTTTTCTTCCAAGGCTGGCGGAGGCGGTGTTCTTGGGTGAGAGTAAGTTGAAGCGGGCGGAAAACCTGTGCGGGGGACTCTTAAACTACTCCGGGCATCTGAAATTGGAGCGCCAGTTTGGAAATCTTGAGCAACAGCTACAGGCTGCGAGGTTGAGTCGAGGTATGGAAGTTCAATTGGCTCAAAGCTGTTTGAACCAAAGAAGGAATCGTGATGATGGGTGGGAAGGTTAAGCTTGACGGATGGTATATCCGACTCTTTTGAATGACCATTCGCCACAGGCCCGGAGGCAAGCCAGCTTGCTCTTTGCGTCTGTGCATCTCCATACATTGAGTATATAGAGAAAATTGCTGCCTCCGATGACTCCCGTTTCTGATCTACAGTGGTGAAGGACGTCTCTGGGTACGACGAGGGTTCTGATGCAGAACCCGTCGTCTGTGATTCGTTAGAGCTCCCCGTTGCTGACGACGATGATGGTGAGCGGTTTTCCGATGTCAGGGGGGTTGGTGGTATGAGGGCGAGGCTGGGAGCATTCATATGGTGGAGGTGAAAAAGCAAAAGCACGCGGACAGGGTCAACGAATTTTAGCTGCCACATCATTTTATTCTCATCAGAATATTAAATATACCCCAGTCACAAGCACAATATTCGTCCCCTGGCAAACATTGAACATATCACTGGCTAGTCCAACCTATCCCATCATTCAGAAATTCCAGCTTCCAGGTCTGATCATCATATTCGAAGACAAACACGTTTTTGTCGTCTCTCCACGCGCAGTTGAAGTTTAGGAAAGCATCATCTGAGGCAGCTACAATATAAAACCCCCCGCTTCCGAGTGAAGCCTGACACTCAATCTGCTCCACTGTAAGCATGTCGTTATGTTAAAAATGATATCTTCTTTCCGAGACATACGGCCTGTAGCGAGGCTCTCCTGAAGACAGAATCTCCAACTTGGCCAGACGTACAACCGTTATAATATGTATGTTGATTGTTGTTAGGACTAACGAACTTGATGTCGAAGTGAAACTGATGTAGAAACTTATTGTGATCAACCATGTCTGCGCCACACAGGGTTGGGTTGTCGCGGATCTGGAAACCAGTGTTGTTGAGGATTGATACTCGGGTATTCATGCCCACAGATCCCCAGGCTCAGGTAGCCTTTTATTCGCGGTCAGGAGCCGCGGTATATTTAGAACACATCACATATATTTCTTAGTAGTAAGTGTTTAACCCTCGATTGCCTTGCACTTTGGCCATAATCGTATTTGACCTCACTTCCAATAATCAAACCAACATATAAATAACACTAATTTTTTCACTCCAAGTTTATTCTTCCTTTCGGAACTCGTCACCCGGGGGCTCTCACTTGATTTATGTGATTGCAGAAGCGATGGCTCCCTGATTACTAGCCTTTGCTACTATCAATGTTCGATCTCAAGAAACATCCGAAGACTATTATTAACGTTTATCCTGAGCGGAGTTCGAGGAATTTGAGGATTTCGAAGACAAATTAACCAAGGCGCCGAAAACATCATTAACTATTCAGATACACGGGATCTATTTATTCTTGGAGGTTCGCCTATCAGTCAATTAATCATATCAATACCATATATACTATTTCAACAACCAAGGTTGATGTAGACAGAGATAGTCGTACACTTAGCATGGGTGTTAAACGATATTTATATGCTCATAAACAACTTCGAGTGCTCTGTACTGCCAAGTGAGTGCTATTCGCATAATATTCCACACTAGTAACAAGCGGCTACTATATACCTAACCGACTAAGAAGAAGCTATCAGTTCTGTTGTGTGCGCGTATCACTGGCATACCTTGAAATTCTGAGTAAAAGAAGCGAATTAAGGATTCTAAGATCTAAGCTAATGGTATAATACGGTGATAGTGATTTCATGACTCATGAGCAGTATGAAGGGTAAGAGGTAAGAGCTTTTTTCTCTGAGACCACTCATGTTCGTTCCCGTACGTAGTGCTCTCTGGCTTCATCGATATTTGGATATAAATAGATTGATTGCGATTGATTAAAGTGCTTAGCGCTTAAGCCTTCTTCACACTAACTTCACCACTGGTACTAATAAGAGGTCATCTTACTTAACGAATTTGAAAACAACTGTATTGACACTTCCTACGAGGACTCAATATATGTAAAGCATCGATTCACCACTCCTTAAAAATTCAAATTCAGAAGTAGTACCTCTTGACCATTCCCAAGGCTTCTAGCGTCTTTGTCTTTATCTAGAACATAAAAAAAAGCCTATGATTCTTGAATTACGTCGTCAAGGGGTACAGTGTTCCTAAACTTCGAAAAGCACTAATTAGTGGAACTTCTGGTATGTCAGAGATTTAGATTTATTTTCAAGTTTAGCCTTTTAGCAAAACATTGGAGTGTGAAGGGAAGATACGAACACCCAGTCACATCAATCAGTATTTATAGTATCTTTATATCTAGATTCATCTTACCCTATCTCTGCCCTATGTATATTATCACCGCTGATTAACGATGCGTAGTACAATGTACGAACTTGTTTACAATTCTTGTGGTATTGGGAAAGTGGAGTGAATCAGATCGAACCCCCAGGGCTTTTGCCACACCTGTGCTGACCACGAGTTACACGTTGAATGAAAGTTTGAAACATCGTTGACAAAAACAGACTAGTACTTGCCTTTCCCCTTTCCCCTTGAGGTACAATGGAGAGTATTTGACAGCTTGAACAGAAGAAACCATATAGTTCTCCATGTAATTGATTAGTACCATATCCTTAACTCCTTCTGATCATGTCACTTTGACTCATAGAACTTGTACTTGCATTTCGGATTCAATAATATACTAATACAACACTCATTTGGCACTCGTATTGGTAGCTTCGACATGATAACCATCGTACTATGACTGTGATAGATAATCACTTGAAACAACCTAGGTCTCTTCAAGCCCCTAATCGCAATCGTCATCATCATCATCATTCTTATTCATTCTCATTCGTCGCACTACGCACCGTTAATAGTACTAGTAATGTGTATAGTCGTCCATGGTACTAATCATGGTTCGTGGCGCCCATCTCACCACTAAGGTGTCAATTCAGTTGTACATAACCGTCACTTACTCTCTACGCCTCGAGGCTAGGTGGGGTGCAAGTTGGTGCAAGTACTACTAGTACTATTTACTCAGCTGCCCACCACTACCACCACCACTGGCACTGTCTCTTGACTCGCGAGTCCCAACCACCTACCACCAACTCCGATCCTGTGTCCGAAGTCCACTTAACTTCCTTCGACCAAGACCTAAGCACCAAAATCTGAGTACTAAAAACTAGAAAGACAACCAGTCCGAAAGATGGCTGATACATTGAATACTACAATTCTTAACCCAGATGTATATCTGAATCATCTTTCACCTGAAGAAGGTGTTCAATTCGAGATTGCTAGAAGTTGGTATCTTGCTGTATTTGGTGTGAGTGCTTTTTTTTTTTTCTTTCATTTTTTTTTCATTCAAGTTCTCGGGGTTAATGATATATGTCTTTTCTACATCGTATTGCTACTAGGCTTCAGTTTGGGATATATTAGTTTATATTCCTGATGATATTAAGATTGTGTGGGGAAGACCTTTTAAACCTGTTACCTTTGCTTTTATATTTTCGAGGTGAGTTCAAACTATGGGACATCCTTTAATGTTCACCAAATTCACAAGTCACATAACAGATTATTCGCAACTGTTTATGTATTCATATGTGTTGTTGAGAAAAGTAAGCTTTTCTTGAAAGGCGCTCACCACTCACCATTTCCAATGCTATTTTCTCAAACTCACTCAACTCACAGCAATGCCAATACCAAATCCTCGAGGAATTTTCCTAGCAGCAGCAGTAAACTGTGTCCTAGCAGTCTCAACATCAACATTTCTATTCCTCATCCGCGTTCAAGCAATATACACCTCACAACCTCTTACCAAAAAATTCTTTTTCATATTATGGCTCATAACTTGTGGTTTTCAAATCACCGTACCTTTAGGAGTTTATCCAACGTTTATCCCGGGAACAAGATATTATAGAGATTCTGAATTTAAAAAATTTGTTTGGGTTAGTGCGTTTAGTGCTATTTTGTTTGATACGACTGTGTTTTTGGCAATTTCGTGGAAGGTTGTTAGTATGAATATGAACCTTGTTCCTGAGATGTATAATGGTGGTGGTGGTACTAGTGAAGGTGTCAGAAGTAGGCCAAGTAGTGGTGTTGGTGGTGTGCCAGTTCCAAGTCATGGAAGGTTAGTTGGAAGAATGAGATGGAAGACTTTGATTGATGGTAGAACGTTACCTACATTATCGAAAGCGGTGTTACAAGGTGGACAACAATATTACTTGTGAGTTCAACTTTTTCTTTAAGCGTCGTCATACTACTATTGAAAATTGATTTATAAATCATAGGATAACCATTGGGTTTTCGATATTGTTAGGAGCTTTTATAGGTATCCCGAGTACACCACCAACTTATAAAGTCATGTTTACGGTACCTGGTATACCACTTATGGCTTCTATGGCTTGTAGAGTGTTTAGGAATGTTAGACAGTTGGATGAAAAGAAGAGGTCAGAGTTGGCGGTACTTTCTACTTTGCAATTTAGATCCCCTGGTGTTGGTATTGGTGCTGGTGGTAATGGTGGTAACGGCACGACGAGGGATTTGGATCTTGAGAGTTCAAGGGTTCAAATGTCGATGATGGCAGTTGCGAGGGGTCATTAGAGTTAAAGTTATCGAGGAGACGGACTCTCAGGAGATGATGAGTGTAGTATACAAATGTGGGTATTAGGGGAACAAGGATAAATTCAAATGGAGAAGAAAGTTACGGAAAGATTAACATTTTGTGTTCCCACAGTAATATATTAACATTTTAACTTCACTCGAGTCCTCGACGAGGAACGCTCTGAAGCAGAAGGGAAATGCGTGCGTTTGAGTCATGGAGATAGAAGTTGTGTATATATTTTCCTTTGGCGGATGAAGGAAAGTATGTCAAGAGATCGCATGCGGAGTGGTGTTTGATCCCAAAATAGATGGTAAGTAGAAGACACTCCTGATTGGGACATGTAGCACAAAGTATGATCCCAAATTGGATGTGTGCTTGTACTCTCGTCTATCGTATTCGAACGGTGTATATAATAGCGTCTAATCTGTGGTTGGAATACCCAACTCTCGAGTTCCCTCATCAATCTCCAGCCCTCACAACCACACTACACTTCTAATCTTATTTTTGGGCTTGTTGGGATCACAAAAGCAACCTTTTAAAAACGACAACATCTCTATTCCACCACACAAAACAGATCATGTCGCCTTATAGTCCCCCAACCTCTCCCACTTTTGGCGGATTCTTCGCCACCAGTCCCAACGCGTTTGCGGCATTTGCACCACACCAGTCACCTCGTGACACACACGCCATGTATGCTACATTCTCTGCATCAGTATCGGGCCAAAATCCATCCAACATCCAGCCTACATCCTCAGGCTATAAAGCAGGGTTCAAGAAATTCATTGGTAGGAAGTGATTGAGCCCTTCATTGCGGTTCTCCTTCCCTTCACAACCATACACATATCTATCCGTTCATCAACCCCCCATATACCACTATAATATTCGCCAGTGACTGCATTTCATTTTTTGTTATTACACTATATTTGTAGACTATCCCTGTTGTATCCATATCGGCTGAATTCATTATTCGATTGTTGTGAGAAAAAGCGATGAGTAAGGTTAGGGTCAGCATATGATGATGTTTTGGGTACAGCCAAAAGGCTTCTTTGACCATAATCCATTGCGAACGATGGTCTCTTCTCGCTCAGCTGCAGCAGCAGTTGCTGTCCACCAACAGCCCTCGTCATCCCAGAACAACAACGTTAATACCGCATACTCCCTAGCTCTCCTTGCAGAGTACACTCACACCCTCGACGCTCTCCCCTTGGACCTCTCCAGAACTTATGCAGACCTTCGTGAGCTCGATGCTGTCCTTTCGTCTTCAATGATCACCATAACTGCCAAAATACATCAATTAACCTTGATGATTGAGGAGAGAAGGGGGAGCAAGGAAGAGAGGTTATGGCTATTGCACGAGATTTCGGAAGAGGCTGCAAGACTCAAGTATGGAGGAGACGATAAGATTCGTGTCGCGTGTCAGGCAGCGGATATGCTCAAAAGTCATTCTAGTCACCTCCGTACCCTTGCGGACCGTTTGCCAGACTTTGATATGAACCTGTTGAACAGGAAGACAGTCTACCCACATGTATCTGCCAAGTCGTTTATGCCACTGAACATGGATACTGGACGACGACGACGAGGTGGTGCTGGTTCGTCTGGACTGCTGGTTGCGAATCATGTTGACCCCAGTCCGGCCAAACGGAAGCGGTTAGTTCGAGAGGAGGAGATTGATATTGGCAGCATTCGGTCGCCACACAAGAAAGAACGTCTGCTCGAAGTCACAAATGCTCGCGGCCGGGCAAACGGAAGACTCAAAAAGTGGGTTTTGGCTTTGAATTTGTTGCTTTGCATAACCTGATTTTCTGCCCAGAAACGAGCGCGTCCCATCCCCCTCCGACTCACTCGTCTCCGTCACCTCGCACCTACCCCCACAGAACAACCTCCATACAAACGGAATCTCATCCACCCGTGGCGCATCATCAGGGCACCAGAATAATCAGCACAATACCTTTGCTCCCAACCCCCGTGCAACCAACGGTGCCATCAACGGCGGCAACAAACGACGGGCAGCCAATAGCGCTAACAGTGTCAATAACCGTGTATCTACTCCTCTCGCCAACGACTACCCATCCGCTCTCAACCCCGCATCCGCAATCCCATCACACCGGTCCGGTTTGCCGTCCTCATCCAATCACCATCCATCAGTGCTCGGGCCCTATGTCAATGGTTCTTCCTCAGGTGCTTTAGTAAATGGAAATGGCCAGCATCTATACGATATTGGCCATTCGATGACACCAGACTGGAATCCACCACCTGTCCAACAACTAGAGGGTCCGGGTATGCCTGTCGCACGAAGCACATCGATACATTCTACAGTGACAAATGGTGCTGCCGCTGGTGGTAGGAATAGTAGTGCGAATAATAATAATAATAATAATAATAGTAATACTAATGCCGCTCTGAGTACGGATGGTGCTGCTACAGAGGGCGGAGATGGAGATGGAGATGGAGATGGAGATGATGGAAAGCTTTATTGTTATTGTCAACGTGTTAGTTACGGTGAAATGATCGCTTGTGATGATGAAAGTTGTGAACGGGAATGGGTGAGTTTTTTTAATACTTTTTCGTATTTTTGTCTGTTTTTTTTCTGATACAACGTTTGTTCACACAAATAGTTCCACTTGTCGTGTATTGGATTGACTGTATGTCCTGAAGGATCATGGTTCTGTGATACATGTAAGAATAAAAGAAATGCAAAGAGGACGGGTAGAGGTGGTAAACGGAGAGCTGCAGGTACTCGTGCTGCTGGAAAAGCATAACACTCAACTTTAAAAAAAAATTATTTTCTCTCTCCTCACTTGCTTATTGTCTGTCACCATTACTCTCACACATCCTACGTTATATACTGCCTCAGGATTGTTTTTTTTTTCTTTCTTCTTCCTTATCATTTTCTTCTCATGTTGCTTATGATAATTTGATATTCCTTGCTTCTTTGTCTAGTATAACATATTTTTTTCAGTACTCAGTCTCTCCCCCCCTATGTCATGTATGTGGTGAATTTGGTATGTTATAGTGAAATAACAAAAGAAAAGCACAGATAAAATAAAAGTTCAAGTACAAAAACTGGAAAAAAAAAGGATTTCAAACTAAAGGACTAAAAAAGAAAATAAAGAGTGAATCAACGTCGTTTGGATGATCGCGTTTCATCCAATCCAGGTGAACTCCTTCGTTTCCTACAATCCAAATATCAGCATATATGCGGGAAAAAAAAAACAAAGTAGAAGAGAGAGGGAGAGGGGGAAAACATACCGACTCGACGTAGATTTTTCTTCTGACAAATCATCAGTAGTAGGAGTTCTCTTTGATCTACTATCCCTATCTTCCTTTGAACTTCTTTCTCTTCTTTCACTATGACCATCACCACCACCTCTTTCACCCCTATCTCTATCTCTATCTCTATCCCTATCCCTATCACGTTCACGCTCACTTCCTCTTTCTCTATCCCTATCTCTTTCCTTTTCTAAACTTCCGCTTCTTCCTCCTCCCCCCCCCCCCCCCCCCCCCCCCTCCGCCACCGTAATCTAAACCATCGACAGCTGGAGCATTTCCATCTCTATCTTTATATTTGTTTTGGTTACGTGGTCCAGTAGGTACGTTTGGCGGTAACGGTGAAGCAGGTCTTGCAGGAGGTACAGCACCTTTACAAACAAACAAATAATTAATTAGTATTGAACCAGAAAAATAGTCAAGAAAAAACATACCTCTACCACGACCACCACCAACAAATCCACCTCTACCTCTAACTGAAGCAACACTTTGAGTAGAAGCACCTATTCCACGACCACCACCTACACCTATATTAGTTGTACCTCTAAATGCTTGTAAAGGTGTTCCACCTCTTCCAACACCTAAAATAGGTGTGACGTTACCTGTACTAGTTACACCTACACCTGCATTACCAGAAGTAGTAGCTAAAGGTGTACCACTTGTATTTGATGGGTTTCCACCACCAACACCACCACCTCCTGGACCACCTGGGATAATAGAACCAGGTGTATTTCCATCCATTCCTTGTTGGAACATTTGCATTTGGTTCTGATCTTGCATCTGAAAAGATTTAAAAAAAAAACAAAAAGTTCGCGCAACGGAATGTGCGGAAGGAAAAAAAAATCGATTAATCACTCATTCTCTCTCTCTCAAAAAAAGGATAGTAAAGCAGAAAAAATGGGGAAACAAAGACTTGTGTGTTGTTACATTCAAAAGAAACGAAGACCCACCTGCATCCCAAAATCACCTCCCATACCCATATTCATCATTCCCCCAGGTCCACCAGGACCAAATCCATCCTGAACCATCATACCAGGTCCACCGGCATTACCACCTCCAGGTCCACCAGGACCAACCATTTGTTGCATACCAACACCACCATCTTGACCACCAGGACCACCCATACCACCATCTTGTTGCATACCCATCATATTCATATCACCCATACCCATCATCATACCCTGCATTTCCATCATCATTTGTGGATTCATCATACCTGCTGCTGCTGCTGCGGCCGCAGCTGCAGCAGCAGCAGGATTGTTATTACCTCCTCCTGCATTCATACTTCCATTCATCATGGCATTTGTACCTGTCATTACCATTTGACGGATTTCGGGAGGTAAAGCTGTTAATTGATCTTCACCCATTCCAGCAAAATTTATTATTATTATTATTTTAAAAAAAAAAAAAAAGAGCGCATATAGTCAGTAAACCCATTTCTTTTTTGAGATTTAAGAAAGAAGAAAAAACGAAAACGTACAAGAACATTAGCTTTAAGCACATTAGCAACATCACCCAACTCTCTTCTTCTATAACAATAAGCTTCCCAAGAAATCTCATCAAATCCATAATTGAACCAATCACTAATATCAGAACCAGGTCTACGCCAAGGTTTATCTGACATTGCACCTAAATCAACTTCGAGAATAGAACGACCATCAAATAATCCGACTACATCTGGATTGATTTCTGGATGAGATGGTGGTGCTGTTACAGGTGGTAAGGAATTTGTGTCTATTCCATCATCGTGTTGTTGTTGCTGTTGTTGTTGGATATGGTGTTGTTGTTGGTTTTGGTTTTGGATGTGACTGGGAATTTGTGTATGTGATGGTGTTGAAGAAGATAGTTGTTGTTGATGAGAAGGTGTAGAGGATGTTTGTGTGGTTGGAGGATGTTGTGAATGAAGGGCGCTTGGGATGGCACCACCACGTTGTATAGGATTGTATTCGGTTGTTAATGTAGGTGGTGGTGCTAGAAATTTCAGATTAAGAACGCGTAAGGTGCTACTCGGTTGATGAATACTTACCTCGTGATTGGGGAGGAGGTCCTGAAGAGCTTGTTGTACGATTACCGACTTTAGGTCTGTTAAAATTCGTTTTAGCGCGTCGTTATGTAGTGTGATGATACACGTAAGAACGTACCGAAGGTCAAGTGAATGTGAAGGTCGTTCCATAATGATTTCAATATCCTGCTCATAATAATCAGTATAATGAAACCTTTCTGAGCGGAAACAAATATACGAACATCATCACTATCTTCCTCTTCCTCTTCTTCCTCTTCTTCCTCCTCAGCTTCGGGTTCTTCAGTCATTTCAGCATTACCATACATTTCACCTTCTCCAGTGGGTTCAATGCTTGGTGAATGACTCTTTTGAAGTGGTTGTTGTTGCTGCTGTTGCTGTTGCTGTTGCTGTTGCTGTTCAAGCTGAGATTCAGGTCCCAAGGAAGCAGATGGTGGAACAGATTCTATAGGAACCGAATCTTGAAAAATATCATCTTCATCATCATCTTCATCATCACCAACATCTTGTACCATTGCTGCCACAGTTTCTTCTGCTTGCTTTTCCAAGTTTTCAACAACTCCATTCGTAGTTTTCACTTGGTCCAAAGGTATTCTAGAAAAAGAGAATTTTTCATTATAACCAATTCATTTCTTTATACATATACGTGTATATTGTATGAAACACTTTTTTAATATGAACACTCACGGTTGAGGAACTGAAATAATACCACATCATCAATTTTAAGAAAATCCAGAATATAACGTTGAGGTTTTGGTTTTAAAAGGTTCATACCTGTTGGTTGAGTAGTAGGTTCTGGAGAACCACCATAAAGATATTCATCATCTTCATCCCTAAAATCTCATGAATACAATGAAGAATCGAGCATTCATTTTGTTGACAATTGACATACATGGTGTTCGTGGAAGGCAAAAGGCCAGAATACCCATTACAACGTGACAACGACTCCGGTCACTCTACTTGTCACATCCTTAACTTCGCGTTCCGAGCGAACGCGTGCTCAAACTCAAGTAGATTGCTTAAAGAATTATGTGTATAATAATAATGAAAAAAATAACATCTATTCTCATTTCTACTGTGAAACCTCCTTAACATCAGGTTCTTCCAAACTCTTCTTCAAACCTTCCAAAGTCCTCGCCAACTTTCCACCACTAGCCTCTCCAAGTACAGCAGCCAATTGAGAAGCTGGAGCACTCAACAATCCAACAATCTGAGCTCTCAATGTATCCAAAGTCGGTAATGACGAAACTTCACTAATACCACCAGGTAAAAACACCCTTCCTTCAATTAAAGCACCAACAACCCTTAAATCAGGTGTACGAGTTATACGAACGCGTTTCATACGACGACCAGGTGTAGCAGGATCTGCATTTTTTTCTGCTAATTCTTGTGCCAACTCTTCTGGTGTTTTAGGAGCTTTTGGAGGAACTGTACGTTCCATTATACGAAGTATGGCTTTAAGTTGTGGTGGATTAAGATTTGGAAGTGTGAGTAAGGCGAAAGATCCTTTAGTTTCTTTAACCATCTTCTTCACCGCCGATTTATTAATATTTGGAAGGTCACGAAGAGCAGCTCCCAATATACTCGTTCGTACAACTGTGATTGTAGGTGGAGCATTGTTTTCCGGAACGGATGAATCGGGTGATGTCTTTGCACGCGCAGCAGCAGTTGCAACGTCCAACCTTAGCTTCCTAAGGCGGTCCGCAGTGAAGTCTTCATGTTGAAGAAAGAGAACCGGGGATGTAGTGTTGGATTTAAGGAGGTTGGTATACCAATTGTATTGGAATGTTTTTTTGTCGCTAAAGACACGGGGAAGTTTCTTTCCTGGAAGACGGAGAGGGGGGTCGAGGGAAATAGCATATGAACGTGTTGTGGAAGGAAGTCGTGAGGCGAGGTGGCTTGGTGACCTCCAGCACGCTGCTAACATCTTGTGCGAGGGAGTAGGAAATCCAAATTTCGGTCACACAACGTTACATACACTTCAATTGCCAAACAAGGACATCCTTCCTGAATATGAAAAAGAATATCATTTTCACCCACCTCCTACAAACAGTACCTAGGTATCTACAGCTATAATTTTTCCTTCCTCCATCACATACAAGAGCAACAATACTCGGCGAATAAACGAACTCTACCATGCAGCAGGTAACCCAGATGCAGCCGCACCAATCTCCGTCAACTCCAACAAAGGGTCCAAAATCCCTTGGAACTTTGGCAAATATGACGCATCCGTATACGGACAACGAACTTGTGGAGATCCTTTATAAATCGGCGTATATGTTCCTGCACAAATCACAAATGGTGTGAATTCGTCATAAGAAATCTCTACAGCGTTCCTTGGGTTCCTATCTCCTGCCGCAATTCTTTGCCGTGCCTATCCATAACCATCAGACGACAATCAAAATAACGCAGAAAAAAAAGATAAATTTACCTGGGCAGCAATCTTAGGATCAGGATTAAGCTCTAACAGTCTCCTAGCAAACCTAGCCGCATGAGCCTGATTGTTTGCTTTTGCAAATGCACCAATCGCACTCCTTAATGCGATTTGCAAATGCTGAGGTTGCAAAGCACAATGTGTAAAGTATGCAGCAAGTTCCAAATTTCTCCTGACATTATCAGGCTCTTGTTCCACCACACGTCTACGTTCAAGTTCAATCGAGACACCAAGCAAGTATTCCCTGGCAGTGGTTACAGTTTCTCTCCACTGCGAATGCAACAACGTCAATATTTATTCGAAAGACAGGAGGCGAACACATACCTGTCTAGCCTCGTCATCCGAAGAAAGCACAACCAACAGAAGTGCCTGTAACACTGATTTGAATGTCTCCTTCGCCTCCGCAAGTCTGTTACCTGACACATATCTATATCCCTCTGCCAACTCAGATCGTACAGATTGCAACGAACGCGCAGCAACAGGCAATACTCTACTGGGCGCAGACTCTTCAGGATTACGCCTTACATGCAACTTGAGTGGTGGGAGAGAAGCTACGGGCGAAAGATACACATGAGATGAACGGTATATCGACAAGAAGAGAGGTTTGAGTGATTCAAAGTTTCCAACACCAAATTGACGATTGAGCAACTGTATAAAATTTTTTTTTAATTAATGTCCAAAACATTAGGAAATGAGAATATCACTATTACTTACTTGCATAGCGGTCTCAAACGAACCTGCCGCAACATGATCCACTGCCAACGGTGAATTGCGTACCCACAACTCTGTTTCGTCAACACCAGGAGCAGCACCAGCACCAAGTTCTTCTTCTTCCACAACTTCATCCAATTCTTCTTCAGCTTCTTGGAATTCATCACCATCAGCATCTAATTCCCATCCACCTTCTTCAGGATCAATATCATCTTGAACCTCTTCATCCTTTGCCCAAGCATCAAGTGCAGAAGAAGCACCAGCATCTCCATTAACATATGAAGGTTCAATACCACCTTCAAGTGAACCACTAGCCAATGCTCTATCGAAAAAGTTCTCTCCTTGAGAAATTATTGGCCAGTTTAGATTTTCAGTTGAAGTGATTATAGGTGGAGGTCGGAGTGTTGAAGTTCCATAAGATGGTACTTCTTCAATATCATCTTCTGTAAGACCAGCTGCTTCAAGTATTTCAGCAGCAAGATCATCCATTTTATTTCCTTTCGCGGTCAAGTACGCTAAAGGATCTATTAAAAGTAACATTCATGTTGTATTAGAATTGAAAAAAAAAAAGCATAAAGCCAATGAAAAACGACGTACGAAGACCAACGTCTCTCAATACCGCAATCCTTCCAGCAACATCACCTGCATACAATGAATTATGGAAACGAGACATAGGATCACCTCGAACATCAGCAATCTTTTGCATCTTTGAAAGTTTGTCGGTGCTACCAGTAGCAAGGTATAAGAATGAAAGTTTATCAAAGTTCTTCGTTTGTTGATATGCTTTCTCAACAATCTAACATACAACAGGAACTATAATAAGCGAAATTATAATCGAGTTGAAAGTGTTTTCAGTACGCACCTTGTGATTACCTTGTTTCAAAGCTTGTTGTGCCAATCTCTCCCAACAATCAGCACGATTAATTTCTTTAGCTGTCTCCATTGCAACATCAAGATTCCCACATTCGATAGCAAGTTCGAATCGAGTATTGGTATCTTGAACGAAATGGAGTGCGATCTATAACCCTTTTTAGTTGAATATTAAACAAGATATCATGATGATATACCTCGGGGAATCCTTTTTGTTGAAGGTATGCAATGATACTCTGACCGAGAAGACTTGAGTTACGGATGATATACAACATTTCTTCATAATTATTCTTCAAAAGCGCAAGTTTGAAGCGATATTCGGTAGGATCGAAGGTGATGGTACGAGGACGAGCAGATCGATCTAAGCAGTACACAGTCTTACCCTTGACGCGAGTCAAATAGACAGGGTTATCCAAGGTACAAATAACACCATAATCACTACAACGAGGATTATCAATAACACCATGCAACCACTGCCTAAAGGTACTTACCCTTGGTAGAGGCAATACTTAATGTGGTTGAGCGTGGAGTACAGGAACACGCCAGAATCGTCCCATGCTCCAGACTTGATGCGAATAGTTTCATGAATCAAGGTATGTTGCGAGAAGTTCTTGTTGGCAATGGTAATAGCTGAATAATGATATAAAAGGACTGAAAAATAGTATAATTGTGATACACTCACTATGCTTGCTCAACAAAGCTACAAACGCTCCATCATTGCTCCAAACAACATATTTCACAGGAGGGCTATTGAGTTCTGCGATGGTCTTCTGCTGTTGAATATCGTACAAAACCACTGTTGATGTAGAACTCAAAATAAGGCAAGCAGTTCCACCATAGAAGATCTCATTTGTCTGCACGGGAGGTTTGATAGTCTTGACAACAGAGTTGGCGAGATCGCGGACTTCAATAAGCTATCGTGCATGTGTTAATTCTAGTGTATTGTAATGAAACAATAAAACACACCTGCGAAGCCTTGTTCAAAACCGCAAACCTATTCCTAGCAACAAAGATCGCGCTTTGCCCATTGCCTCTCTTCCCGTCAACACTCGAATCCTTAACCTCTGCTTGAGCGGACTGGGGCAAATTTGCCAATTCGTATATCCCATTGTCTGAGCTAACTGTTAAAACAACCGCCCGCTCCGCCGGGTTGAAGCTAAGTGTGCGCGGAGGAACATAAGGGCTTCCAAACTTGCGAACGCTGAGCAAGCCAATATCCGAGCCAGTAGTAAAGTCATATGAGCGAACATACTTGTCCCGGATATAGTATAGCGTATCCTGATGCACTGAAAATGCTGGTCTCTCGCGCTCTAGCTTGAAGACAATCAAACCACTATCATGGCCAGCAGCGAACAAGTTGAGGTTGGGATGCGCAGCAAGGACCCAGAACCTATCCTGTTCACGACGGAATGTTTGAATAGCTGTCCTCTTCGCCAAATCCCAAACGCGGACAGTCTTATCTTCACCACAAGAAACGATGAGTTCATGTTTAGGGTGGAATAATGCGTTCGAGACGTTATTGAAGTGTCCACGACACGAATCAACCTCCCATGCCTTGGTCTCGCTCATCCTCCAAATCTTGATGACGCGATCATCAGCCGCAGAAATGATGAGTGGAAGAGTAGGGTGGAACATGGCAAAGTTTACTCCACGATCATGACCTTCAAGGACGTATTTCACGTTGGAGAAGTTATCGAACGCTTCATATTGTGAAGACCCTCCAGGACCACTACCACCCATACCCCCTGGGCCACCTTGATGAGGTGTACCTTTGCGAAGCCCAGAGATATCCCAGACGCGGACAGTCTGATCCATCGAAGCAGTGACGATAAGATCTTCTTTGGGATGAAATTGAGCGGACATGACGTAGTGTGAATGGCCAGTAAGAATAGCAATGCATTGGCGAGAGGTACTGTTCCATATGCGAACGGTTTGATCGTCGGATGCGGAGAGCTAGTAATAGGTTTTAGCACCAATTCCAAATTCACCCCAAGAGCATAGGTAAGACGTACAATCCAAGGCATTTCATGATGGAATTGCACTGTCCGGACATAATCGAGGTGACCAAGGAGGGTAAACAGGCAACGACGGTTTTGTGGGCGTAAGTCTTGTGTTTTATCACCAATTAGCAAGCTGTCATCAATAAGATCTACCAATGGCTACTCACCCCAGACCTTAATCTTGTAATCGTCACCGCCAGTCGCCAGCAATGCTCGGGTGGGATGGATAGCTACACCTCTTACAGGACCTATGCAAATCATAAGCTTGGTATAACAACATATGCTTCTGACCATACTAACCTTCATGTTCCTCAAACCTATCCACCAGCACTCCCATCCGATAATTCCATAGTTGAACACTGCCGTTGTGTAGCGATGCCGCCAGAAGAGGTTGCGTTGGATGAAACGCAAGCCCTTTACATCGCAGAAATGAGCCCAATAGTGTTCGTTGTTGATAAAGTAAATTCACACACCCTTCACGCGGTTGCTTTTTGATTCGAACTTTGTGAGCATGACCGACATGCTCGCAGGGTCTTTGTGGGGTACAAAATCAGCAAGAGTCGTTGTAAAGAAATAAAGAAATGTGAATATTGATGATGTCTATATGTCCATACAGACACGTGGGCACTCTTGATCTCTTCCCACCCTGTGACATCAACATCAACTTCACACAACAACACCCACAACAACGCAACTCTACTAATCTACCCACTAATATTTGTGCTAACAATTTGACACTAGCACATGGGGGGCGCAATGACCATCTGGAAAATATCGATAGTTTTCATTGGTAATTCACCGGCGAAAACTACTCAATGTGGATTATGTTATCAAGAGAAATGTGGAAGAAAAAGAATAACGACTTCTTGCAATGCTTAGTTGTTGCGAATTGCTCGCACTCGTGATATAAATATACGGGGGGGCACCTTCGAAGACGTACATAAATCAAATTGGAGAACACACGCTATTCATGGATAAATTCAACAAACACGGTCATATATCAGCAACCTAAATATGCCGAAGTGCTAAACATCTTAGAAGGTTACAGGAAAGAGGCTTCCCATGGTCTTATTGCGTAATAAAAATGGAATCCGGAAATGATTAAAGATTGTAGGTAGAATTATACAATCAATGGGTATCAATAGTAAGTACAAAATTTAGAGGTTGACGGCGACGGGAGAGCAGCCAACGACAACGAGACCGTTGAAGTTGTTTCCGGAGCAGCATGTGGGTTGAGCAGTGCTAATAGAGTCGTCAGCTTTGGTTTATTGAATTAGAAATTTTAAAACTAACCAGCTGTTGCCACCAACACCGATAACACTGAGAGGTGTGCAGGTAAGACCGACTTGGCCGGTGATGGCACCGACGTCGACGTTGGCAAGGCCAGCAATGGCCTTGGTCGCATCAACGCTTTGAGCGTTTTGGACGGAGTTGCAGCAGTATTGCTGGCCAACGTTGCAAGAGTTGTTGATGCCACCGGGAGCAGCAATGGCGAGGGTGAAGAAGGTGGCAAAAGCGACGAGTTTAGCGTACATATTTAGAGAAGTTGAGTGGGTTGTAGAAATCGTTATGAGTTCGAACTGAAGAAATATTATTGAACGCGAGTGGGTTTTATACTTTTGGTGTTTAGCCAACAGACACAGACATTACGTTGAGATCTGATGCATCCTCGAACGTTGACAGCGGTTGACTAGGCAAAACCGAGGCAGAGCCAAGGCAGAACTATTAAAAGTGAAAAGTAGTGTTGGTTGAATTGAACTAAGCTCCGAATCAACTAACGCTCGAACTAGTGTGTGACAGTAGCTCCAGAGCCCGAGACTTAACTAAATATGGGCATGCGTTTACCTATTTCATTCACCCCCAGCGGCGTTTTCATGGTTCTTTCCCTGATTTTGAATTTCGGAAGGAGGATACACCCTGATAGCACCAGGAATACACCAGGAATACACGCAAAGTACACGCACCGCCCATAAATTTTATCTGCATTTTATTCCTTGCGGAGAAGTTGCGGAGAAGGCTAAGCTAGAGCGTGATGTAATTCAGATGTAATTGTTCGTGAACTTGTTGCACTTTCATGCTTCAAGTTCGGTTCAGGCCTCAGGTTCGTTGTCGAACTGGGGTATAAAACCCACTCGCATTCAATAATATTTCTTCAGTTCGAACTCATAACGATTTCTACAACCCACTCAACTTCTCTAAATATGTACGCTAAACTCGTCGCTTTTGCCACCTTCTTCACCCTCGCCATTGCTGCTCCCGGTGGCATCAACAACTCTTGCAACGTTGGCCAGCAATACTGCTGCAACTCCGTCCAAAACGCTCAAAGCGTTGATGCGACCAAGGCCATTGCTGGCCTTGCCAACGTCGACGTCGGTGCCATCACCGGCCAAGTCGGTCTTACCTGCACACCTCTCAGTGTTATCGGTGTTGGTGGCAACAGCTGGTTAGTTTTAAAATTTCTAATTCAATAAACCAAAGCTGACGACTCTATTAGCACTGCTCAACCCACATGCTGCTCCGGAAACAACTTCAACGGTCTCGTTGTCGTTGGCTGCTCTCCCGTCGCCGTCAACCTCTAAATTTTGTACTTACTATTGATACCCATTGATTGTATAATTCTACCTACAATCTTTAATCATTTCCGGATTCCATTTCGTTCGCACTCTTGAGTCTTAAATAATAAAAGCAAATGTTATTCTAGACTCGATATCACTAGCCGCTTGACATTATCAGTCAAGTTCACTTTGTATTGATGATGGTTCTTAGTTTCTTCCCACCACACTAAAAAATCCTCAGGCCCAGACATACTCCTGCTTGAATGCGGTTCGGATAAAAACTAGATATTGAACAAAATAAAACCTACAATTCAGTCATGCCATGAGCGTACCAGAATCCCAAGTTTTGACATGGAAGGACCGGGAATAACGACGATCACTTGTTTTCTTCTAGTTTTTAATATATCAATTAATCTTCAGAACTTCAGAACATTGCAAATTTACTTACTTATCACCGTCACTAGCACTAGCAATAAAGCCAAGCCTCGTGACATCATCCTTTTGATCCGCCACGACTCTACTAATACTCCGGGGCTACCTGGGGGCTACACTCTAGTCATCACATAGTCATCTCATGATGGCAGTAGGAGGTACTCAAAATATCCGACGAGTAGTATATATTTATACTTGATACTTCCACAATTTCCCAATCAAAGTTTGGTTGCATACCACTCTTTGAAGAACAAGTACAGGCAACTGAAACAAGAATCATTTCTCTAGACTCCGAAATCAACATGTGGACCTTCGGAGTAGTAGTAGTAGTAGTAGTAGTAGTAGTAGTAGTAGTAGTAGAAGTTTATGCCAAGTAAAGTGAATTACTAACCATGATACATAGTTTAATACACATGACTTATTCTCGCGGCATTCCGCCCTTAGCGCAGCGCAGTGTAATTTACATGGGGCAAACATAAGCGGCGAGCGCTCATGCGAGCACATAGGATAACCTGAGAGTTCGTGATACCCGACTATTTGTAGAATAAAGTAGGAACCTCACAAGTATCTGCAATATAATTCAAAAAAGGTTCCCCTTGGGGATCTGCCACGAGGGTCACGAAAAATCCTGCGTTTGAGAATATATCACTTGATATCCTGTAAATTTAACGCATGGGCACAAATTACCACTTGTTGCGATACTATGCAATATGGCTCAATTAGAAATATGCAATTTGGGATGTGGGTACCATTATTCCTTGGTATAAAATGATTGATACAGAGAGAGAGTAGAGTTTCAGTAAAACACATCAAGTGTTTTCTCCTCTCTCTCTCTCTCTCTCTCATACTCATTCTCTAAAAAAACATATAATGAAATCTCAAGTTCTCGTTGGCGTAATCGCCTTCCTCGCCTCTTCCGCTATTGCTGCAAATAACTTCTACGGTATCACCGTTTCCAATGCTATTGGAAATAATGGCGCCTACACTTGTCGTACACAGGATCAAGTCAGTTATCTATCACATTTAAATTTCCTAGAGATAAAATGCACTTGCTGATAATCCAACTTTCAGTGGAACTCAGTTGCCATTACTGCCAAAAATGAAGGTTTCACAGCCATTCGTATTCTAGGCTTTGATTGTGATGCTCTTAATAGAGCTTCAATTGCCGCCGCTGCAGGTGGTATCAAGGTCATGGCAGGCATTTATGTCTCTGTCAGTATATTAAACTATACCAATTGCCAATACCGTTTTGTATGCCAGTCGCTGATACTTTATCTTTTTTACTAGGGCACCATTGCTTCTGCAATTACACAAATCAAGTAAATGTTTTTATATCGCAACAGCAAAAGTAGAAGTGGAAAGACTAACCAAAAAATCCTAGTAATGAAGTCCAAGATTTCCGAACTGCATACGCAAGATTCGGTGCTGGTCGTTATGTCGGTTTAACCATCGGAAATGAAGTAAACGATTCTGCGGGTGCGATTATGGCCAAAGTCTACGACGTGCGAGGTAAGAGTTTCGCTATTTTACCACTCACAACTATTATTATAGATCATTGATTTTTTTCTTCAAAAAAGGGTACCTCGGATCTGTTGGTGTAACTACCCCTGTATCAACAGTACACACTTGGGTTCAAATTCGCGATAACCCAGCTTTATGTGGTGCTGACTTTGTAGGTGCAAACGCACAGTAAGTGTCCTAAGTTCCCGATTATGATACCTTCAACTGATAAAAAAAAATCAACTAGTGCATTCTATGATGGTGGTCGTACATCTGGCCAAGCCGGAGACTTTGTCTTCAAGACCGTAAGACCAGCACTACAGGCCGCATGTCCAGGAAAGAAAATCTACATCACCGAGTAAGTATCCTAACTACATTGTCTAGACCTTACATTAGGATACTGATAATAGATGAAAAGGTCTGGATGGGCTTCTCGTGGTGGAAACTTTGGAGTTGCCGCTGCTTCAATTGCTGATGAACGTAATGCTCTCCTTAACTTGAACTGTGCATGTCGCGATGACAGGAGCGTGTCGGTGTTTGCCTTTGAATACGATGATCAGACTTGGAAAGGTAATGAATGGGAGAGGAGCTTTGGGATTATTGGAAAGGTTGGCCTTACCAGTGATATCTTTAACATTTGCTAGATTATGTCAAGCTCTCTGAAAACTGGTACTGAAGTATTGGATCGAGTGTAGTTATACTCAATACGAGTTAATCAATGATGGCATCGTAATAAATCTTTTAATAGTCAGATCAATGAGAGCGTTAGCAAAAGTTGCACAGCACTAGCCACCACAAATACACTTTCCTTGGATATTCTACAGCTACAGTCCTATAGTGTACATTATCTCGAAGCAACGGAGCTAATCTGATTTACCTTCCCAACCGTGAAACAACGGATTTTCAGTCTACTCTCGGCTAAGCTTAGAGATTGCGGATCTGAGCGGTTAGTAGAAGTCAATGTGCTTTGTAACATTAAGTTAAATGTTAGTGTATCGTAGGCGAGAGACCGTTGAGAAGTCCAGCTGATAACTCTGATAGACACTTCTTTGAACAGCCACAATGCATACACATACAATTGATTTTTATTTCAATACAAATTAATGACCCATTGGCACAAGATATCAAGTAAACCTCTAAGTTGTCATTTTACAGCCGTGGGGGACAAACATTTCTCATTTCAACTTTACTTCTGGAGGATCTTGGGAGCTTCCAAACCGGCAGAGAATCCCCTGTCACCAGCGTAGGTAGCACCTGTTCCAGCGAGTTCCTCCCTAGATATACGTGTTAGGATATTGAATATAGGGTAAGAGAAATGTTTAATGCGTACTCAATACGGAGGAGAGCGTTGTACTTGGCGACACGTTCACTACGAGCGGGGGCACCAGTCTTGATCTGACCGACACCAAGGGCGACAGCGAGATCAGCGATGATGGTATTTTCAGTCTCACCGCTACGATGAGAGATCATGACACCCCAACCATCGGATTGGGATAGTTGAGCGCTAAAGACAATGTATAAGTCTGGAGTTTTATACAAAAGAATATAAAGGACGAACGCTTGGATGGATTCAGAAATGGTACCAATCTGGTTGACCTTGAGGAGGAGACCGTTGCAAGCCTTCTTTTCAATAGCAGTCTTGATACGGCGGGGGTTGGTAACGGTCAAATCATCACCAACAATTTGAATACCACTTTGCTTGGTGAAGTGGGCCCAAGCATCCCAATCATCTTGATCGAAGGGGTCCTCAATGGAAATGATAGGGTACTTCTTGATGTAGCTGAGATAGAGGTCGGCGAGCTCAACACCGCTGATCCACTTGGTGGGATCGGAGTTGGGGTTCTTGAAGTCCAAGTCGTATTTTCCATCCTTGTAGAATTCGGAGGAGGCGACATCAAGGGCGATCTTAATCTTGCCCTCATAACCAGATTTTGTGATGGCCTCAGAGAGGAGCTCAAGGGACTCATCGGCACCAGAGACATTGGGAGCAAAGCCACCCTCGTCACCAACGTTGACGGCTATTTCAACATGGCAACATCGGTTAGTAAACCAGACAATCAACATCTATAGATAAGCGGGACATACCATCAATGCCATATTTAGCACTAATGACCTTCTTGAGGGTGTGGTAAACTTCAGTACCAATCTTCATGGCCTCAGTGAAGGAAGTAGCGCCAGTAGGGAGGAGCATAAATTCCTGGAAAGCAAGCTTGTTACCAGCATGGGATCCACCGTTGATGACGTTGAAAGAGGGAGTGGGGAGGACATAGGGGGGCTTAACGCCAGAGAGTTCGGCAAGATGTTGGTAGAGAGGAACACCCTTCTCACCAGCACCAGCCTCAGCAACAGCGATGGAAACACCGAGGATGGCGTTAGCACCGAGTTTTCCCTTGTTGGCAGTACCGTCGAGCTTGATGAGGAAGTCATCAATATCTTTTTGTGCGGTCACAGGAATCTTGGCCTCAATGAGAGCAGGGGCAATGATGTCATTGACATTGGAAACAGCCTTGGAGACACCTGTGAATACAAATAGTTAGTTAAGCGTACGGAACGACGATCGGTGATAGAAATGCATACCTTTGCCAACATAGGCAGACTTGTCACCGTCACGGAGCTCAACAGCCTCGTGAACACCGGTAGAAGCACCAGATGGCACAGCGGCGCGGAAACGTCCTATGAAGATCATTCATTCATTCAATCACGTATACCGATTGAGATGATGATTAAAACCGACCCTTATCGGTATGGACGTCGACTTCGACTGTGGGATTGCCACGAGAGTCGAAGATCTGGACAAGGTCAGCAGAATAAACAACGGCGAGCTCAGCGCGTTAATACCTGGCGAGCGTGGATCTTTGTGATAGACATTGTGGGTGGTAGGGAGATTAGGTGCACAGAGTTATCATTTCCAATCGATCTTAGTACTTTCTAGAGTTTCTCACGGGGTACCGGTTGAGCGAATGAATGACGACTCGGTTCCCGAAAATCAATTTATCCGCCCTGCTCCGAAATGTATTTTTGCTGTGACGTCCGTGCGCCGCTATTCCGACGGACGGTTTCTCTCTGAGACGTCGGTCCAGATATACAAGGAAAGCGGTGTAAAAATCCCATTGCAATTCAGTGGTAAAAATATGTAAATATGTACCAACTAGATAATATTCGGCGTCAGTAAGTGTACACCAGGCACTGGCGTCGGGTAACGAAACACATACCTCATCGCACCAGCCCTGCATTTGCAATCTGCTAACAATTATGAGATCATTTCTTGTTTTTCCTCTTCCTACGCGGTTCTCCCTTTCCAACGGGTAAAGAACGCAATAGCGCCGCTTTCTCCCGATTCTTGTTCTTGACATTCGTTTTCGAGTAGAAGTTACTTGCTTTACGCTATGATTGGTTGATCAACATGCATATATAAAGAGAGAAAAAATCAAGTAGCAACTAACCTTGCTTGTCTTCATACGCGGCTCCTTCGACTGTGCAGCATCATCTTCGTCTTCGCTTCTCTCTTCTTCAACATCTATCAATTTTATTATGAGTAAATCCTTTCATGTATCAGTAACCATGCATACCATTCGAATTTTCACCATCAGATTCTGCATCACTTGCGTCATCATCCTGGTCCTCTTTATCTTGTTTAATTCCTTCAAACACATCATTCCACTTCAAATCCTCTTCTTCATCAACTTCTTTATCTCCTACTTCCGAAGATTCATCGCCATTATCTTCTACCTCCTCCACCTCCTCAATATCTTCACCCAAAGCCTCCTCAAACGTTTTAAGATCCTCCGCCAAGAAGGTATTCTTTTGCATAATAGTACCCAAATTCTGTTTCACACTTGGTCTTGGTTTTTCCTCAGCAGCTTTACCCTTACCCTTCACATCCCTAGCTGCCTTTGCCTTTGCCTTGGCTTCAGCAGCATTAAGTTCTTCTGATCTCTCAGGTGGAGAAACAAAGAACGGAATACGACCTCTAACCCAATCCGATAGTATGATTTTCGCAACGGAATCAAGATCCGGTTCTCCCCCTTTCAACAACCTTCCCTTCTTCCTTGCTAATTTATCCAAAAAGTCTTCAGGATCATATCCTTCACTTGGATCATCCTTATTTGGTACCGGAATTCCGTATGTTCTCGAAAGGTATAACGGCTTCACTCGTTCCATAAGTGCCGCAATATGATCCGATGGTGTAGGTAACGCTTCAACTCGAACAACACCTTTAAGTACAGTGTCGGTTTGCGTGTCACTTGAAGCTGATGTGGGTACGATTCCAGGACAATCAATAAGATAGATACGTTTTGTGAGCGTGATATATTGCCAAACCTACAAAGAATCATTAAATACACGAATGACCTCAAAAAATCCATAATAATAAAAAGAACTCACTTTGGTTTCGCCTGGCACTGGCGCAACACGGCAAACCTTGCCGCTTTTTAGGGTATTGATAACACTACTTTTTCCAACATTGGGATAACCGACGAATCCAACAGAAATTTGTTTCTTATCAGAATGTAATTGTGAGAATTGGCGAAGAAGTTGGATTAATGAACCTTTGCCGAATGAATGATTCGGTGAAGCATGGAATGCGATGGTGGGGTAACGAGGAGTAAGATGTTGGATATAACGAGCCTAAAAATAAGGTATAAATCGTTTCGTTTTACTCTGTATCTTGGCAAAAAAAAAAAAGAACGCTTACTGTAACCCAGTTAGGTACGAGATCGCACTTGTTAATCACAAGTACAACCTGCTTGTGTGATTTTTCTTTTTTAATGAATTCAAGTACAGATTCGCAAAGTGTACCAAGAGGATCTCGAGCGTCGATAATATGAAGAATAACGTCGGATGAATCGATAACTTTATAAAGTTCACCATATATACGACGAGAAGTACCCTTGGCATAGATAGGTTCGATGTAATCAGCATGCGTCTGTGGTTCAGCTATAGACGAAGCCAACGGTTCTATGAATCAAATCAAAAAAAAAGTGTTAGAGAATCCAATCTAAATCCCTTCTTCTTTCACATGGCCATGGATACAATTGAACAACTACTCACCTAAGACACCAGCACCTGATTCATCTGCAGCATTCTCAGCTTGTTCATAAGATGCTGCACCAAACTTTCCCAACTCCTCAAATGTTCCAGCTTCGATTCTAGGTTTCTTCCTTTGAGCTTTAGGTCCAAATGTTTCTGAGAAAGGCTCAGTTTCAACAATATGTGAGCGCTGTAATACGACACCAAAAACACAAAACAATTATCAGTAAAAAATTAAGATTAAAAGTCAAAAAAGATAAACTCACTTTCCGAGTGTTAGGGTTCAAAGCATCATCCAACAAAGCCATAGGAAGTTTATTCCTTTTTAAAAGTACAGAATACGGATCATCTTTCTTGTTCAATAGACTCGTACGAAATTGGTCGAGGGCAGTTTGAGAGATAACTCTTGTATTACCTTTATAATAATGAAAAAAAAAAAAGCAACAAACGTGTGTAAGTTTTACAAAACTCCTCAAAGAAAGAAGAAAGAATCCAATCCAAAATTATTTTTCACATACCAAACCACCTGCGGTCAGGTTGTACTCTTCCCGGTTTCGTCTCATCCTCTCCCTTCTGAAACGCCGCAGCCTGAATAATCTTTCCATCCTTATCTCTCACAGGTTTTCCTCCCTTGAGCATATTCAACTTGGCGACTTGTTTGGCATTGCGATAGAAATTTTCTCCCTTGACTTTAGCAAGGGATACTTTTGAAGATGAAGAGCGAGCTTTTGAGGATGATGAAGCATTGTTAAAGGGTGCCATAATTGACGATAATTATGGCCTCGTTAGAGGACCGTAGCAATTGTAAAACCACCAGATTGTCAAATCCCAAAAATCATCATCAAATTCCCACGGTCAATTTACCGTAAACCGAAACTATTCTTGTATTATACATCCCATTTTTTCCTAAACATTGGACCTTTTTCATACCATCCTAGATCATATCTAATTACTTTCTAGAACACGGCGGAGGACAAGTATCTCCTCTGTAGAGAGTTGATCAGCAAGATGACTAAAGTTGGCAGTATTCCTGGCAGCGCATTCCCGCAAAAAGTTGACGAGATGGGTCTGACAAATCGAAATTCATTAGTTTCCACCAAAAATATTTAGCTTATGTATGACACCCACCTGCATATCCATTTTCGATACTGGGTCATCTTGTAAATCTTGGTCATCAGCATTATCGAATACTTCATCATTGTCGAATGCAGCTCCCTTGGGACCGAGCATTTCAGACAAGAAGGCGAATTCCTCTTGATTAAAACCTTGATGTAATTTTTCCTCTTCCGCCCATTCTTCATCCTGCAAGGGTCAAAATTTGAGTTTAATGGTTTTGGAAAATACCTCACAAAAACGTACCCCATCGTCAGAATCTACTTCAAAATCATTTCCTTGAGCAGTGATCGTAGCAGAATCACCACCAGATTGAAGGTCATGGATAACTATTTTGAGTGCTTTGACGGGGAATGAAATCGAAGTGAATTCAAGAGGGGCTGGAGGATTAGGATCTAAGTAAGGAATAAGGCAATGTCCATCACAATAATTAAAACTCACTTTGTTTCGTCTTTGAGCGAGTCATGATTACATTCCTCGTTTCAGGTTTGACAATAATATCGCCCTTAACTGTAAGATTTTGTACCGAGGGTCGTTCAGATAGGATGAGTTGCGTAAGACCCAAAGTACTAATCCTCGATGGCCAGAAGCCTTGGAACGTCTCGGCATTTTCGCACCACGTTTGAATTAAGATATCCAATCCAGATCTACCATCAATATTCATGGATTCCAAGAGATCAAGAATGGTGTCGCGTTGGTTATTAATCAAAAATGCGAACGGACAAACAAGGGACTAGATTCCAGAGAATAAGCAGTGTTACTTGAGGGAAGGTAAGGAACTAACCTGAAGGAAAGTAGCGGTTTTGGCAGTCCTCATACGTGCGACCATTGCTTGCAGAAGTTGAGGAAGCACAGGAAGAACGGCCTCTCCCGCTCTGCGGAATAGATGGATAATGAGATCACCTATCACAAGACCTCCTGCTTCATCCTGACTTTCAAGCAATCTCGCCACAAGCTTGAGGACATAATCCAAGCCGGTGCGTCCTTCGCTATCCCTCCATCCAACAATTTGATTACATTCTTTTCGGATGATAAGGGTTAGGCACTCAATACCATTCTTAGGGCATATCAGACGATGAAGGGATGAAAAGTACAATAAAAAAGCTCACTTGAATTACATCCCTATCTTCCGTATGTCCCAGATTTTCAAATAGGGCTGGGGCGAGAAGTGCAAAAAACCCGTCACCCAAGCCAGACTCGGGGGCTCCTCGGACAAGACTACTGACTAAATCAATAGCCGAAGCTACGATCCACGAATCTTCCCTTTTCGCAGTAGCGATAGCGCTGCTTAATGGTGGAAGAGCGCTCTTAATTACAGTCTCGTAGATACCTGGGGTAGCAGCGCCAGCGAGATTGCTTAAGATGTCGGTCAATATAGAAATGAATATGGGATCTGCACGTAACGTTAGCGAGACAATGAGAAATGAGAAATGTTTCACACACCTTTATTGTTTTTATGCCAAACTTCAAGGACTGCTTGAACTAATGCTGTGGCAAGGTCATTTGTTATCCAGCGTCCCTTCTCAATCTCAAGAACAACTGATAAAGTTTCAAGGACGAGGCTCAGTGTGTCTTCGGAAGCAACTGACACCAATGGCCCTAGATCCTTTGCAATTCGGGGGGCAAATGGAACGAGGGCGGCATCGTCGCCACCTTGGCAGAAACTAACCACATAATATTTGAGCGAAATTGGAAGTGGTGTGACAGTCGATTTTCTTACTTGTGAATAGCTTTGACCGCAGAAACTTTGACAGGCACACCTGCATCATTGGATTCGAGTACTTGTATGGCAGCTTCAAGGTATTGGCCTGCGGATTGCAGTGGCAACAATTGTGAAAATTGACTTGCAAATACAAAGCCACGGCCTTGAAGAAAGGGATATTCTATGTCGCTATTGATGAGTTTACCAGCCGATAACCCATGAATATGATCCTACATACCAGGAAGTCCAAGCAGAGACGGGATCACTGCAGTCAGGAAGTACTCTATGTCAATGGGTTTATCGCGTCCGGAGTCTTGTTCATCTTGCACACAATCAAGAATTGCTTCTGATTGCGATCCAATAGCAGCAAAGGCAGCCTCCAAAGGTCTCCACCTAGAAGAAGGTTAATGAATAAGTGTACTGATAGGATGAAAACAACGTACCAATCTTGATTCCCACTTTCCCGAGCTTGCTGAGACGCTTGTACTATTTGGTTAATGACGGACGCAAATGCTTGAGTTGTTGGTGCTGGTAACCTGTCCGTCAATAACTACAACGTGTTATAAGCGATGTCTGGTAAGATGGAGAAATAGAAATACTTACTCCAAGCAAGTCAAACCCAGCCACGCGGATACTGTATGCTTGGGTCTCATCATCCTCTTGTGCGACAAAGGCGTTGGCATTATTAGCCCAAGTCTCTTCCTGGATGATTGTTCATAAGAGAAAGAAGGGTAATACAGAGTTACTTACGTCGTCATGTGTCATTTGAGAATAACCAAAGATGGCAGAAACCAAACCTAACAAATTGGATTTTGTCCACTCCTTTGCTTTTGCATGGCGCGAGATCGCAGAGATTAGATCTATGATAGGACAAATAAGCTGTGCCAAGTCGATGGTTTCATCCTCCGATGTGTTTGGTACAGAGTCTTCCTCCAAGAGGTAATAACGCGTAAAGGTTGGATACAGTGCACGAAGGTGGTTGACGGAGGCATCCAAATAGTCGATCAGGAACGTTTGAGTGAGAGCACGAGGGAAAGATGTGTTTATAGTTGATAATGTCTACAAGCCCTATGAGTGAGATGTTGGATGTCATGAACTTGAAACTGACTTTGAAGATCTGGATTCTAACAGAGAGACCGTCCCAGTTAGGTACATTGGAAACATCTGAGACAGGATCGATATTCAGAAGTACTTTGAATGCTTCAAGCCAGATGGGTAAAACACTATTTGTCGCTTCCTGGACTGCCTGTGGGTGTTGGTCTTTGACCATGAAGAGTGCGGTAATGCATTGTCGGAAAACGGAGATTGTACGAGCGCGGGTGAGAGGTGAATGGGACTTGACATCGACTTAAATTAGAGTGAAAGCAGATACAGGAAAGGAAGCCCAACGTACATCAGTGGTCCCTAGAATATTTAGAAGAACGGGGAGTAGTTGGCGTAGAACGGGTAATATCTGATCCTCTGTAAGGTCTGCTTTGATAAATTCGGTGAAGACTTGCATGGCTCCATGAATAGAATCCGGGGAACCAGAAGACAGAAGTCCAATAAGAGCGGTCAGAAGGTCGGGATATTCATCTGGCCAGTCGCAGTTGGCTATGGAAGATATGGTGTGGGCCTGAACAGGGTATAAGTTGAGATAGTAGTAGGATATGAACTAAGTCGACGAACACATAAAGATCGTATGCGGCGGTTTGGATCCGAGAGTCCTTGGAAAACAGCTTGACGGATTTGAGTTTTTATCTGTGAGAAGTTTATTCGAGAAATAGAATAAAGGGTTAGAACAGACGCACTTCGGGGGGTGGGGCACAACCTTTGAACGCAGGAAAGTAAGGAGACCACCTTTCCTTGACATACTTCCGCAGAGCTATGTTTGCAGAGTGCTAGTTGTTCAGATAAGTATATAGCGTGTCACATATAAGAACACCACATATCTGTCTTAGTGAAATCTCTGCATCCTGAGCAAGGATAATTTGTCCCAAAACCAGACCGGTATCTTATCACGCGTCAAGGATCAATAAAATATTTTTCGGAAGCACAAGGACATACTGGTGTCCTGGAAAGATTCTGCAAGCTTCAATTCTGCAGATATACGGGTGTTTTTGTCTGCGTTGAGAGTAGCGGACAGTACTTGGGCGATATGGCTGGTGGACGCCATGGTCAAGAGTTGGGTGTTCTGTTCACGTGCAGAACGCGGTGATCCAGGGGTCTAAATATAGTCAACGTCTTTTAAAGAGATCAATTCGAACAGTTGGAGCTCAAATATGTGTGGAAACGTTGAATACTCCGCCCACCAGAACATTGGAAAAACCTGCATATCATACTGAACTTGGCATATACCAAATGTGACGATTCCGTACAAGGGGTAGTTTGCAGGTGTTTTGTCAAGGTTTCTGTGGCTAGCGGGCTATTACGCGACAACTACGTTAAGACGGCTCGACTCTTGACACGAACTCTTTCTTTCATGTCCTCAGCTGATGCAGGTGGAATGACTACTAGAAGTATGAAGAGGCCATTGCCTCAAAACAAACTTGTCGATGATCCCGTCCCAAAACGTCGTAGAAAAAAGAAAGTGATTCTTTCCTCGTTTATGGAAATGCCCATGGACATTCTATACGAGGTATGTACGCGGCTGTATGGACAGATCCGCTAGCTAATAAAGAAGCGGCATTTAGATATTTAGTAATCTCCACCCATATGATCTTTTGAAGCTTACCCGCGTCAACAAAGAATTTCGTCGTGTCCTCATGAGCCGATCCTCAATAACAGTCTGGCAGGAAGCTAGGGGTAACGTACCCGGAATTCCCAATTGCCCTGATGATATGAGCGAACCTGCCTACGCGAACCTGGCGTTTTCCCCACATTGCCATGTGAGCCAAATTTATACCGGATTTGCAAAGCACTAAATATCTAAACCTCAACAAGTTCTGCTTGAGCCCTAATATCCGAAGTATAGATTGGTTGTTCAGAATGCGGAAGTGTCCTCAATGCGGTCAAGCACAGTGAGTTCTCATACCTTACACGTCAGAATGATTATAACAACTATCTTAGACTATTACAATTACCGACGAAAAGTAAAGATCTTGTGTTAGATCTGGTTCCGTTCCGCCATGTAAGTCGTTTTCTATTGATTGTCTCACTATTTCCCTGAACGAATCGCAAAGGTTACAGCGGATCGAGGTCGTGTATCCTTTCTTGTAACTCCCAAGGTGCAATATGAGGAAATGAAAGCTCGTATTTCCTCAATGAGTTCCTCCGAACTGTCATCTCTGCGAGCAGAGCGAGGCAATTTGCTTAAGGATATAAAAAATGTCTGTATCTTTTCTCATTCTAGGATATAAGACTGACTAAATAAATGTCGGCTAGCATACCGCCCTTGCTGAGGCTTGGGTAGGTCGTGTTGCTGAAAATCGAAGTCAAGAGCTGCAGCGCCTTAAACAAGAGAGGAAGAATGCGTAAACCGGATTATTATATATTCATTCAACACCCGCGCTGATTTAGTACGCAGGATCACTGCCAAACTCATTGAACTCGGCTGGGAAGAGGAATTAAATAAATTTCCCTCGAAAGATTCATTGCTGACACACTACTTGGTGAATGACCCACGACCACTCACAGCCCGAGGTATGAATCACCATATTGTCAGGGATGCACTTATCCACGGATTACTGATAAATATCTACTAGTTTGGTCCAATATTAAAGCTACGATGATCACTTTCATGGAAGACACACGAGAGAAGCGCCTGCAGTACGAACGGAGGCTCGCAGTGCTTAGACGCAAACCCATTATTATGAAACTCTTCCAGGAATACAAGAATACCCATCTCCCATATACGGAACTTATACCGGAACCTATAGAGTTTCTTCGCTTGGATGCTGTCAAAAAATATTTGGAGCAGCCGTACAACGACCAAGCGAAACCATTTGATTCGGCAACTCAGATCCCCCTTCTACTCTCCGAATGGCGCCTCGATGTTCAGCGCAGGTTTCTAACTCGAATTCGAGCCTCCCTATTACAGAATCATTCATCTTGTGAAGCTTCAACTCCTTGCAACCACCAAGTGTTAGCCGACGCTGACGATGAAAGTCTGTTGAAGTTCGCATCACTCGCGACCACTGTTTATCGTTGCCGTAACTGTACCAAAAGAGCATCATTTATCAGTGAAGACTATGACATCGCCCAGGATTATAGTGTTGATGCGATTGATTTTCCAACTCAACTTCTCCATTATCCTGAAGTCTTAGGACATCATTGTTTCAAGACTCGTCAGGCTTACGAATCGGATAAACCTTTCATTAGCATGCAAGAGGATAAGGGACGTGTAATTTCTTTCGAGGACCTCACCGTGGAAGAGAGCTATCACCAGGCTATTACTAAGATACTGGTTTTATTGGGAAAGGAATCGACTACTACAACTGCACGAGATTTGGATAATGGCACAAAAATCAATTTCTATTGTACCTGTCTGTGTTATGTCCCAGATAAAGAGATTGATAGTCAGACCTTTGCCGCTCCTTTCGTATTCAACTGGCGTGGTATGGTGAGTAATCCTATTGATCTATACTTACTACTTATAAGTAACCATTACTGAAACAGGTCCTACACGTTATGGAACATCACAAAGAACTTCCCAGTACAATTGACATGATGCCATCATCATTTTTGAATGCCTTAAACAAGTCGGAAACAAAGACAAAGGAAAAGACAAGGGCAAAGGCAACGATAGAGGCAAATACATTGATATTCAAGAAACCACCTCAAGCAGGACCTACGTTGGAATGTTCACACTGCAATGATTCGTTTTACCCGTTCCTCTGGACTAAGCCCTTACTAGATAAACACTTTGTTGTCAGGTACCGTATTCTTTTCTCCTTCTCCTGATAACTCTCTGACTTGCACTCTTCATCTCACATTTATAGATGTAAACCAAAGCACAAACCTCCTCGAGAAAATGTTGACTATTATAAAACATTTGATGCGGCTGCACGTCGTCCTTTACTGGATGCGAGATTAGTTATAAGCAAGAAAATCTTGAAGCGCAAGAATAATGGTGGCGGGGAACTTGACTTTGATTATTTTACCGAGGTTTTGGAGGGAAAGATTGACATATCCGCGTTGTCTTGAATTCCTGTTGATGGGTAGAAGTATGTGTCTAATCGGAGACTGGAGTCGAACAAAGAGGACAGGTTTTGTCGTATGATTTAATTTACACTCATAATAATTGATAGTACGCTCGGATCTCTCATTATCTTTCTCTAAAGACCCATTGATTCAGCGATATTGGAACCGCCTGGCATGACGAAAGACCTCTTTTGACTCGACTCAAATCTCTAACACCTACGACTTGGATTTCGACCTGAGTCAATGTATATTCTAAAAATGACCTACCCGTATATATTACCATCTGACACGTTTTATCAACTCTCTTCGTAGTTTCAGTATCTGCGATCCCCGTTATTTAACAACTGGGATTCATATGGTCTATCCAACAGGCTGGACCCTTAGACCAGACTTCCGTTATGTTCATAACACATGAAACAACACAACATTGACCTACCGTGTGGTCTTGACCACTTTTCATTACTCATGTCAAAAGCCCCGCTTATAAAGTGAACGGCGGGTAATATTTGCCTACTGCAGTGCAATGTATCACTACTATATTGCCCGACAATCAATTTGATAAATTGATATTTCCGTCAAATCCAATGTAATCGGGCCGTAACTCTGACAGTGAACATGGACTCAGGAAAGGTATCCTTCGAATGTAGTAGCCGAGCGAGAGTCGCCTTCCTTTCTACTGGTGTAGCTCGGAGGATCTGTGGCTATTTCGGTTTCGATCAATTGAGATCGATATTTGTTGCAACTTAAATTTTTCCCTCTTATGTGGCATAGTAGTGACCCACATATCTAGAGTCTTTTACACTCAAACATGGCATGCGAAGGGCGATCGAAAACCTGTTATGTGCTGAGTATTCCGTGGTAAAAGGCGCGTTTCGAGTTCGAATCTGAATGGAATCAAAATGGTGGTTGTGGTCTAAATATAGCATTTACACAACTACATGGCGATCCGACACCGTTACAAATTGTTAACATGTTCGTCACCTAACGCTCAGTATGTATTGGTAAATTAAGAGACCATAGTATCTCCGTCTTCTATATCCGAACTTACATTGCAGGATTTATATATTCAGTAAAGGCATGGTCCGTAAAGGCGTAAAAGCCTACGATATGCTGAAATCTTCAGTGCCCGGTGCATTCCAACTCAACAAGCAAGTAGACTCCCAAGTAACCTGACAACATTTGGAGTGATTTCCACGAGCCGTTCGTGAGAAAATTCACTTTACATAAAATTGTTGAGTTCGCTTGTCCACAACTGTAGCCTGTTATATCCTGCCTGCAACTCTGATGCAATTTAAACTTGAACGAAACCGACACTACAAATTCCCTTTTCTGCATCTGACACGTTTTACGTTCTATTAACTTTGATCGATGAGGTTACCTGAGATACCAGTCAAGTTGCGAGGATCCACCTACACAGCAAGAAGCAGATCAAGGAACTCCAGCAGAGAAATAGTTATAACTCCCACCCCCACTGGCACCCTGGAACTCCTGGAATTGTAAGCTTGCGGAAAATCACCAACATTAAAACATGAAACAGAGTTAACACCGGATCGTGTGCCAGCCTTGGTCCCAAACGCGTTCGTTTACTTATTTGATAAAATTTACGAGAACGGCAAATATTTGCCTTACTGTATTACTCGACAATCAATTTGATGGATCGATATCTCTCCGTTTCTTGAATATCCACGATGCTAGTCTAACTCTGAAAGGGTTGATAGGAACGGGATGTACTCCACGGATAATGTACTGCGGAAGATCATCTTGCTTTGCTATTGGTGGTGCAACCCAAAAACACCTGTAGCGTCGATGAATCCTAAATTTTAAACGGTTTTAGTTCAATCAAAAGTAATGATATTTCAAATATTGTGTTAATAGGAGTCTGACAGAGTCTGACGCCGTTCTAGAGTTCGTTCTCGTTTGTTATTCTCTTTTCCCATGCTTCCCATAGCTTTTTCTGCATCCTTGACCCATTTACAATGGATGATCGGAAACCGGTTACAAACGATGTGTTTTGGGTTTCCGAATTTGGGTGGCGATCAACGTGGTGGGCTAAATTTAGCATGGGTGTTGCATGGTGATCTGACGCTGTTACAGTTGTTCAATGTTAATGAATGCGGAAAACCATGATCAACACCAGCGCTTTGCACTGGGCGCGTATCGGTAAACCAAGGCCATGATATCCCCATCTTTTATACCCGAATCTCCATTGCATGGGTATGGATATGTTCCAGGTGCTTGCCGGTGTATCATTAGTAAGTTGGTGTTTGGTGCGTAGGGGTATAAAAGCCTACGATGTTCAACTTGGAGTCTTCAGTGCCCGGTGCATTTCAAATCTACAACAAGTAAGCACTTACTTGGCTCTCTCCTCTTCATTGCATTCCTTGAATAACCGTGTTTTTCACAGAGTTATTCGGCTGGTCCTGTAACTACTCTACTCAACACTACAAACACAACACTTCAACTTATCACAGTACGTACGCTGGACTTTTGGTTTCTGCAGTCGTGCTGAATGTTTTATAGCTTTCATACTCACGAAATCATCATGAAATTCTCTGCCTCTTTTGTCGTTCTCGCCTTTGCGCTCGCCAAGTCTACTGTTGCATTGCCCTTGGTACGCACTTTGTATTCATATATCATGAATAATGATATTGATGAAAGGATTAGGACTTGGACAACATGGATCTTGTTGAACGTGATTATGAAGGATATGATCTCGAAGCCCGCGACTATAGTAACCTCTATGAAGAAAGGTCATTTGAAGATGACGAGCTTTATGCACGAGGTCTGTACGATGACCTCGAGGAACGAGAATTGGATACAAGAGCGAAGAAACCGTCAACTCCAGCTCCAGCTCCAGCTCCTCCTGCGGACAACAAGAAACCTCCTGCAGACAACAAGAAACCCCCCGCAGACGATAAGAAGCCACCTGCAGATAACAAGAAGCCACCTGCCGACAACAAGAAACCTACAGACAAGAAAAAATGCAAGACCCTCACTAGTAAGAGAGGCAGTTATAGTGGCGGTGGCAGTACCACTCCCAAGAAGAAGACTCGATCCCTGTATGGAAGAGATACTACCGGTAAAAGTGAGTTCAGTACTTTCTTTTGCATCTATGTCACACTGACATGTGGATACTAAGCTATTACGGTGGATGGCAAATCTTACACGCTAGCGGATGAGGTATCAGGTCAAGGTGGTGATGTGGTAAGTCGTCAATTCATCAACCATTCTAGTCATATATATTGATTTACTATCATGATTATTTATAGACATTCAAAGCCAGTGGTGGAACATACGCCAAACGACCCAAGGCAAAGGGAGCCGCACCAAAGGGCTTCGCTGATGAGGTCAAGCATACCGAGGCAGCCTCTAAAGCTCTTGGAAACGGCTTGTTCGTTGCTTCCAGTGAGGGTACTGCCACCAGTTATGCCTGGTTGATCACAAAAGGTGCTTCGGGAGGAGAAATATGGTTCCGTTGGCTTAAGGATACTACCAAGTTTGCTACCAAGAAGGCTTGCGAAGACGATATGGCGGCTGCTAGGACAGTGATCAAGACTCAACTAGAAAAGATGATTCCATCTGGTTTCGTGCATGGTGATAATCATCCCGGAAATGTAAGCGCAATGGATCTATACTATATAATCCGTTTACTTACAAATGATTATTGTACAGTGGCTTGTGAATGAATCGGGAGCGATTTCAACGGCCAATCCATTGATTTCGGAATGACCAAGCCAACGGTAAGTGACTTGGTACCCTTTGTATGGAATATTTAAATCTGATGCACGGTACAATTCAGACGACAAACATTGATGATATGCTCAAACAACAGTACAAATATAATGCTGATATGTGGGAGTCGCTCAAGTGCTATGATATTTGCAAGTAGATAGTAGACGTAGTAATAGTACTGCGTGTGGACGAGTCGTAGAATAAACATAAGAAAATCAATAAACACTTATCAAGCTCAAATTCGCTCACTTGAAGTTCCTTACAACAAGAAACAGGGTCGATTCGGATGCTGTTTAAATGATTAATCACAATGCATTGATTTCTGAGGCTAAGAATGGGTCAACAACATTGAATACCCCAATAAGTACCAGACCAACCCCTCTTCATACTTCTCGAAAAACCTTCTAAAAATGCCTTTGTCTGTGTACAAGTAAATCCTACAGCTCTAACCGTAGTAGTATTAGTAGTAGAGTATAGTGTATCGTCCGGATTCTCCGCTATAAGGGTTGTATTGATGGTACCATCCTGTTTAAAAAGCGAAAAAAGAAAGATAATTCAATTTACAGTTGCGTAATAAAAAAGAATGTGAGTACATACGATATTGCTGCTTGAAGCAATAGTGAACAAATCACCATTGACTAAAAAAAAAAACACCATAAAAATGAGTACACTAAAACATTGAAGATTTAGTTGCAGTAAATGTAACCCTACTATAGTTAAAGTCAATGACAACGTTTATTGTAACGAGGTCTACAGGAACGGTAGACACATAAATCAAGTCACGAAATTGTAGCTCCGCTCCTTTGAACGAGGTTTGCGGGAACAGCAGCGACAGAGGTAGCCACAAAGGCAATCGTGTGGACACTTTTGGCGAACATGTTTTGATTTTTTTTTAGACTTTGTGTGTATGCGAAAGAGTCGATGCTACAGATATTGATATCCTCAGAATCTACGTCCGAAGAGGTGGAACTTATATATACATATTTCGTAAACTTTAGCCCTAGATGTCCTAAACATTGTGAAATACATATGGTCAATCTAAACAGACTCGACCGAAGATGGACGCACAACACCCACAAGGGCTTTGAAGGAATTAACGACAGCCGAAACATAATAATCCATATGTTGCTACCTTCTTCCCTACGCCAAGTGGACATAAAAATCATCAAAGAAACTACTTTATGCCCTTGTTCAAATAAGCGCTGTTACAGTGCAAATGTATTATGAGGGGTGGTCACATTCAGTTTCAAAGTTATTGCTTGCTTCTATAGTCCTGAACATTTGAAAAATTTCGATAATTTTGGATATTCTATTCTATAACTTCACTGTCAATAGCAAATCTATTAGCACACCGAAAAAAAAAAAATCGAATCAAATCATTTTCCCAGTATTCCACTCTTGATAGATCGGCGAGTTCTTCAACCACTGAATCAGCTCATCTCTCTTTACTTTGGTCCCCTTGTCTGTGCTCTCTACTTTCACTTTTTTTCCATTAATAAATTCCCATCTTTGTTCCTTGACCGTAACAAGTCCAGCCTTCAACTCATCTCCACCAAGGATAACTGCAAAAGGTACTTCATCTTTCTCACCAGCAGCAAATTGCGCAGGGAGTTTGGGTTTATTCTTTGCCAAGAAATCAGTCTGTCGGGAAGGACAATCAGCATAACGTTTTTTAAATAGCGGGTCACACAAACCTTGAGCCCTGCTTCTCTCAGTTCTCTGACCAACTCAACACGCTCTGTCAATAAGCCGTCTCCAGCACTCATCACGTAAACCATTGTCTCCTTACTCCTCATTCCTTTCTCTACCCACTTTGGCCACAACAAAGCGAATATCCTATCCATACCAATGCTCACACCAATGCAAGGCAGTTGACCCTTGGAACCCTTCTCCTTATCAACGCCAGCTGCAGCTGCAGCGAATGCTCCGACGAGACCATCATATCTTCCACCGGCTGCAATTGAGCCAACACCAACCTGAGAATCATCAACCTCGTCTTCCTCTTCGCCATCTGCCTTCTTCTTAGGTTTCTTATCCTTTTTGGTTGGAAGAGGAGCGGGAGAAGGTTCTGTAGAGGTTATGGTAGATACATTAGCATTTCCTGCAGCAGCCGCTTGGGCAGCCTTGAGCCAGGGAGGAGCAGATGCTTCAACGATCGCCTCGTAAATAAGACCAGTATAGTAATCCAAACCACGGGCGAGGGACATGTCGAAGGAAATCTGCAAAAGTTGAGCTTTCTTATCCACACAACAAAGTGATGAACCAACCTTATCGTCGACCTTATAGGCCTTTAATAGGCTGACAAGGATCTTCATATCCTGAAGTCCTTGCTTTGCACTAGCGTTGGCGGTGATGGTCGCATCCTCCGATAACTTGTCAATCAATTCGGGACCACCTATATGCAGTGTCAGCAAGTAGAATCCATAACTGAGGCAATGAGTTGACCTTTCAGTTGGACATATTGTCCAATCTTATCAGCAATAGCGGGGTCAAGGCCCTTTTCAACAGTCATCTCCTTTCTAACCTCCGGCCAAAGTGACTATATGCGCAATCTGAGATCAGAATAACAACAAGAGTCATATGTATATATATACCCACCTTATCAAGTTTATCGACAGCTGACGATATCATCCGAATTTTGTCTTTAGGAACACCGCAGACTTCGAAGATACCATCAAGAATTTTACGGTGATTGACCTACGAGAATAGTTGAGGATGATTCTACATAGTTGAAATATGAATACGCAAACCTTGACTGTGAATTCGCCAACCTCCAACCGTGTTAAGATTGTACAGAGCAAACTAAGGATTTCGGCGTCGGGAATCATAGGGTCCCAAGTACCAGAGATATCGAAATCCTATTCCCGCTGTCAAATATGATATCAAGTACGACGAGACAACTTTGCTCACAGCTTGCATGAATTCTCTCATTCTTCCTTTCGACATGACAGGGTTATCTCTCCGGTATACTTTTCCAATTTGCCATATCTTGCTGTGGGGATTTGTGCCTCCATTCATAGCGAGGTATCTGGCAAGGGGTACGGTGTGATCATATCGCAGGGCAAGTTGCTCTCCTCCTTGGTCCAAGAGATCGAAGATAAGTTTGGAATCTTCACCATACTTGTCTGTCAGAACGTCTTTGCGTTCGAAGACGGGTGTATCCAGACACGAGCCACCATAGGAAGTGAAGACATCCTTGACGATTCTTTCAATGTATTCACGACAAAACATCTCCCCAGCATCATAATCTCTAGTGCCCTGGTACATGACATCACTATTCGTCGGGTAGAGGTTAACTTATATATGACTCACTTTGGCGGTTTTAAGCAGTAATCTTTCCTTCTTTTTTCCACCAGCAGCATCTTTCGCTCCTTCACCCTTAGACTGAGCCTTTGATAACGCGAGAGCCTTCTTTAAGTCTCCCAACTTTTTCTTAGTTTCCTCCAACTCTCCAGGTGCAGATGTTCCTTGTAGTCGGAGTTCATTGAAACGTGCAGTCTGTTGTGCGATTTCTAGCTCCAGCTGTGCCGTGGTAATTGGTGCTGAATCCGAAGACATGGTTGTAGAAGAATATGTGCGCAGTTGAGCTCTGCAAGGATATTGAGGGGGGGAGAAGTATGTAGCTAGATGCGATCGATGACAAGCGAGCACGCGTCTCGAGATGGAAAGTCTTGCCTGGAAAATCATCTACCTATCTTAGTTTTTTTTCCGTCACATAATATCCGAAATAGTTTTCCACATTGTGGGATGAAATTACTTAATCAGGGTCAATCTATGTCAATTAACGGCTGTTGAAGCCAATTATTTCAATGGTATAACATGAGTGAACAACTGATGAGAGTCTAGCTATCTAAGTGTATGATATGTGTTCGTAGAAATGCATCCAAAATCATCAAGAAATTAAAGTCGTGAAATTTAACAATCTAGGAGGACTTTTTGGCGGCTTGGGCGGCACGTCTGCTATAGATCATCGAGGTAAATGGTCTAAAGAAATGGTAAGTAAAATAAATATTTTTGATGAGCCAAGACCTTACCCCTCGAAACGAAGTGCAATGACATAGACAATCCAAACATAGAGTGTAATCAAGAGACCAGCGGGGCGCTCATACCTATATTAAGCGCGTAAGAAAGGTAAAATAGTTGATGTTGATATGTTAAATACTCACCAGAGAGAAGTACCAAGGAAGGACAAGGTGCTTCCAACATACATGGGGTTTTCGAGGACATTGAACGGGAAACTATCAATTCGATCAATGCTTCGATCTATTTCCATCTCAAAAAAAAAAAATCAAAGAAAAAACACATACCCGGTAACTCGATGATCCATTAAAATTCCAAAGTAATCACCCAAGAAAGTACCAGTGATACCCAGCGCATAGGTTGAGGTTACCACAAATATTTGACCAAGACCCAATAATACAAGCGGGACCCAAGTGGCAAAAGGTTCGGGTAATATTTGGACACGAGGTTGGTTATTCAATGCATTGTGAAACAATGAATCACGAAGGATACCAAAGGAGAAGATGAGGAAAGCAAGGAAATAACATCCATAACGAGTATTACCACCGAAGAGGCGAGTGATACTTTTGTTGTGGTATTCGTTCTGGGCGACAATGTTCCAAGCAGTCGGATTGAACGTGATAGAGGCCAAGGAAATGAGCAGAGATTTTTGGTTGATATCCGTGTGTTGTTGGAAGAAGGCGATGATATCTTGTACTTTGTCTGCCATGGCTCTTGTCTACAAAAACTGGTACACGTTACTCTACAACCTCTGCCACCAAAATGCGACGTGGTATTACGGGCCGCAAGTTATGTAAGCACAGACACATGTGATTTTCATATTGCTCAAATGACACCATGCCCAAACAACGCCCCTAACATGCTCAGCGATGTACTAAAAGTATATGTTTACTGCTTATTGTAACTATACATGAGTAATTCTTCATTTCCAGGTAATGTGAGACCCAATTCAATTATTCCAATATATGGGATGCTGCGTGTTTCATTAAGTACTAGCGGCGTCGACGTACTAGAATGAATCAATGAGCACATTGGAGCACATAGTACATTGATATTGCCTCCATCTTACAAAATATATTGCCACTATATACTAACAAAACTAGACGCAGCCTTATGTGTTAGCGAATTGCGCAGTGAGCAGTAGGCCCTGGTAGCAACCTGCGTACTGAAGTGACGTTTCAAATCATTCTGACATGCGGATTCAATATTCAATGTCTGACAGATTATAGTAGAACTTGGGGCACAACGTTGAACCCATAGCTACCATGTGAAAGTCTTAAACATAGTACTATGTACCTTTTACATAGTGTAAATATGCAACGGTTGCGTCTAAGTTTTAGCGGAAAGGTGGGTCGGCAATTAGAGAGATGCTATGATTGTAACTTACCACTGCGGAATTGGTATCAAGTGGGTAACTCCCACATCTATTGCCGACATTCATGAGTACATGAGTCTTATGACATATACATAAGCATAGGTATAACACTTTATTCAAGAGGTTGACGTTGTGGGACTTGATTGTAATGTAAGGGTGATGATTGTCGATGTTCATGGGACTGACTATACTATTAGATCTGTGACCGTTACCATCACTTTGAATGATTAGTACCCAAGCTCGACATGTACCATTACCATCACCACCAGTGCTATGGAAGGGTAGGGACATTCAGCGTGCCTTCAAAGTTTAACATCCACACAAGCTTCGAGTACGGCAGTTTTAACGCCTGACAAATGCCGACTGTTTTACTGGCTCTAGACAACCTATGCTCTCTCACAGATACGAATCTAAGGGCTCTCCTTCAGCTTCATACCCAGCGTCTATTGATTAGTTCAATCTGGAGATACCCTGCGTTATACCTGTGTCTCACAGCTGCGGTTTCTTGTGCTTTTGAAATTCAGCAATACTCAAACTCGACCTAAAGTCTGGTGCTAAACTTCAGCTTAAAGGGACCTTCATGAACCATGTAGGTCTAAGGAATTGTCATTTCCATCTTCTGGCATTGAAGAATCTAGCATCATAACCTAAAAAGGTTAGTGTAATACTCTGCTTCAAAAAATGTTTTTCTATCCGCCCGCACAAAATCAGACCTTCTGGTTCAAGGTAGACTGTAGCCAATTGAAACCTGACATCGAACATTATGTAGGTAAACCTGTATAAAGGAACGCATAACTCGATGTATGGAATTGTAAGAGAGAGATACAAAGTACAGGGTTTCTATTCCCTTCACTTCTTCATCTACTAAAAATCTCATCACTCTTCGTGTTACATATATTCCACAAACATGCGTACATCATCTCTCAAGGTTATCACATTCTTTGCCATTCTCTTCTCTCAGAGCCTTGGGGCTCTGGCGGAGGATATTTCTCAAGAACCCGAAACCCGTTGGTTCGTAGAAGGCACAACCGACTCCAACTCCGAATCCAATACCGATATCGATTCTAACACAAACATCCTCACTCCACGTGATCCTAGTCCTCAGGACTTATCCAAGGTTATCGGTATACTCTTCCCCACCCATACCGAGGACGATGAAGCACGGGACATACGTATGGCTCATGCCTCTCCCCAATTTCAAGACGCCGGGAGAGTCGTCGCTGCTCTCCTTAGCTTAGGCTCCTCTTCAGGAGGTGTTAATAATCCTCATCCAGAGAAACGTGAACCCCAACTTGGTGGTCTCACTAGTATTCTCAGTATTTTGGGTGTTGGTGGAGCAGGTGGTGGAGGAACTAATCCGGAGAAACGTGAACCGCAACTAGCCGGTCTCACTGGTATTCTCGGCATTTTGGGTCTTGGTGGAGCAGGCGGAGAACCTAATCCAGAGAAACGCGAACCCCAAGCAAATATTGCTTCCCTCTTGCAATCACTCGGTCTTGGAGGAGGTTCCTCTGGTGATCATCCTCCTCCAGAGAAGCGTGATTTTGACATTATCATGGAAAGTGTTCGTCGCGAACCTCAGTTACTTTCTATCCTTGGACCACTTCTTGGTGCACCTCCTGCAGATGATGATGGCCGCAGACGCGATGTCAATGCTCGTCGTGGACCTCAACTTGATCTTGCTATTGGTCTTTCTGGGCTTCTTGGAAACTTGCCCGAGCCCGAGCATCCAACTGTTGAAAAAGAGCCTTGAGGAATATTTTATATTCTTACACCAGCTCTCTTTCTCTAGATGATAGTGATGAATATGGACTGTAGTTGATTCGCTTTAGGAAAATTGTAGTATGAATGTTTTCTCTTATTTCCTTGTACCTGTGAAGTTTGTACGTGCTTACTAGAAAACATGTATTTCGCTTTCCTCTCTTTGGCTTATGTACGTAGTATATCTGATTTTGATTTGATTTTGATCGGGTTGGAAAAAAGAATGATTGATATTGTAACTTTGTAGACTTGTGTTCATCGTGATCATGATGTTTCTCTTTGATTATGTATCTATCTGAGAATTAGTGTGTCAGCTTGAATGGTACCAAATGGAAAGCCAAAAAAACTAACTTAAGAGTATCCATGTGCTAGTTTCTCATGGTTCTCTATTATCATACTTCACATAGCGTGCTACATTTCTGATTTCCCGAGTTTGATTGTAGGTTTATCGACAAAAGTAGATTGAAACTGCCGAGCATTCCGACCTTGAAAGATAGTGATAACCGATAAGTGTTATTTTATCTATGGTTGTCGCATAATTCTACAATCATCTTGAAGTTGCATCTGAAATAGATAGTCGACAAAATTGAAGTGTATGGTAATTGGGGTGTGTGGGGTGGTGAACGTCAACGTTCGAAGGACCTTAACTACTTGTGTGAGATTTTTCGTAACTTTTCACAAACCTAAATGAATTAAACAAGGCGGAGAAAAGAAAAGAGCAAGTTACAACCTCGGCCAAAAGGATTTGACACATATCTGATTTTGATTACAAAGTGACAGTAGACAGAACTTCCTTCCCCCTTGAGAATATGGGGTATCTATAGATACCTGAAATAGAATAAAAAGTTATGGGTACCCGAATCTATTGCATGGATGGTCTATGTGTAGTTACTGAGTGTTTCCAAGTTACCTTTGGAAGAAATACCGATGCCATATCGTATTTAGTTCAAGGTCAACCAAGATCAGACGGAGATTGAAGAGATAGTGCGATGTGCTGGGGAGAGATAAAATTAAACTTCTAGTTGATACCATAGAGACAACTAAGCCATCCGAATCGTTGCATCATCAACCGGCTCTTCTGACCCTTCGAACTTAGCTAACTTGAAAAAAATCGTGAGGTCACGAACGTGTACCATGGGTTCTGTAACAAAGTATAATCACCATGGCCCACGGATAAGAGTATACCATCGTCTTACTCGGCAGTATACTAAAGGGGTGCTTCGCTGATGTATATAGGGCTCCAGATATAAAGAGACTCGGTCATGAGTGCAAGCTTCGGTTCTGTTTAATCAGGGGGGTTAGATTTATGATGAAGTGAAAGTTAATTTTGGATGACACAAGTTGTTATTCGGCATATATGCTACGTGTAGCTGGAGTCGGAGTAACATGGGGCACGACTTCGGTTTCGGTTGAGAGGGGGCTAAATCTGGAGCTAAGGGTATTAAATTACAAACGTGTGCTTACCAAACACAACTTCCCACATGATAGCCGCTATTTGAAGATCTTTCTGTTCCTGGATCTCTAGTCGTTGACTCTTGGTTTATAATCCTAGTCTCCTTCTCCATGTTAACTCTCCATCCCACCCACAGTTCCCTAACAATGTCTCCAACTCGCAGCGACAAAAGACTCATCCGTCTTGGCGTTCTCTCCCTCTCTGTCACTGGCACTCTTCGTATGTATTTCCAATCACAAGACCACATAACATTCAACTGATACCTGCTCGCTCTCTCAGTCAATATGCGTCTCAAGTCCATTATTGACCCACATTATTCCAGCTCACAAACAACATCCGGAAAAGCCCTCGTAGACGTCCTCATATCTGAAGAATATCGCAGCATTGACTCAACCGACTATCACCGCCTCCTCCAATGTTTCTGCCTCACAATATCTTCACTTACGCATGGTTTTCCAACGGATACCAATCTAGAGAAATTCATCTACGCGACTGCGGTCGTGTTTTCTGACCCCGAACAAGACGCAATGGTGGTCCAAGCACTCTTACAAGTTATCTCCTCTGGCTACCGACGACTACGGAGTGATCTAGAAATCTCTGGCTTGAATGAACAAGAACTACATGGAACACTGTTTAGACATCTATATGTGACTATCAAAAGACTGGAAAGGATTTTGGCTCAATATAACGAGTCAAAAGGTGTTGCCGAACGGACAACGGGCGTACAGTCACCGCAAGCGAACCTACGTCCCGTCACTGTTTGAACGCGCAAAACCCTAGACACTGCTTTCTTCTGTGAGTATAGCCAGAAACTATTTTTACTGTATGTTGTCTAACGATTGAAAATATAGCTGCTCTTGCTCTAGATTTTTCTCAGGGGTACCTGAAGGCCTGAATTTCGTCACCTGCTGCTAGAAATGTCTTTTTTCCCCTTACCATTCAATGTCATGTCATCAACTTCCCTCGGCTCATTCCCTCCGATATCGCTTCCTCATAAACTCCCTCTGTGGTCTTCCTGACATATCGAAAGATAACTTGGATCCTTGTCACATCTATCTGCTTCTTTGTCAAAAAGTCTATTCGCCTCTGCCACAACCGATGTATACCTATCTATACATCACACTCGTTTCCACTCCGTACTTGTTTCAAAATTGCACCTGCCAATCTGTCTGGTGATACCCCCTACAATACCCATCTCCCCCACCTTTCCCCTAATTACTATGTGCGGAAGATCGTTATAAACCCAAGACGGTTATCGGTGGTGCAGTATATTCACACGCCAAAGTACACTATTCCGAATATGCTGGAACAACACCATCACCGGCCACCGATCACTACCACACTTCTCCTTTCCCAATTCGTGATACTTCTTTTTGTGAAAGCTTTTTTTTTTTTTGCGATAGAAGGCAGGTGATCGTTTTGTTAGAAATCCATACCACATGATACATATTCAATACGTATCATTTACTACCACCCCCATCAAATACCTCTTAAAGAATTCTTTCGTATTCCATATGTTGTCAAATGTTTGTTAATTATGTACTTATATCTCTCGTTTCCCCGAATCATCTCACCGCAACCTTGCTAAGTAATAAATAATTGTGTGAATACTAGAAAACTTAAAGATATGGGATATGGGATCAATGTACTAGTTATCATCCGAGGCTCGTACGAGCAACGGGATCGCTAACAAATAATCGGCCGATCGTAAAATCAATATTCGGAATACGGAGTATAGATGGTCAACTAACCTGTGGTGGCTACAAGTACACGAAGGTAACAAGAAATTGATCCGGAGCTGGTATATCGGTATTGTGCTACATACAGACAGAAAAAAAAAGAAGAGGAAATCCGAATTCCAGTACCACACAAAAATTGTTCATAATGTCGTAAAATGTCATGAATGTGGATAACTAAAGTCGAAAGTGAATTGGAAGACGATGTGAGGTAAGAAGGTTTATGTTGAAGGGGTGTTGCCGAACTGGATTGTGCAGGCTAATTTCCCGTACTGATTTCTTTTCGAATTTGTTCAAACTTCTGACCCTCGCTTTCTGCTCTATCGATAACCTTGGATAGCTTATCTTCTCGTGTCTGTAGTCTCTGTTCCATTCCTAAGATCATAAACGAACTTGTTCGATACGCGATAAAACTTGTTGACGGTCCGGTTGGGATTCTTGAGGTTCTGGTGTTCCAGAGACTGGAGAAAAAATGGTAGGAGATGTGGCACTCATGGGTGATCCGGAGAGGGTATTGCTGCGTCCATGACCTAAACGAGTCATATTGACAGCTGGCGCGATGTCGAGTGATGACTAGAACTTTATGTTCAGCTAGCAAATTCGGGATTCATTTAAGAATGACTGATGTTGATGTACCTGCCAGTTCTCACCCGCCACCTTAGCGAGTGCTTGTTCTAGCATCTTTTCTCTTTGCTTTCCCCTGGAATCCTTGCGTAAGATTGAGACACAATATACATATATTAGACAAGCATACCTATCTAATTCAGCCATGCATCTCTCATTCTCTCTTTGCGTACCTTGAAGTAACAAATCAAGGTTTTTATATTCTTTCTCTAGTTCTTGAATATGTTCCACTGGTGGACGTTGAGCCAATTGTGCCTGGAGGATCTGTATTTGTGTTTGAAGCTGTATTCACATTGGAAATTAGAATCACATCAATGGTATCCTTCGGTTTTAACACATAATAATGAGGCGCAACAAAAAAAAAACTGACTCTGTCATTCTCCCTATCCTTCTCTATAAGTTGTCGTCGAAGAACATCTTCTTTATCTTCCCCTTCTCGTATCATTGAAAGATCATCTGGAGATAGTGCAAAGGAAGGCCTGGGTTGGTGTTTGCTTGTTGATTGTCGTCGCATTGTTGGTAGTCCTTCTCGGTTGGGCCTGACAGAAGGAACGTGATGGACGCGAGGAGATCACGTGTGGAACGCGTGAATAATTACTAACAAATAAAACAACAAATCCAATTTATTGAATATCATTCATTTCTCTACTGGATATAAATTCCCCGCACAACGGCTCGCGCTTTGTACTCTGCACTCGCTTGCAAACCAGAACCAAGTCAACGAGAAACGAAAATTACTGTTACATGAAAGAAAGAAAAAAACATCACTTGTACTTGTATGACTACCTCAATGGCTAGCTACGGTCATCAACTGCTTCCTTGCTTCACTCAAACGCTCCAATTTCTTCGTCAACTCTTCTCGCTTATCTGCAATCTGTGGTGACTCCCTCGCTAAATCTTCGCATCTCTGTTGAGCGTCCGAACTAGCCAAATTCAACTGGGCCCAAAGCAAATGGAATACATCCTGATTTCCCCCTTGCACCAGTTCATAATCTATAGCCATAGGAACGATATCGGTGATCCTCTTATATGCGACTATTATTTGTTCACATCATTTATGCTAGCCTTATGTGTTAAATTTAAGGCTCACCTTGAAAGTATGCACGAACTCTAGCCATAATATCCAATGCAGTTTCCATCTGGTCTGTTGGCGTAAGCTTCGCCAAATCCTCCTCCGACTTAACAGGATATCCAAGAGCAACGAGACTCTCTAATGCCTCCCGTAACGTTCTCTCCGGATCTTCCGTCAACGCAATACCAATGCTGCTATGTTGACGGGCCCGCTCCTTTCGATAATGAGCCAGGAACTTCTCTTGGTAATCTGCTAGGTAATGGGTATTCGAGGTTGCGGGGCAATGTTCGATCTTTAAAATCCAGTCTACCTTCCGTTCTGCTTCTTCGCGACAGTTCATCAAATAGTCCTTCATCATTGATCTATGCATGTGAAACATAAGCATCACCCAATCTCGAAATGAAACGGACTCACCCAATCATGTTCTCCAAATGGCCGGAACCAAATCCACTGAAATGCTTATGGACGATAGCTCGAACGTACTCAAGTAAATTTTCGAAGACTTTGTCGCATAACAACATAGACGGTTTACGCCATTTTTGCACGAACTCATCGATATACTCACGTTGAACTGCAAATGGGTAGTTTCCTGGCAGCTCTCGTGATCGAGCTCTATGATTTGAAGATCAGACTTGTTGCGTGACGCAATGGGATACAAAATACGCACTCCTGAGCTCGTTGGTAGACCTCATCGACAAAAACCAATCCATTCTCGTCATCACATTCCTCTTCCTGTTCTTCGGCACGCTCCTCGTTTCCTAAAAAGTTTGGCGGATCCCATGAAGAGGATTCATGCGAACTCTTCTCATAAGGCCGGAACTTGGGAGCAGTATCGCGAATCTGATGACGGAATTGTTCTGACGAAGGACGAATCAACTGTATGATTCCATCCTTGTTTGATGACCCTTCGACATGTCTTTTTAAATCTGCGTCGAAGTCTTTTATCAACTTTACGACTTCGTTGAGAGCATTGTCTGGTGGGCCCTTTGGCAACTCGTCAATGTACTTGCGCGTTTGGGATATCATTTGTTCCATTTCTTGTTGGATTTCCGGCAGCCTGTTTAAAAAGCGTAAGCTTGGAGTTACTTGAAATAACAATAACACAAGACAAATCACCTTTTTGCAATTAAATCTGAAAGCACAGAACTGAGTCGTTCAAGAAGGTTCATGGTGCGTAAGTATTTCTGATACATCGGCTCCAACTCGGACCATGGGGAATTTGAGGAGAAGAATTCATTTTCTTTTTTACGTGTCTCAGCCCACGTTGGATTCTGCTTCAGGTCGTTGGAACTTGGTTGTTTAACGCAGTACCAATTATTCTCCAACGATTCCTTCTCGTTGCGAATAAACTTGACCCAGTCTTCTTCCTCTCCTAGTGGAATCCTATCTGGCTTGGTCAAAACACCTGTGGAAACAAAATAAGGCTGACATCATTTGTGGTCACAAAAATAATCTACACACCAATAGTTCGCTTTCCTTCAGGATCGTGACCCCTCGCAAGTTCTTGCGCTCCTTGATTTTCAAAATCAGCTGAGAAGAACATGTGTTCAGTAATAATTAATGCTGAATTGTATGAATTCACTTACTTTCACAAGCCACCGTCAAGAGAATGATACAATTCGGCCTGCTGATGTAGCGGGTGACTAAACTCTCGACGAGTTGAATATCCCTCGAGCTCCCACCACGACCCACACTAGCAATTAAACCTACCCAAAACCAAAGATACAATTAGTGACTGAAAGATAAGACAAAAGAGGAACCAAAAAGCATTACCCGGAAGATCAACAAAAGAAAGATCAGCAACTCCCGGTCCACTAATTTGTAATGATATATAGTTGACAGAGAATGTCAAAGAATTATCGAAATCTGCTGCATCTACGCTTTCATTCAAAAATGTGGCAACAGCAACGTCAGGATTCAAAATTGCGCGTTGGGCTCTTCTGATACGATCTTGAACTTCAGATGAAACGTAGATTGGTGGACCAAAGATTTCGTGTCGAGCTCGACCAAGTTGTTGACCGTTCGAGTCGGTTGTGAAGCAAAGGGTTACCACACATTTCCAAGGTGTGGTAGAGGAAGATAAACGACATTCTGTAGGGCACCTAGTAGGATAGTAGGATAAAATTAAATTTGGTCAGTGTCGGTGATAACTAGAAATAATCAACCCGCTAAACTATAGATGGTATGACGAAACAGACGCGTATCGGACAAACCATCTAGTAGTCGAATGAGTGGATTATGATATAGCTACCTTGTACATGTACCCGCGGCACGAGGAAGAGTAATTCCAGAGATTGACTCAATAAGTGACGATTTTCCAGCACTTTGATTACCTATAACAGCAATGACTGGTAAATCAATGTCAACAGAGACGCTGAATGATTTAAGCTTGGTAAGAGAAAGGTGTACAGTATTTTTTGCATACTCTTACCCTGTACTGTGTAGACTATTGACGAGGTCCAGCATGCGCCGACTAGATAGTGACATCTTGGCGCTGGAGAGTCCAACGGCTTGTTCACCACTTGAGGATCCATTGCTTGAAGCAGAAGGCATAATGATTTGGTAGTTGTGGTAGGAAAGACTCGGACGACTGCTGGGAGACCAGTATCCTCAAATAAGTTATTATATACTACTACTAGTGCCTGCTGTATGAGGCGTTCCAGTTATCGATCTGGTTAAAGGGTGAGGCTTTAAGGTTTATGGAAACGACAGTTTCTCAGGTGTTGTGTGGTACGTGGTCACCTATGGTTCTTTCCTCCCTACCAGTCAATTATACTACTTGATTAGGGTCTCGAATTAGAATGCATCCCAGCCCCTCCAGGGTGGTGTGGAGTCCTGCAGGTGCTGCGGGGAATTCTCTTTAGTCAGTTCCATGCTCAATTTACCTACATATGATTCTACTCACGTTCTACCTGCGACTCTTAAGTAGCTTGAATGACATAGACTAAGGGTTAAGGGCACATTATCTAAATTATGTTCATACTTAATACTTATACTTATCGGGTATGAGTGAGCAGATACTGCGTATATTGTTACAAAACTATTAATCTTTTAAAATTGGGTCGACGGTGATTCGATGCTTCGGACTTCTTATTAGGATCATTGGAATCTTAGAAATGGTGACTCTGACCTGATAAAACGAATACGCATAGCCCGAGTACAATCTCATAGGAAACATCGTAAAGGACCAAGATAGCCACACTTCTGGTTGGGATGGTGGGGAAGTGATCGGTACCTCACGAACCCAGCGATGTTGCAGGCAATTAGTGGCATGTATTGATATAAATAGATCGGCCCTCCGCCAGGCTGGGCATGAATTATTAACTTCCCCACATTACATATTATCCTATTAATAAGTTCTTTGCTGGAGCCTCCTTGAAATATTCGAACTTCATCGTCATTCCTCCCGTGTACGGTGTTGTGTTACACCTTGTTGGGAATCACGCCAACTTCCAAGTTGAGTTGGTGGGGAGTTTATGTACAATCTTGCCGATGGAATATAGATGGGAGACCAGTATTCTCCTCTTCCTCTTCATTAAGGCAGTTGATCCTTCACCAAGCTACGTAATACTAAGCAGTAATCAGAGTGACCATTGCCTATAATCCAAAATTCTTAGTTATAAGTAAGGGATTTTTAAGCTTCAAAAGTAATTATTAATTTCACTATGTTTGTTTTCTATGGCGCTCTGCACTATTACTACATCTACTATCTACTTGCAAACATCATAGCACTTGAGTGTCTCCCACATCTCAGCATTATATTTATACTGTTGTTTGAGCATATCATCAATGTTTGTCGTCTGAATGGTACCATGCATCAGATTTAAATATTCCATACAAAAGGTACTCAGTCACTTACCGCTGGCTTGGTCATTCCGAAATCAATTGGATTGGCTGTTGAAATCGCTCCTGATTCGTTCACAAGCCACTGTACAATAATTAGTAAACGGACTATATAGTATGGATCCATTGCTTACATTTCCGGGATGATTATCACCATGCACGAAACCAGATGGAATCATCTTTTCTAGTTGAGTCTTGATCACTGTCCTAGCAGCCGTCATATCGTCTTCACAAGCCTTCTTAGTAGCAAACTTGGTAGTATCCTTAACCCAACGGAACCAAATTTCTCCTCCCGAAGCACCTTTTGTGATCAACCAGGCATAACTGGTGGCAGTACCTTCACTGGAAGCAACGAACAAGCCGTTTCCAAGAGCTTTAGAGGCTGCCTCGGTATGCTTGACCTCATCAGCGAAGCCCTTTGGTGCGGCTCCCTTTGCCTTGGGTCGTTTGGCGTATGTTCCACCACTGGCTTTGAATGTCTACAAATAATCATGATAGTAAATCAATATATATGACTAGAATGGTTGATGAATTGACGACTTACCACATCACCACCTTGACCTGATACCTCATCCGCTAGCGTGTAAGATTTGCCATCCACAGTAATAGCTTAGTATCCACATGTCAGTGTGACATAGATGTAAAATAAAGTACTGAACTCACTTTTACCGGTAGTATCTCTTCCATATAGGGATCGAGTCTTCTTCTTGGGAGTGGTACTGCCACCGCCACTATAACTGCCTCTCTTACTAGTGAGGGTCTTGCATTTCTTCTTGTCTGTAGGTTTCTTGTTGTCGGCAGGTGGCTTCTTGTTATCTGCGGGTGGCTTCTTATCGTCTGCGGGGGGTTTCTTGTTGTCTGCAGGAGGTTTCTTGTTGTCCGCAGGAGGAGCTGGAGCTGGAGCTGGAGTAGACGGTTTCTTCGCTCTTGTCTCCAACTCTCGTTCCTCGAGGTCATCGTACAGACCTCGTGCATAGAGTTCGTCGTCTTCAAATGACCTCTCTTCATAGAGGTTACTATAGTCGCGGGCTTCGAGATCATATCCTTCGTAATCACGTTCGACAAGATCCATGTTGTCCAAGTCCTAATTCTTTCATCAATATCATTATTCATGATATATGAATACAAAGTGCGTACCAAGGGCAATGCAACAGTAGACTTGGCGAGCGCAAAGGCGAGAACGACAAAAGAGGCGGAGAATTTCATGATGATTTCGTGAGTATGAAAGCTATAGAACGTTCAGCACGACTACAGAAACCAAAAGTCCAGCGTACGTACTGCGATTAGTTGAAGTGTTGTGTTTGTAGTGTTAAGTAGAGTAGTTACAGGACCAGCCGAATAACTCTGTGAAAAACATGGTTACTCAAGAAATTCCATGAAGAGGAGAGCCAAGTAAGTGCTTACTTGTTGTAGATTTGAAATGCACCGGGCACTGAAGACTCCAAGTTGAACATCGTAGGCTTTTATACCTTTACGCACCAAACACCAACTTACTAATGATACACCGGCAAGCACCTGGAACATATCCATACCCATGCACATATCATGCAATGGAGATTCGGATATAGAAGATGGGGATATCATGGTCTTGGTTAACCGATACGCGTTCAGTGCAAAGCGCCGGTGTTGATCATGGTTTTCAGCATTCATTAACATTGAACAACTGTAACAGCGTCAGATCACCATGCAACACCATGCTAAATTTAGCCTACCACGTTGATCGTCACTCAAATTGGAAACTCAAAACACATCGGTTTCCGACCATCCATTGCAAATGGGTCAAGTAGAAGAAGCTATGGGAAGCTATGTGAAGCTATGTGAAAAGAGAATAGCGAACTCTCAGAGCGGCGTCAGACTCCTATTAACACATTTTTTGAAATATTATTACTTTTGATTAAATTGAAACCGTTTAGAATTTAAAATTCATCGGCGCTACAGGTGTTTTGAGCTGCACCACTAATAACAAAGAAAGATGATCTTCCGCAGCACATTATCCGTGGAATATATCACGTTCCTATCAACCCCTGTCAGTGTTAGACTAGCATCCTGATTCGTCAGCGGAGATACTTGGATATTCAAGAAACGGAGATATCGATCCATCAAATTGATTGTCGAGTAATACAATAACGCTGTACTTAGTAAGTAAGGCAAATATTTGCCGTTCTCGTGAATTTTATCAAATAAGTAAACGAACGCGTTTGGGACCAAGGCTGGCACACGATCCAGTGTTAACTCTGTTTCATGTTTTAATGTTGGTGATTTTCCGCAAGCTTACAATTTCAGGAGTTCCTTGATCTGCTTCTTGCTGTGTAGGTGGATCCTCGCAACTTGACTGGTATCTCAAGTAACCTCATCGATCAAAGGCAATAGAACGTAAAACGTATCAGATGTAACGAAGGGAACTTGTAGTGTCGGTTTCGATTCCGGTTTAAATTGCGCCAGAGTCGCCGGCAGGAATACAGCAGGCTATACCACCAAGAGAAAGGTGTTTTTCCTCCGTCTATTATCTTTGGGATACATCCGTTTCTAGCCCTTACTCACTGTCAGAGTTAGTTGCAACTTGGACTTGATTTGACCACCGGTGACCGGAAATCAATCTCTCAAATTGATTGTTGTGTAATAATATAGTAGTATTACATTGTAACCTATTGTAGCGATTGGTATCGCCATCCCCTCGAGTGTTAGTTAGCTTAGCGGCTAACTACAGTCCTCTCGTTTGTCTGCAATCTGTGGGGATTCTCGTGCAAAATCTTTCAATATGCTTTCTAAGGTCAGAGTCGAAATCTTTTATTAGTTTTACGACCTCATTAAGAGCATTTTCGGGCGGTCCTTCAGGTAAGTCATCAAGTTGACCACGCGCATGTATCATAGTTTCTCTATTTCCTCCCGAATTTCGGGCAATCTGATAGAAGAAATGAGTCCGATGTTATCAGAGAAGAAAAATAGCTACTAGCCTTTTGGAAATGAGATCCGAGAGCACTGAACCCAATCGTTCAAGGAGGTTCGAGGTACGCAAATATTTTTGATACATTCCTTCTAACTCACCAAGGGACCGTCATGCTGAAGAAATCATTTTCTTTTGCGCGGGTCTGTGCCCATGTCAGATTCTGCTTCAGGACATTGGAACTTGGTTGTTTAACGCAATACTAGTTGTTCTCCAAAGGCTCCTTTTCGTTACGAATAAACTTGGTCCATTCATCTTCTTCACCCTGCGGAATTCTATCCGATTTGGTCAAGACACCTATTAATAAGAAAGTCAATCCAATTCGCATTCCACAGTCCATCCAGTAATCCGAAAACAGCATCCGAGTCGACCATTCATGGACCCTGCACGAACCATTCCTTTCCCCTGCCCAACGACTCGCCAACGACGTTTCTCTCATCTCTGGAAATGTATTCTCCTGCAAACTAGAAATATAGATATATAGAGAAACACTCTTTTATGGCTAAAGTAACACTAGTATCACCGGTAATGACAACAAGAAAAGAAGGAACAAAAAATACTGCTGTTCGGTAGGAAAAAAAAGGACTTATACTTGCTTCAATGACTGGCAACAGTCATTAACCTCTTCCTTGCTTCACCAAGACGCTCCAATTTCTTTACCAACTCTTCTCGTTTAATTGCAATCTGTGGTGACTCCCTCGCTAAATCTTTGCACCTCTGTTGGGCGTCTGGACTAGCCAAATTTAACTGCGCCCAAAGCAAATGGAATACGTCCTGATTTCCCCCTTGTACCAATTCGTAATCTATTGCCATTGGAACAATATCGGTGAATCTCTTGTATGCCACTATTATTTGTTCAGTTATTCATATCAGGCAGCAGCCTTGTGTATTAAATTTGAGACTCACCTTGAAAGTATGCGCGAACTCTAGCCATAACATCCAATGCAGATTCCATCTCATCTGTTGGCAAGAGTCCCGTGTTTTCTCCTGCACGGAACCCAAGAGGTGCCAGTTTGTCTAATGCCTCCCGTACACTATTTTCTACCTCTTCCATCAATGCAATACCCGTGCTGCTACGTTGGCGAGCTCGTTGCTTCCGATAGTGAGTCAAAAACTTGTGGTGATAATCTGACAGATAATGCGTATTTGAGGTTGCCGGTCCATGTTCGATCCTTAGAATCCAGTTTACCTTCCGTTCCGCTTCGTCACGGCAGTTCATCAAATGGTCCTTCATCATGGAACTATGCATATGAATCATGAATATCATCCAATCTCAGAAATAAAACGGCCTCACCCAATCATGTTCTCCAATTGACCGGAACCAAACCCACCAAAATGTTTGTGCACGATAGGTCGAACGTACTCGATTAATTCTTCGAAGACTTTGTCGCAGAGCCGTATCGACGGATCATGCCATTTTTTCAAGGATAAATCAATGTACTCTCGTTGGACCGCAAATGGGTAGTTTCCTGGTAGCTCTCGCGACCGTGCTCTAGGATAAAATCAGACTTCCGTGACGCGATGACAATGGGATACGGGGTACGCACTCCTGGGCTCGTCGGTAGACCTCATCGACATAAATTAATGCATCTTCACCAAAACATTCCTCTTCTGTTCTTCGGCATCCTCCTCATTTCCTAGGAAGCTTGGTGGATCCCACGAGGGAGATTTAGACAAGTGCAAATCTTTCTCATAAGGCCTGAATTGAGGGGCAGTATCGCGGATTTGACGACGGAATTGATCTGACGAAGGACGAATCAACTGTATAATTCCATCCTTGTTTGATGATCCTTCGACATGTCTTTTCAAATCTGCGTCGAAGTCTTTTATCAACTTTACAACCTCGTTGAGAGCATTATCTGGTGGACCCTTTGGCAATTCATCGATGGACCTGCGTGTCCGGGATATCATTTGTTCTACTTCTCCTTGAATTTCTGGTAGCCTGATTGGGAATGTGAGCTGGAGTTGCTTGAAAAATCAATAACAAAAGACAAATACCTTTTCGCAATCAAATCTGAAAGCACAGAACTAAGTCGTTCAAGAAGGTTCATGGTGCACAAATATTTCTGATACATTGGCCCCAACTCGGACCACGGAGACGTTGAGGAGAAGAAATTATTTTCTTGCTTACGCGTCTCTGCCCACGTTGGATTCTGCTTCAGGTCGTTGGAGCTTGGTTGTTTAACGCAGTACCAATTGTTGTCCAACGATTCCTTCTCGTTGCGAATAAACTTGATCCATTCTTCTTCCTCTCCTAGTGGAATCCTATCTGGCTTGGTCAAAACACCTGTGAAAACAAAATAAGGCTGAATTCGTCATGTGTTATGAAAATAATCTACTCACCAATAGTTCGCTTTCCGTCAGGATCGTAACGCCTTGCGAGTTCTTGTGCTCCTTGGTTCTCGAAATCAGCTAAGAGGAACATGTGTTCAGGGATAATCATTGCTGAATTGTATGAATTCGTTTACTTTCACAAGCTACCGTCAAGAGAATGATGCAATTCGATCTCCTGATGTAGTGGATGACTAAACTTTGAACGAGTTGGATATCTTCCGGGCTCCCACTGCGGCTCACACTAACAATCAAACCTACATACCTACAATTAGTCGGAAAGCTCAAGAATAATCCAAAATATTACCTGGTAGATCAACAAACGAGAGGTCGGCAACTCCTGGTCCACTAATCTGCAACAGTATGTAGTTCACAGAGAATGTCAATGCATTCTCCGAATCTGCTGCATCTGCCCTTTCATTCAAGAATGTGGCAACAGCAATCTCAGGATTCAAAATTGCGCGCTGGGCTCTTCTGATACGATCTTGGACTTCAGATGAAGCGTAGATTGGTGGACCAAAGGTTTCGTGTCGAGCTCGACCAAGTTGTTGACCGTTCGAGTCGGTCGTGAAGCAAAGGGTTACTACACATTTCCAAGGTGCGGCGGAAGAGGATAAACGACATTCTGTTGGGCACCTAGGAAATTGGTAGCGTAACACAAAATTAATCAGTTACAGAAATAATCGACTCACTAAACTACAGGTGATGCGACCAAACAGATGTGTATTGGACGAACCATCTAGTAGTTAAATGAGTAAACTATGGAAGTAGCCTACCTTGTACATGTGCCTGCGGCACGAGGAAGGGTGATTCCAGAGATGGATTCAATAAGTGAGGATTTACCTGCACTTTGGTTGCCGATAACAGCAATGACAGGCAAGTCAATGTCAACCGAGACGCTGAATGATTTGATCTTATCAGAGATTGATGTACAGTATATCGAATATCTTACCCAGTGCTATGTAGACTATTAATGAGGTCTAACATGCGTCGACTCGACGCTGACATCTTGGCGTTGGAGAGACCGACAGCTTGTTCAGTAGCACCTCTAGCATGAGGATGGGTGATCCTAGAGATGGAGTCAAGAAGCGAAGATTTGCCAGCACTTGCGTTGCCGATAATACGAGTGACTGGTAAATCATTGTCGATCGAAACACTGAATAATTTTGAGCAGGTGTATAGTATACTTGAATATTTGGATTCTCTTACCCAATACTATGTAAATTGTTGATTATGTTGTCTGGACCAGATGGTGACGTGTTCGTAGCACTGGCAAGGCCAACATCTTGCTCACCAGTACCACTTGAGGATTCATTGCTTGTTGTAGCGGAATATGAAGTAGGAGGGTATACGAAAGTGGACAAAGAATCAAATGAAGAAGATACTGAAGGATAGAGAAAGTAGATCAGGAAGAAAAGAATACCAAGACCTAAAAGTGTTTTGAAGAGAAGATAAAAGGAAAGAGTCAAAGAAGATACGTGAGAGTAGAGGAGCCATAACGAGTGAAGACAAAGGATGTATAGAATGGGATGAAACCGAGAAAGGGAAAACCCGAGAGAGGATGTGGATCCCATGCGAGTTGTGTGATAATTGCTAATTGGTTTGTTTGTTCTTGAGCGCAGAAAATATACCCTTGAACGAGAGGAAGGAAAGTACAAGGTTATGGCTAAGAAGTTAGGGAAATGAGCGGGTCCTCATCTATTTACCAAATCCAGTGCAAACAAGTGGTTGCGTGTATGCGGCATGCAGTAGTCTATGAATATCTTCTGCGCATCGTATTGGTCATCTTAATTTACGAAACAAGAACCCCTTTTCTTATTCTTTGCCCTCATTATTTTCAAACTCAACATGAGGCTCAGCAATAAGGTTGGTTCTTTCCGAGGAGCCAGGAATTTATCCTGATAATCTTCCAGTTACTTAGACTCAGGAGTGTTTTCTTGTTGTAAAGGACTTCAAGTGAGCGAATTTGAGCTTGATAAATGTTTATTGATTTTCTTATGTTTATTCTACGACTCGTCCACACGCAGTACTATTACTACGTCTACTACTTACTTGCAAACATCATAGCACTTGAGCGTCTCCCACATATCAGCATTATATTTATACTGTTGTTTGAGCATATCATCAATGTTTGTCGTCTGAATGGTACCGTGCATCAGATTTAGATATTCCATACAAAAGGTACTCAGTCACTTACCGCTGGCTTGGTCATTCCGAAATCAATTGGATTGGCTGTTGAAATCGCTCCCGATTCATTCACAAGCCACTGTATAATAATCACTTGTAAGTAAACGGATTATATAGTATAGATCTATTGCGCTTACATTTCCGGGGTGATTATCACCATGCACGAAACCAGATGGAACCATCTTTTCTAGTTGGGCCTTGATCACTTTCCTAGCAGCCGCCATATCGTCTTCACAAGCCTTCTTGGTAGCAAACTTGGTAGTATCCTTAACCCAACGGAACCATATTTCTCCTCCCGAAGCACCTTTTGTGATCAACCAGGCATAACTGGTGGCAGTACCTTCACTAGAAGCAACGAACAAGCCGTTTCCAAGAGCTTTAGAGGCTGCCTCGGTATGCTTGACCTCATCAGCGAAGCCCTTTGGTGCGGCTCCCTTTGCCTTGGGTCGTTTGGCGTATGTTCCACCACTGGCTTTGAATGTCTACAAATAATCATGATAATAAATCAATATATACGACTAGAAATGGTTGATTAATTAATGACTTACCACATCACCACCTTGACCTGATACCTCATCCGCTAGCGTGTAAGACTTGCCATCCACCGTAATAGCTTAGTATCCACATGTCAGTGTGACACAGATGCAAAAGAAAGTACTAAACTCACTTTTACCGGTAGTATCTCTTCCATATAGAGATCGAGTCTTCTTCTTGGGAGTGGTACTGCCACCGCCACTATAACTGCCTCTCTTACTCGTGAGGGTCTTGCATTTCTTCTTGTCTGTAGGTTTCTTGTTGTCGGCAGGTGGCTTCTTGTTATCTGCAGGTGGCTTCTTATCGTCTGCAGGTGGCTTCTTATCGTCTGCGGGGGGTTTCTTGTTGTCTGCAGGAGGTTTCTTGTTGTCCGCAGGAGGAGCTGGAGCTGGAGCTGGAGTTGACGGTTTCTTCGCTCTTGTATCCAACTCTCGTTCCTCGAGGTCATCATACAGACCTCGTGCATAAAGCTCGTCATCCTCGAATGACCTCTCTTCATAGAGGTTACTATAATCGCGGGCTTCAAGATCATATCCTTCGTAATCACGTTCAACAAGATCCATGTTGTCCAAGTCCTAATTCTTTCATCAATATCATTATTCATGATATATGAATACAAAGTGCGTACCAAGGGCAATGCAACAGTAGACTTGGCGAGCGCAAAGGCGAGAACGACAAAAGAGGCAGAGAATTTCATGATGATTTCGTGAGTATAAAAGCTATGGAACGTTTAGCACGACTACAACAACCAAAAGTCGGGCGTACGTACTGTGATAAGTTGAAGTGTTGTGTTTGTAGTGTTGAGTAGAGTAGTTACAGGACCAGCCGAATAACTCTGTGAAAAACATGGTTATTCAAGGAATGCAATGAAGAGGAGAGAGCCAAGTAAGTGCTTACTTGTTGTAGATTTGAAATGCACCGGGCACTGAAGACTCCAAGTTGAACATCGTAGGCTTTTATACCCCTACGCACCAAAACACCATCTTACTAATGATACACCGGCAGGCGCCTGGAACATATCATGCAATGGAGATTCGGATATAGAAAAGATGGAGATATCGTAGTCTTGGTTTACCGATACGCGTTCAGTACAAAGCACTGGTGTTGATCATTGTTGTCAGCGTTCATTAATCATTAACATTGAACAACTGTAACAGTGTCAGATCACTATGCAACATCCATGCTAAATTTAGCCCACCACGTTGATCGTCACTCAAATTGGAAACTCAAAACACATCTTTTATAACCGGTTTCTGATAGTCCATTGCGAATGGGTCAAGGATGTCGAAGTCACGAGGATAACTAAGTCACAAAATGTTAGTGAACTCTCAAAACTCAGAAACGCGACAGATCTATTAACACAATATTTGAAATATTGAACGTTTAAATTTCATCGATGCGGCAGTTGTTTCGGGTTACATATGCCACTAGCACAGAAAAAATGATTATGATTTTCCTCAGTATATTTTATCTTCGGAGTATATTTGTTCCTAACCCCCAGCTGTCAGCGTTACAGTTGCGTCTGACTTGCATCATGATTCAAATATTCTCAAGTTTGAGATATACGATAATTGAATTTGAGAAACGATGGGTCCATCAAATTGATTGTCGAGTAATACAGTACACTATGTACCTAGTGATACCTACACATTGTAGCCTTTAACACAACACCGAACTTAATAAGTAGTAAGGCAAACGCTTACCGTTCTCGTAAATACTACATATCAAAAATTAAACGAAAGCGTTTTGGATCTCTGGAAGACTGGTACACGATCAACGGCCCAAGTGTTAACTTTGTTTCATGTTTTAGAAATCATTTGAGTCCACAATTCCAGGAACCCCCTCAACTTGAGCTTGAGTTTTTTTGGTTCTTGACACTTGGCATTTGGTATGTAAGCTTCGAATGTACATGGAATCCCTCGTAACCTTGACTGGTATCTCAGGTAACCTAGTTAATAGAACATAAAACGTGTCAGATATACTAAAATCTACATGCACCGGTGGTTGTTCAATATGAATAATTCGAGAACGCCACCTGTAACTTGAAGCTTGGGGGCTAGTAACAACACTTGACTTAAATTTCACAAAATCCAAGGATTCCCAAATAACTTGCTTGTTTCAATTTCAAGTCTATATCAAAAAAGAGGGTAAAATCAAAAAATGCCAAATGATAGTGTAATTGCAAAAAAGAAAGGAAAAGAAAAGAAGAGGATAAAACGAATGTTGTCATTTAAGTAAAAGAGAGAAAACCAGAAAACATACAACAACGAAAGCAGAAGATAAAAAGGAAGGTATGTGGATAACGACTGTAATTTTAATCTGTCCAAAAACAAAAAACGCAAACGAAAAAGAAAACGGAATAACGAGTAACGAGAGACATTATCTTAATCATTAATGCGAGAAACCAAAACCTTAACTTAAAGAAGGGAAGATAGAGAGAGAGGATAAAGAAAAAGAAAGGGAGGGAACAGAAAAAGAGAGAGTGGAACAGACGGGAACCAAACTAAAAGTCCCTTACCTGATATATCTGGTATAACGTGTATAAATAACAAAAGAAAAGAAAAAGAAAGAAAAAAGAAAGAAAAAACTCGCAACTCAACACCTCCAACTTCATTCGTTCTGAATCTCGAGAAGCTCTCGAGGGTATAATCGATCACGAATTCATGAATTCACAAAAACTTGACATTGTTCAAGCCGTAGAATATAACGGAGTGTCGTTGCGGATTTTTTTTGTTTGAGGGGCGGCGGGTGGGCTGGGGAAGGTTCTCGTTCTTGTGTTGAAGTATTTTTTAAAACCTTGAACGCGTTTTATATTTCTCGAAGAGTTCTCCTTCACGAGGCACAGACATCTGTCATACACGGAAAGAAACAAATCCTTGCAACCAGAGAGGAAAACAAAATCAAGATGCAAAAGAGAATGAATGACCCATGGAAGATAAAATCCCAAAGCAAAATTATAATCGTAAAAGCGGGGGACGATTTTAGGAGCCTGAAGGAAAAGGAAGAAAAAAGAGTGAATGCCAAAAGGATGGATGAAATTCAAATAATCAATGAATAAATAAATGAAACCATCAATCAAAAAAAAAGAAAAACCCAAAACTCCAAAAACCAAAAGGCTGCCTAATGCCTAACGCGTGACAATCAACAATGTGCCGAGAAATCCACAAAGAGAACAACCACAACCTGCATTTAAATCCCAGATCTCCAACTGGAAGGTGGTGGCGCCTTTCTATTTTGACCAAGACGTTGTTGAGGTGAAGACGCAGAAGGGTTAATACTAGGTTGACTACTAGTTCTCTGTCTCAATCCTCTTATCCCATTTCCCATTCCACTACCAGAACCAGAAGATTGACTTGAAGGCATAGGTGGTACAGGTGGTTGATAATAACCACCCAGCATTCTCGAATTTCTCGAACTCCTATCCCCACCACCACGTCCTCCTCCAACCATATCAGGTCTCAATCTATCCGAAGGACCGTAACTGTCACCACCATACATACTTCTCGATGAACTCCAATTATTGCCTCCACCTCCACCTCCACCACCTCCATAGTCACTTCTCGAACTACTAATTCCAGCACCAGCACCACCAGCACCACCAGCACCATAAATCGATCTCGGTCCATTCGGAAATATCGCTGAACCACCTGAAGACCAACCACCCATACCCATACCACCACCCATATTCATACCCATACCCATACCATAAGGTGAAACACCGCCCAACATTGAAGCATTAGAAGTAGGACCACCATAAACACTACCACCACCCATAGCCGAACCTCTTTCCCATTCATCTGCAGCAACGGCCATAGCTTGTTGAGCAACTGCCATTTGATAAGCTTGTTTAGCAAACATCATAGCTTGTTGATGAGCCACCATATAATTAGGATCATTAGGAGGTGGCATCATGAATTGTTGTGGTGAAATCATTTGTTGAGCTGTGGGTAATTGTGGCTGCTGCTGTTGTTGTTGTGGCCATACACCACCACCTTGCATTGGAGAACCCCATGCTACGTTTTGGTTTTGAGCGTTAAATGGCATTTGCATTTGCATTGGTGTACCCATTGCCATCATTGGATTTACAGCCGACATTCTTGTGTTCAAAGCTTGATTAATCGGCATATCCTCATCATCCGATACATTAGGTGTAGGTCCATTGATAATGTTACCAAGCTATAACAACGAAAAGGAAAATCATTAGCAACAGAAGAAGAAAAAAGAGGGAGAGAACGAACCTCAATAGCAGCTCTAGCTTCACTTCTCCTCCTCTCTCTTCTCCTAGCTTCAGGATCACTCAACTCCACATCCTTAGCACCGCTACCACCGCCTAAACTCTTATTCAACCCAACATCATCTTTAACATCATCACCAAAACTAACACTTCTCCTCTTCGCATGTCTATCCAATCCTTTTCCTTTCGAACCAACACCAACACCACCACCAAGACCAAGCACATTACCAAGTCCACTAACACCACTCCCTGTACCTGTACCACTCCCACTATTATTACCACTTCCATGACTACTACCAACATTACTCCAATCTTTACTTCTTCTTTCACCAACAACACCCATTTGAGAAGTTGAAGTTCCAGAACCACCTGAAATTCCAATATCACTACCATCTCTAGGTGTTAAAGGTGCTCTACCACTACTCGAATCACCAGTTGAACTAGCTGGACTATCTCTTCTAACGGCAAACGGTTTCATAGGAATACCAGATTTAGAATATGTTTGTAACTGCGATTGCGGTGATTGTGATTGTGATTGCGATTGTGACTGTGAATTCGAGTACGATTGGGATTGGGATTGAGAAGTTGGTGAAAGTGTTGAACTTCTTTGTTTTTGCTGCTGCTGCTGCTGTTGTTGGAGATATTGAGAGTTAGAGGAGTTACCTGATTTCGTAGGACTATTAGGACTTTGAAGTGTACTTGTTAAACGAGGTCCCGTTCCAACAGTCTTCAACCAATCGTGATCTCGATCCATATTCCCTTTCCCATTACCATTACCGCTATCACTACCATGTCCATTCACACTTGAATTTCCTCCTCCTCTAGCCTTCAACTTTGCAAACGAAGAAGTAGAATTTCCAAACGCATTACCATTACCACTCCCACTCCCACTCGTATTCGATGTCGTCGCCTTGCTAGTATTAGAAGTCGAATTCGAAATTGGCATAAGAGTACTACTCCTAGGTCTCACAGTAGGACTTGGAATAGGTACCGACGTTGAACCCGAACCTGTCCCCGAACCCGAACCAGAGCCCGAGCCCGAACCTTCAGATACCTTTTGAATCGGTGGTCTTGACATGACACTAAAAGAAGGAGCAGGAGCACGTTGTTTGATAGGTATAGGAGCGATTCTACCCGGACTAGCTTCTCTTGAAACTTCAACTTCTTCTTTCTGTGGGGTATTCTTGGTACGGGTATTGTTATTGTTATTGTTGGTGTTGGTGTTATTCTTCCTCACATCACTTCTTCCTCTATACAAATCATCCGAATCTTCATCCGATTCAGAATCAGAATCAGAATCAGAACGAGATGAAGTATCCGAATCATCCAATATATTTCCTTTACCTCCTTTAACTTGAACCTTCATAGGAACCTTTTTCGTATTCCTAGTTCTACCTCTCTCAACATTCTCGTCCTCATCCTCATCACCTGTACGTGAAATAAAAGCCAAAATCCCATGATCCAAAGATTGAATCAAATCTTCATCAGGAGGACTAATTTTCTGAGTCCGAGGTCCATTCGTACTCATACTCGCACTCGTACTCTTAGTAACAAGTGGTGACTTTCTCGGTGATTGTGATTGTGATTGTGATTCCGGTTGATTCGAACTTGTTCTGTTTGGAGAAGTAACTTGAAGAGGTGTAGATGGTAAATTCTTCCCTTTCCCAACATCATCATCCATACTCTCATTCCCAAGCAACTTCCCTTTAGCCAACCTAGCCAATCTTTCCGCAATCATATCTCTTCTTCTTTCAGGACTAACACTTTGATTTCTCGTATTAGCAGCTTGTTGTATCTGTGTCGTACTCTGAGAAGTTGATGGTGGTTGTGATGGTGGTTGAGATTGAGATGACGGAATATTGATATTTGAAGAAGAAAGTTTAGTATCAAGACTGAGATATGCTTGGACCTCCTTAGGCGGTGACGTAGGTGTTACAAATTGCGTAAAACCAGAAGGTGGTACTTTACTATGCAAAGCTGCAAGAGGAGGACTAGGTGGATGAATCGAAGTAGGACTTTCCACAAATTGTTGTTGTTGTCCATGCTGCGGTTGTTGTTTCTGATGTGAGTTTGAAGTTGAAGTCAAACCCGAGTTCAACAATTGATTTCCTAACAATCCACCTTTCGTAAACCCTTCATCCCTACTATTTGATCCAACAGTAGGTTTCTTTGCTTGAAGTTCATTGATATCAATGAGTGGTTTACGCGCAGCTGGCCTCGTTCCAGTAGCTGTAGTACGTAAACTTGAATTTGATGCAGCTGACATAGCGCTACCAGGACGACGTGGAGGGACAAGCGAAGCGAGTGGAGCATTATCATCAGATTCCGAATCCGACGTATCACTATCATTTTTATTGGTCGTAGTTGGTTTGACTGTGCGTTGGGTGATGCTGGATGGATTAGAAGCCATCGATGGGCGATTCAAAGCAAGTGATAGATCTAGAGGAAGAAATAAATCAAAAGGTTACTTTTTTTCAAAAAGGAGTCGAAAAAGTTTACCTTGACTGATCTGTGAGTTTGCATTAGCCAGAATACTGGCTCGTCTCGCGGCGGCAGTAGGTGATAAAGCACTAGTAGAAACACTAGCCCTCGGTCGATTCACATTCGTCCCCAAACTCGGTTGCAGGCGAGGAGTTGGAGAGTTCGACGCGTAATTACTTGATTTAGCATTAGCAGTATCTCCATGACCCGCTTGTGATCTAGTCGTCGTAAAAAGGTTGGATGAAGCATGAGAATTCGAACTCCCATGGCCTATTTCTGACTTTGCCTGCCTGGTGCCAACCAATGGACGCTTCCGTTGAGTGATAGTACCGTGCCTTCCCATACCACGTTCATCGTCATCAGAATCATCCTCCTCAGTAGAGGAAGATTCTTCAGATTCAGAAGTATAACCAACAGCAATGCTAGATGATCGTCGTCTCTGGTCCGGTGCACGTAAATGGGGAGAAGAACGAGCAGTAGGAGGTAAACGTGGACTTGCTCTCCCACGCTGGGGGTCCTGCAGTAAAGAGCTGGGAGGCTGGAAAGAAGGGGAAGGTGATCGGAATGATGGGACAGGTGAACCAGCTGTACTCCGACGTGCTTGTGCTTCGCGAAAAGCAGCAACAGAAATTCTCTGGGAAGAGTCAGAGTTGACACTTGCACCACGAGGACGAGCAGGAGGGACAACGAGAGATGAGGTAGACGCATTGGGTGACGGCGGACGAAGGTGTCTAAATGACTTGAGATTAAAAGAGTCTGGAGGATCTGGATTTAAGGGTGGTTTTGGATCCGGAGGATGATTTTTATGTGTGGTCTTTGCCCAGGCAAACAAGGAGTGTTTTCTCTCCTTTGGAGGGGGAGGGGGAGGAGAGGTTGAATAGGAAGGACCTGTGCTAGTTGGTAGAGAACGTGTTGAAAGGGCATTATTTGAGTCTTCGTATGCAGCAAACATGGTGGACTTTGAAGGAGGAGGACGGAGGTTAGGGGCCTCGGAATCTGACGAGGTGAAGCGGTCTGCGTAGGAGAGACGTGGAGGCGACATGGTTTGGGTTACGACCGATGCTGTTGAGTTGTTGACATGCGACTTTTTCTTGCCAAAGAGTCTCAGCTTGCTGGAAGAAGCATTTGAACTTGTATTTGAGATGGTAGGATAGATCTTCGAGTTTGTGCGTGCAGAGTCGGGATGGAGGAAACCTGGGGCATTTGGACTTGAAGGCAGAGACTTCTCTGTGGCGACGTTGGAGGATGTGGGGGACGTCACATTGGACTCTTTGTCGCCGTAATTGCTACGTGCAGAACTTCTGCTTTTCTTGCCGAAAAGCCCACCCAGGAGCTGCATGGAGAAACGATGGAGAGATATTCCAGAGACAGGACCACCCCGGCGTGTCGAGGGATATTGTTGACGAAGAAAACGAGAGAAAACAGAGAAAAGTCCCGAGTTGGGGCGACGAAGAGAAAGGAGAGTTCGGTCTGGGTGGGAATGACACCAGCCGCCGGTACAACGCAAAGGCACGTGGTCAACCCAACCCCCTGTCTCTCCATTATGACCTTCACACGACAACTATCAGAAGCTGGCGCAGAGCCAGGTGTAGACCCAACCCGCGACTCCTCTCTCTTCAAGCAGGACTGCGTAATCGATGTCATTGACTATGACACCGACTCGGTTTTTTTCCAGCGTCTCACAAACGCCGATTTCATTAAATTGTTCAAGGATGGACAGGTCGAACACCCGAACATGATTCGCTGGATCAACATCGGTGGAATAGACTGGGACGTTCTCCGCACTCTTGCTCTCAGATACCGTAAGTCCCCATGTCGCCTTAATTAATTTTAATCCTAATATACACTTTCTGTCTCTCAGACATTCATACCCTCGCACTAGAGGATATCCTCCACGAACGAGGAGATGTACAATCTAAGGCTGATTATTATCCGGACCACCTTTTCATCCGAATCCTCTGTCATTCTATCTGTCCAGAACATGAACTACATCAAAGCACATCATCACCTCCCGACCCTGAATGCCGACATCAACAATACACTTCCAAATTCGATTCTAGATTTTCTCAACATGACCTTGAACGAAATGATAATACTCCAGAGTCAATTCATGTTTCTACATCCAGAACACCTCTTACTGGTAGTCCTTCCGACATACGCAAAAGTCGACTCAATGTATTACAATCATTGGAACTCCGCTCACGTCTTACTGGTCTGAGTGGATGGCGCAAAACTGTATGTCACACCTCACCGCCTTGCATTAAATCCTCATTACTTTTATTGCAGCGAGACGAAGAACAAATCATACGATTACACACTCTAACTGCCAAAGATCGAGTCAACGTCAAACATGAATCTCTATACATCCTTCTCTCACATGATGGTATCCCTTTCCTTTTATTATAAACACACGCACTAAAATCTTCATCATTGACAGGGACAGTGATATCAATAACCCCAACAGCTTCTCTCGAATTCACTGAACCAATAGCAGACAGACTAAACCGTACACAATCAGTCTTAAGAACATCCGAAGACGCGTCCTTACTAGTTCAGGGACTTTTGGATTTAGGCAAGTCACGGCTTACTACTACTTTCATCACAAAAGTATCCAAAACACGCCTCCCCCATAAAAACCTTTTCTAATTTTAACACTCCTTCCTACCATCTATCCCTATGACATCATCAATGGCATCACATCACATCAACTTATCATTTAACTTACCCGCATATAGTCGTCGACCGAATTCTTGAAGTCGTAGATGAATATCAAGTCAAGCTACATAAACTCGAACATGACATTTTATTGTATCCTGGTATGGACAATGTCCGTTCTCGTAAGTAAAAATAAATAAATAAAAATGTTTCTCTCAAATAAACTTACTTACCGTCTTTTTTTTTAACCCAAATATAGTCCATCTACTTTCCGGAGACCTTACGATGCATAAATTAACATTAGAACCGATCAAAACTATGTTATACAATCTACGAAGGTATGTATGATATGTCATGCCATGATTTATGATGCATGATGTATGTTATTATAACTGTTACCCTTTCTCATACTTAATTGTTTTAATGAGCGTAGATATGACATCGATCGATGTATTGCTATGGCAAATCACTTCAAAGCTGTAGAAGCTGAATCATTAGATCATAATTCAAATCCAAACTCGAACTTGAACTCGAATCCGGATTTTACTAATTCTGATTCTGATTCTGATTCTGACCATGAACATAATGGTATAACCGACACAGCTCTTGGTATTATTGAATCAAGAGGAGGAGGAAACTTGAACTTTAGTTCTTCTCCTAAAGATTCAGATTCAGAACCACAACAACAACAACAACAACAACAACGACCTGCGGATGTAAGTGGACAAGCTCGAGGTGACTTTGGCCTTGGTTTAACTACACTATTTAATATGAAACAAAAACATAAACATAAACGGACAATGCAAAATCACAACCATAACTATAACCATCATGATCACGACGATCATATTCACGACGATCATATTCCTAACCACGACAATCATATTCTCGACCACAACAACCACAATGATAACGATAAAGATAACGATAACAACAACCACGACAACACCAACACCAACACCAATACCAATGAAAACAAACCTAAAAAATCAAAAAAAGAAAAATCAATAGAATCAAAAAGAAATAAAAGAAAACAAGTGGAAAGAGAAGAAAGATTGAGATGGGAAAGAGGTCAATGTATCATTATAGTCATACTCTTGGAAATGGTGGTGGTAGTGGTGGTGGTGGTTATAGATATGGTGGTCATGGTATAGGTGAAGGGGAAATAGGAATTGGAGGAGGAGTTGGAAAAGGTATAGGCGAAGGGGAAGGGGAAGGGGGAGGTGGTGGTGGTGGTGGAATAGGAGTTGGCGGAGGGGGTGGTTATGGGAAAGTTAAAGGATATTTGAGTTATACGTGTAAAGTTTATTTGGTGAGTTTTTGAAGCATAAGATGATTTGAGGGGATACTGATGATTAGTTTTTTTTTGGAATTTGTTGAAATTGATTTGGTGAAGGCGGATGTTTATGATCATATGAATTTTGCTTTGACTAGTATTGATATGTTTTCTGGGACTTCGGAGAATTTGATTAATTATGCTTTTAATGTGAGTTGTTTTTTATTTTCAATTTATTTCCTCCTTTTGAGTTTTGTTTTCATGTTCGAATATTGGGTACTGATATCAATTGACATATTATAGAGAGCTTCGTATGATATGAACGTAGTCATGTAAGTAAAAAACCATCGCTACATATAATGAAAAAAAAAATGAATACTGACAATGTTGTATTATCAATTTTTTCTTCTCAGGAATCGTTTGACTCTGGTTACGATTATATTCTTACCGATGACTTTATTAACTGGATACTTCGTACGTCCTCTCTAACATCCCCATATCCAAAAAAAAAACCATAGCTTATATTATTACTATTACTTGTATAGGGAATGAATTTTCAACCGTTTAGAACTTTAGAAGGACAGTCTGAATTCTTGTATGTCCTTCAGTTTCTTAACATCCCTTAACTTTTCTCTCGTTGTTACCTCGAATCCTCGAATTCTTGAATTCTTGAATCCCCGAGCGACAATTGACGATTTGTTTTTTGGGTTATGTTGTAAAAAAAACAGATTCTGGAAAATCGCAATCCCAGTCATAGCAGTTCTTGTTCCTATATTTATGTTTCAAGATTTTAAGAATTTTGCGAGGTATATTAATTGGAAATGGAGATCTCGTAGAGCTGTTCGAGTGAGTCTTTTTTTCTTTTCTTTTCTTTTCTTTTCTTGTTTTTTTTTTCGGTTCGGTTTGATTTTGATTTTGATTTTTTGGGAATTTGGAATTTGTAGGGAATGAGTCGAATGTAAGCATTGTCATATACATTCGTCTTGGTTTTGGTTTTTCTGGAATGGATTCACCATTGGAAAGAGGTTTGGAGGTTTAAAGGGGAAATGGAAAGGTTTTGAATTATGTTGTACGTTGACCATGACCTAGTGAGGGTCGGAGCTGCGGAGGGTATAAAAAAAGAAACGACTTCAAGAACATTCATTCACATTCTATCGTTGTATTCTGTATTGAGTAACAATTGGCATATGTATAGTATCCAAGGCACTTAACATCAACATTGAACGCAAAAAGCAAAATAACAATTATAACAATAATGAATATACATTTTTTTTATTACTTGAACCAGTCGTTGCAAACCCTCTACCAAAGAGAGTTAACAGTTATCTCGCCTTCTCATCTCCCTGTCATACCATGTCAACGTATTCTTTTTCTTTTCCACCACCAATACCAATACCATTACCATTACCACTAGTCACATCTTTGCCACTTTTATCCTTATCTTTATCCTTATCACCATAAAACAACAAAATGACCAAAGACCAAATACAAACCAACTCCAATCCTAACCAAAATCGATGACTTCTTAATCCTCCTCCTCCTTCTCCTCCTATCACAGGCTGATTGTCTGATTTTCCATTAGGATGAGGATTAGGATTAGGAATTACTGTTATTGTTTCAGTAGCTGTAGCAGTTGTAGTAACAGTCGGTATATGTGTAGGTGTGGTAGTCAGAGTTGAGGAAATAGGAATAGCGGTGGTGATACTTGTAAACAATTCTTCTTCTTCTTCCTCTTCTACTACTGCTACTGCCGAATTCGACTTTTGCGAAGGCGAAGGTGAAAGCGAAAATGAAGGTATTGATGATGGTGTAGGTGTAGTAGTAGTAGTAGAAGGTAAAGGTATAGATGTTGATATAGAAGAAAATAAACTATCTTCTTGATCTGAGATAGCTTGGAGAAGTTGTTTAAGATCGAGTTTGAGTTTGTTTTGTTCATTAGGATCTGGATCTGGATGTATTAAGTTGATGTTGGATTTGGATATATAATTTTTTGATCCTTGTGCTTGTGATAGTTGTGAAAGTGGTAGTGGTGATGCCAATGACATTTGAAACCTTGCCACTGCTTTATTTATTATTTTATTTGTCAGTTCATACAACGTAAGTGTCAATTGGTAGAGAAAGACATACTGTACACAGATGCGAATATGATAATGAAAGGTTTCATAATAGTCATAGTTGGAGTAGATGACGAGGATGAGGATGATGATGATGAACCTTTGGAGAAGGAGGAGGGGGGATAGACGATGATGATGATTAAGGACAATCAAGTCCTAGTGTTTGAATCCAACAAAAACTTCCAGAGTTCTGAAGGTGGCTAGACCAGAGCCAAAAGCGTAGTGCCAGTACTTGCAAAGTAAAGGGGGAGGAGCTCGGAAGGCTGAGAGCGGGGGTGGTAAATTCTTTGCAATGATTCCTTGGTACGTTACCTTCATTTTTATACAATAATTTGAAGCACTCTTTTTTCTTTTTTGAAATTCCTGAAAGTTGGGAGGTGCGGTGTTTGAGGGTTTTGTCGTTTGTCGTGGTGTTTGAGCCTTCGGCAATGATCTTGTACATTTGATGTTTTGAACCTGCCAAGTCCCCAATAGTAAAGTACATATAACCAGCAGTATTTAGACACGGAAATATCGCCGTCATCATCCGGGCATCTCATGTCGGAAGTATATGTGACGGTGTGACGGATTCTCGGACCATTGAACGACGAGGCAGTCAGAGTTTTAGATAGACTATAACACTATCTGAATCCCATAGCTTGATCCCCTTCCATGCGAATCATAGGCGTTGTTTGTTAGGGGCCATAACTTAGGCAACCCACAATGTGGGGGGAATTTGGATGCAACTACCTCCCTTCTCAACGAGCTATAGTCGCCAAGTTCGATAAGGGAAAGCTTTAGGTTTCAAAGAAGTTTCATAGACCAACACAGTCAAACCATGGCGATCTGATTTTCAGGGTCATCACTATATGATTAAGCGGGTATGTTTTACAATAATAGCTCGAAAATGAAATTCACGATGACCTCGTGAGACGGTGTAGGCCTCCTGTTACATGCAGCGCCCATACGTACCGCCGGTTTCGTGATACTTTTCCATTCCCAACTCTATCTATGTATCAGAACAACAAAGGTAAAACTGTTAAAACATACTGCAATGATATTACGTTACACGTATGATTCCGAAATCCGACACTCATTTTTATTTCTTTTTATCACTTTTAGGACCTGGCAGTGGTCCTCAGTAGATATTAGTAAATGGTCGTGTTTGCATTGTCATTGCCTCGGCGAAGTAATATGGGCAACTTCATGGCGAAGAGCCCAAGTTCCAACAGTACTTACATCTAGTATCAATGTACCTTGAATCAAGAAGTAAAAACAGAAGAAATACCGTAGCATTAGGTATATTATAGATGAGCCACAAACTACCCATCTTATCACATATGTAGTATGTACTATAAATCCAGAGTACGTTTTACAAGAAATTACAAATTACTTGAACCCTCCGAACATCTCCATCTCCGAGAAGTAGCAATCATCATAGAACATAACCAAAGAAACTAGCAACTATATACACCCCAACGCCCATCCCAATCGAAGTCAACCCATTACCACCAATTCCAATTCCAATTCCAACAGCACCATTAGGATTCTTTGTCTTCGTTTCAGTAGCATTCACCGCATTCGTATTAGTAGGTGTAGCCATAGGCGTAGTTGAATAAACAACTGTCGTAGTAGTACTCGTACTCATACTACTCGTCGGTGTACTAGTAGTAATAGGTGCCGAGGTAGTAGTAGTAGTTGAACCGATTAAAACAGGAAAAGGTGTAAATGTTGTAGGACTGGCAGATACTGGTGTACCAAAAGCTGCACCTGAACATGAACCTATTGTTGTTTGTGTTAATGTACATTCAACAGCTAAAGATTCTGGGGCTTGTCCTGGAACATTGGCAGGTCCAGGTCCAGGTCCAGGAAGTGTTAAGTCGATGTTGAATTGATAGTTCATTGATACGTAGTCTGGACCTTGGATTAGAGTGGCTGTTAAGGAAAACGAGATGATGTGAGTAACACTGCTTAGTATTGAGATATAAAAAAAAAGACGTACCGACTCCGGGAAATTGATTTTCAGCTAAAAATGTAGCATCGACAGCACCGTTACGTATAGCCCAAGTTGTACGTCCACTTTGAGAATCTGTACCAATAATATCTCCAATAAATGGTTGTGGATCGAATCCTGGCATAATAAGTGATGTTGTCGTTTGCGATCTTGCCACTTTTGTTTGATTTTAGTTATTTATTAGAACGCATGGGCAGTAAAGGAAGACATACAGCGCATAAATGCGAAAATGGTAAGGAACGATTTCATAGTAGCAGTGGTAGTACCAAACATCTTGATTCCTCTGGTATATAGAATCGAAAGGAGATGATGATGATTTTAATAATGTCGAACTTGAACTTGAACTTTGGAGAATGATTCCGATAAGACAATATCAGTCTTTAAATCAACAAAACTTCCTGAGTTATGTTGTGGACACAAAAGGGGTGGCTAGACCAGAGCCGGAAGTATACCAGTACTTGCAAAAGGGGGGAGAGGGAGGAGGGTGGCATACCCTTTGTGAAATCGTCATTATATATGCGCCACCAATAGATGTAGTTTCATAATTATCAGGTATCCGTATCCCTATCTCCAGGGTTTTGGCTTTCGGTTTTGGTTTTCTTTCGATTGTGTGTCAAGGATCAGCGCTTCACACACAATTTGGCATAGGTGGTCTAGTACCTGAGGCTTAAAGAGTTGATGTACGTATTGTGTTTCCCTCCCTTCCCCCTTGGTAATGATGGGATATCTATATCTTGGAGGGTTTTTCAATTTTGGAGTCTGTGAGACTATGATAGCTTCACTTCCAAATGTTTAGCTGTTTGCTGAAAATGTTAGATGTTACGCCGGTTTGAAGTTTGAATGTTTGAACGTTACCAAGGGATATTGAAACGGTTGCTGGTCTAGGTTGGGTTCTAACAAACTAGTACTATACCAACGCTTTTGCATCTCCGCAGCTACAGCTACAGCCTACACACATCAAGAAAGTATATAACGTCGGTTATACCTACCTACCGTAGTATCTACGCTATGAGAATATGAAGTTGTAGTTATGGCATTCTGAAAGTGATAGTAGCACGATGCTAAGTCTGTAATGATTAATAAATGGATTAAATCTCAATATTAATAGGCGATATACATATATCGTTTTCCATTTTGATATGTCTAAAACAATTGATGGATTGTGTCAGAGTACTTATAGCAAGCTTATGAGTACCATGGCAAAACGTTTCACTGCGCATCATATGTGAGTCGTTGCTAGGATACGATAGTGAAACTTAATGAACACTTAGTCCTACTAATAAGCAGAAAGCCAAGTTCCAAAAAAAGTCCCTGCAAGGCCCTGAAAAAGTTAATCGTCATTCTATGTACCATTCTTCAAATAAACTATTCCACTATTCATTTCAAGTGGGTCGACAGTGGAAGTTGCATCATACGTTCGCGCTAGTAGTACATATGTATAATATCATAAGGCTCAGGAAGTTAAATTCATCATCATCATAGGTAATGTCGCCATCTCTGAGGCTGCCATCATAAGTAATGATAATTTCGGTGACCGCTCGTTACATAGTACTATGTACATCTTACTACATACTTACACGTAATTATACCTGTAGGTACTTATTGTAAGTATTCAGCAAGTATTCGGTCACTTCCGACACGGAGTCGGAATCTCATTACTTATTTTTAACTGGAAGAAGATGGTCAAGAACCAAAATCATGGTCATTCTGCGATGAGCATTTGAAAATGAGAGGCGTATAGGGGTTTTCACTCGTTATTCTCTTTGATTCTTTACACATTTTCTCTCTCTCTCTTTTTGTTTGTTTGTTTGTTAATAAGTATGAATTTTCCGGTTCACTCGGTGATTATCAGTGTTAATTAAATTGAAAATTATGAACATGTCATGTCAATCAATTATTGTCAATGTCACTATGAATGTCAAACCCAGCGTCAAAAAAAAACTGGTGCTTTGTGCCAAACTAGCCACACCGTCGCCGGTCACCATGGTCCTGGTCCATCAACACAAGTCCATCACCAAATCTTTTGAAAGTAAGTACCGTAGTACTAATTTTAAAATTTAAGTTTTTCCTTTTAGAAAATGGAGAGAGAGAGATGATGTTTGATGTTGGTATTTATTTCAAGCACCACAACTACATTACTACAGCTAGTACATACACGGTATATACAATTGTAATACAACAGTACCAGCGTTCTCCGACCTCCTATCATAAAAACTAAGATACCTCATGATCATATTCATGTTGTATCATGCATCAAGCTTTAAATATGGTACTTACTTACTTATTGTTTTACTCATCTACATACACATGAACAAGGCCCCTCTCGGACGTAATGCTGAGTTTAGAACTCAATATATATATCTTACGTGTCCAACTACAAAAAATGTCGATCACCGTAATCGTAACAATACATATTCTGTTGGAGTTAGGTGAGGCAAACACGTGTCGAGAACGTGTGTGGCATTGCAGGATGGTCCAAGCTGCATGTCTTAAATATGCCTGTGATTTTGTTTCTTACTCATCTTCGTTCGCTTTGACCGTTTCTATTGTTATTATGTATGTACTTAAGCTGTATGTACAACTCAGTGTACCCTCAGTTCTCGTCTTCGAGTCTGAGGTTAGTATCTATACCCACTTTTCGTTCTACTATTTACTGACTATTATCACGTAGTCTTAACATTGTGTTCTTATCAGGTATTATCAAATATATACAGTTCTCGTCTTCGAGTCTGAGTCTTAACATTGTGTTCTTATCATATTCAACGTTAATTCAGTCTTTCAACCCTGGGTCTGGGCAATTACAATACAAAAGGACCTGTAATGTACATTACTTAGCACAAGTATATGGTTATCAAGTACAACAAGAAGAAGTACAAATAAACAAGTTATTGTTTTCGGGTTAACTACTATAAAAGTACAAACAACTTACAACTTACAACTACAACACATCGATTATATATGTAAAATACCTTAGGGGTAAACGTGAGGAAGCGGGTATGTGTATGATGAATGAATAAGCAATCATCAAAAAAAAACTTTCCATTCATCCATTCATTCATTCATTCTATTCATTCTATTTATTAACGTTCTCCATCAATGAATCACGATGGACATTCGAAGCGGGATGTTTCTGATCAAAAAAAATTTCAAAATGACACATCAAATCAAGAATCAAAAATTTAATGACTTTCAATGACATGGACATTTGACACCCGACAACCTTACTTACATGATCATGATTACACATGAACATCTACATCTTTTCATCAACGCTCCCTTTTCATTCATATCGCCATTTAGTTTTCTCCTTTGTCCTTCCTTAATTAATTTCATATTGCTTTGTATATTTGTTCTACATAAGAACTTAAATTATTGTTGGTGTCACAATAAGCCGTAGAAGCTTTTTCATTTATTCTTTTGACAAATGGAACGGAACTTCACGATACTTGAAGTTTAGCCTGCGTAACGTTAACGCGTAAATGAACACACCACTTACACACCACACACACGCAAAAAAAAAAATAGAAATGCAGTTTGTTGAAAAAAAAAGTTTCATATGTATACGTATAGAAATGTCATAACAAAAAAGAAAGAAAAAGAAAACTTTTGGTCTTGTGCACAAGGTGTAAAAAAAAAAAGCAAGTAAAAGAAAAGTCATCATCATAGGTAAGGTCGTAGAGAGTGGTGTCACAAACCTCTAAGGGTATAATGGATCAAATCAAATCGAATCAAAAAAAAGGAAAGAATAGTACGCAAAAAAGCGATAAGTTACTCCCATACGAGAGGCAAAAAAAGGAATGAAAAAAAGCAAAAAAAAAAAGGAAGGACAGATACCCATCCTACACACTTTTTGTTATATATATATATAGCATTGAAAAAAAGGCCCACAGGCAGTTTAGTTACGCACGGGATGTTTTGGAAATTGTAAGGGTAGGTCGAAGAGAGGAAGAGAGAGAAGGTAAGTGGGCCTTTTTTTCTGATCACAAAGGTATCCGGAAAGTATAGTATATACATGTTCTTTTTGGTCGTCTTTGCTATATCATAGACGACGGTCTTTCAAACCACAAAGTGCCAATGCGGCTTTCATAATTTCATCATCTTCGTGCTTTGGCCATTCGGCATCTGATGAAGAAAGCGCGAGTAAGGCACCACTGCCTCGAGGATCTGGGGTCCACCTTGGGTCTTCCCGTCCCCACGTGCTCGGTGGGGTAACGAGCTCGTCGTCACCTTCGTCATCTGTGACCTCGAGATCTAACCTGTTTGGTTGTCGCCGTGGTCTCAAGCCAGGACGGGATGTTGTAGTAGACGTGGGACCTGGGAGACGAATGCCATCCTTCTCGGCTAACCGAGCAGCGGCACAGGCCCATTCCAGGGTGCGGCGCTTCTTTCCAAACTCGACATATTCACGCGCCGGAGGACTAATGGGGTCTGTGATTGGGGAGGAAGGCATGTTGTCCCAGAGAGGTGCGTTGGGGTCTCTCTTGGAGGGGGTGCGAGGTAATGGAGCCCGCAACTCCGAACGAGAGGCCACGCGATCGAGTGATGGCCGCGACGGTGGGGCGGACATTGTTGTTGAAGTTGTGCTAAATGTGGGTGAAGACGTGCGACGAGCAGTAGGTTGGTGTGTTAGAGGAGGGGTGTTGAATGAACCATGGTTGGTTGCTGCAGACTTGCGTTCTGTCTGACGCTTGTTCTGGAACCAAATTGTGACAGACTTAATTTCCCTAATTAATCAAAAAGACGCGTCGTGGTAACCAGATGAGCGGATGAGGTGGCATGCGAGGCTCTAGGACACTTACATCCCCCCAGACTTTGCCACTGCCTCTCTGTCCTCTCTGGACGGATGCGAGTTTTGGTGGAAGAGGTTCTCGAGCATCATGAGCTGGACATTGGTGAATCGCTTCCTGGTCCTACGCGAAGTTGCAGTACTAGTGTTGCAGGCAGTTTCGTCGGATAATAGGCTGGCAACGCTGGATGGGGTGATGCCTGCGGCAAAGGAGGGGTGCAGATAGTGTTGTTCCATTACGGAGGGAGACAGAGGCAGGTTTGGGAAAAACCGTCACGGACTTTATTTATTTATGTAACATCGTTTGATTCGAACGCGTCGCGATCACGTGCACGTGTCACCCACAATAGCCTGTCTGCTGTTGACCAAAAGTTGTTCGACGGAGTGACAAACTAAGAATACTCACAACAACTACTTAACAACCTCACATATCCCCAGATCACCTGATGACCGGCTCATTCTTCAAACACTTTCCCACAGGCCTCTGTATTCAACTACAATGTCCACTGCAGTCCCAAATACCGCCACAAAGGCAGTGAACAATACTGCTCCACCACCAACTGCATTTAAGCATCCTCTTGATCCCCTGACTGCTGAGGAGGCATGTTGCTGTTTCTCAAACCCCTAGTCACTAGATCACCAATTGATTCTTTGGCTGTTATCTCTTAGATCTCAGCTATAACACTCACCGTTCGTCATTATACTGCATCCGAGACCTCTATCAAGGCGATCAAGTTTATACTATGCAACCTTCTCCCTCCACCGAAAAGAGCGGTTTTGGCCTATCTTGGTATCCCTCTCGATCCCGGTTCTAAACCCGAGGAGCCGGTTCCCATCGTTCGGAAAGCTGAAGTAGATGCAAGTTGTCTCTTTTATAAATAACTTTAATCCAATGTATTGAGCCTATACATTTAGTTCCTCGACGTTGTAGATGGGTGAGTAATTGTTATTGCTTTCGAGGCAGTTCGCTTAACACTCCTTCAGTCGTTCATATAACTTGATCATCGCACTCCAAGATCAAGGTAAATGGAAGGTGGAAAAATTGGTACAACTCGCAGAAGGCATTCAACCTCAGATCTCGGCTGGTGAACTTCTTGATTGCGAAAAGATCGTAAGGGAATCAAAGCGTGTTCAAGAATTGGCAGCGGCTGTTGGTACGCGACCATTCAATATTTACTATTCGATCAATATTTCTAACAAGGGCTTCCACCAGGTATCACTCCGGATCAGATTTTCTGTGACGGATGGTCTATCGGTTATGATGATCGGTTCCCTCAGAGTAGGAGAATCCAACAAGCCATCGTGTTTGCTAGATTCTCTGAACATGACAACTTGTATGCGCATCCTATGGTACGAGATCATATACTTAGCTCTCTCTATTCTAAATTCTTACGATCTCCATTAGGACTTTATCCCTGTCGTAGACGCTAACAGCGGCGAAATTTTACACATCGGCAAGTATATATAAATATTTTAAAACCCGTTTTCGTCATATCATTTAACATTAATATATAACAGACTTCCCGTCCCATTATCAAAACAACGGGGGTGGAGGCGCACAGTTAACGGCACCCAGTACTAAACCTCCTCCACTTGAAGAAGATACTTTGGAAAATTCTGGAAGACAACGTATCCCTCCTCCTCGTCGTGCATTCGATTTCTTACCTGAATTAATGGAAAAGACTGAAGAAGATGGGTTTAAATTTAGAGAAGATGTTAAACCTTTACAAATAGTACAACCCGAAGGTGTTAGTTTCAAAATGGATGGGAACGTAATTGAATGGCAAAATTGGAAAATGCATATTGGTATGTACATCATTGTGATTTTTGATTTCCATCTTTCCTTTTTACAATTGCTCACATTGTTGAATTGTTATACAGCATTTGCTCATAGGGAGGGTATTGTGTTATCAACAATTACATATAATGATCATGGTGAAGTTCGTCCTTTATTCTATCGATTGGCATTATCAGAAATGGTTGTGCCTTATGGGGCACCTGAACATCCTCATCCAAGAAAATTCGCTTTTGACTCGTACGTCGTTACTTATATGCGGTTTATATGATTCGGTTTGACGTGATATATTATAGAGGCGAATATGGAATTGGTATGATGGCCAATGATTTATCTTTAGGTTGTGATTGTGTCGGTCGAATTCATTACTTGGTATGTTTTATGCCATCCTATCATCCCCCCTCTCCCCCCTTCCCCCACCATTCGTGGAGTATTTATGAGTATATATATTTAAACAGCCCGGTGTATTTGCTGCTCATGATGGAACACCTATTGTTATCGATCAAGTTATTTGTATTCATGAAGAAGATTCCGGTGTATTATGGAAACATACAGATTATAGAACTGGTGGTAAATCAAGAACTGTTCGTAGAAGGAGGTTGGTTATTAGTATGGTTTGTACTCTAGCAAATTACGGTTAGTCTCCCCCCATACACTCCCCATTTCTTGTTAAAATAAATAAATACCAACTAACACCAACCCCTTTTTTTTTAAAAAAAAAAAATAACATTAACATTTATTACAGAGTATATCTGGAATTACCATTTCTATCAAGATGGAACAATCGAACACGAAATCAGATTAACAGGAATACTACAAGTTTCCATAGGTTCTCAAAACGAACAATCTCCATACGGAACAACAATAGCTCCAAACATAATCGCACAAAACCATCAACATATCTTTTGTTATCGTTTAGATCCAATGATAGACGGAATAAAAAACACAGTAATTGAATCAGATGTAATATCAATTGAAGAACCTACAGGATCTGATGTGAATTGGGCTGGAAATGGATTTTATGCAAAGGATGTTAGGTTGGTAAAGGAATGTGGGAGGAAGTGGGATGCTGAGAAGGAAAGGAGATGGAGGATTGTTAATCCGAATAGGAAACATTATAGTACTGGTAAAGAGGTTGGGTATGTTATTGGATTAAAAGGTGGTGTTGTACCTTCATTTGCGAAACCGAATAGTTGGTTAGCTAAAAGGGCACCGTTTTTGGAAAATGATTTATGGGTTTGTAAGGATGTTGTTGATGATGTTGATGATGCTAATGGTGAGGATGGGAATGATGATGGGTTTGTAAGGATGTTGTTGATGATGTTGATGATGCTAATGGTGAGGATGGGAATGATGAAAGGAAGGAAAGGATTTATCCTGCTGGTAGATATATGCCTCAAACTAGAGAAGTTCCGATTGATTCGATTGGGAATTGGGTTAAAGGAGAGGAAAATGTGGATGGTGAGGATATTTTGGTTTATTTTAATGTTGGGACTACGCATATTCCGAGACCTGAAGATTGGCCTGTGTAAGTTTTTCCTCTTTCTTGCTCTCTCTCTTTTCCCTGATTCTGACGCTGACACTGACGCCTCTCTCTCCCCCCTCTATAGTATGCCAGCCGAGACTTTAAGTATAACTTTGAAACCTGTATCATTCTTCAAAGTTAATCCGAGTATGGACGTCCCAGGAACTCATGATCCTATGAGTAAACCTGCTTTCGAAGGTCAAAGTCAAGGTCAAGGTGGAAGTGGAGGTTGCTGTGCTTCTGCTTCTTCTGGATGAAGGAACTGGGCTAAATGCAGATGCAGATGCAGATGCAAAAGCAATTATGGATGGGGGGGATCGTATATATATATGCAATTTTAGCAATCTAACCATACATGATATATCTATATAACAATTGTGAAAGAGAAATGTATAACGCATGTACTTGTATTTCGAATCTGCAATTTATGATTTATGTACTCGATATTGACTTGTTACTAGTTTTCTGAAATCTCTCGAGTCTAACCTTTTTGAAGGATGGGATAGGAAAATTAATATTGTTACTTGAGCTGCACCAACCTACGTCTCAGCTTTTCGGTAACAAGCTTTTTTGGGAGGGGAGGGACCTCAACGACTACAAACGCGTCGAAAAAATGAAAATGTTAGATTATAAAAGACTGAGATAATAAAAGGAAATGACTTACAGAAGGAGGCTACACGCTTTTTACCTTTTGAGCAATGAGATGATGTTAATTTGTGTTTCTTTTTTAGAATAAAGAATGAATGGGCTTACCACGAGCTACAACTAGGACTCGCTGGTACTTTTAATGTCCCTGACAAAAGCAATGGATTCTTCCAAGGCTTCCGCCGTGACGGTTACATGGGTCCTGGTAGTTGACTCCATAGGCAGTTTGGACGGACCTGCTTTTGCGCTTGACTTGCTCGTACTCGATTTCATGCCGTTTTCTGATTCCGGCTCTAAATCTGACTTGTGAATCTCTTTTTCACTGCGTTCACCAGCCTGTTGGGCCTCTGTCCATGACAAAATGCGAATGTACGGGAGTACGATCTTTTCGTCGGTGTCTACTTCATACGCGGGATCGTTCGGGTCAATATCATCTGGATTTGGGGCAGATTTCATTGCTTCAAGGCGAAGCATATTTTCAATAATTTCCTAAAGGATTTTGTCAATTGCAATGAAACATGCATGATTTGAAACTACAACAAAAAATAATACAGTACCTTCTCCAGTTGATCAAGGGTGGATCGTATTTTATCACTAACAAAATTAGACCCAGGCTTTGCTTTGGCAAATTCATGTTTCTGTAATGCATCCAACCCCATAGCAGCTGATTTAAGGGCTTTTGCTCGTGATACTACAAGGTTTCGAGATTTCTCCAGTTTCCCTAAGTCAACTTTAGGGCGACTCAATAGCATACGTTTGGTATTGATTTCGATTGTGTCAGGATATAACCACTTTTCTGTCTGAACCGTCTGCATTTTATGCCATCGGATTTTACGAGCGTTGCAAAGGGGAGTCATCATTCTTTCAAATGTGTCCCGCAAATACTCGGCGGCTTTGGATTTCTTCAGTAACGTTTCGCGATATTGGCTGACCACGTCGGCCTCGATTAAAGCAACAAGAGCATATCGAGTATAATCCCGTTTTGTATTCTTGATTCCGGGACTTCGCCAGTCCTTGATGGTACGTTGATTCAACACCCAATATTTCGGGTGGTAATCATTGGTTTCTTTTTTGTCACGTACAGTTTTCATCCAGGCCTCAACTTGAGGTGCCAGTTCAACTGCATCTGGGAATGTGCCCTTGAGCTTCTTTTGGGCCTGTTCGCTAGCATATAGGGGGCGTTCCGGGATACAATACATCTCAAGGTCTTGCGCGAGCTGATGGAACAAAGATATATATCGGAAGGGAAAAGTGCCAAACTAAAATGTGATTAGGGGCTAGAAACATTCACAAGACTCGGGGTGACTTACAATTTTTGCTGCCTCTGTGGCAAAATGATCCGATGCGAAGGTCTCATCAAAATTTCCGCGAAGGGTTTGGATGGCAAATTGTGCCATGTCATGTGGAGAAGACTGATCTTTGTTTCCCCAAGAAAAGTATAACGCTGATGGGCACACCCAAGATACGAACTAATAATACAATGAATACAAACAATGAGAATTGAATGTGGGCCTACTCACCTCTAGAAGCGCTTTCGGGATTCTCTCAAACAATTGCCCAATACATTCCAGTATGGATGGTGTGACCAGAGGAAGCAGCGGAAGATAGTGATACTTACTATGGTCAAGTTGAATCCAGAGCAACTTGTTCCGCATGTTGTTTTTGATCGTGACTATCCTGTGGTCCGATGTGTCGGCGTTATCCATTTCATCCAAGAACGTGGTGGTCAAAAATGCACCATATTTCGACATAGTATCTTTCCATCCATCATCATCACTGGCGGCAAAGTTCCGAGGTTCGATTTTATTGACCTTGTAGTGGCTTTCCAAAGCTTTAAACATCGTTCGTGAAGGAGGTAGGACTCGATCTTTTTCATTCCGCATAACAGAAGAGGAGGTAGATACTACAAACGAGCGATGTTCTGGTTTTTCAGGAGTAGAGTTGTGGTTTCTCTCACGGAGGTAGGCATTGCACATTGGAGTTTGGAACTCGTATACCTCTCGAGTGCTAAAGAGGCCATTCCAAATTCTCATGGATTCTTCAATATACATCATTATGAACTTTGTATCATTTATTTCGTTAGTATAATGATGATTTGTTAAATTTGAATGAGAAATTACTTACACCGCCTCCATATGACTCATTCAGATTACGAACAACCCATAATTTGCTGAGCGGAGTGGTCATGTGGAAGTGGGGGCCAAAGCGAAACAGAGTCAAGAGGACCTTGACCGTTTCAGGATTCTTTAGGATGGAACCAAGCCCCTTCTCTTGCGTGTCCTTTGAGAACCTTATGTAACGGCGAAGACTGAAATCGTCATTAATCCGTTGGAATTTGTTAATCGTGTAAAGGATGTGGTGGAATTTTTCGATGTCATTTTCTACCGTTTGAAGGAATTTCTTATTCCGCGAGAGGTATGTGGACAAGTGGGGATCTGTGAAGACTCGAGCTATAATTGACGCAAATATTTCAATAATCCAAGTCCTTTAAAAGGCTTTCGATTTACTGACCTGAGTCGTATATGATGACACCCCATCTTCCTAAAGCATAGATCTTGGACTTGGCAGCCTCCATCTCGGTTTGCAAAGCGCGGAGCTCAGCATTGGAGTAGCTCATGGTCGACATGCCCGTGCCTTCTGTATCACTATCTTGTGTCGCTACTGTCCTGTGACTCTTGTTTACGTGAATAGTCAGTTTGGCCTCCAGTATCTCGACTCGTTTTTGCAACTTCATACGGGCAACAATGACGGCTTGGCGACGATACTGACCACCCGCAGCTGATAGTATTCCTCTCGTAAGACCCTGGGGAGACAGCTTTAACAATGGTACTCCTACACCAAGGATCATAGTTTTCTGAACACACAAGGGGTCCAAATCTTCCTTGCATAACACGAGAGGAATCATGGCTGATTCGGAGAATGGGTCGAAGTCATCGGTGAGGAACTCATTGACCAACTTGTTTACTCCACGCTCAGTAATTGGTCGAGGGTTGAAGCAAAAATCGAGAGGAAGAGGAGGATTGATAATATCAATAACATTGATTGACAGAATAGCTGCGTGGGCCTTTTTTCCCATGGTAGACTCTATCAAGACAGTAAGATTGGCGATTGAACTTGGAAATATTGTTTTTACTCGCCTACCACTGGTGATGGTTGATCGGGAATGGTGGGGTTGCCGGCGGCACTTTGTCTGCAACGTTGGTTAGTTATAACTGTCGTATCGAGAGAATCAAATAAAATATATAAGATTGACACTCACTTTCCAACAGGGGTTCGCGAGAAGGCACTTCCAGCTTGAGGCTTGCCAGTGTCGGATGCAGGAACGTTGATCTGGAGTTGGAAATACTTTTTGTCAGTACATAAATTGCCAACAATCTACAGCAGCGCATGCCTACTCACTTTTTCACTCGATTGCTTGGTTGACATTTGTTTCTCAATGCCTGACGCCTTTGACGCGCCTTGTTCAGTAGACATACCAGCGTGGATTAATGCAGAAAAGAAAGTGTTGACTATAACGATCAAGTACAGTAAGTTATAGTCACATTATAAACAAGTGAGACGTACAAGTTGTGCAAGTGTCTGAACTATGCAGGAGTGGATGCGATTTATAACCAGGGGTATGAGTTGAGAACTGGCAAACCTGTAAAAATGAGTCACATCCATTTACATACTATGTGACGCACGAGTATAAATTGCCCATAAGTTGTGGCTTCGGTTCCACTTTCAATATAGATATCGTTAAGGGGTGAGATTATAATGAAGATCCGAAAATCAAAGTTCAAAGCCAGGCTTTCAAACCTGAAATGACTAGGACTCTGGAGAAACAGTCGAGGAGTATCTGCATCGCAAAGCAATTGGGGTGATGTATCCAAAATGGCCCGTAAAGGATAGAGGGGGTTACCACCTTTACTTCCATGAAGGTAAAAAAAGAGTCATGACAGTCGTCTCTTTGACTATGGCCCCCACGAAGTTCTGGGTTCCTGCTCAGCAATTTTTGCCATCTATAAATTTGATGGTTCCGATTTGATGGTATTATTAGTATGAGCTATATGCATCATGGAATTGGAGTTGGCTTCTTGTTCAAGTAGAAGTTGTGAATATGAACGCTATAGAGCTAGGGGAGGATTGTTAGTGGGCTATACGATAAACCCACCTGCCAGGGGTTAGCCTAAAAGAAACTTGAGATATAGAGCGCGCTTACGAGCGAAACAGCCACTGTTCACAAGGTCCATCCTACTAATGAGAACAGTTGGACCATATATAATATGGGGACCCATATCTTATATATGTTTCTGAGGTCAATAAAAAACAATGATGTTAGTGAGAGGTAGGCGCGTAACAGGCTTACAACTCCATGAGTGTGTGTGTGTGTGTGCAAGAAATGATCCGAGATGATTGATCCGAAAACTACTAATTCAACCCATATCCCCTCGTTCCAGATTATTCGCTTAGTTTTAATTTTATTGTAGAGTTTATTTCTTCGTGAAAATATCATGTGAAAAAACAAAACAAGGGAGAACGGATAATTTTTTTTAAACTGACCAAAAGCAGTGTCTAACGTGTAAAACCCAGCAAAATAAAATAAAATAGAGAAAAAGTAATATAAATCACCCCCACGTCCCCTGATTGAAATATTGATTCTGTGCATGAACCCATTTGAACATTAAGTTCGTCATGCACCATTTAAAACCTATAAATGAACGAGAACGAAATAAAAAGGGAACGATCTGAAACCAGAGATCGCAGTCAAGACGCCGTCGAGGGTTTATTTTAAACCTCATTTTACCAACGAAATCAATCCATCGAACCTAAATTAGTAGTTTCCAAACCATCCTTCAACTCTCTCAAACTACCCTTCAAAACATCCATCCTTTGTTCAATTTGATCCAAAACCCTTTCCATCTCTCCAATCTCCAATTTCCAATTTCCCGGATTCGTTGATAACAGGGGTAACTGTCCCAGCCCTCCAATCCCAATCCCATTCGCATTCGCATTAACATTAACATTCCCATTCAACCCTTCCTGTTTCTTTCCCAATTCATCCCAAAGTGCCGTAACAACTCCCTGAACCCATTTCTCTCTCTCTTCCATCTTCTTCATTTCCTTTCTTCTCCCAATTTCTTCTTTGCTCCCCATCATAGTAATAGTCCACAAATTACTCAAAACCAAAGCAACAATAACAAACCACATAATAGTAGTACTAGAACTTTGTTCCCAAGCATCAGTAATTAATTCTAATGCTCCTTTCGTACTCCGTTTCGCAACTTGAAATGCTCCTGAAAAAGTATCATAGGCCCATTGTAAACCTCTTTGATTTCTTTCCTGTTCTCTTCTCTTTGCTTCTTCTTTTTGTTTTTCGTTATTGACATTGACATTGTTGGAGTTGGAGTCGGGGTTTAGAGAAGAAGGGTTTGATAGAGGATTTGTAGTGGGTTGGGAATCCGGTGAAAGGACCGATGCATCTATTCCTTCTGGTACGAATTCTGATTGATGTTCTTGAATGTATTTTCTCATTGCAGTTTCTAACTCGCTATGATATGTTTTTTGTCCATCAATAGCAGATCGTTCGATTATAGCTATTTGAAAGAAAAAAAAACCCAGGTCAACATCAACCTTCGAAATTGAAGAAAATAAAATACTCACATCTTATAAAACTCCTGCCAGTCCACTCAACCTGCGTAGTAACCAAAATCCTAGTAGAAACCGGGCTAGCCCACATCAAACAAGTTCTAGTTTTAACACTAAAAACACCACCACTAGGAACATCAGGTGTTCTAGTGGTAGTAACCGTAGAAATATATTGTTCGGGATCATTGTGAACCATTTCATCTCGAATTTCACATTTCGTTTGTTTAGGTCCTAATGATGCGTTTAATGGTTTGATGTAAGACATATTTCTTGCTAGGAGATTTGAATTTGCTTGTGTAGGTTGCCAATCTGATATTTGGATATCTGGTTCATGGATGATATGAGTTATACGAGTATAGAGTCAATTTTTTGGGGTCCATACCGAGTAGTTTTTGATCAACAGCCATAAACTCTTTAATGAACCCACTCGCAAACATTAAGTTTTGTATCCGATCAGGACTCCCGGGAACAATACAATCCATAGCAGTTTCACTATAATGATTCGGACATAAACACTTTGTAACCTCTTGCGTTCTTCTAATAATATTGGTCGAACTTGGATGGGAAAGTGAATGTGAATCGGCAATGGCACTTGAAGGAACAGAACTACCACCATCATCTATCGAAGGCCGAATACTAGCAACATCATCCGGACGTGCCAATCTCCAAATATTATAAATGACATCATAGGTTGTATCACGAGAAAGGAAAGATGCAAATGTGTATTTTGCTTGTCTCGTTGTGATTTGAATGGCATTAGGAATAACGAAAGCTGTCATTTTTTTCTCGAGGCTTATGATTTCATACGTAGGAATGGAGAGCTGGAAAACGGAAAACGGCGAATGAGCGGGTTGATGAACCAAAAGCAATAAGAAAGTGACACGTACATTAGTAATCCAACCAAATATATTGGCATGGAAGCAAATATGATTTTCGGAAATGTATAATCGACCTTGTATTAAAATTTCACGTTGCAAGGCACAGCCATAGTCTAAATGTACAGTCAGTTATAGTTCATTAATTCACATTAACAGTGTGGAAAACGCACCTTCAATCAAGTAGTCACCTTCGGGAATGGTTGGGAATAACTCGTGGAAATCAGCATTCCGTTTGTAACTTGCAACAGCAAAGCCTGTGACGGGCATATCATCCATTCCCAAGTCTGCCAATACATCACTCGACCCAGAATCATCATCCTCATCGGAACTTGCCTCCAAGCCAGAAAAATATTCCGGTCTATCATCTGGATAGTAATCAGAGTTATCACTCTGGACTGAGGCAGACGGCCGTCTTCTAGTTGATGCTGATCCCAGATGGAGTGCGGACCTCCTGGGGGAGAGATCTGCAGACCTTCCTTGATATGGTTTGATGATCCAGGGGGAGAACGAGTAGCAGCAGAGGGTGGAGATCCGGGATTAGATGACTTTCTAGCAGGAATTGTTGATGAAGCAATTTGTTGGGCCTGGACAGCTGCAGCGTTGAAGGAAGCTTGATGAGATGCGGATAGAGTGGGATGAGCCATGGCCATACCAGATGCTGCAATAGCACCTGCTAGACCAGAAGGTTTGCGTGATGTAGACTTTTTCCAAGGACGCCTCTTTTCTTTTGTACCGCCGGTGGTCGTGGTGGACATGAGGGAGATAGCATCCGAGTCTCGAGGGACATATAACGTTGCGCCGCGGTTAACTGAAGGGAACTCGGGTGGTTTGATTGTGGTAGGAGACTCTACAATAGGTGATACTGTAATGATATTACCATTTTCGCCCACGGCTGTGTCTCGAGTTGTTTCAGGTGCAGTTGCGGCGCGTGCATGACTAGTATTGACGTTTAGACTTCTGTTTGAGGCAGAGGCCCGTACTTGAGGCATAGGTGGGGATGATGACGTCTTTTGTTGGGACGAGGTGGAGGAGGGAGTGCAAGGACGTGAATTATTTGTTTCTGTTGAAAACTCTTGTTGTCGAGCAGTCGCTGGGGTAACTGGTGTAAAGGGAGGAAGATCAGTGTCAGGGACAGTTGTCGTACCACCCAAAGTCGACAATTCACCGGCGTCCTTATGCGTACAATTCACATCAATACGCCGGTCCGGCTCATCAGACTCTACAAAATCGCCAGAATGTGACGATACCAAGGATGCTCGGACAGAAGAAAGTGGAGATGGAGGAATTATCGTAACGTTGAGATGGTCGCTGCTTGCAGAGTCAAAGGATTGCCGCTGGGAGTGACTGGATCAACAGTGATGATGGGTGTTGTAGCTGTAGCTGTGGAATTAAAATGTGCCTTCTTGGGTGATTCTTCCTGTGCCGAGCTTCGTCTCGAACTGGCTTTGGATGAAGTCGAGTTGCCTCTACCATGTGTGGACGACGAGTTGACCTTGTTGACAAACTTGGATAGGAAACTTGGTGCCATCACCTCTGCCGTATATATATTACTATCAATCTATCTCTGTCTGTCTGTCTGTGTGGTCGTTGAATGGTCGTGTCGTGCAGTGCAATGAGCGCTGTGCGCCGAGTGCTTTTGGTCGTGAGGTAGGTTTGAAGGAGAAAGATGTCCGTGGTTCGCGGTGGCGTTCGGTCGGGACACGCTATGTTGCGAAGTTCGAACAAGCGACATATTATGCCCTAACTTAGAACTTCCCCACACTTACTCCCATTTCAACTCAATCCCACAAAAAATTGCTCGTCACTCTACAATCCTCACATCATATGTTTGGAGAAACTGGAAGAGGGTCCTAGTCTCATGTTCTTCACGGATGTAGGTTATTCGGAATGGATTGTCGGATTGACAATGTCTATTCGACATCTGACGTCCTAATATTTGTTGGGCATTTGCGTAAGGTTAAAAATAAAACATTCAGGACAAATAGAATACAATGTGCAAGTAGTATTCATTGTATATCGAACGATGAATAGTGAATAGTAATGATGTATTAATGATATCTAAGTCGATTATAAACTAATAACTGCCACCACCTTCAACAGACTCAAAGCCTCTGCTTAAACACTGTTGACTTGGTAATAAATTGCAAGCAAGTAATATTCAAGCTTTACTTCACTCGTGAGCGTGGGTCTCAGAGTAAAGTTTAGGTATGTCCTCGATAATCCAGTTAGATTACCGAGTCACCCACGCAGTGTAAATTAACCATCTCATCCTTCCTCTTTCGAAAGTAAACTTTCTTCTTTAGCCTGAATGTGAGGAACTGAAGCTGATTTCATATCCATGCCCACGCGAGATGATTGAGGGGGCATCTTAAGCTCAGAAGAGTGAGGGGTAACGAGTCGGCAACGGCGAGGTAGCCCTTAATGATAAATTCGGGATTCGGAATTTGCATAGGGACAAACTCAAGCTTCAAAGGAAATGAAGGCGCCGGAATTGACTCAAAACTCGATGCTCAAAGTTTGACCGGGTATAAGGTTTAAGTATTATTACCCCTGTGTTGTATATTAGAATGTGTAAGTGCTGCAGGCGAGCGCAGATAGTTAGAGATGGATAAAGTTGGAGCGGGTCACCAGTCCACTCGTAGTAATAGTATGATATGTTTACCAAAAAAGAATTGGCACATACACTGCTAAAGCCCAGTGCCAACTGATACCCAGAAGCGTACAATACAGTGCAGTAATTTCGAAATGTACATGGGGCAATCATTGGAATTCGGGACATCACTTTATTATTAACGAGCAATTCCCAGTATTCACTCAGGAGTCAGGATGACCAGCACGTCGATGCATGTTACACACACCGCAACAGGAACGAGTTCTTTTGGAAAGGGGTTAGCGCAAGTTCAAAGCATCAGAATTGTAAGTTAGTAGCATTTACTGTATTTATAGAGCGTCAAGGTGAAAAAGTTGGCATTGGGCTGCCGCCCGTACCGTATCATCATCTTCAATGTTGAGATAGTATAATGAACACGTTTTCAGTGAGGGCCCAGGACCGGGTGAGGTGTTCTTCCTGCGACTGACGACAGTATTCAAATATTCATCCAGCTCCCTCTTTTTCCAGGCATTGAGAGAATCATCTGAAGAAATTGACACCACACGAAAGTAAACGGTGAATATCTTGAATGCATTAAACAATTAAAAGACTCACTTGTGTTGTACTATGTTAAGTAAAGAGTGTCAAGGATGGTCCAAATATTCGAATGATTGAACTTTCACACGCCACGGTCGCAAGATTTAAGATCGTTGAGTCAGGCCTTTGCCTGGCCTTTGCAAAGTCGTCACGATATGAAAAAAAAAAAAACTTTAGGTGGCATCCGGACTTTTCAGTGTTAATCTCAGACTCCTTCCCAGTCTGCTCAGAATATACTACAAAAAACTGTACTTGTCACACAAATTTAACTCATAAATATAAATAGCACCAATTGAGCAAATAGCTATTGCATTAAATGTTGAATTGGCTATCTACTCGGATAAGGAAAAGTCTCAGCTACTTTATGATATCCAAATCACTAAACGATCTAAACCGAATCAATAGTACTAGAAATTCATTATTCCAAAATTAAATCAGATTATGATAGCCGTTCCAAGTTTTCGAGTTGGTCATTAACGTTGAAGCTGGAACTTTTAACCGAGTCCGTAACTTAGAGGTTCAATTGAAGCAAAGTGTAGAAACCAGTGAATAGATTCATGAAGACAATCAACGTGGGTATAAGTAATGATTACATCTAAATAATCTAGAGGTTGACAGAAATGGGAGAGCAGCCAACAACGACGAGACCATCTGGATAAATGATGAGTCTAAGAAATATTCCGTACTACGAGAGACAAAAACTTACTGAAGTTGTTGCCAGTGCAACAAGTGGGTTGAGCAGTGCTAATAGAGAACTAGTCAGTCTCATTCTACAAATAACAAAAGAAGAAAAAAAAACAACTAACCAGCTGTTGCTACCAACGCCAATAACGCTGACAGGAACGCAAGTGAGACCGACTTGGCCAGTGATAGCACCAACATCAACGTTAGCAAGGCCAGCAATGGCCTTGGTTGCGTCAGTGCTCTTGGCATCTTGAACGGAGTTACAGCAGTATTGCTGGCCAACGTTACAAGAGTTGGTTTGAGGTGCCGCAATGGCAAGAGTGAAGAAGGCAGTAAGAGCGATGACTTTGGTGTACATGTTTAGTTGAATGGGTTGAATGAGTTCGAACTAAAGAAATTGGGTTGAATAAGGATGGCTTTTATACCTTTCGATGCCTTAGGGTCTAGGATTTTCAGTTCTCAACGCGGTCTGTATACGAACAATTGCATGCCATATTAATTGATATCATCAGGCTAGCTTCCAATGATCTTTACCCATGAGGGAAAATGTGAGAGAAAGATGTCTTGTGGCGTGTAATTTTAGTGTAAGTATTGGTGGTGGAAGCACGTAGGACGACTTCCGAAATTCAAAATAAGGGAAAAAAACTTCTTGAGGTTTTGATGAAATAGGGAAATCTATCACCAAATTCAGTTAGTTACAAGTTCAATGTCAAGTTGACAAATTGATATGCAGACAGACACGCACTAAATGACACTAGCCTCTCGGAGCTTTGGATCACTACTCCAGTTCTTTTCGTAAATCAATGGATTTTTCACCACTTCCACCTGTAGGATGCTTCATGGTGGAACGTATGAGTATGCGTCAATGACAACGGTGGAGCTAAGCTGGAGTTGTTGGTTGGAGTGTGGACTGAGTTTAATTTTCAGTTAATAAAAGTGACAATCATCTCACATCCATTGGCAGCGTGGGTTCAAGTGATATATGCCGATGAAATTTTCGAACGTTTGAGAATAGAACAAAGGAAAACGTCAACGTCGACGTTGGAATGCACACTTATATGCGCCGGGGATCATTCATCATGGATCAGCGCATCAGCGGTGATCTACAATTATTCTCTGTACCCAAAGTAGTGATCTGAACTTGGAATACGTATGTATATTATAAAAGCAAACAAAAAAAAATAGATGATAGATTATGTCAGTTAGTTTGCGGAACACTTTCACTATGTCTATCTATTTTAAGCCACTAACCAAAAAAAATCAAGGAGAAAAAAGAAGGAAGAAATGAGTAGGGAAATAATTATAAATAGGCCAACCAGAACGATGCCTTAAACCATTCGAACATCTATGAAATATTGATATCCTCAGACCTAAAAATCAAATACTAAGAACTTCGATCGTTTGTTCTTTCAAACAGAAACGACTTCAGTTACCCTCACTTCAACCAATCCATCTTCTATGCTTTTTATTTTCTCGTTCGCTTCCGTTTCGGGAACCGATGAAGCATTTGTTGAAGTTGATTCCGAGGCACTAATATTGGTTGTTGCAGTAGTGTCGGTGGTATCTGTACTGCTTGTGGGAGAAATCATGTCTAATTGTGATTTAGTCGCTTCTCCTTTTGTTTCCAATTCTTGTTTTACTACTCCTTGGATAGGGGTTGTTCGAGTACCATCGGGAGCAATACCGCAAACCCTAAATATAGATGTTAGTTAGGGTCGACTTTAATTATTAACGCCAAGCAAGCCTTAATTAAAGGGGTACACACGTGATGAGTTGATTCCAGTAAGAAGTAGGTTCGAATTCGTAGTTCCATTCACCACCGAAATCAGAATCTAGTTGAGAAGGATGGATTAGTTCCAGTAAGTCCGGATTGAATCGCATCTGTAGAAGTTTAGTTTATTTATTTATTTCCCAATTATAAATCAAAAATGAGAGCACGAGGACGGATGATACGGTGGGAAGTCATTTTGGTTTGCGTAATCAGAAGTTTTAGCGCCGAAACAAACGGGTACAGGCATACCTTATCGCGCGTGACTGGGTCGAGGAAGGGAGAAATGCCTTTATAGAAAAAGCTGAGAAGTCGAGGGAGATTAACGACTATCGCACGCCCTAGAGTTTCGACATAATGTTGTTGGAGGATGTGCAGGACCTATATGTAATTGGTTAAAAATTGAATGAACACACTTGAGATGAAGGACGTACTTTGCGTGCGATGGAAATGGAAGGATTTGTACGTAGAGTTGTGGATTTGTAGTCGACGATGATTACGAGAGATTCTTGACCAGGTGGCATGAGGTCTTTAGCGCGCTCTCTGACCTGGCGTCAGTGGACAGCACAAAGTTTAAGCGAAGAGAGCACATACAGAATCCACACGAGGTGTCTGAGCTGCCTGGGAGACGTTTCAGTGTTTTCTCTCCCTGGACGCATGTAGATAATGGGTCGTCCATCTTTGTCAAAGCCTGACAGGATACTATTTTGGTCGTGATGAGCACAGCAAGCATTGATAGGAAGGATATATTTACATTTTCCCGGTCTCGCTTTCTATGCGGACATCCTCTGGAGGAATAATGTCAGGTTTAAACTCTCTCCTCCATTCCAGTGTAGCCTTGATGCGCTTCTCTGCGTCTTGCATATTCCATTTTGCTGCGCGCATGTACCTGGGAATGGTATCTGGCCTCGTGATAAAGCGGTGCTCCCATGGGTGATATGGGTCCGTGTCAGGCAAGAGTAGACTATGCGCGAACTGCGGAAATGTTAGTGCGTTAGACATGTTGGAGAGGTGAGGCAAAAACCTTGCGCAGAGAGTCTATCTGTGCCTGTTGCTCGTCGATGTAGGTGTGCGTAGGGCTGATGACGGTGTCTGTGGGTGGTTGTGTGAGCAGAGTATTTGTCTTCATGATTTCAGAGGAAGAGGGACCCGGGGAAAAGGTGATTTTGTAATGTTTATTCTGATCTAATCTTATCTATTTTCGTACATGACGCATGTGGAGCACGTGTCGGAGAAAGTGACGGTGACTGTGACAGTGTTGATCATTGTGTGACAGTCCTGTTTCTGTAAGGGCCAAGACAACGAGCCGTAGGGCTAGTAGCACATTCTCCTACTCCAACCATGGACGCCCAACGTCCTCCCCGCGCACGACGTCCACAGTCTCAACAACCACAATCTCGCTCTCCAGCACCCCAACAACCCCACCAGGATCCCTCTCGACCAGACCATCGCATGAATAATATCTCCTTTCAAAACACCGAACGGGGTGACAGACAAGCTGCCCTCGATGCCCAACGACAACGAACCATGCCCCATGCTTACCAACCTCATCTTTCTCAACCTCAACAAGCGGACCCAGAGAATGCTGATTATATTGATTCAAGAGTCGGTCGTAAGAAGAGTCTTGTCCGCCCAGATAGGGAGAAGATAGATCCCGGTCATAGACAATGGTATTACCGCAGTCATGTTGCTCAGATGGAACAAGAAGGACACAGTAAAGTTGGAGTTATGCCTTCTAGTGCGTAATTGATTTTTTCCCTGTTTTATAATTATTGTCTGATGATGGACTGTCAGCCACCGGCAATTATCCTCACCAAAGCCTGCGGCGGGGTCGATCATTGCTTGGTAGGGAGGAAGATGTACACGAGTCGGGGCTTGCACTCTTCAAACGTACCACTCTTCGCCGAAGAAGGCCTCAATCATCCGCATCGGCCGCTGCCGCCGCCGCCCATCCTGTTCCCGCTGACAAGCGGAAGGGGTGTTGGAAAGGCCCTGGTCCCAGTGGTCCCTGGATGCTCTACTGTTATTTTATCACAATCTGGGTACCCCCTTGGTGTATGAGACAATGCGGTCAGTCTGTTGTGCAACCGAATTTGATGGCGCACTGCTTATAGTGATTTCTCTCAGGTCTCCGCAGTCCCGACCAACAGCGTGCTTGGCGAGAAAAAATTGGCCTGCTTAGTGTCATCCTTATTCTAATGGCGGGTGTTGGTTTCTTGACCTTCGGTTTCACCGAGAGTGTCTGCAGCAAACCACCCACCAGATTTCACGGAGGTGCTATTGATGCTGAACATATCGGAAACAATTCGGTCGTCATTCATGGGTACAACTTTGATTTTGAGTCTTTCAGACACCCTGCTGCTGGATCTTTCGATGGTCAAACAAACCCGCTTACCACAGGTAATTGGAATTTGGGCGGCAACGATGCTTCTTTCCTTTTCCAAAAAGTCAACCAGAACTGTCTCAGTATCATAACAAAGTCTGAAAGCTCTAGTATCACCGGTCAGAACAACTTTCTCGATTGGTATTTCCCCTGCAACGTCTACAGTCAGTATGGGAACTCCGCTACGAACATATCTGGCTATGGATCATCAACAAACTGTCACACATCCTCTAGAGCGCGATCTTTGCTGGACCAAATGGAGCCTAAGGGCCAGGTTTACTATACCTGGGATGACGTCCGAAACCCAAATCGTAACTTGGCTGTCTATGAATCGTATGTCATTCTTGTCTGTTGCTGTTAATGTGATGTGTTAAACCTGATGAACAGGACCGTCCTTGATCTCAACCTCCTCCAATGGTTGAGCCGAGCTCAAGTCAACTATCCATCGCTTTTCGATACCATGAAGCAAGCCAATGGAACATATAATGGCAAGGACCTTACTATGATGTTCATGCGTACCAATCAGCGCAACGTTGGGCATTGTCTGCAAGACATCGTCTCTATCGGTTTTATCGATACCAATACCATAGGTTGCGTTGCATCCGAAGTCGTTCTTTACCTGTCACTCGTTTTTATCATTGGTGTCGTCGCCATTCGTTTTGTAATGGCTGTCATGTTTCAATGGTTCTATTCCTGGAGAATTGGCAATTTCCCTCGTGAGACATACGAACAACGTATGCTTCGCTCACGGGAGATCGAAAATTGGTCTAGTGACATTTATCGACCTGCTCCAAGTGACTATAGGCCCAATGTTAACAAGAATGGACTGCGTCCCAACAAAGCTAACCGCAAGACATTCCTTCCTAGCACTTCGCGCTTCACACCTGCGGAATCTTTCATCAAAGGAGCAAATGGACGACCGACCACTGCTTACGGAATGTTGGATTCCTCATCTACAACAAACTGGAAACGTTCCACCATGTATTCGGCTTCAGCAAAAACTGGTAGGGGTACACCTCCTGATTCACCAAGTTATAAACAATCAAGGAGTACTGTGTCGCTTGCCGATATGGCACCTCGTGCTGCTTTTGCTGACAATCCTTGTCCCTTCCCTCTCATCAACGTCGTCGAACAACCGCCTCCTGACTTCGAACCTTTCAATTTCCCGTTGGCACATACCATCTGTTTGGTTACCGCTTATTCAGAGTCAGTAGAAGGTCTACGAACAACTTTGGATTCTCTTGCGACTACCGATTATCCGAACAGTCATAAACTCTTGCTCATCATTGCTGACGGTATGGTCAAGGGTGCTGGTAATTCATTGACAACACCCGAAATTTGCTTGTCAATGATGAAGGATCTCATTATTGCTCCCAATGACGTCGAGCCTCATTCCTATGTCGCTATTGCTGATGGACACAAGAGACACAATATGGCGAAGGTGTATGCCGGATTTTACGATTACGATGACGCTACTGTTGAACGTTCAAAACAACAGCGTGTTCCTATCGTTCTCGTGGCTAAATGTGGAAATCCTTTGGAAGCTACCGATTCTAAACCTGGAAATCGTGGTAAACGGGACAGTCAAATTGTGTTGATGGGGTTCTTGCAAAAGGTTATGTTTGATGAGAGGATGACGACGTTTGAATATGAGTTTTTCAATTCTATTTGGAGGGTCACGGGTGTTAGTCCGGATAGATATGAATTGGTTTTGTGTGTGGATGCGGATACAAAGGTGTTCCCGGATTCGTTGACTAGGATGGTTAGTTGTATGGTTCACGATGAAGAGCTTATGGGTCTTTGTGGAGAAACGAAGATTGCGAATAAGGCCGATACGTTTGTTACCATGATGCAAGGTAATTTGGATTTCGTTCCTCACCTCGAACAAGTGTGTTAATGCACTTTTGCTAGTCTTTGAGTATTATATTTCCCATCATATGACAAAGGCTTTCGAGTCGATGTTCGGAGGTGTTACTTGTTTACCAGGTTGTTTCAGTATGTATCGCATTAAAGCACCAAAGGGGGATTCAGGCTATTGGGTACCTATTCTTGCCAACCCCGATATCGTGGAGCATTACTCGGAGAACGTTGTTGATACCTTGCACAAGAAGAATCTCTTACTACTCGGTGAAGATCGTTATCTAACTACGTTGATGCTCAAGACATTCCCGAAACGCAAGAACATATTCTGTCCTCAGGCTGTTTGTAAAACCGTTGTCCCTGATACCTTCCGCGTATTATTATCCCAACGTCGTCGCTGGATCAACTCGACTATTCATAACTTGGCGGAATTATTATTGGTTAGGGATCTTTGTGGAACTTTCTGCTTTTCAATGCAGTTTGTTGTTGGTATGGAGTTGGCGGGAACTTTGGTTTTACCAGCTGCTATCGCGTTCACCATATATCTCATCGTTGATTCGATTATTCCCGGAGGAACAAATACAACTATCCCGTTAATTCTACTTGCAATCGTCTTGGGCCTTCCTGGTATTCTCATTGTTGTTACTTCAAGAAAAATTGCATATGTGGGATGGATGGTTGTTTATCTCATTTCATTACCTATATGGAATGGAGTGCTTCCTGCTTATGCGTTTTGGCATTTTGATGATTTCTCTTGGGGTGAAACTAGGAAGGTTGTTGGTGATGCTGGAGGTGATCATGGTGATAAAGAAGGAGAATTTGATTCAACGCATATTGTTATGAAGAGGTGGGCTGAATTTGAAAGAGATAGAAGGTGGAAGAGTGGAAATCAGAGTAGGGATTCGACCTTTTTTGAAAAGAGGTAAGTTTCACCCTGTTGTATGCTGTTTAGTTTGTCACGTAAATTGACCGTGAATTATGTGATGGTGTAATAGATATTCAATGGCGTCGAACTCGGATGGAACATACCCGGCTCAAGCGTATGACAGTAGTACGTTTGATTCTTCGAATTTGGCGTCACCACAACCTGGAGGACAAAGAACAAGGCATGAAAGTAATAATGGTTTGTTGATGTTACCTGCACCTCTTTCTATGAATGTGGGTAATAGACCAATGATGGCGTCAAGTTCAAGTGTTGGGATCTCAAGGTCTAGTGAGGATTATGGTGGTAATGGAGGAGGATATTATTTGTCGGATGGTGGAAATGCATCGAATTCAAGATTGGTGCAGAATAGTCCAGATAATAATGGGCTTGGGGTTGGGGGGAATACGAATAGTGCGTATTATGCGGATTCGTATGATTCGTCGGCTTCGAGTCAGAAACATTTGAGCCCTGCACCGATATCACCTTATGATGGATCTAATGGAAGGTATCCTGGACCTACGACTAGGAGAGTACCGAGTCCACAACCATATCCTAGTGTACAGAGTGGACCTCCTGTTCAAGAACCTGTTAATCCATTCAGATCGGCGACAACAAGCCCGACAAGCTATGAAGAAGGTGCTAGTGTTCAAAGTATGAGCATGAGTGGGAGTGGATATGCGATGAGTGGGGAGAGCGAGGAGAGTGGTATAACTGGTAGAATGGGTAGAGGTGGTGTTCGGTTGACTGATGGTGGACCTGTTCCTACACCTGAAGGTGTTAGAAGAGTCTCGAGAGCTGGCGGTGGAAGGAGGCCGACCTCACAGTATGCTCCGCAACTACAACAACAGCAACAGCAGCAACAGGGTAATGTGCATCAACCTCAACCACAACAAGCGAACAGATATTCGAGAAGTTCGACCGTGTTTAACTTGCCTCCTGGAGCAGCTCCTCCTCAGCCTTATTCTGGACCTGGAGCAGCGATGTAGTGTGTAGGTGGGGGTATTTTTGTTATTTTTCATTTTTTTTTCCATTACTAGCACCACCTTCTTTTTCTCCTTTTCTATCTTTTCTCTCTTGTCTCTTGTCTCTCTCCCTCTCTCTCCCTCTCAGATTCTAGCACTAGTTGAACTATCGAGTTGTTATCCATTTTCTCTCTTATATATACATGTTGGTTACCCCACCCCCTACACTCGTTTCATCCTCTTTCCTTTTCTAGCTCTTTTTTTTGGTCAATCGTAACGATAATGTTAATAACGAGACAGATACGACCAGGGATAATTATAATAGATTTTTAGTATTAACAATGGACTGTCTATCGTCGAGTAGCTTTTTCTTCACATATGCCAATGGACTTGATCGAAATATAGTACACAGACTCTGATATTTGTGGATAGTTGTTTGGTGGTGGTGATGCATCAAAGCAATGCCGAGTAGGCGTGGTTCGCCTCCCCATCAGCGCTTTATTCAACCTTCTAGCCCACGCCTATCTCAACGTCCTTTTTTACGAGAATCTGTTCTAACAAGTGTTGAACTTGTTCTGTTATACTACACGCACACATCTCGTCGTTTTGTTCAGATACCCCCCATACGCATAGCAACAACCCCCAGAAACGCCACTTGACAGTTTACACTTCAGTACTATAACACACAACAACATACCTTTCGTATAACTTCCCCATCGAAATATCAACAACAACAACAACTATGGCAACGACACTACCACCACTTCCAAGTGATTCACCTATAACTCAAGTATCACAAGTTCAACCATCTGCACATGCAGGATTAGTAGGAGGGTTACAACCTCAACTTTTGACTAGGTTGATTTTGGAATTGAGAGGAAGGAGGTTTGAAGTTGATAGAGAGACTATTATGAATTTACCGGAGAGTGTGTTGTTGTGTTTGTTTCCTAATGGATTGGTTTTGAGTAGACAGAGTTTGGCGGTTAGTGAGAATGGTGAAGGAGGAGAGGATGATGAAGAGGTTTATGCTATTGATGTTGAGTTGTTGCTTTTTTCTTCTTCTATGTTTAACTGACTAAAATTAATTGTATTGGTTAGTTTGACCCGGATTGTTTCCAATACGTTTTGACTTTTTTCAAAAATTCGTCTGAAGCGTTTTATGGGAATGGAACTTCGGTTCCGGGATTGTATAATGCTCAACAACATTTAATGTTGGAAGTTACAAACGAGTTTATGCATCCTGGAAATCAACAAAATCCGTTGTTGAGTAAACAAGCCATTATAGTGTTAAGAGAAGAATTGGAGTATTTTTCTATACCCCCTAAAGATGGGAAAGCTGCGACGGATTCGAATGGAATTGCTAATCAGGATATGCTGGAAATGAAGAGGAGGAGTGGGGATTATTTGATGGAGAAGAAGAATATTTTTACGGCGTTACAGAGGAATGTGAATAAGGAGAATAATGTGGCGGAACAGCATTTGATTGATATGCTTTGTATGAGGTGCGTTTTATAAACTAAAAGGATCGTTTTCATTTAATTGACCACCTTCCCCCCTATTTTTCTTTTGTAGCGGATTCAATCGTGAAGATGAGTGGGGGTATCGTGCGTTAGAGCCAATGAGATGTTGTATCTCTTCAATTGCTCTCGTTTTACTTAAGACTGGAATCTTACATCATCCTGGTGGAGAACGTCCCGTGGAAGTAGATTATACACAGATGGCAACTGCTCAGAAATTGTTGTTGTTTTGGAGGAAACCAGCGGTAGGTCAGATTTGGTGTTTTCAGGGGGTAAATTACTAATGATACTTGTAGCGTAAATGTTGGTGGGATGGATTGGATGTAGAGCTACCAGAGTCGGATGCGCAACCTGCAAGAACGGTAAAACTTTGGGCCCGACGTGTGTGGACGTTGGAGCTAAGTTTGGTGTGTGCTATTTATTCTCTGATAGTGTAGTGTGGTGCAACTGACGATGATGATGGTATAATAGGTGTAATTGTAGGTAGATAGGTGATGGGATGATGATTGTAGTGTTTGATGTTTCGGTGGAATGCAGTGACCGTGCCTTTTGGGTGTTGTTATTTACCAATAAATACAAAAACTAGCGCCGAAAGCTACTTTTGACCCGTATTCCCATCATCTCTTCATGCATTCTATCCCAGAGTCATCCTCACCGCCCTCATACTCCTCTCGCAACTCGGTAAAGAGTGAATCCAGTAGAAAGAGAAAATCATATACGAAGGAAGAAGGAAGTAAACAACATGTTGATGGTCTTTCAGTTAACAGCCGATCTTCGGGTAGTCAACATTCAACAACGACTGACTCGTCAACTCAATCTACTATTGACATCTTGAAAACTATTCCTGAAGTATATGTTAGGAGGTCAAAGTGTAGACCAGAGTTTTTAGAAGAGTTGGCAGTCAAGGGTGGTAGTGGTGTCAATGGGTTGGCAGCGGTTATGAAGTTGGGAGCTGGAAAGACACCGTTGGAGTTGAGCGTTGGTGAAAAGGTAAAGGTTGTTACTGGAGTTGAAGGTGTTTCTTTGTTTAAAAAGTTTGTTGGGTGAGTTGTTTGACTCTTTGGGTTGGTTCCCTTCATTGTTTACTGTTTTACTGACATCATCATCATCATTATGTGTGTTGTTCTTATACATAAGCGCTAGAGAAGCACTACCACCTTATGGGAATAATGATAATGCTAGTTTACCTGAACTAGCTGAGAAAGGACCAATAGTATCAGAACCCTATTTGGTTTTTGCTGTTGGTGTTGTTGATGCTGGAAGAAAGGTGGTCGATTATTATATGACTTGGAGAGGAAAAACTGTATGTCTATCCCCTCTAAATTATAATGGAATGCGTACTTAATATATCTGTATATTAGAGGACTAGGCCATTGAAAGGTGAGGAAGGTTACCGCTCTTTTTTTTCTTACTCTTAAATCTTGTATTGATCGTCGTATATATTACTCCTTCTCTCAAAAGGCTCTAACCGACGAGGAAGTTTTCTAGACGACGAGTTTAGAAGGGTTGCTAAGACACTGGATAAGGAATTCGAACGTGTTTCGTAAGTATCTTTAACCCTTTTTATTTTCGCTCGTAACAGATCTAACCTCTTTCTTTCTTTCTTTGTAGGATGCGGAATTTGACAGATAATACCGTTACGGATGGACATTCACATAAATCATCCAGATCTAGACATTCTCATTCTACATCGAGACGACGAAATCATCATTCAATTGCTCCTCCTAATATTATCGTATCAGCACCGGTTAATGGTATGTATTATGGTTGATTTACTGTTTTTTGTTCCGTTTCCTTAGAGCTTTATTCTAGGAAATGATGATACCCCCGTTACCCCCAAATCGGAACGACCAATGTAAGTAATGTGATGTGTTTTCAATTGATTTGTTTTTTTGACACATGGTAACCCCCTAACAACCACCTCCCCCACCCACCCCCATTTTTTTTTCTCATGTGGTCATTCGTACAACGAATTATACAGGTCCGCAAATGATAGTGTCATATCTCTTCAATATATAGACCAATGGCAGATACGAAATGTACCCTTGGGTAATCGACGTGAGTTTTCTAAATACGTTTTTAATTTCATAATATAACCTTTCCTCCCTCTTCACCTCTTCCCCTTTATTTCTCACTCTCTTTTAAATAATAACCTCTAACTTCTAATTTAACTCCTTTTTTTAAAGGTAAACTTCGAGTGGTGAATCCAGATACGGCGTCTATCGAAGGAGTTGACGGGCATGATGAACCTGATGCTAGGAATCATAATCATAATCATAATCACAATAATGCTTCTTCACTTGAAACGTTGGTGGAGGCTACGGAACATGTTGAGAATGGGAATAATGGAAATAGTACGTTGTTTTTTTTTCTTCTCCTTAGGCACTATAGTGTCTGATCCCATTTCGACTTATTTTTGGTTTTATAGATCCTGGTGGACAAACTAGTGTTGATACATTAGTTCATACTAGTGATGCGGATCAAAGGTGAGTTTGCGATTGATTTTTTTTAAAAATAAAATGAGAATATGTCAATTGATTGGAATGGAATTTGATATTTTTAAAAAAAGGCTTGAACCGCCGAAGAAAGAAAAGTCATCTAGGTCGAAGAAAGGAGATGGAGCTAGTATTGTTTCTTCTGGAAGTAAATCTTCTTCAAGGTCTTCGAAATCTAGGCATAATGATAGGGATAAGGATAAGGATGGTAGTAAATCAGAGTCTCATGGACATCATCATCACCATCACGGACATCATTCATCATCTAGGAAAAAGGAAAAGGATAGCGAGGAAGGCCGTGATGGTAATTGTGATGGGGAAAGTAGGAAATATAGACATCGATCATCTCGACATGGATATGGTGATGGGAAGGAAAAAGATGATGATGATGATGATGCGAAGAGTAGAAAATCGGAGAGGTCACATCATTCACATTCTTCGAAGAAATCTATCGTTTCGGATTACGTTATCGTTTTGTTGGATACTGAAATGATTGATAAAAATCCTACGTCATGGCATAGGTGAGTTTTTGATTATTTTTCTTTTGTGTTTTTTTTTTTTTTTTTAAATATAGGTTTCATACTGATTCTATTTTCTCCCTTTTTTTTCTTATACAGTTTGAGTCAACATGATTCTTCAAATTCAGCAAAAGTGTTACCGGTTCGAGTTACTACAACACCATGGAGTGGGCCTCTTGCTCGTTCTTCCGATGTCGATTCTATAAACCCAACCCACCCAAATGCAAGTTCTGATGTCGAAGGAGAAGAATACGAGTATATCACTGGTGAAGAAGCATATTCTTCGGGCTCTGAATTTGAAGATGAAGTACCTATGACATATCAAGAACGGCAATTTCAAGAACATCAACGATATCAGCAACAGCACTATTTGCAACAACAACAACAACAGCTGCAATACCAACAACAACAGCAAAATGAAGAGGAAAATCATTGGCAAACCACGCCAGTATTACCATACAAACAATTCACAGATAATGGTGCATTTCCAGGTATCGAAACTACAACAACACCAGTTATACCACCAATACCAATGCCAACTAATTTACCTCATACACCTGTTATTCCACCTTATCCACCTTTCTATCAACCTATCATAACTCCTGGTAATGGAAATCAAGGAACAAGTTTTAGTATTCCTGGGTTAAATATTTCACTTGGTCCTTTACCTTCTTCTCCTCATTCCTATTCTGGACAACATGGATCAAATTCAAATGGTACAAATACGCCTCGACCAACACCTACATCTACAACTTCTACACCTATGATGAGAAATGGAAGTTTAGGGTCAGGATTGGGAATTCGACTTGGGAATGGTGGTAGTCCTTTTTTATATTCAAGTCCTAGACCTGTAGGTTCACCTTATGTTACGGCTTGGATTTCTCCATTGCCACAATCGTCTATGAGGTTGCCTGGTGTGGTTGGGGTTCCTAGGTCGGATTCTTCGGCTTCTTCAGCTTATGGTGGTCAGCGAGGAGGGTTTATGGGGTATAGTGTACCTAGCTCTGTTAGGGGAACCCCACCGTTTTGAAGTTGGAGTTGTGAAGATTGTGTATGGCGGATTTGGGAGGGTGAAGAATATTCGAGTGGTTGATGCTGGGGGTGGGTGGGGTTAAGGCAGTTGAGATTTGATTTGTTTCTTTTTTTTCGTTTTTTCGTTTTGGACGACTTTCTTTTCAAGTTCTGATTTTCTATCAAATAATGAACGATAACTGGTGCATTGATCTTTTTTTTTTCTTCTCATATCCGGGCCCCTATTTGTTATTTGTTACTGCTGCCATTTTTTTTTGGTTTTCTTATTTCTCTCTTTGTATATATACCTCTCTCTATTAAAAATATAAATACCACTTTTATATACTATATGTAGTTCTCTCTCTTTCTCGGTTTTGTATATGTACCTTTTATTTAATTTCTTACTTTTCTTACTTTCTTTGTGTTGTTTTGCATTTTCTCTCTAGTTTTCATTTTTTTTTTTTTTGCTTTCCTTTCTTTCCCCATGAAACATACTGTTTATTGTAGTATCTTTTTGTTGTAATTTGATTCTTTTGCTTTTCTTACAACGACTGAAGTCCTTTACAATAAGCGATCTAATCAATATCTGTTCAGACGTGACCAAAAGCGGAAAGCTCCGTGAATTGCCTCCGGATCGCTAAGATAGGAAAAGGAAAAAAAAAAGTTAGTTGACTCAATCCACCTTCACAACTAGGACTACGGTATGTTCTCTACTATCCTTATATAACTTAATACTAATACTAATTGGAATATATATAATATAAAGGCAATATGCTCGTCCTACTTGGCTCATCTTCCATCTCGAAGCCAAAACGGGATGCTTTATTGAAGAATATTCAAAAGACTACTCCTATCATATCTTCAGTTGATGCTCTTTGGATTCATCTCGTTAAATGCAGAAGTATTCGGTTGGAAGATGATTTAATTGATTTGGAATCTCCGTGTAGAAAGGTTTTGGATCAGTTGCTCACTTATGATGATGATCAACTTGCATTGCCTTCGACTTTGGATTTATTAACCAAATCCAAATCCAATGGCAACATCGTATACGTCCTTCCTCGTCCTGGTTCTATATCTCCTTGGTCAAGCAAAGCAACGGATATTGCTGGACTTTGTAATCTTGGTGGTCATGTTGAAAGATTAGAACGTGGTTTGGTTTATGTTTTTACTTTGGTGAAGGATGATGATGGGAATGAGAGAGTTTTGAAGGATGATGATTTGAAAGGGTTTGAAAGTTTAATTCATGATAGGATGACTCAGGTTGTTCAATTCAATGAACCTGAAGAAGAAATCTTGTTTTCGAAACATACTCCACGTCCTCTTGTTACTATCGATTTAAAATCCCCATCCACATCCACTACCGATAACACCGACACTGATCCAAAATCCAAACTCATAAAAGCCAACAAAGACCTCGGATTAGCATTAACCCAAACCGAAATCGATTACCTCCTCGAATCATATATAACTCATCCAACAAACGCAATGAATCGTAATCCAACAGATGCAGAACTATTCATGTTTGCACAAGTCAATTCCGAACATTGTCGTCATAAAATATTCAATGCTTCTTGGATTATAGATGACATTCCCCTTGATAAATCATTATTCCAAATGATTAGGAATACAGAGAAAGTTAATGGTGGTTTTGGTACTATTTCTGCATATTCGGATAATGCGGCTGTTTTGGAAGGGTTTAATGTTGACAAGTTTTTCGCTATTCCCTCACATTCACAAAATTCTAGAAACGTCTACTCAACAACTCAAGAACAAAATCCAATTTTAATCAAAGTAGAAACGCATAATCATCCAACAGCAGTTTCACCTTATCCAGGTGCAGCAACAGGTTCTGGAGGAGAAATAAGAGATGAAGGAGCTGTAGGTCGTGGTTCTAAACCAAAAGCTGCACTTGCTGGTTTTACTACTTCAAATATTTTGATACCTGGATTTGAAAGGGAATGGGAAGATGATTTTGGGAAACCGGAACATATTGCGAAACCATTGGATATTATGATTGAAGGACCAATTGGTGCGGCAGCTTTTAATAATGAGTTTGGGAGACCGGTTTTATGTGGGTATTGGAGAACTTTTTCGGAAGAGGTTGGTTTTGTTAAAAATAGTAAAACTGGTGGAGGGAAGGTGGAGGTTGAAAAAGAGATTAAAGGATATCATAAACCTATTATGATTGCTGGAGGTTATGGAAATGTAAGACCACAATACGCGTTGAAGCAACAAATCAAACCTGGTGGTAAAATTGTGGTTTTGGGTGGACCTGGGATGTTAATTGGGTTAGGTGGAGGTGCCGCTTCTAGTCAAGTTTCTGGAGATGGAAGTGCGAAATTGGATTTTGAAAGTGTACAAAGGGATAATGCGGAAATGCAGAGAAGGTGTCAACAGGTTATTGATTCTTGTGTTGCTAATGAAGAAGGAAATCCAATTCAAAGTATACATGATGTAGGAGCTGGTGGTCTTTCTAATGCCTTACCGGAATTAGTTCATGACTCTAACCTTGGAGCGATATTCGAAATCCGCGATATATTGGTTTCGGATACGTCAATGTCACCAATGGAAATTTGGTGTAATGAATCTCAAGAAAGATATGTTTTGGTTGTGGATGAAGATAGAGTTGATTTGTTTGAAAGTATTGCGAAGAGGGAGAGGTGTCCGTTTTCGATTGTTGGTGTTGTTATTGAAGAACAAGTTTTGATTGTTACTGATAGGTTGGCTAAAGAGAATGGAAAAGAGGGAGAAGGGGATGTTATTAATTTGAAGATGAGTACGTTGTTTGGAAAACCTCCTAAGATGGTTAGGAGGGATAACGATCGACAAATTACTTTTATTCCTTTCGACTCTTCGTTAAAGACCTATGTTACCCCTTCCTCAAACACCACCACTACCTCTACCAATCTGAAGGAACGAATTAAAACAGCAGCCAAAAGGGTCTTAAACCTCCCTTCCGTAGGATCCAAATCATTCTTGATAACAATAGGTGATCGATCTATAACTGGATTGGTTGCTAGGGATCAAATGGTCGGTCCTTGGCAAGTACCTGTTGCAGATGTTGCTGTCACAAAGTCTTCGTATGGGTTCGATAACGGAGAGGGAGAGAATAATAGTAATAAAGGAGAAGCTATGGCTATGGGTGAACGTACCCCTTTAGCTATTGTTAATGCCGGTGCATCTGCAAGAATGGCTGTTGCGGAAGCTCTGTTGAATTTAAGTGCCGCTGCTATTGCTGGGCCTGGTTTGGACGATAATGAGGGCTTGGGTAAGGAAGGAGAAGGAGCAGGAAAGGGTTTGGAAAGAATAAAATTAAGTGCGAATTGGATGTGTGCAGCTAATAAAGAAGGGGAAGGAAAGGGTTTATATGAAGCTGTACACGCTATTGGGATGGAACTTTGTCCGATGTTGGGGGTTGGTATTCCGGTTGGAAAGGATTCAATGTCTATGTCTATGAAATGGACTGAACGAACATCTCAAGAAGGAGAGGATGTGAAGAAAGAAGTTAGTTCACCCGTTTCGTTGATCGTCACTGCTTTTGCTCCGGTTAGGAATGTTGGATTGACTTGGACGCCTCAATTGAAGACTTCCCCCACCACCAGTGAAGAAACAGTTTTGGTGTTTTTCGATATTGGGCTAGGAAAAACTAGGTTAGGAGGATCGGCTTTGGCTCAAGTGTTTAAACAGGTTGGACACGAAGTCCCGGATGTTGAAAGTCCTCAACAAGTTAAAGCATTGAAAGCGTTTTTGATTGGTTGTCAGAAAGTTAAAGAGGTTAAGGATGAAGCTGGAGAAGAATTGGTGTTGGCTTATCATGATAAGTCGGATGGTGGATTGTTTACTACGATCGTTGAAATGTGTTTTGCTGGTAGGGTTGGTGTGGACCTTGATCTTGATTCTTTGGTTTCTACTTCCTCGGATGAAGAAGGAAAAGCTATCGAGTTATTGTTCAATGAAGAATTGGGCGCTATCGTTCAAATCAAACAATCCAATATCCAAAAACTCTCTGATATCTTCACAAATCTTGGATTCCCTGCTTCTTCGATTCACACTTTGGGAACTGTCAACTCCTCCTCGCCTACTCGGAATCGAGAAGAAATTTCATTCAAATATCAAGGCGAAACGATATTCAGTTCTACACGTGCCAAATTACAACAAAACTGGTCTGAAACGTCTTATCAAATGCAAAGAATTCGTGATGATGCAGATGCTGCTTTATCTGAATTTTCATTAATAAACGATTCCACTCACACTGGTCTTTTCTACGATTTAACATTCACTCCATCCGCCCCATCTCCATCTACCTCCCTATCTCAATACATCCCCTCATCCATTTCAACCTACACTCAAAGACCCAAAGTCGCAATCCTCCGTGAACAAGGTGTAAACGGGCACATAGAAATGGCATGGTCATTCACTAGAGCAGGATTCCTAGCTGTAGATGTTCACATGTCTGATATTCTCTCGGGAGAAGTATCGTTAGTGGGAGATGGTTTTAGAGGGTTAGTGGCTTGTGGTGGATTTTCTTATGGTGATGTTTTAGGTGCTGGTAAAGGTTGGGCTAATTCTGTTTTGTTGAATGAGAGAGCTAGGAAGGAGTTTAAGGAGTTCTTTGAGAAGGAAGAGAGTTTCACGCTTGGTGTTTGTAATGGGTGTCAGTTTTTGAGTCATTTGAAGGAGATTATTCCTGGTGGACTTGTGTTGGTGTTAACGAAGGTGAAAACAAACAGGAAGTGGACATGAAGAGTGTTTGGCCAGAGTTTAAGAGGAATAGAAGTGAGAGATTTGAAGGAAGAGTTACTATGGTTGAAGTTGTTGATAATGAGGTTACGAGGAGGTCACCATTTTTGAATGGAATGGTCGGTTCGAGATTACCTGTGGCTATCGCTCATGGTGAAGGTCGCGTTTCATTCCCTATTTCCTCTTCCTCTACCTCATCACCGATAAATGAACTGGAAAACAAAGGACTAGTAGCCTTACGATATATCGATTCAACAGGAAAACCAACAGAAACTTATCCGTTGAATCCAAATGGAAGCCCAAATGGTATAACGGGTGTTCAAACTCCAAATGGAAGGATTTTGGCGCTAATGCCTCATCCGGAAAGAGTGGTTATGTTGGAAAGTAATAGTTGGTATCCTAATGAAATGAAGGAGAGTTGGAAAGGTGTGGGTCCATGGTTTAAGTTATTCCAGAGTGTTAGAGCTTGGTGTGGTTGAAATGTTTTTGAGTTCGTGTCGAATGGTGAAATTGTGGATAATGGATGTTGGGTGTTTGGTGTTGGAGTATTGTGTGTTGTCGTTGAAAAAATTTCTTTCTTTTTCTTTCTTTTTTCTTCGTAATCTTTTTCGGTTGGAATTGAAGCTGGGAATGTAAATTAGAGGTGTGGTTAAAGATTTCAACTTTGGTTTGTTGTGTTGTTTTGTGTGTTGTATGGTTTTTCTCTTTTTATTTCTATTATGTGTGGTGTTTTAATCTAAAATTAGGAAAGGAAAAATGAAGTGAAAATAGTAGAATAGACGAGGAGTAGAATCAAATCAAATCAAATCAAAGTAGAGTTATCCGTTTTTATTTTTATGGTTAAAAATGGATTTTCTTGCTGACCGCCGAACGTTGAACATCGATGAGTTGATTTAATTGCATTTGAACTATCTCGTACGAGTTCGACTGTACTACTCCCAGGTACTCCGGAACCCAGCTCCAGACTCTCCAGCACATAAGTCCTAGTTAGTCGCAGAAGGTAGCAGATGGCTTACTTAACGAGGTGGGAGTTCAATTGAATATTGAACAACAATCAGAATGCCAACGTTAATCCCACTGGGTGTCGTTTACCCTTTTTCGTGGGATAAAAGGGTAAAGATATGTCAAAGATATTAATAATATCTATAACCATGTCCCATGCCTTATATGGTGAAATATATTTTAAATAATATCTTTGACATATCTTTACCCTTTTATCCCACGAAAAAGGGTAAACGACACCCAGTGTCCGACGCTCACCGCTCACCTCTCAGATCTTAGATCTCTGGCTCAGACACAGCTCAGACTAGCTCCTGACTAGCTCAGACTGCTCGGGATTTTATTCGGATAACATGTCGAGAATTTAACACCGAGCTTCAGCTAACTAAATTTGGTGATGCATTTACTTATTTCATCAAAGGTTCACGACATTTTTTCCCTGATTTTGAATTTCGGAAGTCGTCCTACGCGCTTCCACCACCAGTGCTTACGCCAAAATTATACACTACAACGTGTCTTCCTCGCATTTTCCCTCACGGATAAAGATCATTTGAAGCTAGCGTGATGATATCAATTAATATGGCATGCAATTGTTCGTATTCAGATTGCGTTGAGAAACTGAAAGTCCCAAACCCTAGGGCATCGAAAGGTATAAAAGCCATGCTTGCTCAACTAATTTCTTCAGTTCATACTCGTTCAACCCACACAACTAAACATGTACGCCAAAGTCATCGCTCTCACCGCCTTCTTCACTCTTGCCATTGCGGCACCTCAAACCAACTCTTGCAACGTTGGCCAGCAATACTGCTGTAACTCCGTTCAAGATGCTAAGAGCGCCGATGCAACCAAGGCCATTGCTGGCCTTGCTAACGCTGATATTGGTGCTATCACTGGCCAAGTTGGTCTTACTTGCGATCCTGTCAGTGTTATTGGTGTTGGTAGCAACAGCTGGTTAGTTGTTTTTTTCTTTTCTTTTATTATTTGTAGAATGAGACTGACTGGTTCTCTATTAGTACTGCTCAACCCACTTGCTGCACTGGCAACAACTTCAGTACGTTTCTTTTTTCTTTTCGGCTCTCGCGGTAAGGAATATTCGACTCATCTTCTACCCAGATGGTCTCGTTGTTGTCGGTTGCACTCCTATTTCTGTCAACCTCTAGATTATTTAGCTGTAATCTTGGTTTACTATACCTATGAACTCGGATTGTCTCTTGAATCTATACATTGACTTATACTCGGTCTTCGAAATCTTGGCTCACCAGCAGCTTGAATTAACGTTCAGCTCGACTACATCTCAAAGAAACAATGCCTCTGAGAACGTCACTCCCGTCTTTGAAACCCGTTCTTGATATTATATTATTGAAAAAGTGGTTTTATTGTTCTAAAATGTTGACGGATGGGTTCAAGATTCCATTTTGTTGAAAATATTCTAACTTTATCTCACTTTCCCTATATATATATGTTCGCGATATATAAACTGTAAATTTTCTTTTTTATCTGCAGCCGTTTACATTCATACCTATTAAACGCTAAGGTACCCTTTTTCATAAAATAAATCAGATTGACTTCCAAAGTTCTAAGTTGCCAAACTTGATTGTGAATTAAAATTTTGTGGCTGAAGCAATTCGCGAACAATAGAAACCAGTGAACAGATTCATAGAGACAATCAATGTGTGTATACAAGAAACATAAAGGATTACAGGTTACAGCTAACTTATAATCTAGAGGTTGACAGTAACGGGAGAGCAGCCAACAACGATGAAACCACCTATTCAATGAGTCAAACATTCCCGTTCCTTGTGGTGAGCACTGAGGAGTGGGTGATAGCCAAAAAATAAACCTACTGAAGTTATTTCCAGTGCAGCAAGTGGGTTGAGCAGAACTGATAGTAGTAAAGATTTGATCAGTTTTGTTCCAAGTACCGTCGCTCCGCAGGAAAACTAACCAGCTGTTGCCACCAATACCAATAAAACTGACAGGTGTGCAAGTAAGACCGACTTGACCGGTGATAGTACTAGGGTCAACGTTAGGGAGGGCAGCAATAATCTGGGCTGCACTGGCACTCGTGGCATCTTGAACGGAGTTACAGCAGTATTGTTGCCCAACATTGCAAGAATTGGTTTGAGGAGCCGCGATGGTGAAGGCGAAGCAGGCAGTGAGAGCGATGAGTTTAGCGTGCATATTTAGTCAAGTGGGTTGTTAGAAGTCGTTGAATGAGTTCGAACTGAAGAAAATGGGTTGAACAAGGATGAGTTTTATACCTTTCGATGCCTACTATCCACCCAACCGGATTTGTGTTCCGGGGCGACGTTTATACCATCGTACACAATGGACTAAAAATGTAGTTATAATCCTGTATTCGACTGGTCTATGATAACCACTAAAACTCATTTATTTTTCATTATAAGGATAATTTAATTTAAGTTAGTTAAGTCTACATATGGTATAATTAATACATTTATCTTCAGCGCACTCTGAAGTCATCTAAGATCTATTTCAAATAATCACATTAGCATTGCTCAATACTGTTGATACGATCCTTTCCAACTCTAGAATGACAACAACAATTGAGTAGGGTATAACATGGGTCAAATTATAGTGACCCGAACCCGAACCCGAACCCGATAAAACGACACGTCACCAGACCTGACCCGAGAACCTGTCAGGTCACCTGAACCCGTGTTACACTCTACAATTGACCAAGGTGACTCACCAATCATCAATGGTATGGTAGTTGACAGTTGTCTGAGCCTTGAGGTCTCACCGTCTCAGTGTCTGCTCCTATGAATAGGGGGCCATGGACCATGGTGGAGTAGAATGGTGTAGACCAGAGCTGGTGGAGAACTGTGGAGTCGCAGTGGAGTAGAATTTGCAGATCGTGGGAAAATTAAAGGAAATCAAGATTCAGAGTCCGGACTACAGACGAGAGGGATAATGAAAGGAAATATAGAACATACCAATACAAGTGTTGAAATGTTGACTCTTGAGCATGATAAGTTTGCGGAGAAGCATATAGACAACACAAGAGTAGGCAAGTTTCAAGACTGCGACTCATGAGAGACTGTCAAGACTTGCTAAGATGCTTTCGGAATTCAGTAAGTGTTGTTGAGAGCTGAGGGGGAGTACATACTATGGACTGGTAGGTACTTCTGAGCAGCAAGCTACTAGTCTACAACCTACAGTTTATTGCAGGCAAACCAGACAAGTCTCGAGCAGTGCCATTGTGCAGATCTGGACGTGCTGGGTGCTGGCTGTAGCCTGTCAGGGATGAGGGATGGCAACAAAGAGTGTGGAGACAAGACTGATAGCGAGAGATTACATAGTGAGTAATGGACCACTGAGCTAGGTTTTCCTTCAAGTTACAGTGGATGTCATGATGTTGGAGTATGAGAGGGTGAGCAAGTCCGTTATCAGTGGTCACCGGTCGCCAGTTATATGCCTACTTTTTGATCACGAGATGAGTTTGAGTTGGAAGATATGGTAGAATGGAGTGCAAGGGGTCTCGACTCTCCACTGGAGCAGTTAACGGGTACAAAAGGTGTGACTTCGGGAGTGCGAAAAATCAGAGTACCATGACGTGCATCCTCTTCTCCTTAGAGTCTTGTTTCCCTTTCAGACGATTTTTCTATTACTATGTTTTAAGAAATTCCACTAAATTTATCTAAATTTCATGTACAAAAATAGAGGTTTAATAAATCAGGAAATAATTTCCGGCATGAGAAATTGAGGTCCTATAAATATATAATTTTAAGTGTAATTTTGCGCATGCAATTCGGCACATTATAAAATATTCTCAAAAGGTGTCCAAATTTCCCTAGGCTATTCATAATTTCATTTAGCGTTCATGATCTGTTCCCATAACGTTTAGTAATGATCCGTATGACAATCAGCTACATTATTACATAGCACTCAAGTTGACAGACCGTGTTACTAGTATACTGGTAGTTTCTCGGAGTCCTGGGTCGCTACTCCAGTTCTTTTCGTACACATCAATTGATTTATGGTGGGAGAAATGGCACCGGCGGTATATGTATGTATGATCAATCCCTATGCTTGAGCGAAAGTTGTTGCTTGGAATCTGGACTGAGTTTAATTTCAGTTAATAAAACTGACAATTATCTCACATTCGCAGTGTGGAGTTCAATCGTATATACCAATGAATTTCCGAACGTTTGATAATGGAACAAAGGAAAACGTCAACGCCGACGTTGGAATGTATGTGGAGTCTGCGTCGGAAATCATCAATGATTCTTCAAAGCTTCATACATCAGCACTTCATCGATGACAGGATGATGATCCTTCTGTACCCAAGTAAAACTTGATAGTAATTTGAACTTAAAATAACTTACTTACAAGTATTATAAAAGTAAACAAAAATATAGTTACTACGAATGTGTAGTAACACATTGAGGCTTACTTGTACCGACTTTTCTTCCATGTAGGATAGACCTCTTCTTAGTACTATGACTGTTATTATCAGGTATCAATCATTATTATGGTGGTCATTTAAATGTAAGACATTGAAGTCCGAAAGTATACGGTGATCATGTGGAGCCTCCAGGTGGACATCACTTAGCAAAAATAGACATGAGTTTTGCTATTTCTGCGACGACCGTTGTAATTAGCGAAAAAAGGACGGTGTAAACCGAGTACTGTTTCCTTTTATCATCATCCATTATTTCTAAGTGGTTTCTCCTAGTTCCACATTTCTGAGTCTCCAAAGCAGTTTCATGCTTTCACGTTGGTTAACTTAGTTTTGAATATACGTAGTTGAACGACATTTTTAAGATTATCTCCGACAGGAAGGGCCCGTTTATAAAATGGCCAAGCTTACTACATTGGAAACTATCGATACCTGGGGCCTGAGGGAGGAGCTCGAACGTTAGAGTGGGCGTCAAATGTACCATCAGTATACATATAGATAACGTCTTTTGACAACACCATCCCGATTCGAGCGCAACTTCGCAAGCCGTGCGGCAGTATTTTGTACTAAAGCATATTATTCTTCAAGGTTGCAATATTGATGATCAGGACGTTCTAATGACCTTGGGACCACTACTCTAGTGCGTAGAATGATCCCAAGAACGAGGTCATGCGGTTATTCAGAGATTTCTAGAAAGCGTCAGAACGGACTTCTGCTAAACGTGTATCAAACGTGTCTAAACTTATGAACCCTTTGCCCTCCAGGCCTCAAATAAAACCCCATAACACAGTTAAGCGCCTGAGTGGTGCTGGCTGATCGGTTGAGCGCTTGATAGGGTGTAGACCACAAAACGCTCTACGATGGTATCATGATATGACGTACTTGATGGGCTTGATATGAAACTTGAAGGTTAAATATTGGGGCCGAATTCTAGGAGGGGAGTCGTGAGCAAATATGGGAGTGTGAATAACCGCGGGGTTGGAAAAGGTTTTTATAGTTAAAGTTCCTTCGAAAGCTAAGTTACATATATTCATTGAGCCTCAGTACGAGAGCCATATTTGCCTACCTATATGTTTGAGGGGTCTGGTCCGGATCTTGATAAGGGGTTGAGGGGGACAAATGCCGTTGCTCAATTTAAAATAGGATATATGGTATCACAGATACAGAATTAGCATTAGCTCTGTTATTACTGTAATCTTTGGTACCTTCTTGTAAAGCTATCAACTACTGTAGCCCCAGGCTGTCTGATACTTTATAATACTCGTTCTTTAAGACGACCTCTCACGTATAGGTATCTAAAAATAGGACACCGCGTGACGTCATAGTGTAATAAAGAAAACAAAATATATCATGATATTAGAGTGTCACATATTTCTTTTCTCAAGTATTTACCCTTGGAAGTACACACATACCGAGAAATACAATCTGATGACCAGAGATATCGATTCTTTTGATACAACTTGGTGAGAGACCCAAAAATAAATCAATAATCGTCAAGAAGCAGCACCATAGACGCCCAATCCGATCCGAATCCGAAATAGTAGAGGCAAAAGAAAAGCCCTCCAGCCAAGTGCAACGTGAAGAACACGTTGTGTCCTGGCCGACACCGAGACACAACTCAGAAGCACCTCCCAGTTATCTGGCTACCCAATTGTCATCAGTAGGATTATTATTACACCAAGATCTTGCAAAAGACAAAAAGATATAAAACGCACTGTCTCGTCCAACTCCCAGGTCTCTTTAGAACATAGCCTTCTACACCTCTAGCTCATTCATCCTCTTAAACTTAACAACCGCCATGCTCGCTTCTCTGAACCTCATTGAATCTGTTCATGGTATCGATAAGAAACCACGTACAGCTCAACAATGGGAGACTGTGTCCAGGAACAACACTCAACGTGTTACTCAGCTTGGTGCTAATGTTCCATTGGCATGGGTAGTACTCTTTCTCGACTACATATCAACGACGATGGAGGCTGATGCACATTTGCATAGGTTTTGGTCCATGGTAAAAACTTTATCCCTAAAAATGCTATTGTTGCAGGTGAAGACAAGAGACGCCCATTGTTCATCGCTAGGACTTTCTGGGAGGTAAGTCTTAACAACCATTGTTTCGTAATCATAATCTGATTCGACCTCTACTACATAGGGTGGTGTCAGTGCGTATAATCTCTTCACATGTCGAAGAGTTATGCTAATCTCCGTATTTTTCTTTCCTCTCAGTAATCGGTCAAGCTGGTCATCATCTAGACAAAGGAGCTTCATTCGCCTACAATGGCAGAGAAATATCTGTCAGTTATGGTTTAAGTCAGATAATATTCGAAATTTTCACATTTATTGTTTCTTCTTTCCTTGAAGGTTGACACGTTCGAAGTCTTGGTGCCGCTGGAGATGAAGATCCGATACGAGATTTCCAACAATTACAACATTTTCAAACATTCCTCGTATTTGCCCGGATGGAGTAGATTTCAAATCCCTACCGGTTGACAACTCTCTACTCAAAAGATTGAGGTAAACCTCATGTCCAATCTCCAGAATATCCATTGATGTCGATCATATACACCTACATCCACCAGATCAATCAAGTTTGTCATGGTCATTGATGATTCTATGTCGGTAAGTTCAACACTCTCATAGCTCATCTCGCCGAAGTTGAAACGGAATTATAGATGGCTGGTTTACTTTGGTCCCAAGCAAGGAGTGTAAGTTCCTGATATCTTTCTTGAGTATTGAATACGAACCGGTAGTGAAACGTTTTGCCAGGCATTGTCAGGTCTGGTTCATATAATCGAAGAGGACACTCAGACCAATGCTATTGACCTTTGCTTCTTGAACAATAACACCTATGAGACAAACATCAGGGTAAGAACATCGTCGATTACTCCCCCAACTTGACATCCCTGTGATACTGATGAACGATATATTCAGAGCCGTGAACATATCCAGAGGTTGTTTGACTCCGTTATACCCGAAGGTATGTGCAAATCACATTTTACGAACCAATTAGTTTGACATATAATCTCCTTCAGGATCAACACCAACCGGTAAAAAGCTTGCGGAAATTCTTCCCAAATATTTATCTTCCGTTGAAAGTCCAAATTCCCTTCCTGTCGTAGCGGTGATCATCACTGATGGTGTCCCCAGTAAGTTCTTGAATACCATTCGTACAAATATCATATTAAAGATGGATTTTTTTTTTTCTTCTTTAGCTGATGAGCCGACCAGTGTTATTGTAGATGCTGCTCGTCGTCTCGATCGCAACGGTGTGGCTAGGAATCGCTTCGGAATTTCCTTCGTTCAAATTGGTGATGATCAAGATGCAGCTGAGTATTTGAAGGAATTGGATGATGACATTGGTCCTGAACACAACTGTCGTGTAAGGCTCTTTCCTCTACAATCTCAAATATCTTTCGTTGTTAATGCCTTGAATCATGAACACAGGATATTGTTGACACAACTCCATATGATCCCACCAGTCCCGAATTCACTCGTGACACTCTAGTCAAATGTATCCTTGGTTCAATCGACCCCTTCTACGACAACATGCCAATGCCGACCCCAAGTACCGAGAAATTCACATACACACCCCTCATTCCAGATGCACACACACTCTCCCCGCAGTCGAACTATTCGCCTATAATGCCAGCACTCCTTCACATGCCCAGGGCGAACTGATTAATAATCGAGCGAGTTGGAATTGAGTTGAAGCAATGACATGATGTTACAATTTTGAATTACAGCAGAAATACACTCCAAAGCGTACATGTACAGTAGCCACGAAATTAATGTCACAAGTATGATCAGCGGTTTCCTCCCCAACCAGCAGGGGTAGGACTTTCTTCCACTCCAAGATAGGCACCTGTTTCTGTAATATCATCAAGGATAGGATGAGCATGCATCCGCAATGGGTGATCTCCTTGTCGTTGACCTGGAGGTACACCAAACAATGTTTCTGTATGGCCACCTTGACCAGGTTGATAATCATCGAAAGAATCGGAATCGGAGTCATCATATCCAGTGTCTTCATTCACAACTGCAAACGGATGTACCGGCGCGGGACCTTCGAGATGAGCTACCTCATCATTCAGAGAATCGCCAGATTGATTTGAAGAGCCAAATGAATCATCCTCCGAACCTTGCATTCCTTGTGTTGCCATTAAAAAGGCGGCTGATGGACCAACGGTATTGTCCAGATCGTCCAAAGAATCGTCGTAGTCAAGATCGTCATAGACGGGAGTATTGGTGTCATCCACAATACCCGCAGGTGTAGAACCAACCGGGACATCGAGTCCAACACGGCGCATCATACTACTGAAGCTTTGGTCCACCAGACTATCGGTAGTGCTGCTAGTATCAGATGTGGTGCGATAACGGGAAAATGAAGGCGGGGAAGGCATCGAGCTCATGCTAGTACTTGATTCTACAGTATTGTTGAGGTTAAAACCGCCAATTTGACGGTCTTTTGCTACACTTCGTAAGATATCTTGTTTGATACGGGCTGATGCATTCTTGGAAGGTGTAGGTGCAATCCTACTACGATCTGTGATTTTTGGCAGACGAACGGGAGACATCATAACTGGTGGTGACATGCCAGGTGGGAGATCAAAGTCATCAGAATCAGACGATGATTCTGCTTTGGAGGGTTCTGCAACCTTGCGCATGGAAGAGGTATGTGTGCGATGGGAACGATAGGGTGTTGTCATCGCTGGATCACGCAAATCTACTATGCCTGACCACTTCCTGGAATCCGTGCCCTGTGGAACATATGGGTTGATATGCTTTGGATTGGGTGTTTTGGGTTTGGCTCGGGGCTTCAATGGTGAAAGGTTTTTGGATGCGGCAACAAACGATGTCGTTTCACTGGCCGAGTATAATTGGTGTCGTAATAAATTTTCGCGTAGAGGGGTGTTCTTCCCTTTACGCGATGAATTTTGTGCGGCTTTCGGTTTTGTGGCTGGTGTAGGTTCATCGTATGAAGAGGTACCGGTTGCTGACGATATTATCGAATCGTCATCAAGGGAAAAGTTCTTGACCTCATTACTAAGTCGGACGAAAGGTGATTCGAGTGATGTAGACCAGGATGGTGACTCTTCTTGAATAGTGTTATTCTGAATATATACGGAGCGTGCTGGGGTGGATGAGAATGCGTCTTGATTGGGGTGGAAAGACGACTCTGTGCTTGCTACACTGGGTTGATCTATGACGTGATTTACGCTCATTTCTTGTTGTCCAAATGTTACGGTATCCATTTGTGTTGTGTCTTGAACTGTGTGTTCTGATGTAGCCTCGGAGTACTCCTGCTCAGTAGATAACTCATTGACTGTGGAATGATCATCGGATGTAGGTATGCGGATCTGCGCTGCTTGCTCGTAAAAGGATGTCCAGAACTACAAGCCAGTAACGCATATCAGATAAGTGAATAGACGAGTAGACAGGGAGCCAGGTACATACTTTGGCTGCTTCTCTCACTGGTTCCGTTCCGACCGCATAACGCTTAACGGCTGGTAGAAGTTTATTTGCGAGTACTGAATTTATCCTAGAGAAATTCTCGTCTATGTTCTATATTTTTGTCTTTTATTAAGTGTTTACGCGTTCGCAGTGATAATGAATACTAACTTGTAATTTAATCGTTATCAATTGTTCGATTTGTTCGATTTGATCATGTATAGGCGCATTAGTATCGAGTCCAGGAACTTGAATTGAAGCTGGATCTTTGCTGGGCTTCCAACGCGGTGGATTAGGAGCGATAGGTTCCCGATCTTTAGGCATGAGAGCGTTGTTTGTGAGTGTAAGGGTCAGGTAAGGGTCACTAATAATACGCGCCTTACGCGAATTCAACGCGAATTGATGATGCAGTGCGCACGTGCCAATACACTTTAGCCTATCCGGCCTGAGTACTGAGTATTAAGCTGGTATTAAGGGAGTTGATTTGACAGTTGAAAATACATATATTGATTGAATACAATAGATAGAATTTATTTATTTAACATGTAGTCAAGACAGCTTGAACGTATTCGCTGATGACTTTATGAGTGACAGTAGTAGGGGTACTATAAAGTGTCAATCACTGATGAGATCTTATCAATACATGAGTATATCTAATACTCACCCAGGGAGCCAATAGAAAGCATGATCAGGGTCTGAACAGCTACCAACGGTGGTTGAAGGGGAAGACAAGCAAGGACTAACACTAGTGTAGCCAAAGGCCGCAGCACCAGAGGAAGAACCTAAAACACTATTCCAAACTGTAGAAAGGTCGGCAAATGCAATGTTTAATCCAAGGCCGTTACGGAGAGAAGCAATGCCATCATATACTTCCTTCTTGAATTGAGCACCAGTAGGGGTCTCAGTGCCACGACCATGGTTATCGACGATAAGGAAGTTCTTTCCAAAAGCAGGGGAAGAGTTTAGTCTGAGAATGGTGAAGAGAAGGTTTTGAGCAGCATTCGTGAGACTGGCGCCTCCGTTATCTGAAAAGTATCATCATAAGTTTGGGGTGTTGAAAAAATTGACTGATCAACATACTCGAAGATTGAACATAGTCCCTTTAGATGCAAAGTCAGCAAATCTGGCCTTGTTACAAAATAGGACTTGAACTCACTCGATACCGAAGAAAAGAGTATACAGAGTTGTATCTGGGGCGGGACGATTAGGTTGTGAAATAAAGGTATTCGCTGTTGAAAGTATTCCATTTAATATACCAATATATTTCGTGGATGATCTTCCAATTACCTTGAGTGAGGAGATCGTTGTTATTAGTAAAACCAGACCATTGGTTAGCATTAACAAAGGCACCACGAGCCTAAGAACGCAGTAAAACTGTTTGGACACTATAATTCGATCATAAACTCAACATTGCCACTCACAGCGTAATCTTTCAGGGTAGCACCGGCGGCATTGGCGAGATATTCCACCCATACAGGGCCATTGCTCGGACGACCTCCCGCCTCAGGATGAGGCGCGTTAAGGATAGGGGGGTTCAATGGCGATCCATCATATCTTCCACCATCAGTATATGAGTCCTATATGTAGATCAAAACCAGTGATCAGTACATCATAAAATTCCCCGCAGTGATGTGGTTATGTTTTTTATGGGCCACTTACACCAAATGATACAATGGTAGAGAAGGATGACAGAGAAGGCAATCCCGCATTGACGTCCTTTGGCGTGGCGTTGACATCTAAGGGTCCGCAAGAAGGGTTCACGGCCAAATGGACATCAGAGGAAGAAGGCGGCTGCGGTGGAGGAACTGATGCTGCGGAGGCGAGAGAAAAGGATACAAGGAGTACTGTGAATACTGTGGGGTACATTGCAAGAATGGGTGGTAATCTGGTGCTACTCTCCGAAAACCTTCCAGTATTTAACCTATATTCTTGGCTTTCATGCTCCCCCATCTGTGTTCCTCAAGCTCCCTAAGCGGTGTTTAGAATTCGAGAAGCAGGTAAGCCGCGCTCAGATGTATTACAGCCCAAGCCCGGTTAATATCCGACATCGGTTATATCAACGTAAAAATTCATTAGGCAGAAATATGTTTTGTCAGCTACAACGATCAATAGACGAAGTCTCTACCCAGATTACTCAAACCCAAATCGTCAGCTTCGCCAAGGATCTGTAAAGAAAGTACAGTGAAGCTCATAGCTGGAAACGTGTAATTCAAACGGTCCTGGCGCGGTATCGCAAACGTTGAGCCAACTGGGACAAGAAGTTCTGGATTCTCTAAAGTGTTGGATGTGTCATATTGTCCGGAAATTGGACTTAGAGGTGGAGTGGAGAGTGTTACTGCTGTGCCAAAACCGATGATCGGGAAGTCCAAGAAGATGTTGGCTGTGAGATCACTACTTCCAGTATTCGCCATCTTGAAAATATCCGCGTCAGGCTTTGATTTATTTTTAACACATGGTTCAAAACTCACTTTGATAAAAACGAGATTAGTTTCGTTGTGATAGCTAGCCACCCAGTAAAGAGGGTTAAAATCTTGGTTGGATGTTGGATCGGTTCTCAGTATGTGAGTGCCGCGATTGACACTAAACATCTGAAGAATCAGAGCATTAGCAAAAAAAACCGAGTATTAGGCGAGGAAAACCTACTTGTTGTACATAATAAGAAGTTGACCTTACCAGATGACTGGCATCATATGTCACGATATCAGGCGTCCACTGGTAGTTCTTGATATGTTGAAAACTAGGACAAAGCCAAATTCGGCACAATTGTCTCATACTCGAGTAATCGGATCAATACTTCTTACCTTGGTGCATCTGGAGCAGGTCAGGGTTGAGAAAATCGGTGAACTTGAATACAACGGCTTACATGCGGTAGCAAAAACCACGTCAGAATTGCGTTCCATGCCAGTAATGAAAGCCGCTTCAGCAACGGCCCCTCGGAGTGTAGGATATGGCAATCGCCCACTTGGAATATCGCCAAGAACATTGGTGTCATTTGTTGAAGTCACTTATCATATATTGGAGGTTTGGCAGAAAAAAATATAAGCGGATCCACATACCAGCATACTCGCCTGAATGCTGAGTCAGCTTGCCTAAAGGACTAAATATAAATTGTCTTGGGTCTCACCAACAAAGAATTGCGTCCCATTCCTGGGATAGTCATCAAACATGAAGGCATTGGTTTTAAACCATGATGGGGAATTGTACATATGAAAGTCAACTAACGCATGAAAAGTTGAACATTTTATGTTTCGATGTGTCGAGCATCAGCTTACTTTTTTGGTAAGAGGGGTTAAGTGTAGTCGAAGGGTAAGATGTTGCTATAAATTCCATCTGAGGGTACTTCGCGCTTGTAGCCGATACAAACGCTTTCCAGCGGTAACCAGCATATCTGTACCGGGTCTGTGAGATATGAATGAAGGAGAGTTGTATGTATACATACGATTCAGGTTGAAACTAATGAGTAATCAATCATCAGCACTGTTTCAAAGAAGCGCATGCAATTACCTGGTCCTCATTGCCGCTAAATTACGTAAAGGTAAGTATGTATCTAATCGACCCCGTCAAGCTCAAATGCTTCACATTTCAATGTAGTGCAATTTGTAAGGTTCTCTCCTTCCATATTTTTCTCTCAATTGTCCCCATTTTGAGGTCTCTGGGTCGCCGATAATGAATTCAATCTCATTCAAAGCATCTTCAATATATGGTTGCAATTCATTTTCTGGGACCACAGGCCAGGTTGATAAATCAGAATAATTGGCGATGGAGATCCCATCCCATATGCCTGATTTCCAAACTGAGAATAATCCTCACACGGAATCTGACACTTGAATTCACCTAGAACTGGTTCCTGTAGTAGACAAGGAAGATGAATATTAATATTATATTATCACTAATAATAGAAACGCTGTATACGTACTGCACCCAGGTCTTCTGCCCAGTTCAAATATTCCATGAGACCCTTGTGGAGGTTACCAAGTCATCATCGCGGAGATAACGTGAGATCCACTCACAAGTCCATCGGTATTCGAGTAGCCTACAGCGTAACCGGTGCATGGAATTAAACGCCGTGATTCTCTGAGGAAAGGAACGTACCCCAATCACCCACACGCCCAGGACGTTGTTCTAGACTATTGAAAAAGTCATAAATGTAGCAATGGTAGAATGAAATTTTATTACGAACGGGCCTATCGTCTCATTCCATTTCCAACGACACTGGAAGCTATGTCCCTGGCAATTGGTAAGTGGATAAGAAACTCCAGTTCATGACCTAGACTCTACCTCGAGATTATTTCCACCAGGAAACCTCCACAATGACGGCTGCGTTCCAGCTAAAGCTTCGGCAAGATCAATTCTCATCCCATTTTCACGACCTCTGAATGTAGGAGGGAACAATGTAAACATCCCAAAGTAAAGTGTATGACCTGCGGCTGCCTTGCCATCTAACACCACTCTAAAAACGTTATTATCGTCAATAGCACTCTGGTCAGGCGTGAATGTGAACTTGAATTTTGTCCAATCCTTCGAAACTCCCTTTGTGGTGGAGGAGGCAAATACAGTACCACGAGTCGATTCCAAGGATACCTCGAGGGTTCCTCGGTATGTGTCCGACTTTGTGTAGAAGGACCCCTTGTATGTCCAACCCTTTTGGACCTTGATACCTGACCATAATATGACGTTGAGGTTGCAAATTCTTCACTCAACTAAAAATAATCCACACACCCCAGTAGCCAGTGTTCTCAAACCCAATCGGGCCGGTGACGATATTCGGTATCTTGACCTGGAGGCTATTTGGCAGTGAATCGGAGACTCCGCTAGTTTTTGTGGTGACGGTCAACCTTGCCCCATTGACGGGTTTCCAGGGTATCAACCTAATACCGGAGTAGGGCTCTCATACTCGTTCTGGTAACTTTAATCAGTGAAGTCAGATAACTCACGCCTGCTGTGTCCCAGGCAGTACAGCTTGAAATGCGCGATTGCGTAATAATTCACCTTATTGTCAAGGAAGCATTAGTACGATGATGAAAATGATGGCTTTGAGACCGCACCATACAGTCCCCCGTCTCCACTGTTGGGCTGGATAAAATGTAAATTATTATGTTATATCTAAAAGATTTACCTTTGGTTGATATCCTGTACAGTGTCCGAGTCAGTGTCATACGAATTATCAGGTCAGAATTTTGGGGTGTTAGGCATACCTCCCACATGTAGCCATACAAAGTGCTTGGAATTTCATGGGTAATGTTCGTAGTAATTTTGAGTAGAAGTGAATTTGGGGAAAGTATCTCTCCTTGAATGGCCAGAAGCAGAGAACCGAAGAACGTTAACAAGGATAGTCTGATTTGAAATACTTTTGCACGGGGTAATTCAGCCATGTTGGAGAGCTGCTTCTTTACGAACATTAGCAGAATCCACGTTTTTCAGACTCTTTAAAGGTTGGCCTTCTGACAGCGGGCCGCCATGTATTATGGTGTTGTCGACGTCACGGGTACGGGCCGCCATCATGGAAGCAGTAGAAGGTACAACCGGAATGATTCAAGAACATGAATTTCGACGCGGCGTGGTCAAATTTTCAACAAATTTTGACAAGAATGCATTTGACTGCGAAAGCTCGAGTAGGTACAGTTTGTTTAAATGAGGAGTTTCAATTTTGATGGATATAGAGGCCGGAGGCCGCGATGCCGAGAATCAAACATATACTTACTAGCACCTACTTGGTCTCTCATGCACACACAACATCGTCATCCCACTTCTCATGACGCGCACATGCATATCTGTCATGGGTTCTAGGAGCACGATCACCGGGCTATCTTCTTCTGAATTCTGCGCTTTATAAAACCCAGCCTGATGTAGGGTCATGCTTATTTGCAATTCGCGGCCACGATGCGCATTCTCAATGCTGTCTACTTGCTCCTCCCGCTGGTTCAAGGTGCCCACGCGCAACTTGGGCTAAGTGGTGGTTTCGTATCATTCACTACGCCAACATTTTCTGTCCAACTAGTCAAGAACTCTCAAACCTTGTATTCATTGAAACCTTCTGGCTCAAACTTTGATTTCATTCCTGCAGACAAGATGTCATTGCGGGAAGCCAATGGCCGATACCATCTTGGTGATATCACCTTCAGAGCTCGTAGTGTCGGTAGTACTGCATGGGTTACTGGAGATACCTCTACAACGCGACGGGCTCTAACACCCTTGGCTGTATCTGGCAATACATTAGCAGCTGCAAACCTTGCCCCTACCTTACCATCAAATTCCCTTCTGAACGTAACTCGGCGTTGGGTGAATAACAATGGACAACTCCAACTTCTTTTCGATGTCACCAACTCGAAGACCAGTGCTGTTGAAATTGGATCTCTTGGCCTTCCTTTGGAATTTAATAATGTGAGTCGTAGTAGAAGTATGCTTCACCATAATAGCGGGTTAACGGGAAACTACCCAGATCTTCACTGATCGTACAGGTGTTGATACGAACGAGAAATGCAGCGTTTTTGATCCTTATATTGGACAAGATGCAGGATTCGTTCAGGTTACTCCATTACTAGGGACTTTGCCTCCATTGGTTGTCGTACCTGTCGGAAGATCTCCCCTTGAAGGATGGAGGTTCCTCTCAGAATCAACATCGGGCTCACCTTTCTACCAATCCCAGACTTTCGAAGGCCTTCACGAATGGCAATTCCACACTCTTGCTTGGGCACAAAACGAATGGTCGAGAGTGACTCCTTGGAATGCTCCAACATCCTCTACTCTCCAACCGGGCCAAACTCGTACCTACGGGATTGAATTTAGGATGGCTTCATCTATCCGCAACATCGAGACTACTCTTCAGAACGCCAATCGTCCTGTAACAGTTGGCTTACCTGGCTATATTCTACCCATGGATCAAGTTGGTAAATTATTCCTTCATTATTCGGCGTCCATTCAGTCTTTGAGTGTCACACCCTCTGGTGCACTGACATGGGCCAGCAACAACGATGCCAAGACGTCGGGCTGGGTTGGATACAACATTACCCCTCGCACATGGGGGCGTGTCCGCTTGACCATCACATATAGCGATGGAACAATCCACACTGTTCACTACTATATAACGCATGCTGCGACACAAACAATTGGAGACCTTGGTAATTTCTTGACAACTTCACAGTGGTTCAATGTCGCCTCCGACCCATTCAAACGATCTCCATCCGTTATTAGTTACGATCGGGAGGTCAATGCTATAGTGAAGGATGACCCTCGCGCTTGGATTCCGGGATTAAGTGACGAGGCTGGAGCAGGCTCATGGTTGGCTGCGACGATGAAACAATTTGCACAGCCGAACGCTAATGAAGTGACCAAGCTAGAACAGTTCGTGAGCACTGTTCTTTGGGGATCCATCCAGAACACAGACGGTCAGTTTACTTAACCTGCATTCACTCTAATTAACCATTTCTGTACCTTTGAACAGGAACGGTTAAGAAAGTGAGTGATAACATTTGACTGAATCTATCAAGTACTAATAAGCCGTGTATAGTCTGTTTATTTCTACCAGCCAAGTCTTCTTCCCACTTACGCTTATCCAACCAACATAAATTGGGGTAACTGGTGGTCATGGAACCAGGCGGCTTCCTTTGCGGTCGACCGCGGATATGATTACATTCATGTCGCCGCGGCTTACTGGGCTATGTACCGTGTTGCTCGCAACTATCCATCTCTCGTTCATACGCACGATTGGCAGTGGTACATCAATCAAGCTGCTTTGACAGTCTCAGCTATGATGGGAAGTCGAGTTGGTTTCAAAAACTTTGGATTGATGGGTGAAACTGTTATTGCTTTCTTGTTGGATGACTTGAAAAGGGAAGGGCTTACCACGAATGCCAATCGCGTAGAAAGTAGTATGAAAACACGAGCTACGACATGGGCAGGTCAAAAATATCCGTGAGCTGACACAACGTACCGAAGTGTTTGCAAAATTTTCTCATCTATTCTCTTTAGGTACGGATCGGAGATGGCCTGGGATTCCACTGGACAAGAAGGGGTATATGCCTGGAGTAAATATTTCAACATCAGCACAACAGCGACGAATGCACTTAACTCCATCATCGCGTATCAACCTTTGATTCCTCATTGGGGGTACAACGGAAATGCTAGGCGTTACTGGTCAGTATCACTCCTGTCAACTTCTTTTTTCTCTCTCGTATCCTAAATTGATTCCCGGTCACTGTGATAGGGATAATATCTACGGAGGCAAACTCCAGCGTATTGAAAGACAGATTCACCACTATGGTAGTGGTCTCAATGCTCTACCGCTGATAACCGAATTCCAATCCTCTCCATCGGACATTTTCCTCCTCCGACTCGGTTTTGCCGGACTCAGCGGTCCGCTTTCAAACATCGACCAACAAGGATTTGCGTCTGCATCTTTCCACTCCTTCCCCGATACACTCAAGTGGGATGGGTACTCTGGAGATTACGGTCCGAACTTCTCGGGACACACAATGGGTATGGGAACATTTATTGTCAACCATCCCGATTTTGGATGGCAAGCCTTTGGAGGAAATATTGTATCTACATCTCCGTCAGTTCAGGTTCAAGTCAAGGATTCAGTCCGAAGAAGGGTTTACATCGCGCCGCTCGGAACTTTGTTGACGTTGGATGCTGGAGCTTTCTCGGTAGTAACGTTCAACCCAAGTACTCGCCAAGTTGATGTAACAATCACTGCGGTTCCAGACGGTGTGAGCGGTGCAGCAGCAGCATCTAATGGTCGTCTTGTGATATCTCGCAAGGCAACTATATCTGGGTTTAACGGACTTAAACCATCAACAACACTCTCCACCGATGCAGGTGCTTTTGTCGTGCCGTTCTCATCTGGTCAAGGCCGTGTTACCCTTGTTCCTTCCTAGGTTTTATTTTTACTTCGTTTAGGTTTTATGAGATTTTAAGATGTATCCGAATCATCAATGTATTCATCAAATGATCGTCGTTTGAATCGTAACAGAAATATGTATCAGCAGATTTTGGTATTTACATATTGTAATACCTAAACCTTGTTCGTTAAATCGTTATTTCAAAGAAAAGAATTTATGGTGGAACTGAAGGTATCCTTTTTACGCCGACTCTGATTTCTCTTCAGCTTCTTCAACATGCCTCTTTCGAAGTTCATCAGTAAGATGGGGTCTCCATCCAGGAGAATTCCAAGGTTTGACACCAGATCGATACATTTCATCAACCTAAATTCAGATAGATGTGTCGAGTGAGCAATTCATCATTATCACCATCGAGCGAAAAGGAAGCAACGGGAAAAAAAGAATTTGATAGTTGTAGAAAAAGAAGAGTTGTGATCAATATCAAAAACCAGTGACGTTGCAGAATAAAAAAAGTAAAGATTCAAGAAGAAAAAGGCAAATACAAAAACGGTTGATCAAGACCAAAGAAGATAACGTACCTCTTCCAAGCTGAGACCTTTTGTCTCAGGCACAAATAGATAGACATAGACGTATCCGAACAGTAACATGCCAAAGAATACCATCAAGATGAGAGGTCCGATACTGGAAATAAAAGTAACAACGTCAGCCTTCAAAAGTCTTGGGCAAGTACTAAATAGTTTAGAATAGCCCAAGAAGAAAAACAACAACGCCACTGCCCAGACCAACTTGTCAAAATGGCCCGCGTGCACAAATGTATATATACCATGTATAAGCTTCGTACGAAGGTCGGTGTTTTTATCTGGGCATAGGGTAATGGCTTTTTTTGGAATTTAAATACGTACTCTGCGGCAATCCGAGGGGCGAAGAAGGAGAGTAAGAAATTCCAAAGCCTAGATATAACATTATCAGATAGTTGGAATGTGTACGGTATATTGCATAAGCTCACCAGTTAGTCGCACTACCCAATGCAATACTTTTAGGTCGAACACGCAAAGGGAAGGATTCTCCCAAATAAACCCATCTATTCAGTTTTAAGACCATTTGATATAGCCAAAACAACAAAAAATCCAAACAGAAACTTACGGTGTAGGTCCCCAGAAGATCGCGAAAGAAAAGACATGCAAGACCGCAAATGCAATAAGTGTATCACCTAAAAATCCCAAAAACAACCCAAAATCGTCAGATTTTTCAGTTTATAACATTCACTACCCGCCCTTCATTCACTTTCCCCCTCATCCAAAAAAAACTAAGAAGAAACTGACCTCCTGATCTATTTCTGGGCGTTAATTCACCCCTCGGTGTTCCCGGAGGTGCCAAAGTGAAGTGACCCACGAGACCAGCCTAAGCAACAAATCAGTCAACATATCCAGTTAACAATATAAAAGGCAATAAAGGAAGGTATTGGTCTAGGGTTCAAAAGACTTACGATAATAGAACAAGCAGCTTCCAACAGCGCTCCAGTTAACAAGGACTATTATAATACATGGCATTAGTCACGTTTTTGTTTAATACTGCGCAAAAAAAAAAGATTGCAATTTTTAAAGTAACTTACTCTTCTACGTCCCCAAGATTCAATGAGATACTATATTACCCCCAAGTAAATTGGTTAGTACCGGTCATCGGTGATAGAATTATTAAACTGGCTCACCAATGCTGGAACAGTACCAACTACAGATACCGCGCCTAAAATGACTTGAATGACATATGGCGACAGACTTTGGTAATTATGTACACCAAAGAGAAGTGTATTTAAAAATATAAATGATAAATGATAGTAACAAAGAGACAATAGTCAGCATAAGATCTAAAGAGCAAGAGAAAAGAATACAAGTATAGGAAACATACTTTGTTCCTGCACTCTGGAAGAATGTATCTCCGTAGTAATCTAAAAACAACGAGATTATCATCAGCCACCATTTCTTCATATCAACTTCAAAAGGTCCAAGCAAAGACCAAGAGACCGTCTGATCATGAGGTCAAAAGATCGTGGCAACTGAGACGAGGTGGCACCGCAAATTGCAACGCCACGCGGGCAATTCTAAAAGGAAAAAAAAAAGAATGGAACATACAATAGAAATTCTGTCCATTCAATTGCTGAATAAACTGCAACATCATTCCATTCCCAGTCCTCTTCCACAAATTATTTCTTGTCGAAAAACATTCCAACCAAGTAGCTTTACCACCTTCATTTTCCGCTCTAATACCAAAATCCAATTCTTCCATTGTTTCTTCAACCAAAGGATCATCAATTGGTACTCCATTTAATGCTGCAACTACTGTTCTTGCTTCTTCTCTTCTACCTGTACCGAGTAAATGACGTCTATAATTGATTGTTGACTGATTTTTTGATTTTGTTAATGAATAAAAGGAGACATACGGTGATTCCGGTAAGAAAAATATTCCAGATAGCAGAACAACACCCCAAACTAACTGTAAACCAACGGGAATACGCCATGAAGCAGCGCTCCTAAGGTGATGTGTTGCAAGATCAAACACATAACTCAAAAATAACCTAAAATAAAAATAAATAAAAAAGAAGTTCATGAGCATTTTCAACTATATCATTGTCGTAACCGCCGTCATATTGACAGACAAGAGCAGTTGAAGTGCAATAGGCATCTCATTTAACAGGAATATGTCGACTTACCCAACAATAATTTGAAGTTGATATAAAACCAAGAGTGTACCTCTTAACGCCTTTGGTGCAGTTTCTCCATTATACAGCCTAAACTTCAATTAAGATTCCCAAGATTCCCAATGAATGGAAATTGTTTTTTGAACTCACGGGACGATAGCTGTCAAACAAAAACAAAAAAAGCAAATCGTCAGTTTTAAACATAACCATAATCATGATGGCAAAGTATACTACTACCAACCTGATAAAGCACCAACACCTAAACCAGCAATAAACCTTCCAATTGTAATTTGTACAATCGAATGAACGGTAGCAGTTTGAACAACCACTCCAATCGTGAAAATTGCTGTCCAAATCAGAATTGAACCTCTTCGTCCGAATCGATCAGAGGTAAATGCTTGAGCTAATGCACCACTAGAGAAAAACAAAACAAAACAAAAGAGAGAGAGGGTTGAGCATGAGTATTTTTAGTAATGTGAGATTTTTTGCGTCATGAAGGATATGGATGCATGAATGAATGAGTGAATGGAGGCTGGATGCAATTTGACAATATGTTGTTAGATTCCATACAGAAGACGTCTTTGGGGACTCGGGGACTCGGTGGTATTCGGGAATGGTGGGTGTGGGTAACGGGATAGATAAGTTTGAATGGAGAAGTAACGTACACGAAAGTCCTATAATAAAACGGAAGCAAAAGCATAAGTAAGTAACCGTGACACTGGCACTGGCACCAAGCTGGCTACAATGGGAGAAGATGGGAATGGTTGTGATAAACATTGAAAATGTCAAGAAACCGACTCCCAAGCATTCGGTGTGTGAAGAGTAGATATATGTATAAGTAAAAACTAAAAACTCACCCAGCAGAAAGAAGTGAAGTGATAATAGACTGTCTAGAACTAGACAAGAAATATTCTCCATTAGCCCCTAATTCACCAAACCTCTGAACGAAATCTGGCATAATCAGACATCCCTATGTGCACCATCAAAAACCAGTAACGTTATTTTAGAACTTCGAGAAGAGACAAAATGAAATGAGCGTTTTTAGCCTAGACTTCTGACTCACCGAGATAACCCCAATATCATAACCAAACAAGAATCCTGCCAGAGTATTCGAAAAGGTAAAAAAAAGTGCACATGGATAGGAATGTATATGTGTCAGCGGGATTCGACTAGAAGACAACACCAAGTACGTCAATTCTTTCCGTCTCATTATTCCAAATCGAAGAAACCAGCTCACACGAAGACATCAAAGCTATTGAAGCAGGGAGTTCTGAACTAACCTCCTAGTAGCACCAAATCCAAATCGAGCACAAGGTCATAAGTCAGTCTATTTTTCATATAACTGAAGGTCGATTAACGAGGTAACGTACCAAATGCAATAAAAATGGCCAAAAGAATAGCATAACGATTTGTAGGTACTGCCCTCTTCGTTTCGGTCATGATGGGTGGTCCAGTAACAAACCCTTCACAAACAAGTGTCTTCTTTTTACACCGTTCTCAAAAATAGCGGATAAACCATATGCAATAACCCCTGGGACTCTGATGCCCCGGAAATCGTATTGTGGTTTCCAAGTGGCTTCTATGATGTAGGTACTGTTCAATGGGCATGAGGGGGCCGTAAGGGGCCGCCTCGGATCCGTCAGTAAAACCAGACCAGACTCTTTCCACAGACACCAATATATCGCTTGGAAGTTGGAACTGTAATGTAGACCATCAGAAATTGAAGAATGGAGTTTTAGCTTTCTCCATTTACAGAGAACATAGGTGGAATATAGGTATAATATTCCCAGTTAAAAAAGCCATAAATACCAATCTTGCCAGGCCGAGATCAGGTGTTTCTTTTTAGATTGGAGCACATATTTGTGTGAGAATCAAGTCATCACCTGATAGAAGAACGGACCGTGAATCGGACCGTATACCTAGCGTTTTTTGCTTCTGAGAAAAAGATGGAGACAAAGCGGGGAGTTGTTTGAAAATATGGTCAACTATATGTCTTATTGGAGATGTAACCATACGCATCAGCTCTACGCGACGCGCTTCTTGTTCTCCAACGTCATGTGAGCGTGATAACCCACAGGACTCTATTGCATCGCATCTACTTCTTCTACAGTATTGTAGAACTCTTTGATGATACGTCGTTGCGCTTCACGTCCGGTTTCATTCTATCGCAAGGATATTCTGTTTAGCCACTGAACACTCCATTAGAAATATTACCTACCGGTGAATCGGAAATTGATCTGACTACAATATACTTGCGGCCAGTTAGGATCTCCTCTGTCACATCTCCAAAACTTTCTCCCTCAGCCGTAGCAGTGAATACTGCAGTGGACCCAGTTACTACGGCACCGGCTTCTTCGGCAATGACGACACCAGCGCAAATGTCCCAAGCCCAACAACCTATCTCCCTAAGGTCGACCTATGAACAACAGATATGGCGCATAATATCCGATTTAAAAACGCACCAATAAAGATCAAGTCCTCCTTGTGCAACCATAGCATAATTCATAGCAGCACTTCCTAATGAACGAAGAGAGTGAGCATTTCTACCACCCTCAACACCACCTGCGGCGTCTCCTGCAAGTCTAGAGAAGGATCGTGCTTTGGCGTCTATAGTGGTCTTGCGGCGATCGGATCCCCATTCAACACCTGAATAGCAATGTCAATGTCAATAGCATAATTGGCATGGGTGGAGATTAAGACCCACCGATCAGCGCCTTTTGGAGGCTTGGGAGGGGACGGGGAGGAGCAAGTGGAAGTCTAACTGGCTGCGAGTTGATTCCCCTAGTCAAAAACGATCCTTCTCCTTTGAGTCCTGAGTACTACGCCGTGGTGTCAGAGTTGTTAAATATCAAAAGGTAGAACGTATTTTACTAGCTGGTCCAGGAACGGGTTATAGATGACACCAAGTACGGGTCGGCGTTTATAGATCAACCCCAACGAGATACAGGCATACGGAAACCCGTGGACAAAGTTAGTAGTTCCGTCTGACCAGCAAGGTAAGTCATAATCTATCACTGGTTTTATTAAAAGTAACAATACCGATGGGATCAACACAGAAAGTAGGGGCATCTGTAAGAGGTTGTCGAGATCCCTTTGAATAAGATTCTTCGCCAACACTTGGGAAAAAATCAACAAATTTCGAATATGTTACAGGTGACAGTAGAAGAACTTACAACTTGAAACTAGGATACTTCTCTCCTATCTTCTTTTTAACAAGTTCTTCAACAGCAACATCATACTTGGTCACTAAATCTACAGCATTCAACTTTTCATCAACTGATGATCCAGCTTTCTGAATTTCTTGGGATCCTTCAAGCATAAGTTCACCCGCCTCTCTGGCGAGTTGAGTGGTAAATTGTAGGATGTTTTGTAGATCTATGGTTGATAGCTCTTCGACCGACATGATGATAATGATAGATGGGAAGTGGAGTACCAGTGATGCAATGTTTTTATATTAGATATCAATCGCTCGTTTTTAAAAAGGAATAACACTTCTTCACCGCAGATACAATGGAGTATACTACAGATATATGCGATAGAACTGACTATATATATGCATACGATGTAGAAATTGTAGGAGATAAATTGACGAGATAAGATTAGATAACAATGATATATATTGGCTATTTCCCACGGTATGAACACGCGTCGAATAGCACACGCAAGCTTGATCTAATTATCTCTTTTCAACTCCAGCCATGTTCTTGACGCGCTCAGAGTACGGTAAGTAGTCTTCATATATCTACTAATCAAATCCTCATAACTCCTATTCCAACAGATCGTGGCGTAAACACATTCTCACCAGAAGGTCGTCTATTCCAAGGTAATTTAACTTACCACCCCCTTTACCCAAATATCACCCCATAACACTCAAAATCAATATCCTTAGTCGAATATGCAATCGAAGCAATCAAAGTGTGTGCATCTCTCTCATACACCCTCAACTCACCCATTCCATTCCAAATAATTAACAAACAACACTAGCTAGGTTCAACAACAATAGGTATACGTACACCTGAAGGTGTAATCCTCGGAGTTGAAAAGCGCGTTCAATCACCACTTCTCGAATCCTCATCAATCGAGAAAATCATGGAAATAGATACCCACCTAGGTTGTGCAATGTCAGGTTTAACGGCAGATGCACGTACTATGATCGATCATGCTCGTGTAACAGCTCAAAATCATGCTTTCACATATGATGAAAAAATTAAAGTAGAAAGTGTCACTCAAGCTGTATGTGACTTGGCTTTACGATTTGGTGAAAGTGTACATGATGAAGAAGCTATGATGAGTCGACCTTTTGGTGTTGCTTTGTTGATTGCTGGTATTGATGAGCTTGGTCCACAATTGTACGTCTCTCATTTTCTTCTTTACTTCCTTCTTTCTTCCCACATACCCATACACTACCCCCTGTTTTCTTCTTCTCCTTTCAACAAACTTGCTGTTGAAGAAGAGGAAGTGTCCTTGTATTATTTTGTTTTTGATAACCGGAAAATCTCATCTCATCTTTCTGATATCCCTCTCATTATCATCATCATCACTATAGATTTCACACCGATCCATCGGGTACATTCGTACGGTATGACGCCAAAGCTATTGGTTCTGGATCCGAAGCTGCTCAGAGTGAATTACAAGACAAATGGCATAAAGTGGGTATTGATATAGATATATTGATTCATTTTCGCTTGTCTATTCATTTTACGACATCATAAAAAAAACTAATTTATCTCATATCCGCAGCAAATGTCATTGAAAGAAGCTCAATTATTGACGTTGCGTGTATTAAAGCAAGTGATGGAAGAAAAACTCGATCAACATAACGTACAATTAGCGCAGGTGAACCTCTGATTCCATTTCTTTTTTAAAACGTATTAATAATCTCATTCCCCGTTTTTCCCCGTTTCTTAGGTAACAACAGATAATGGTTTTGAGATTCTAGATGAAGCAAAACTACAAGAAGTGATTGAAGAAATGTAAAGTACTTAGAAACATTCGGTTTTTCTCTTTTTTTTTTTTGTTCCCCTCCCCTTGTGCTATAATTCCACTGTTTTTTTTTCCGGGAGAATACCATCTCACGCATGTAGCATGAGAACATTAACCGTTAATCGTTAATTGATGCTGTTGTTTCTATTGTTCTATTCTGTTTATTTTTAGAAATCCATCAACTACGCAAAAGAGCCCAGAACTGACGGTCCGACTCATTCCAAAGTTTCTTAAAAAAGAAAAAGAAACAAGCAAACAAGAGTGCGGCAAAACGAGACATATTGGGATAAACGGTTAAATTGTCATAAACTATTCATAACACAATTTTACCAGTTTACCCGCCCCATTCTAATATTCAAAAACATAATAACCCCGCCCCACTTCTCCATTCCACATTGTTTATTGTAGTAAGCATTAAACCTGGGCCTGAACCGTCCACTTCATTCATTCAAGCCAAGCTGTCAATAACACGAGTATGAAGTATATCAGCACCACCATCATTTTTCAATATACACATTAATAACCCCCCAAAAAATGACAAAAAGAAAAAGAAAAAGTAAAACTGACCTAACGATAGCTTCAACTTCAACCAACACATCTTTAGGTAATCTAGCTACTTCAACAGCTGATCTAGCAGGTTTATGATTTCCGAAAAAATTGGCATAGATTCCATTTACGGTGACGAAATCGTCCATATTCTTGAGGAAGACCTATGTAGATGATAATAAACAAAAAATGTCAATATCAATTATTAGTGACATAAGTAAATCAAAACAAAAATGAATGATGAATGAAAGAGAGATATGATATCAAAATAGAATCATAACCAAGAGAGTGCGGTATGGTACGGTGTGGTGAGTGTGGGTGGACGCTTAGTATGCATGCGTGTTTATTTTTAGGCTTTCCCCTGGAAATCGAAATCAAGACGAAGAGATGGAAAGGGGAAAGGAGTGTATGATACGATAACTTGGACATGTCCAAGCAATCCAAAATGACAAGACAACAAATGAAATGACATCCAACTTGAACCAATAATACCATCATCATCATTCTTCTTCTTCTTAGCGTGAGATGTGAGATGTCATTTGACGTTGATCGAAAAATAAGAACCGAAAGCCGGGGGGAGAAGCAAGAATAGAAAAAGAAAGATAGGGACGGACGAAAAGAGAAAAAGTTTGTTTGACGGGAGGGGGTAAACGTAAAGAGGGAAAGCACGAAAGAAGTATAAAAAAACAAAAACAACAAGCAAGAGATTCAAAAAAGGAAGGAATTCATATACGGAGAGAAGAAAAGAAGAAAGAAGTAAAGATGGAAAGGGAGAAGACCGGTGGTGGATATTAATATTGTGGACTATACATGTCCATACCCTTATCTCGAAAATGGTTCGACAAAGGTTGGGTAATGGATGAGGTGCATATAGGCAAAATGACTCCATGGTATTCAACCTCCCGACAAAAATATTAATATCAGATTGTAGAAATTCGATACTCCAACAACTCATTCATGGATCATGGATCATAGATGGTGCACAATAAGGGCTGTTGCTGTGCATAATGCACAGTGGCAACATACTAATGAAGTCCCGAGCCACGAGCGCTCGGCGCCCGAGATCAGCTCCATCCACCATACCATACATGCACACTTGCATCAAGAAATCACAAATATCACAATCTGAATCAAGGATAACCCAAGTATCCCAGAATGAACAAAGCAACCAGGCGGAAAAACAAAAAAGACGGCACCCACACCAACGCAGGGGGAAAGCCCTGAAGGTGGAAACCAGAAAAAGAAATGAGGAACGAAACCGAACCAATTAAGAGAAGGAGAGAACAGAAAGAAAAAAATCGAAATAAAATAAAATAAAATACTCACGGTAGTTTTAACAACCTTACCCAACTCCGAGCCCGAAGCTTCCACAACCGCTTTAAGATTCTTCAAAGCCTGTTCAGTTTGTTCCTGAATTCCACCTTCAACAACTTGCATTGTCTCAGGATTCAATGGAATACATCCAGAACAAAATATAAGTGACCCGACTTTGATCGCTTGCGAGTATGGTCCTATTGCTGCCGGTGCCGCTGTTGTGTGATTTTTGGTTTTGGTAAGAACGAATGATTAATGATTAATGATTAATTGATTTGTTGATTTATTATTGGTGTAATGGTTTTGTGTGGGTTGGTGGTTTGGTGGTTTGGTGGTTTGGAAGGATAACGGTTGATAGAATATTGATAGAAATGGTCAAATGATGCAGTACCAAATTTGCACACCATCCAATTGTTCGTGAACGTTGCAAGTTAGAGCGTTGATATTCCAAAAAAAAAAAGATAATAAAACCAAGAATTTTGAACAACCAGAACCGGCCGGTGTCGAGAATAAATTGGTAACCGACAAGCGAACAATCGGCAATCGGTAATTTCCAATTGATATCGAGTATCGAGTATATATTGACACATCGACAAGCGATACCAATCAATCATAAAAAGATGTTCACCAAGAAAAACCACGCGTAGATCGTAGACCATAGACCGTAAACGCCGTTATAACGTGTCAACGTCAACCATATGTTAAGGTAGGCATGTGTCGCGTCCCGGTCCCGAGGAGAGAAAAGAGAAGAAAAAAAGAAAATTGGTGATAAGGATAATTGATATTTTGGATGTTGTCCAATGCGCAATGTCAATGTCCCCAATGACGTTGGTAATTTAAAACAACAATTACCCAAGAGACCCAAGAAGCCCAAGAATCACAAAAAAAAAAAAGGTTCAGGGATCCCGAGGAAGGGTTCAAAGTGCTCACCGATGACGGGGTGGGACAAGAATGAGCCAAGGAGTTATAAGTGGAGATTGATTTTATATGTGGACCAGATGTAAAACGAAATAGGGTGGATTTGTTTGGTGTATGCGTAATGATTTTTTGGAGTAATCGCCAAAAGAGTTAAGTTTTGTCGAATTAACACCAATGAGTCATGAATTGCAATGGTATGGATGTGGTAATAAAAATGGTGATGATGATGATGATCCCAAACCAAGTACATCCACACCCAAAAAAGAGCCAAATAGTTCGAGGTCGGAGTTAAATGGCAAAGAGGAGCAACGATTGCGATTGTTAGGTAAAAGAATGATTGTGATCATTTAAACCCAACAAGGTAGGGTCAAAGAAAGAGTCGAGTCAGAGTCAGGAGAGAGCAGAGAAAGATGAATGATAAAATAAGCATTCGCTGTGTCCCAAAACACAAGAAAATAAAACGCACATGAGGTGGAAACGATATTCAAAGTAGGATGAGTAGTAGTAGTAGACATTGTTCTTCTATTCAGGTATGTCGTAGGTGGTGTTGTGCAAGCGGCAGAATTTGAAGAATTCCAATTCCGTTTTAACGCATGACTTGCCAGACTTGTTATCGATCCAAATCTGATATTACTCGATAATGACGCAGACGATGATCTTTGGGATACCAATTCGGCGTATCGGGATACCCGCAACATACTTCCGTTCATCCGAAATTCCGAAGTTATAAGCAATAGTTTCTAAACTTGAGATCTTGAGAGAGTGCTCGATGTGACGCGGGAAGCTATGAAGGATAAAAGAGAAAGGGGATGAGGTAGACTCTGGAGCGAGGGTAAGACCGGATCTTCAGGGGATTTCACACGTTCCCGTATACGTAAAAAGTTTCCAGTCCATGTTTTGTTCTACTAAGCTGCTTCTAAGTAACTCTCCGACCTCCGTGCAAGCGACAAGGCCATCAGAAAACCGCTTATACAAAACTACAGTACATCGGATATATATATGCACTCATAATTAGGTCACCAAGTGAACAGTTCCATAAAAAATTTGCAAAGGCTACGATAGTACAGAACAGAATAATTAACGTAAAAGTTGCAAAGTGAACCAAAAAAAAGTAAACTGAAAAAAAAGACGTTGCAAAGAAAGCGAATCGACAGCGTGGAAAGATGACGACGAGAATAGAGTGAATTATATGGTATGCAATAAAGACAGGGTCAGCAATGTAGATATTAGGTATGCGAGAATGAGTATAATGGATAGAAGGGGATAGATCGAAAGGGTGTGTTGGATTTTAGGGGTAAGATGATCCTTTTTTGAATTGATCACACTAGTCGCATTGTGCGGAGGTTGCTCTTGATTATGATGTCTCGGACTATATTGCTAGTCAGCGAGTTTGTTTGTTAGATCTACGGATGACAAAGACATACCCGAGGATATGATAGTTGCCGTTCTTCTCGTATCAGTAACGGCGGTGAAGTGAACTATGTACCACATTTTCAACAAACCCAATCTTCCTGCCCAGATTGGTCACACTCACTATAAAGCCCTCTTTCCTTATTTCGTGTGTACGCTTGATGTAGTGCTCCAAATTTGTTCCAGAAATCTAGAAAACACTATCAATAGATAGTCTCTCCCACAAATGGAGTTACGACGTACATTTGGAGACGGACCCAAAGTCATTTGGCCGGTTGCCATATGAAAACATATGCTGGCTCAAGCGCACGCCAGAGTCTAATTTGGCCTAAGGTAATATTAAGAGACAGACACATACTGGGAGCAAACCTCATACCTGAAGCAGGTCGATTTTGTTCAAAAATAGAACAATGTTGACTTTGGCCAGCAACGGGTTAGATATCAGGGACTTCCAGAGCAACAGCGAATCTTCTAAGCGGTTGATACGGTGATCCTAGATTTTTGATCAAGACTTGGAGAATATAAGTTATGATATCAATATACCTCAGCAAGAACCTGGACGACAGGTGAGGTTATATAGGTAAAGGCAATAGAGTGGGAACGCACCTGGTCGAAAGCCGATATGGGCGCAAGGAAGATGATGGCGTTGACTGGATGTGGGGATGAGCCACGTCAGCACCGCGCATGGAGATGTCAATGGTTTACGAATCACCATCTTCGAAGTAAGGAGCCCAAGCTTGCCGTTGGTTCCTGGCACCTCCAACATCGTAAATACGCCACTGAACGCCTTTGCTGTTCCCAACATTAATCATAAATGTATGCTCCACTACACCGGTTGTCTTAAGTCGCGCCTTGAGAACATCATCTTTAGAAGATTATCAGTCGCAGAAATAGCATAATTATGAGAGCAACGTACCATCTGTTGGAATGTACTTCTTTGCCGTGATTCGAGGAATTTCATCTAAATAGCTGACGGACCCACGTTACACGTTATATCGCACTGGATCTACAAAGTAAAAAAAAAAAAACAACTTACAATCCACTGATCTCTTCCAATCTTAAGCGCTTCTCTGCCAGTGTCTGCCGAACCTCAGGATCCCTCCATAATTCCCACATTGTATTTGCGCATGCGTTGAGAGTATGAACCGGGTCATCTGGGTCCTCCCACCACCCTTCAATTTCTCCAGATTTAGGTGTTTTGGGACTCTTGGTTCTGGAGCCATTAAGCCCAAAGGCCTTTTTCCACCTGGTAGAACGTACGGCAATTTCCTTTGGTCTGTTGTCATTAGTTCCTGCAGAGGTTGATCGGACCATAGGCTGTCGGGGGATGGTGATCGTTGGGGTGGGTCGGTTAACGAAACCATTGAAGGTATGGGGTGACACATTCTCATCTGGGTACTGCTGGTACTGGTGATATTGGTCCCAGCTAGAATGTGATGGGGCGAGTTGTGTGGGTTCGTCGTCGTCGGAAGATGATAGCAGCCCGTTGAGACGAGTCTCGAGTTTGTCCAATGGAGCTAGGCGGGAGCGGTATTCCTCGTATTTAGCAACCTCACTGCCCAATATTGCTGAGGGTGGCCGGCCATGTGAAGTAATGATTATGTCTGTTACACCATCTGCTGCATCATACTCTTCTAATTCGTCGAATGTATCTGATTCGGGGGAAAGGGCCTCGAGTATTCTGCAGGTTTGGATCAATAAGATGTTGATGCAAGGGTCGTGGATTGAGCAGACCTTCTAACGGATCTGACGAGATTAAGATATATGACTGCTCTCCAAGCAATTCTCTCTGAATGAAAAGCCGCGGGGGAATAGAGGAGCTGAAATTCTAACAGAGGGTCAGTACCCGAATAAGAATAGCAGACAAGAGACTAGCGAGCTGGTTCGTGGTAGTGTGTTGTTGTTGGCCCAAAGAGGAATGGAGGAGCTAAATGGAGATTGGCATGTTCTGGCTACAGAAAGCAATGGGACCGATGTGCAAGGACAAAAGGGTCGTTCTCTGCGAGTGGAATAACACTCACGCTTCAGTGTAGTGCTCTTGCCAGACTCTGACTGACCCAGAAGCAACACATTGACCTCTGGCCGAGCCTTCTTCTTCTCTATTCGCTCGCGTTGGATATCCTCGTCTATGCGCTCGCTGATTTGCTTTGCCTTGAGTTCGTTCTGCTCTCTGAGGTCGCGCTCCTCGGGGGTCTCATTGAGAGGAGGAGCGAGGTGAGCCATGAAGGGGTCGAGGTTGTACTGTGGACGGGAGTACGTCTGGCTGAAAGACCTGCGCATGGTGGGAGTGGAGAGTGGACTTGGGAGACTTGGAGAGATATGGGGTTGACATGAAATACAGACAGGGGCACACGTGATCAATACTTTATCCGAACTGAAAGTCCGCCGGCAATCCAAAGTCCCCAGCCTCGGCAAGTCCCGCTCTTGCCCACCTCTGCTGGTGCCTGTGCGTATTCATCGCAGTCTTCTTCGGCCTTTGCCTTCTCCCAATAAGCCCTCTCCACCCCTGCCTGTCAGCGCCCATTATTCTCACAGCCAGTCCGTCTATCCGCCATACGGTGTTATCTACGCGACAGATCGTCCACACGCCCATCATGTTTCCATGGATGCCTTCTCTCCTATACATAGGCATCCTGTCCCAACCAGTCCTAACTCCTCAGCTCATCCTCGACCTGTTCAAACCCTCCTATTGAATTTAATATGCTACCCGGCCAATCTCTGCTTGCTTTGAGCCCAAGGAGTCTAGCAGAGCACGATTAACCCAGTCTGTTGTTAAGGTGCTATTTTAAGCATCTCGCTATCCTAATATGGCAATCAATTATGCATCTCTCCAACAAACATAACTAGTAGCAATTTACTAGGGATGTGATCATGGCATCATGATCACATCTATCACTGCTCGTCGCTCTCCAACAGCCTTTACAAGTCCTTGGTCTGGCACCACTACATTCCTTCTTCTTTCCTTTCTTTCTCTATCTCTTTCTTCTTCCTTCTCCTTTTCTTATTTTTATTATGGCACCATTAGCGTCCAGGAGACATTCAAAGAGCAAAGGAAGGAGACTAACACATGGCGGAGGTTCGACATTCACATCCTCAACCCTCTTTCGTAACTCTTTCACTAAAAAAAAACTCATTTCACAGACCTCTCCGCGTCCAACTACAGCCATTCATTTACAGTGCGCCAGCAAAAGGGTAAAGGCTTAGAAACTACAAATGACAAATCCTCTGGTACATCTGGTACATCTCAAGATGACTCTCGTACGTCTTCTAACTCTCCTCATTATACCGAATAATAATAATAACTCTGCCCCTTACTTCATTACCGTTCTCCCTTTGTTCCATAAACAGAAGGAGGTAGTGCCAAAGGTACCGGTGGTTCGTCGAAAGGGTCCACCGGTGGTGAAGCACCCATTCAAAACTCAAAGTCTGGATCTGACTCAACATCCGAATCATCAGCTCCGTCAAAAGGTCAGACTAATGGCGGGACTACAGGCACAAGTACAAGTCGTACAAGTGGAGGAGCTAATACCGATGCCGAAGCTGCTCGTAAACCTAACACGAACAACACTTCTTCGGGTAATACTGGTGGTGAGAAAGTTTCTGGAGGTAGTGACCAAACAAATTCCAAGTCGGGTGGATCTCAAGTAAATCAATCATCCCAAGAAGGAGGAGCAGGGAGAACTACAGGAAATTCTAGAACTGGTGGTGCTCAGACTGATGACAAGTCAAATGTGAAGGGTGCTAACCAAGTTGATGGAAATGTCACAAACAAAGGCAGTTCTGATACGGGTGAGTTGCAAGTGTGGGCAATCAAATTCCAAACCTACCCTCATCATTATCATCATTATCAATTTTACAGGTTCACAACAAGGTAAAACTCAAGCAAACGATAATGTGAAACCTACATCACAACAACAAGATTCTCCTCCTCCTCAGAAGCAACAGGGGAATAATAAACCTGCGGATGAATCCTCGGCATCAAATCAATCCCCAGATCCGGATCAAAAACCACAACGACAATCATCATCATCAACATCAACCACTTCCGATGTGAAATCTGATCCCGGGAATGGTGAGTACCTACTCTTTTTTTAAAAGATATACTTTCTTTCTCAGGATATCCATATACTAATCATTTTCGTGATATACAGGTGGTCCATCTGGTGATAGTAGAAATGGAAATCAGAATAGTGGAGGAACTGCTGTGAATGATCAAAACAGGAACGACAAGAACAACAACAGTAACTCCAACTCCAATTCATCACCTCAGGTGGCACCTCCCTTGAAGCAATCAAACAACAACGACACCGACAATGGCAATAAGGAAACTGACAAACCTAACTCACCTCCACCTTCATCCTCACCTGAGTTGAATAACGATAGTAACAAGGGAAACCCTAGAGGTGGTAGTGGAGCAACATCTGGGAATGGTAACGGCAACAAGAACAATCAAGGAGGTGGACGTGTTGATGATGCTAACCAATCTAATTCCAACTCCAACTCCAACTCCAACTCCAACACCAACTCCAACTCCAACTCCAACTCCAACTCGAACCCACCATCAACATCCCCGAATCAAAACCAATTCAACAATGTTAACGACGGAAACTTTGGAAAGGGAAAAGAGAAACCTACCAATGACAACAATGTCAACCCTAACCAAAGTCAAAATCAAACTCCTGGTACGTCAAACTCTTCATCATTAAAGCATTAAACATTAATAACTCACATCATTACACGTTTCTTTAAATATATAGGTCCCAATACCAATGATAACAACGACTCACCTAAGACCAATGATGGGAAGAATGACGGTGGAAGAGGGGGAGGAAGAGGTGGTCGTCCAGATCAATCAAACAATAACTCCAATTCCAATTCCAACAATTCCAACTCCAATGATGGCCAAACGAACCAAGGTGATCAAGCCAATGCTCAGCCTGACAGAGGCAAAGGCAAAGGTGATGGCAGGGGTAATCAACCTAACACCGACAATGGTCCCGATTCCAACAACCCTAATCCTAAAGGCGGAAAGAATGATGACCCGCCCGGAGGAGGTGGCAGCAAGGACAATAACAGTAACCAAGGTCCTGGCCAAGATGGAAAAGGTGGAAAGAAGGGTGGTGGTTTATTAGGTGATAATTTATTAGGTGGTGTGTTTGGTGGTGGTAAAAAGGATGATAACAAGGGAAATTCGGATGGTAAAGATGGTTCAAATTCAAATGGTGGTGTCGGTGGCGGTGGCGGTGGCGGACGTGATGGTAAAAATGATAAAGGCAATGACAATGGTCAAGGCGGTCAAGGTCAGAATCAAGATGGAAAGGGGGGAAATAATGGTGGTTCAACTGGAGGCGGTAGGAAGAATGATGATAAGGGAAATTCGAAGGGTGGTAATGACAATTCGAATGGTGGTGGTGATGATAACAAAGGTCAAGATGGAAAGGGCGGAAAGAATGGTGGTTTATTAGGTGGGTTGTTTGGAGGTGGGAAGAAGGACGATGACAAGAAGGATGATGACAAGAAGGATGATAACAAGAAGGATGATGACAAGAAGGATGATAATAATGGTGGTGGAAAAAATGGTGATAACAATGGTAAAGGAGGTCAAGATCAGGATGATAAGGGAGGGAAGAATGGCGGTTTGTTAGGTGGGTTGTTTGGAGGTGGCAAAAAGGATGATAACAAGAGCAATTCGAATGGAGCCAGTAATAATGGTGGTAAAGGAGATGATGATAAGGAGGACAACTCGAATAGCAATAACGGTAATGGTCAGAATGGAAAGGGGGGAAAGGATGGGGTTTTGTTCCCTATACTAGATGGTGTAAAAGACGGTGTAAAAGATGTAACACACATTATCGGAGGCGGTAAAAAAGATGAAGACAACTCGAATGGCGGTAATGGCAATGGTCAAATTGGAAATGGAGGAAAGGATGGGGGTTTAGTAGGCAATGTAGGTGGTGTAGTAGGTGGTGTCATCGGAGGTGGTACGCCATTTGAAAACCATAACGATCACCAAAACGACAATCCCAAATCAGATAATAACGGGAACAATGGCGGTGGCTTTGGCCTTGGCCCAATTGTCGGACCTATATTCAATCCTCCAAAACCTTCAAAAACTCGAGGAGGGAATGGAGAGGGCAGTCAGAGCACTCCGACTAAGAATGCCAACAATGGAAATCATGATCATAACGGTGGTCTTGACATCCCAGTTGTCATCTCCCAGGTCGTCTCTCGGGTCACTCCTATAATCAATCCCCCGTCTAATACTCAAGGAGGGGACGGAAATGGTGGTCAGAATACTCATGACAATAACGGAAATCAGGGCGGTAATTCACCACAACCACCCAAGACCCAAGGGGGGAACGGGAACGGGAATGGGAATGGGAATGGGAATGGAAATAATAATCAAAACAATCCCAAGCCCCCCGTCATCATCACGGTTTCTCAACCCATTGTGAGGCCCACACCCGAACCTAACCAACCGCCTCAGCAAACCCAAGTTCTATCTACGGTAACTCGACCTTCTCCAGCCATCAGACCGACGGAAGTTCAAGCAACTGCTCCTCTGTCAACTCGTTTCTCGACAATCATTGTCCAGCCAAGTCCGACGGTGAACAACAATGCAGCTAATAACCAACCTGGGACTGCGCTTGGTGACGCGTAAGTAACAGTAGAGTCTTCTGGGGACCAAATATCATACTGATGGACTTTGTAGTGCTCAAATCACACCCGTAACTTCTGCACAAGCTCTAGTAAATGATAAGAACGCTGGAACTGGTTCTTTGATAAGCACATCCGTTCGTGGTCACTACTACCTTTGTTTCCTCTGGCGTTTTCACCGATGAAGTTACCTCTACACTCCCGAATGGTTCAGTTGTTACACTGACTTCAACTTCAACTGGTACTAGAACACTCACTACTACTACCTCCATTCCAACAACGACAACGCTTGGTTTCACAAGGTGAAGTTCATAAGACCACATATTATACCATACACATAAGTATTGATAATAATGAATAGCGCCAATACTGGACCCCCTACAGCACTAATCGGAGGAATAATCGGTGGATGCTTCGTCATCTTCTTGGCCATTGTTGCATTATGCATCCTCAGACGAAAGAGACGTCAGGCTTCTACGAATATTCGGCTTATATCGGAACCATCTACAACATCCCCTTCTTCAGAGTATGAAGCTCGAAGTATGGCGAACGTAAACCGAGCAATTCCTGCTACACTAGCCACAGATGTTCCATCGTCGGACATGTCAACTGGATCAATGAGATCAGCATACAGCCAGAGGATTGTAACCAGGAAACCTGTTCCTCCGTTGGTTCAACTTCATCTTCCTACCGACTCTTCATCGGATGTCAACTCTCTATCTCGTTCTTTTGCCAATACGAATCCCGTCTCTTTCCTGAGCTTTGGGAGCAACCGTAGTGATGAACCATACACAGATAAAGAACTGGTTAACGTTACTTCCAACGAGGGTGTCGGTTTCCCAGGTGCTACTATGGTTACTTCATTAAACGCCTATCCTGTCATGGCTCCTATTGCTTCCGATCCCTTCGCTGACCCAAAGCCAAACACATTCATTCACGAGGACCCTTTCAAAGATCCGAAAGACCAGGACGATAAGCGGATCTCTAGTCAAAGCACTCACAGTGGTCTCTCTTACGCTTCTTTGACTCCATCCCAAGTAGACCGACGACTGGCAGCGTCTTCAATTCATAACCCGAATGCGAAGCATGTATCTACAAAGAGTGGGCTCTCTTATGCTTCATTGACTCGGCACATAAGTGCAAGTTCCAACTCGAGCTCCGATGCTTCGGACAAACGGCTTTCTGTGCAGAGTGGTTCATCAATTGAATCGAGCTCTAGTGTTGCCACTATCAAAGCTTCTGGTATTACGGCTACTAGATTGTCTACCGCTGATTCCGTGAAATACGTGAGTATTTTTTTCTGTCAACGTTGATATCGATGGACTGAAAGTGTTCTTTAGATTGGTTTTGCGATGTAAATTTAGTTGACATTGATATCCCCGGACTATTAGGACAATAAGCAGTGTTGAACTCTTTTATGTCCTTGTACTGTCTTTACGGGCTTGCTTTCGCTCCTTGAACATTTTGCGTTCTTGTAATAATGACTTATTGGACTCCATTTTCATGTATATAGTATATCTTGTGTTGCAAATTATCTCTACAGGATAGAATATTCATATACCCTAAGGAAAAAAGAAAAGGCTGAGCGGGATTTAATCGCTACAGTACAAGGTCAATAACATTTTGGACAAAGTGATCAATTCCTGTATCACTAAGCGAACCGTGAACTTTGCTTGCTTTATACTGTTTTCTAACATAAATCCCGCCTTGTTCAATTATTGCACTATCTTGAAGACGGAAGTGGTCGTATGTAATGTCGAATCGTGATATATCAATGTTAATGAGAGATCGGGGATTTTTTATCATTTCAGTCAAGTCGCTCGGCGTTCTGAGTAGAGTGTCCAACATGTATCTAAGGATGTATTTAATATTGTTTAATGAATGATGTCGCGAACTAGAAGGACGTACTGCAATATTGATGCTCGTTGATCGCCTAGTTTCGGAAGTTTGGTCCATTTGGCATCGTGTACTACCATGACAAGCTTACTTGGCCTCTCCTTTACCAGGCTTTGTTGTATTTCTACATCAAGATCGTTGAACGTGTACATACGAGCGTTCGTATGATTATGTATATGCCATTGTTGAGCTTTCCCTTGTAGTTTGACATCATATAATTCATCTCCTAATCCCGGTTTCTCCATAGGTAAAGAAGAACCCTCTCCACTACCAGTCAATCCCATTAACGAACAATATACCAATCGAGTTTTCAATCATGTAGGCGGATGGTAGGTTCATTAGTGATTGTATAAACGAGATCATCACGAAGTTGTCGCATCCATATTGGTGTATACATTGAGTTATACACTCGTGCGCGAGAGTCATGAAGTAATACAGTAACCAGTGGACCTGCTGTATAACGGAAGAACATTGGAAAAAACCAAAGAGTTGCTTTGATTTCTGCGATTGATATATCACATTTGTCGTCCATAAATCGATAATCTTCTACCCAGAATTGTCCCCAGTAAGGCTCGTTATATGTTGGCCAATGAGCTCTAAGTCTAATAGAAGCGATAGTTATTTTATGGTGATGTTTTCCTTTACGAATATAAGTGATGTTATGAAGGGATGTTGGTCGAATGGAGCTAATGGTAATGCTGTGACCAAGAAGTGCAAAGAAGATGGGCAGGCTGATGATGATTGAGAGTAGTGTGATTATCCATACATGGGATGAAACTAGCTTCCAGTTCATTGTGCGTGTGTGTGCCGGTGAACACTGGAAACCCACTGAGGCGGCCAACTTGTGATGTCATCATAGATATAAATAAACACAATCAAATAAATGTAAAATAAATTTGTTCTTGATTTGTCTCCTACTGATGTCGTGATACCTGTCGCAAATTTCTGGAACGGGGCTTGTGAAGAAAGAAATAAACTATAAACATCTCTCACACATAGCTTTGGTATTCTTATTTTTAAGGTGAATGATTCCAGTTCGAGCTCTATAGTAGTGTGTTGTTAGTAACGAGCAAGGAATCAAGATAGTCACTATTAATGAGCGTACACTCGTAGGATCATTGATGAACAACATCCAACGATCTGTTTGTTTACTATTGTCCAGGGAACAATCCCCAATGTATATTTCTACGTGTCAGTCAGCACCATTTTATCATGGGTCCAGGATTGCGAAACGAAACTGGATTCTCCCGCCTTCGATTCGAAATGGTGGATATCGATGAAACAATCGAGAATCCTTCTTCCTATTCTTCAGCTATCACCGAGCCTGTTACAACCGCGAGTACCTCACCACAAGTCGCGTCATCTACGACTACATCCAACAGCCTGAGGTGCCTTACTTGATCATTCACTTCTGACTTGTGGAATTGACTAACACGTTCAGCTCGTTTACGGCCACCCCAACGGGCTCTCTTGACCAAACCTCCCCCATGGACGTGCCCACCGATGCACCGACGGATGTACCCACCACCGCCCTCACAAATATTTCTACCAATACAGACTCGGTTCCATCTTCTGTGTCGACTGTATCTACCCATACAGGGTCTCCCGCCGAAAGTCCCTCACCATCTTCAACGGCCGCGCCTACCCCAACAGGGTCTCCCTCCGAAAGTCCTACACCAACTCCTTCGACGACCCGGCCTAACCACTATATTCCATCAGCAGATGCCACTCCAACGACATCTATACACCAAGGCATCTCGTCAATCAATGAACTTCCTTCCTCGTTGCCTTTTGCTATCACCCTAACAAGTACAAAGTTTTCTCAGATTCCTTTGTCACCTTCAGACTCCTCGGCAAGTCGATCTACGGCAATAGCGTTCGCAAATGCAAATGTTGTTGTCGACTCCACCATTGTTACAATCACTACCGAAACCATAGTATCCTTTACAACTACCAATACTCGACCGAATGGTTCCCTCGTGACTCTGACATCAAGCTCCACATCTATGCTTACGATTATATCAACTTCTTATTACACTAATTACACGCCCGGTATTACACCACCAACTAGTGCTCCTGTCATGTATGTTTCTCACATGCTCATTTATTTCACAATTCTAATAGTGCCTTTTTGATAGTGCAACAGACTCCAACAACAAGGTTGGGGTCATTGTTGGTGTGGTATCTGGTGTCGTTGCCCTTGTCGCTATCGGTTTCGGCATATTCTGTATGTATCGCAGGAGAAGACGTCAGAGTCGCGAAGTTTCGTACAGAAGTACCGCTCGAAGCGAAGATTTCCACGATTACGATGAAGAAAGGAGAGCAGAGGTAGTTCCGGTAATGGCAATGTCTACTAATTTGCAATCACCATCAGCTTTGTCGTTCGACGATCCGCAGGGGTACAAACGTCCCGGTTCCCTTCAAGTAGAAGATTATACCGCAGTATCCCAACCACTCCGTTTGTTGGATGCAATTCCTCCACCATTCTTCCCTGTTGCATACCAACCAACAGGAAATGATCCCTCATGTATTGATGCCGACATTACCTCTGTCAACTCTATATCAACAACCTCTGATGAGTTTACGAGGAATAGTATTGATAGGTTATATTGGGCGCGACTATCAGATGATGGAACACTCGACATTGCATATCCAGAATCAGAAACGCTTCATAGCATGATGCTAAGAAGGACCCCAGTATCATCCAGGACCTTGAATATAGAGCGAGACTCTTCCAACTCTAGCACCGTGGTAGGACCGGAGCTTCTTCAGGATTACAATTCAGAACGTTCATCTGTTACCAGTGCTAGCGCTTGTCTATACCCGGTTCTAGAACCTACTACTACTACAAAGCCACCGGAACTTGCTGACAAGAAGTTGTCTATAAGAAGCGAGTTGTCATATGCGACACTCTCATCTTTAGAGTTACGGAAGAGGCATCATTTTGAAGGATCTTCAATATCTTGAACTTCCAATTTAATGCACATTTTTCTTGAATATTACAGCTGGGATGTTTTGCTTGATTTTTGTTATTTTGTAGATGGACTACTATACATTTTGAGACGGTGCTTGTAGGACCATTGAGCATTCTTTTTGGAACTATTCAGTAGTACTTGTGGGACTTTTATTTATGTATATAGTATTTAAATGTACTAACTTGTATGTCGCTTGTGAGGTGAAACCCGGAACAAGACCCCTGCAGATTCAGAATTAAAATAACCTGGCCTTATAGAAATCCAAACTGCCTACCAAAACTACTATTTATGAAACACTTAAACAGTTTTTGTTTTATTTTTCATTCAGTAAAAGTCTAACCCGGATATAATTCTGATATTATCAGGATGGAAACACCGCGCTTGTCGAGTTTAGAGCTTGAATATATTACGCCAGTCATTCAAAAACCGGTTCTGGGAATTGTAACAAGGAGTCGAGACGTCCATGGGCGTCCATAACGGATAATTCTATTTTCAGCAACCCCGGTTGATGCATCAACACAGGATTGACTTCGTTTTCCAGCAACCCCCTCATACCAACCAACGTTGAAATTCCAAACGGGGAACATTGACATCCCGGGATGGGACGTCTGACCGACCGGCGATGGCATCAGTGATCGATTAATTGTAAGAGAGAGTTCTAACATCTTCAGTGACACAGCGACTCAGGCTTGGGTATGCTTTTCTGCTGTGGTATATCAATAAAATACATGTCAAAACATGTCCTCTTGGAAGTAATATCAGACCAGATTAAATATACATGACTGTAATCTAATCTAACCTCCACATTTACATCTACCAAACATGCGACACAATTTGTGGGCACAAAAGTTGTATAGAGAGTTGAAACAATTGGGAATGTGGATGGGAGTATAACGAGTATGGTAAAAACATCTGAAAGTACAAACATAAGAAGGTATAACGAAGAAAAGGTTGGCTACTTACTATGGCTCGTATATGATATACCATCACAACAGCCTAAAAAAATCGAAGCTCGCCTAACCTAGGATCCAGATGTACCAGAGAGAACAACCAGAGACCAACAGGAGCTTGAACATGATGAGCATCCAGGAAATCATGTGAGTTAGTAGCCAGCCACCGAAGACCACGCAAGCCATTAGATTCAAGACCAAAGAGTGTTAAGATTTATCTAGCATAGAGTCAGGTCCGGTTGAGCTCAAGAGAAATGCGTGCGTTCTGTCTCATCATTATCAAGCACGTGATTGCCGTCTGATCAGTGATTGCCACTCAACCGGGAGTCTGCCGGAAGTATGACTAATATTGGCAACCTGGTTGCTGAATAAAGGAGGGGGTTGCTGAATAGAATTATCCATCCATAACTATAGGTATCGTAAATCATGTCAATATGGCTCAGAGCTAATCGACAATCTCCTGATAGTTGATACGGATACCGCTGTGTTGGTTGACTTGGGATTGGCTCGGCCGTTTCATGGGTAAGTTTACGCACCTTGTTTCAGCATTCACTGTCTTTCGCTTGAGACATATAGCCAATTATCATCTCGCTTAGAGGATCGACAAAGGTATAAAGGGCTGCCATGTCCAACCTAGATTTCTCAGTGCCCGGCGCATTTACACATACAACAAGTAAGTGAAAACCTACTTGGAGTCGTCAAACTTTCTTTAACCATTCACTTTTCACAAGAGTTACTTCGGCTGGTCCTGTGTAACAACACAAAAAAACCCAATCATGTAGGCGTTGAATATTATCTACAGCCATACCAAATGCTAAATCTTTACTAGCTTCTACTTCTAAACCCACACATACCTCAAACACCATGAAGTTCTCTGCATCTTTTGTTATTCTCGCCTGTGCGCTCGTCAAGTCCACAATTGCTTTACCACTAGTAGGTTTTTTTTAATTATCAAACCATCCGCTTTCCGCAGTGATATTGACCACATCACTAGGACATGGAAAACATGGAACTTGTTGAACGTGATTACGAAGGACACGATCTTGAAGCTCGAGACTATTATGACCTCTATGAAGAAAGGTCTTTTGATGACTTTGAAGAACGAGACCTAAATGCAAGAGCCCCACCAAAGAAGCCGACTAAAACAGGGACTACTACTCCTAAAGAAACGAAACCAGCTTCAAAGCCGAGTGCAAACAAAAGCTGCAAGTCCATCCCTAAAAAAGGTGGGTCTAGTAAGAAAACTCGGTCCATCATGTATGGACGTGAAACCACTGGTAAAAGTAAGTCTTGGTTGTTTTTAATACAACACTCACACCCTAATACACGGATTTCTCAGCTATCACTTTGGGCGGCAAGTCATACCTACTTGGGGATGAGATATCAGGAAACAGTGGTTCTAAGGTGAGATAAAAATTCACGACACATTCATTTACCAAAAGTGCCATACTTATCTTTATGTTTAGACATTCATCGTCGGCAGTGATCTCTTTGCTAAACGGCCTGGAAAGGAAGGAGCTGCGCCCGCAGACTTTGCCAAAGAAGTCGAAAATACAAAGGCAGCTTCTACAGCTCTCGATAATGGGTTGTTCGTGGCTGAGGGTACCTCTAATAAGTATGCCTGGTTAGTGACCAAGAAAGCTCCCGGAGTGGAGATCTTGATACGTTGGGCTATGAATCCTACCAAATATGCTACCAAGAAATCTTGTGAAGATGATATGGCTGCTGCAAAACTAGTTATCAAGGCTCAATTAGAAAAGATGAAACCGGCCGGTTTTGTACATGGTGATAATCATCCCGGAAATGTGAGTAACACGCGCCGTTTTATCATTTTATTTCATTGATTGATGGAAATTAAAGTGGTATGTGAATGAATCTGGATCAGTTACTACCGCTAGTCCAATTGATTTCGGGATGGTACAACCAACAGTAAGTGATCTAACGAATGACTTGATGAAATTGTTGAATCTAACACAATATTTCTAGACTATGAGTCTCGACACATTGCTCACACAATTTACATACAATGCTGCGGGCTGGAAATCAATTCAAGATTGTTATAATGTTTGCAAGTAGTTGGACTGTGTTAGGAAATAGGATGTAGAAGGGATTGAAGATTCGAAATAAAATGCCGAAAAGTTGCAATTATTAAGATCGCCTTTGATAACCAGAATACACCAGCCTCACATGATATGTTTTCGAAAAATACACTGTAACTGTACTATGTGAAAATCGAGGTGCAGTACCATGACGTCCAGGAATACCACCTAGGGCCTTCTTTGAGAAAATTCAACACTTGATGTTGGAAATAAATAGGATGACTATCAGATGGTAGCACTGCTAGCATCCAACATCTATTTTCGTTTTGTTCTGTATACCTGGACTAGCATCGCAACAGAATCAATCGGAGTTGGTGTATGATGTAGTAGGTGACATCAAGGGTGTTTCCGTACGTTCTTGCTTATCATGCTAAGTTTTTGCACTACATCAGGCTCTTTATTATGATATTCCGATAGTACGAAAATAAGTGATCGAGACCTACGAACTTTCGACAGAGACTTGGAAACCAATGGTCACCGGTCATGACTCGGTGTTTTTGAGCTGCCGAATACTCCAAAGAGTTCCTCATAACAAAGCAGTTATCAGAGATGTCAAGTAACTTTCAACTTGCCAGCAGGTCTGCGTCACCTTTCACTCTTTTGTATCTTCGGTGATTTTTCTACTTGTATCAGCACTATGGTACTTTATTACCCGGACTCCAATGAACAAAGTGCCACTATTAAAAGGAGCAAACTTTATGCGAGTCCTGTCAATGAATCCAGCTTGAGTACGTCTATTATACAACCTGTTAGTCTCTGGTATAGTCGACATACCAAAACCTCAACCTCCTAAAACTAAAGGGAGGGATGATACTGTTATGAAAAATAGTCCAGCCCTCCGCTATCATCGCGCCGGTCTCTTGGAAACCCAGTAGGCCTACGCCCGAAACTAGTCTTGAACTTCAGCCTCAAGAAACCCAAGTTTTATCGATAGTAAATCGAGTTTCTCCAGTTCTCAGACCGACACAACTCCAATTAACTATTTCCTTATCCACTGGCCTCTCATGAATCCCGATCATGGTCCAACCAAGTCCGACGGTAAACAACAATGCGGCTAATAACAAACCTGGGACTGCACTTGGTGACGCGTAAGTGACAGTAGAGACTTCTGGAGACGAAATATCATACTAATGGACTTTGTAGTGCTCAGATCACATTCGCATCTGGATTCTGCACCTCCTGGATAAACCTTACTGTAAATGATGGAGGTGGATCGTTGGTAAGCACGTCTATCGTGGTCACTCCTACCTTTGTTTCCTCTGGCGTCTTCACTGATGAAGTTACCTCCACACTGCTACCGAACGGCTTAGTGGTTACGTTGACTTCAACTTCAACTGGTATTAGAACACTAACTACTACCACTTCTATTCCAACAAAGACAACACTTGGACCCACAAGGTATGCATTGAGATAGCACAACATGTAAACTCGGTTGACGAATAGATGAACAACAGTGCACGTTCCGAGCCTCCCATAGGATTAATTGGAGGAGTAATTGGTGTATGTATTGTCGTAGTCTTGGTTCTTGTAGCCTTCTTCGCCCTGAAACGAAAGCGGCGAGGATTGAGCCGCCTTCAAAAGCTGATTCCAGTTTCATTTCGAATTAATAGCCAAAGAAGACATGCAGACACGGAACAAGCAGTGCGAATGGCTGAACTGAAGTGTTAGTAGCACACAGTTCGTACCACTAGCTGCAGCGTCGCGAAAGGAATCCAAGATTCCAACTAGTACTACGCCGAATTGAGGATCACGCAAACACTACAATGTACTTTTTGTTTACTAGAACTTGGTATATACATTGGGAAAACGTAAGCGAGAAGCAACTGCTAAAGTAAAAAAAAAGTGTAACAAGTAAAGGAAATACATCGTGTTGGATTAACGAGCAGAATTCTGAATCAACAACACTTCATCTTTCACTTCCTCTGCCACTTCACTACTTTCAGTATATTTCTCCTTCTCCACTCCATCATGAATGAGAGGAACACCTCGACTTCTAGCTATCAGAAGATCAATAGACATTGCCGTCCCCACAATGATGATATTGTATATAAAAGCTTGGCGCCATGCCTCACTCACGCCTCGTTTGCTGGAGATAAGGGCAATAAGGTCGTAAATGATGCAAATACCTAAGGTTGGATCAGGTCCTGAACCAATTGTCTATATTAAATATTCATAATGAGGATTTAAAGTTAATTAACATCAGAAGGAAAACGAACCAAGAGTAGACATGTAAGGGCGCTTTGAATCAGATCGGATGATGAGGGATCAAAGTTCGACTTAAAAAAACAGTTTATTTCAATATCGGTTGGCAGAAATAAAATAATTAGTACTAAACTTACGTCGATTTTAACCCATCCTTTCCATACATATAACATTCCAAGCCCAATGTATGACTTCGCAACTAGATGTGTGAGGATGTTTTGTTGAGATAAATAGTACTGTTTTGAAGTTCCGAGTAGAATGAAGACAGCGTAAATCTGAGTGGCGACGCTAGCAATATATAGCATTTGCGATCCAATGTACACCTCCCGGGACCATAAGTAACTTGCACATGCTATATTTGAGGAGGTGGTATATTATTGGTGACTGCTCAAGCTCAAGAGCGAAAACAGGGGGTTGTACGAACCTAACCAGACATTTCCAACAATGTAGAATGGTATGTATGCCATCTGCGAGGACTCTACGACGACTTCCTTGATGTTCATTACATAGAGCTCTTGTGTTCTTTCTTCATCCGTACCATTCAATAGGTTATTCTGTGGCTCTTTACCTCCAAAGAGACTCCATAGCCAGTATACTTGCAATACACCATGAGCAGCAAAGAATAAGAATAGAAGGACTGGGTCTGGGTAATAGGGTGCTACCACGAGTGGTTGAGCAGCGAGTTGTGTTTGAAGTTGTGTGCCGGTATAGAGGATAAATGAAACGAGGGACAGGTATTTAACAAGTCGATAGGTCCTGTGGTAGACAATAACCATGGTCGTAAGATACAGTAAAGAGTGGGAGGTGATTGAAAATGTCCTAGAGGATGACGAATTTATGTAGGCCAGTCCAATTTTGAGGGGTGTATCATATTTTGATCGAGACGACAGTAGTTTGTCTCGGAGCGGAGCGTAATAGTAAGTCAGACCCGAGTCACCAGGCAGTATTAAAGCCAATTTATTATAAAGAGTATTGTTCAAGTTATTTTCTTTTAGACCTTGGTTATTTTTCTCGTTCCACAAAGTTCGAGTAATGAGTCTTTGTTGCTGCGTACATTGTGTGCATTCTAGCCAAATCTGTTTCTGATATTGCGTGCTTCTCGAGTGTCAACATACCAGTGAACCAGTGCTTATCCTCAAATCTATGGGTGTTGGAACCTTTTGTGCCGGTTCCGGGCAAGATGAACAACAACACAGGTGCAAGACGCCTCAAAGCATGTCAACCACCACTGGGGGAGCGTGAGAATCTATCCGCTTACATCAGCTACTTGGACCTGATGAATAGCACACTGAATAGAATACAGTCAAGGTAAGTTCAACAAATTCACCATCCTCAGTCTTCGGTCTTATGGACCCATAGCTCATGGAGGCCACTCTTGGGAACACTATATCTCGTCTGGTAGACGTATCTCCGGTTGTCGATATCCTGCTCGAAAATGCGACAAAACCTGAACTTCTCTCAACCCCTAGCGCAAAGGGTTATCTATCCCATCTCGCTACACTTCCTCTTACTGAACTACTCCAGGAACCAGTATCACTTCAAACACAATCACACCATCTTACCTCGAGCTTGACATCTTTAACTCACACCTCATACCCGACTTTCATCTCGCTACACAAAACTACCACTGCGCTTACGTCTTCCCTGGAGTCATTTTCTTCATCTCTCGACAACCTTCTTGACTCAAGCCTGCCATCTCTTGAGGAAGTTACTGGATCATGGAAGGGTCGAACCGAAGCAGTTCTACGCGAACGTAATAAAGCCCGTGTCGTCCTGGAACAACACGAGAAGATTAAGGACCTCCTTGATATACCCGTCCTTATTGATACTTGCGTACGAAATGGCTACTTCGGAGAAGCTCTCTCACTTGCCTGCCACGTCACTACACTGGCTTCTTCTCAAAAATCTGAATACCCAACCCGAGAGAAGACCCCATCACCCGCAATACTACACTCTGTACTCTCGGAGGTGCAACATTCCATAACTCATATGTACTTCTCTCTACTGGCGACTTTATATGAGCCAAATCGAAAGCTTCCTGCATTGTGGAAGGCTGTCAGCTTCCTTAGGAAGATGGATGCATTTGGGTCAGGTCCTGTTACTCCTTTCTCTCTCCTACCTCATCATAAACAATCGCATCTAAACGATCAAGTACAAACTAGAACGTTTGCAGAAGAACCATCAAATGAAGAGCAACTTGCTTTGGTCTTCCTCGTGGGACGAGAATCGTGTTTACAAGCTGTTCTAGAGTCTACCGGACGCGATATTCAACGACTCGTTAAAGAAACTCAGTCCATTAGTGTAGAAGAACCTTCTTCGTCGCAGACCAAACACAACGGAAAAAGAAAGGGCCAAGAATTAGATGAACGCGAAAAAGAGGACCTAGCTCGTTATCTCAAGAAGTATATCGACACATGGCGAGAAGGTGTATATGATATCATAACTCAATATGCCACTATCTTCCTTGAACGCAACTCTTCGTCCTCTGAAGCTCAAAACATTCCCCAATCTGATGAAGAGGTTTCCCGACTTCATACACTCCTTCGAACCTACTCCACACGCGCTCTCAACATACACCTCTTTGCCACCCTCAAACCATCACTTCCCCTCCTCTCACTTCCTCACCTTCCATCGCTACTTACACAACTAAATTACTGCTCTACCGCATTCGCGAGGCTCGGTTTAGATTTCCGTCCGAATTTATTAGGAGGAACAGGTATTTTCTCCACTGCCATACTCACTATCATCAAACGCGACTTTTCCAGCGCATTGGAACAGTGGAAAATGCGAATTGAAAAGGCCCGGGGTATTAATAACCGCAAAAATAATGCAGGTCATTCTTCCACTTCTGCATCTGCCTCCCGCGTTGCGGTTGTACCCTCAGAACTCCCATCAAAATTCCTCATATTGCCTTCACTTGTTCCATCTCCGCCTACCTTTGCTTCGAAATCGACTAGCAGTACTGGGCCCCCGCATATACCACCACAAGTATTGGCATCATATCCACCTCTTGCTGAATTGACAAATGCAGTGTTGGGTGTTTTTAACGGGTTGCGTTTGGTTGTTCCTCGTAATCAAGAAATAATTGCTAATGGGAAATCCAATGGGAATGGGAAAGCTGATTCAGGTTCGAAGATGGAAGTAGAGGGTGTCAACGAAATATTGAAATTATTGGACGAAATTGTGCTTAGAAATGGCGGTTCTATCCTCTTGGATTACTTCAACTTTACTATATCATCATTTATCAAGAATAGTAGTACGTCTGAGAGTGAGAAGAAGAGGGAACAAGAGAGAGAGGAAAAAGTTATTGTTGCATCTGTGCGTGCTTTTGTGGGTGTCTTTGCGCCATTCGTGAGGAGAGCTTTAGCGGAAGGTGTTTATGGCGTCAGGATTCCAGAGAAATCCGGTACGGACTGGCAGGATACTAAGAAGAGATTTCAGGAGCTGTTGCATGAATTAGACGACGGGGATGAGGAGGAAGACGAGGAAGATAGTGATGAGCAGAAGTAAATATAGTAATTCAGTTTTTTGCATATTATAATCGTCCCTCCAATTGATTTTTTGGTCGTTCCAACTCGAAATCGCAAAACAATAAAACCGAACACACTGAGATCAAATTATAAGAAAAGGAAGATCGATGCGGGCTATTACTCAATACCCATACCAATACATATTGGGCAGTTGAAAGTACACTAATCAGAGTGGTATGAAGGTGGAGCACTACTACATCCTGATACAGAAGATGTAATCGACAATACTCTGCCTGTGGTGATAGTTACACCAGGCACATTGATCGCCGAAAGAGCTTGCCTGATTTCTTCCAACCTAGAAATATCTTCATCAGACAGTTGATTGGAGTGTGCCAAATCATCCAATTGTCGAACTTGAGTTTTCAACTCATTTGTCAAGTTGTACAGATCCCCTCGCGTAGATCCCGTGTTTGCTAGCGCCGGACCAAGGAATGGATCGTCAATAGTAGTCACTGTTTGCAATCCTTGTTCCGGGTCCGATTTCTCCAATGACAAATGCATTTCTCGACGATTTGCATGATATCCTTGTCTGCTAACTCGAAATGGGATAGGAAACAACTTGGATCCCCGCCGCCTTCGCATGAAGATATACAAGGCTGCAATAGCCAAGACAATAATGATGCATCCACCGATTATTCCTCCGATGGGAGATCCATCTTGAAACCTGGCGCTATTAAATTATGATCAATACTTATATACTGTATGATATGTGGTCATATGCACTCTACCTTTCGAGCCCAACTGCGAGTGTTGTTGTTGGAATAGAAGCGGCAGTAGTGTGTGTTCTAGTACCAGTTGAAGTTCTAGTCAATGTAATCACTGAACCGTTGGGCAGTGTGAAGGTAACCACTGGAACCTTTTTACCATTTTCTAGAGCTTGCGCAGAAGGTTCAGATATGGTCTCAGCACTACAAAGTACGTCAATATAAATTCTGCAAATATGGTCCACCAACAATTTCTACTGCTACTTACGCATCATAATAAGTTCCCTGGCTCCTTACTGTTCGAGACGGCTGGACAATTGTAGTCGTTGGCAAGGGGCGAGTTGAAGTGCCAGCATCATATTTATCACTGCCACCGATGACTTCATTGACTGTTGGAGATCTACAAAAAGGGAATGTTAATAGAGAGCTTTGACCTATTGTTTTGATCGTATTACATACTTTTCTAGTACTGCCGTGGTTTTACTTGCTTCTTGCTCAATCGTGATATGCGTAGGTTCTGGTAAAAGAAATTCCGTACGTGGCGCTGAATTGGATATTGTCATGTCTACGGAGTAGGTACGGTTGGCTGGACGTCCACGGCAGGATTTTGCATCAAACTCCCGCGCGTCAGAGAATTTGAGCCGTTACCTGTACCAACCCACCTACCGTTGCAACACCAGGCCCCTAATACACAAGTTGCAGCACTTTGGATTACTTAATCCAGGTGATTTCTCCACTTGCTCGGATGCCAATTGCTGGTAAATTCACCTGTTGGATTTCCCGATTCCAGGGCCCAAATCTTAATTCTCTTTTATTCCTATATTTTATTTTGGAATATGTACACAAATGACCTCTACCTCTTATGTTTTATTAACTCATGGTATCAAATAAAAATCAAAGTTGGATTCATTGATTGATTAGACTAATTATCAAATCCGATTAATCAGTAAATCCGATTAATCCGATTAACTAATTACAAATAAAATTACAATATGTATACAACTACAGACTCCCCAAATATCATTACCTTCTAACAAAGTCAAGATGAATGTATAATTAGCTTAAATTGAATGTAAAAAAGCAAATGACTTACTTATAAAGCCCTCCTATATCATAGACTCATAATGTCTATCACCATCTAACAAACCCTAAATAATAATAAGGAAATAAATGATGATTAGTAGGTTCCATTGTTACTTTGAAGAGCTAAGAGCATACCTGAAATATAGAGTATACCATAGAGAGGAATAAAAATAAGAAGAGAGAAGAGTATGGAGTAGAGGGGAGCGCAGAGAGGACAGTGGTAAAGAGGAACACCAGGAATACCAGACTTGTGACGAAAATGTGAATCAACAAGATCACATGGTACTATTGATGGCTCTCACTATCATGTGACCTTGTTGATTGGGATTTTCGTCACAAAGTCTAGTGTTTCCCTCATCATCTTCCTTCTCCTTGTCAAACTCCTTATTTAAGTATTTTAAAGGTAAAATACATCTACTACTCTATATTCAGCTTTAACTAACTTCTTTTATTTCAGTTACAGTTGTACTCATTGAGAATTTGAGAGAAGAGGGAGTCAGTTACTGGCCCAGGTGTGTTAAATTTTCTCTTGATAATATTCTTGTTTTCTAATACATTTTGAGGTCTTCTCTCCTCCTCCTCCTCCTCCTCCTCCTCCTCCTCCTCTACCTCTCCTACCATTTCATCATGCTATATAGATTTTAAATGATATTGTAAATTTGTATTTTATGTTTTCATAGAACTTGTATTATGTAAAAATAATCATGATATATTGTTTATTAAATCTGGTTTTATCTGGGATACTGTACAACGGACCTCAGATTAATGGAATCCAACTAATTGAATTAATTGGATTCTTTTGATTAATGGATTTAATGGATTCGATTCATATGGTCAACTCTCCATCAAATCAAATCGATCATGTTGGTGAATTTGCCTTGATCAATAATCAAATCTGCTTCGGTTCCTGATTTTAGGGGGTGTTGCAGCACATACATAATACATATATCAATCTTCACGATATGGTAGTATGTCTTAGCACAATAGCACTGAACAGTCTAACAGAATGCCAGTATGAACTTCAAGCTTCATCTATGACTTTTTTGGCCATGGCCCATGCAACCCATAATTGAATAATGTCACCTTTCTCACTACTATCATTACCCAGAGGTTCGGAATCACCACAAGTTCGGAATTCCTGTTTTCCTCCTCGCTCGGGGAAAGTTTGCACCCGAAAACTTGTATGCATATTATTTACACTATTCTGAATGCAATCATACTATTTTTTGTGGAAAGAAAAGTGGGTTTCTGAATAAAAATTTGTCACGCCTGCTGAAGCCTTGCCATGTCAGACATTGAATCTTGATGAGGTATTGATTGCACATCATATCTCATTGAGCGTCCGCACGCAGTAGTGTCAAGGGGAGGTTGAAACCACCACGGTCACTCTTGTGACATTCCGAACTTCTGGTGATTCCGAACTTCTGGGTAACGATAGTGTTGTATATCAAATTCTAGTAGCCCAGCTTAAAAAGAAATAGACATGAATAACATCGTCAGTACCCTACAAGAGGCCCCTAGATCCCCAAAGTACATAGGCGAGTCCTATCCAAATAATAACCTAAAGTTCGACTGACTGGGATATGAGTCGGTGAATTGGTTTACAGCACCCCAAGAAAGTTATTCAACATGTGACATGTCTAAAAAGATTGGGTTGCTGAGCTTTTGCATATGTAGGCATAGTCCATAGCCCAAAATGTCATAAAAGGTAAGTAAGTAGATGCTGAATATGCATAGATGAGAAAATCATATGATGGGAATTGGGGATGGTTCACAAAGAAAATGTCTCAAATTTTGGAAAATATTTGTGTGTACTGTTATTGGCATATTAGCTTTTAAAAAAAGCCACTTTCTATAGTACAGAAGGCTCTGTTATGGTGCCAGACATACTACTATATCGCGGAGTGTGTTGATACAAGTCACATTCACGGGCGCACGGGAGTTTGCAGGAAGTTTGATGCAAAATCCTGCCGTGGACGTCCAGCCAACCGTAGTAGGTAACTTTAAGACGGCGTTGAGTAGCCAGCCCACTTGAGTACGTCTGAACAAATTTGAAATTTTTTTCTCTAGCTATTCAAACGAAGCTTTTATAGCCTACCATTTGTGCTTCCATGGCAGTTCCTTCTTTGCGGTTGTTAAAGAGCAATAAATCGGAAATGAAAATAGAATCAATTTGATAAAGAATGTAAGTCGTTCCAGACCTGTCGGAACTTAGTTGGAAGTGTGTAAAGTTGGAAATGTGTTCAGCGGCAATAACACAATGAGGTACAAAGGGAACCTAAGTATCAAAGCCCTTTGGACGACGTTCAATTATAATGATTACCAGGACTTCTCACATCTGTTGGTTTCCAACCTTTCTGTCAAGGTAGAATCAATCCCATCAATGAATTTGGAGAATCTGTCAGCGACCGAAGCTCATTCAGTGGACAAGAAACAGCATCATCAGTCTTATATATTGATCCAAGATCATAGATGCTCAAGGCTAAAATTATACGTGGTTATTAGTTCCCTGGATTAAACTGCCAGTAACCTTATCCTACTAAGTATATATCTAGTATAAAACTACATAATTGACCCCCTCACTGCTTGTTTTCAAGGATGGTTGAAGATTTGAAGATTTGGCTGTTGCTGAGTTTAAAAGGTCGAATTTCCCCGGCGCTTGAGTCTATTATGAACTCACTTTTAATAGGCCCAAGAGGGTTCATAATTTGGGATGAATCTCATACACGGTTCGTGTATATTGCGATCAATATAAGCACATAGTTCTTGAAGATTCATTAGAGTCCAAGTTCAGATTTGATGTCTCTATGTTAGCTCTCGTCACGAATCGAGATAAATGGCCGATAATACTCAATGATAAGTCAAGAAAGTCGACACAATGGTATAATTAATTGCTTTCTGAGCGATGTGAAGGAGGGGGGCCACTACACCCTGATAGTACAGAAGATACAGTTGACAATCGAGTAATCGATGTACCAGGCACAAAAACTTGATTTACTTCCTCCAACCTAGAAGACTCTTGTTCAGACAGTTGTTTAGACTGTTCCAACGGGAATTGAGTTTCCATCTCGAGATTCAGAGTCATGAGCATATGGCAAAATCATGGTGCTATCTATTCTTAAACGTTCAGCTTCGTTTGCCACTAACATTCAGTCTCGATGTTCAAAGCCAAGCCAATGAGAGGTCCTCGAGTTTCGAGGCTTTTTAGGCCTTGGCCTCTAATTCTAGTACTTAGAAATGTGCAGAAGAGAAAAAGATCAACTACTGGTACTTTATTTTGAATGTTTTAAGGTTGACAAAAATATTACTAACTGATCACTGTGCATACGAAGGGGGAGGGTTACTACCCCTGATAGTACAGAAGATGCAATTGACAATCCTCGAGTCACCAATGCACCTGGTACATTGATTGCTACAAGAGCTTGTCTTACCTCCTCCAACCTAGAACGCTCTTGTTCAGACAGTTGGTTGGACTGTTCTAAAGCATTCAACTGTCGGAACTGAGTCTCTAACTCAGTTGTCAAGTCCTGCAGGTGCTTCAAAGCAGCTTCCGTCGCTCCCTCTCCCACTGGGTTACAGTGATTATCCATATTTAGTGGTGCCACTGGTACTGATGGATCGCGGAATGGATTTTCAGCTTCAGTCACTTGCAATGCTTGTTCCAGGTCTGATCTATCCAATGATAAGTTAATATTTGACTTGGGTGTCACTTGAAGTTTCTCTTGACAGTTCGTATATCTAGGGCTCGTATATCTTCCTTGCCTACTGACTCGAAATGGAACAGGGATTACTTTGAGAAGGCCATCCAATCCACGTCGCTTTCGCTTTCGTCGGAGGATAAAGAAGGCTACAAAGGCCAAAATCACTATGACACATGCGCCAATTATTCCTCCGATTAGTGCCTACTGACTCGAAATGGAACAGGGATTACTTTGGGAGGTCCAGAATTGGCCAAAATCACTATGCTATTAATTAGTGTATTGTCAGAAATAATCTCTTGTCAATACTTATATGTATAATATAATGTATGGTCTTAGGAACTTTACCTTGTGAATCCAAGTGTTGTCGTTGTTGGAACCGAGGTAGTGGTAGTGAGTGTTCTAGTACCAGTTGAAGTTGAAGTCAGTATAACCACTGAACCATTCGGGAGTGTAGAGGTAATGTCATCGGTGAAGACGCCAGAGGAAACAAAGGTAGTAGTGACCACGACAGATGTGCTTATCAAAGAACCAGTTCCAGTGTTCTTATCATTTACTAGAGCTTGTGCAGAGGGTGTAGGTGTGATTTGAGTGCTACATGGAACGGTTTGATGAATGCCTGCAGTTTGTCGCTGGACCAGTGTTGGATCCCTGTAGAAATGGGTGTGTTAGAGAAGGAGAGTGAGTGTATTAAGTTGACATGCCATTATGTACTGAAGGTCTTCTATATCATCAATATTTACTTCCAGTTGGTAATAACTGAGAACTGGATCTTGTTCATTCTTCCCAGTGGTTGACATGGAGTGTGTAGGCTCAGGAAAACAAAAACCACTTGGCGATGGTTTAAGACGTTTAGATGACATCATCATCATCATAATGGTTGGGGAATGTGCGGGACCATTTAACGACGCCAAGTTGGTAGTGGTAAGGACAGCGGGCTCTAGAGCTTCGTTTGAGTATCCTGAAGTAAAACACCAATCCAGGTTCATAGAGGCGTACTCAAGCTGGGCATCCTGGGGACAAATTTGCTCTTTTTGACAATAATTCGATCATTGGAATAATGAAGTACCATTTCCGAGACAAAAGAACGACTTGAAGTGACAAAAGAGGGAAATTAAAGTTGACGCAGACCTGTTGGTAGGAGGTTGGAAATTAATAGCTCTACTGTTATGAACTTGAAGTAGTATAAAAGGAACCTTTCTACGCAGGCGCTCAGCAACTCATCTGAGGGTGGAGCCAGTTACAGGTGTTCTGGATCATAGCTGTTGGTTTCCATGCCTGCCACGAATTTCTGATTCATGTAGTATCTGTTCGTGTTGATATAATCAAGTTTGAAGTACCATCCTACCAGGCTATTAAGAAATACCAGCATCAACGGTCACATCATTACAGCTGTTTGCAGAACATAGGGCGCAGGCGCGTTTTTTCGCCAAAAATGGACATTTTTGATGATTTTGGACTTTTGGTCATCAAATCGTAATTCTGCTATAACTCAGCAGCAACGCGTTATTACCGCGTACAAGCTATATATCTGTACACGCCTAAGTGAGGCAAATCCAATCATATAGATTTTGATAGGAAATGAGGAGACTGACACACGTAAAAATGAATATCTTCATATTTGATGCATCAACAACAACCTACATCATGCGTGATTCATTACTCTATCTACTACTTCTATCTGCACACAAAAATGCCTAGAAAGAAAAGCATAGTACCCCTACGACATCGATATTCAGATGATTATGCGCATGCATTTGCAAGAGCTTCCTGTGACATTTAGGCTTATTATAAAAGTAGCCGTGAAGGAGTCTAGCAGGTAACAGCTAGTACTAATTGGAAAACGAGGGTGGTTATAAAAATCTGAGCAGAAAGACTCATGGGAGTCACGGTCCTTGATGTAAAATTTGAAAACAGCATGATTATGATTGATTACCGACATTGTGATGTTATGCTAGCTCAGGAATAGAATATATGTAGTGTTAGGAAATAAAAAATATATTGTAGATGATTACGACCATCCTGCTCATTTTTCCAAACCATCAACTAAGTCTGGTGAGAAGGTCTAATATAGTAATGCATTGAACTTGGAAATTTCCGTCCGAGCTTTAATATTCCAAAACGGCTGACCCCTGAGGCCTTAGCACTAGTAACCCAGCCCTCGACATGATGGTAGTACCGAGTTGGACCATAGTGACAACGGTAAAGACCACCAAGATGCATCAATCAAATACATGATATATAATGTTCTACTCTACGACAAAAGCTATGAAATCTGCTTACCCTCACAACAACCCCGCCCAGATTATATCTATTTATATATCAACTAGATAATCACTGCCCTCATTCTCACAACTTTTAATTATGACCCCTATTTCGAAGTAACTCTAGTATGGTGCGTACGAGATACCGTTCTTCTTCAACTTTTCTCGATTCTTCTCTGAACTTAATCGTTATCATCATACTCTCCAAGATAAAGACAACCCTCTCACAAATCACAACTTCTAATTACCCACAGCCTCAGCCCCTATTCGAGTGGTATTGGAACTCAAGGCTCATGCTGAATGATGTCGTACTTCTCAATTTGCATCGTTCTTCTCTCGAGTCAACCGTGGTCCGCCGCATCAATAATCATTACAGGGAGTTGGCATTACAAGTCTCTTGCCAGTAGGGTTACTTACGAAAGATAGTAATTCACAGACAAAGCTCAACATTAATTGTAACACTAGTACCGAACATTCCTATTCCGAAAATCCCATTGACATTCAATGGCATGTGGTCAAGAGAAGAGAACTTTATCGATGATGCACCAACATGAGAACTTTCCTTGGAACTTGGAAGGTCCTTTTTCATTCAATCTTGTCAGGCTTTCATCATCATCAACCTTAAGCCATTCAAGTTCCTATTCTAAGAAGAACACGGACTTTCTACTCCTACAAGTGACTGAAACTGTGTACCCCAATAGTATAACATTACCAATATTGGCAACAACAAATGACTTTCTGAAACTTCAAGGCTCATAGTAGGCAAATCATGATACATGCATATTTTTCTGCGAAGTCAACGGCGGAACCCAAATAAACCATAACCTAAATAAACCGTAACTTACTTGTAGGAGGTAGTACTACCCTCGTCCTAGCCGTAAGTCATATCTCCGGGTGCGGGTGGTGGCGAGGACAACCAACTCGTCGGACACCGTCGGCGATACCATGACTTACCCACTGGCATTATACACTCTCAAGTCAACACATACCCTTGAGTCAGTTTCAGCTTCAAATGCTAGTTTTATATACTATCATGATGACATCCCGCAATTCCATTGGATTTTACTTCCGGCGCCGATGATCGCTCGGTATTGCTTTTTTTATTTAATAATACGACTTTGAGAATCCCATATCATTTTTTTCTATTTTTGAATTGAATATTTTGTTTTGACAACAGCCGCAATGACGACAACCCCATTCATTATTATATATTCAGAAAATTTGACTCAGGAACCTATATATATTGTCTGGAATATTCCGGTTCTTACAACGTGTACATGCTACATGTTCAGGTTCAAGCCACGCGTCGTAATCGTGGGTAAGTATCATGAATTGAACTGACATTGCAACAGATCTGTAACCAATGACCATGAAACAGTTCTGTTCAATCCAGGTACAGTGTACTTAAATGTACAGCTTTGAAGATAAACATATATCCACAACTCAATTAAGTGCTCGCTAATGTTTAATGCTGTGAAACTAACCCAATATATACTTACTGACAACCCCAAATAGTACAAAAACATTAAATCGTTTATTGGAATACGTAGCTCGTTACTTCATAAAGCATAAAAAAGAGAAAGTACTACAAATAATTAAGATCATTAGATGTAAAGCGTCGAAGAAAGTAATGTATGTGAGAAAATTAGGTTTCGTGAGAGGTGGAAGACGTGAAAATGTCGTATTATGCTTACGTTGTTGTTTTAATAATATAATAAAAAAAAGAACAGACGTTGAATGTAAACGAGAATGATTAGTGAGAATGCATGCTGTGTTATGATGTGGATGAATGATGTCGTGAATCGGGAAAGGAATTAATGCAAAGATAAGGAATCGTGGCAAGAGACGTGAATGAAGCAAGAGGAGATAATGGTCATCAACAATAGGATTTTTAAATCCTTTCCCAATCCGAATTCTACGATGAAAACATTAGCTCCGTGTCTTCGAGAACAAGATGGAATGAACATACAATAATAGTTTTATATTCCGTAAGACTCTCAACTACCTTTAGCTCAACGCCGTTGACAGCGCAAGCCATCTTCAATGAACCCCAAAGTCGCAGCTTTTTACGAACACCCTCTTCCCATAAACAAACAACAAGGGATTGCAAATTCTCCGAGTTCCTAACGAATTCGATAACGGGTGACAGTGCGGTATTCCTGTCGACGCAGATATACGTATTCTCGGGAGATGTCCGTGATCCTGAAAGATGCTTAAATACCGCTGGGGACACGTTGGGTGTACGGAATCCGATCGAGCGAATGTTGGTACAGCGTTGGAAATATTTGAGTTCCGTCGAGGTCGCGCAAGAAGGCAATATCATTGATCGGAGATTTCCCCCATGAACAGTTGTTAAATGATCCAAAAGGCTTATGTTAGCATTCGAGTCAGCCAAACGTTCAAGATCTAAAGCTTCCAATGAATCCTTTGAACTGTTGAGGAGCCATGCGAGGAAATCGACTGAAGGGGATTGTTGGAAATTGACGCGCAGATGAGTAAGACTACATTCGGGATTTACAGAAGCTGGGACTAGTGGAGGGGTTCCAGCAAGGGAAAGCAACTTGACACCACGTAGAGCAGTAAGGATAGGAGTGAGCGATCCATTGTCAGAGGACCAGTTGCTGAGATGGAAGGAACTAATAGGAGCAGCGGCGACAGCTTCTATGAGGGTCGAACCATCGGAGCGCCGGAGCAACGGAGCGCCCGTATCGGCCCTAACGCCCGGACCAGCCAAGCCATATTCATCATTATGTTGGTCGTTCACCAAGTCATCCACCGACTCATTTCCGAACAGTGAAACATTGATGCTGTTCAGCCTGGGACACAGAGTAACGGTTGACGCGAGGTGTTGTTGGCAGAGACGACTGGGTTGGTTGTGGTCGAGGATTACACGGAGACTTTGAACAGCATTGGCGAGTGAGGGTGACTGTTGGACAGCATAATCGAAGGAATTAAAGTCTTGTTCAGAGCGTAGGACAACGTTGGAAAAGAGGAGTTGTTGAGCGGGGATGGACCATGAGTTACAGACGAGACTGCACGACCTAAGAAATTGTCGGTCGGGCTGGCCTCCAGTGGTGAGGTAGTCAGCCTCGAGGATAGTATGTACAAGTTCGAGAGGGAGAGAGGATACAAGAGACATGAGGAGGAGAAGGATGGACCACCGTCATCCCGACGGGCCTTTTTATATAAATGACGATATAAATAGACGTATAATGCGGTGAAACGGGGTCAAAAGGGGGAAGCAGGTAGAATGCAGACACAAAATATTGCTGTTATTGTTTCCTCGGACCTCGAGCCTTTGGTCTTCTCTTCTCATAACTGTATTCTGTATGACAGCACACCCTCTAACACATTGCAACCCAAGAGCTTAGCTTGAAGTATCTCTCGCGGCAGTCACCCGCCACATCCAATTTACACACACAACATCCTTAGCCTAAAGTCAATCACACCTGCCTTGTAGTTCACCCCAATCTCTCTCTTCCAGACTGTACAAAACATAATCTTACGAGATCTCCGCTCTTATGTGGTAGCCTCAATTAGTCCTCATTATAGCCGTGTCGTGCGAGTGAGCTTAAAGTAGTCCGTTGACTCGGAAGTAGAGAGCGTCTCTCCAAGTTCGGCAATCTCAATGTCCAGACCTTGGCAAGTCATAATATTTCCACATCCCCTCCGGCACGTTGTCCGACTCGTGTCATTACTTTTAACGTATACTATGCTCCTATTTACCTCCCCTGCATTCTCCAACATGCAATTCATGGAGTTCATCTGAAGCCTGGGACACAGATCTCTCAATTATTTCCGTGGTAAATTCCCGTATGACAGACACGCCGGTTTCATTTGTTGCAATCATGATGCCATCCAAAAAAGGCTTTGGCCAATGATAGCGATTATTTTAATACTTTAAGATTGACGGTGACGGGAGGTGCGGTGTAATAAAGATTGATGCGCTGTGAGGCTGGTCCACTGTCTCTCTCTGTTCGGGTTCGGCCCATCACGACTGCGAAAATATTTGACATTTATATGGCATGGACACACTAAATTGTGCTCCGCCGTGCACTAAGGAGGACATAAAGGTCAGTGCGTCGGCCATGCGGGTAATTACGTGACAACGGACAATGGGATATATATAATCACCATCCATATCGGTATCGGTCTAATCCCTGAATCAAGTAAAAAGGGCCGTCCTAGGCCGGCGGGAAACCACGGATTTCCTGTATATTGATGGAAACCACCGTCATATATACATACCTAATTGATTCGTTCAGTCTACTGGCGTTGACTTGGTGTGAGTCAACCTATCAGGCAAAAATCAGATAAGTATGAGCTCTTTAAAATATCAAATCGATTAATCACGATAAAGTATCGAAGGAAGATCCGTTGGATTTGACATCGCTAATGATGTAGGCTATCCTCTGGTCCAAGCATCTTGACACTAATACCGGAATAGTAGATTCTAATATGGAGAACATCGTCATACTAAATGTTGTTTTGTTTCGAAGAACAATAAGTTGGACAAGTGATAGTGTGGATCAGCATATGGAAATCCAAAACCAACTCCCACTCCAAAACCCAAACCCTACTACTACTACAAGTTCCGACTTTTTTTTCTTTTGTGTCTCTTAACCTATTCCCTCCCACATATACAATTCTACATTTCTCATCAATGTTAACCTGTTTTCCATTTCTTATCATATGTAGACAATCTTATCACCGATAACCCTCTCGCCCTAAATTGAATATAAGCCAAGGTTTTCTGAAACGTACTTATGACAAGGTTGACAACAGAGATCCGCGTATGTACAATTTGCATATGGAGAAGAGATGGATATGATAAACGCATGGGTATTCATTCTACTATATACATGGAGACAAAGTAACCAGAGAAAAACAGAAAAAAAAAGATTCATCCAACAATTTTCAACTCACAGAATATGAATATATTAATGATTTCAGAAACGAATAGAATTATCCCAACAGAAAAAGAAGCTTGTAATAAAGCATGTTTGAACTCTCATAATACTTAATAGTTCCTTCGTTAAGCTTCACTGTCATTGAAACAAAGCAAAGCCTGAGAAATCAAGAATCAAGAGTAATTCTGGAAAACAGGGGTAACCGTAGGGATGTGTGCTTCCCAGAACTTACACTCCCATCTCCAAGGAACGTTATAACGGGCCAGAATAACTCAAGACAATGGTTTTATCATCCCCATCTCGGCAACAATAGATGAATACATCCAATCAGCATTGTTTCTCTCATCCTGGAGTGCTGCCAAAGGGGCCAATCCCACTGACACGAACGTTTGAACAATGATATATCAAGAACATTAACGTGTGTAGCCTACCTAACATATGACGGTATTGCACTGATGGTAGTCCCGACTCCCAAGCCACTCCGGAGTAAAAGTGGCTCTGTTACTCGTGTTTGAGTACAGGTTCGCACTGGGCTAGCATTTGACGACATCAAAACGTCTAATCAAATTAATCACAACTTTCAGGCTCCTATGAAGACGGGGGGGTCGGAATACTGCATACTGCGCATTGCCTGCGCGTGTATTTACATCATGCACGCACACGCACTGGGTAGTAAAGACACCGTCATTAACCAAGAACATCTTTGAAATAAAAGAAACCTTCTACGTAGAAAAAACCAATTTCCATAGCCTTGGGTTCAAATTGTTGATGATAAGATGATAAAGGATATTAAAAATCGAAGCTCATTATAAACTTCGAAAGTACCTGTATTGTATACGCACCATTCGCAATACAAGAGATGCATAATGCATAATGGATGGTAGTGTGAAAAAGAAACGTTCAAAAAGAATAAGTACCTCCTTCCAAATTCATCCGATGTAATCGTAAAAGCGTGTAAAGTCTAAAAACAAAATCCCCGGCGGTGACTTGATTTCTGGGTTTTTATTATTATTAACTCATTGTGTTTCTTTTGAGAAGAGTCTGATGCAGAGAATGAGAATAAAAAGGCTCTTTCAGCTTCGGGCTCGTGCTTCGGGCTTCCCGAAACTCGAATAGTGGTTTTTTTGTACATGCGGTGGCGTTAAAATCAACGCAATAGGCTCGTTGAGGTCTATTTAACGCAAAAATATAATGAGCAGTTTCTTTCTGATGGCCGATACATAACCTTCACAGGCTGTCTGATTCCCATTATTACTTAAGTACCGTTGGATGGCTAGCGGTTGACGGTGAGTACAGTGCAAGTTCGGTGTTGGACGTTGAGGAGGTACTTGTTGGATAAACAATTACAAACACAGCTCACATTCCATTTCGAGATGGTGTTGAGCAAGTCACCACTACACTGCAGTGTCCAACGACCACCATACCATCTTCAGCCTCTATGTCATCTGCTGGACCTTCATCATCATCATCTACGCAAACCAACACCAATACCACTCTTTCTTCCGTTGTTTCCAATCTTGTTAGAGCCTCTATGGGAACATCACTTTCACCAACAGTAACAGATGAAGACCTGGACCGACACGTCGCAGAATTGATTCTCAAAGAAGCTAAGAAGAAAGCAGAGAAATATAATCAGCATGGTATACGTGCATATATTTCTAATAATCTGTGAGTTCAGATAATGGTTAATAACTTAATTACCGAGTTGGAGCCTAATCAATCGGTATGGTTCCAAGACAGGATTCGAATGCTCCAAGGCCGAATAAGCGGTTCCTAACATCAATAATTCGAAGTACGGATGACCATAACAAGGCTATACTTCGTGCACAAGCACAAGCTGCCGAGGAAATTAAACAAGCAAGAAGAGAGCAAGAGAAGAAGGAACGAAGGGCAAGAGCGGAGGAAGCTGTCCATGCCAGGAGGTCAAGTGAGAGGTACGGCCACTCACACTCGAGATCTTGGCGAGAAAAGGAGGGCGAACGCGAGGATGATTGGGACCGGTGGGATGGACGAAGTGCAAACCGTGAACAGGACAGGAAGAAAAGGGGTACTGGCAGCTGGGAACTTGCAGCAGAGAATGATGATATAACCGATAGGGAAGCTGGTAACTCAAGAACGCCGAGGTCCAGAAAGGAGAGAAGCAGAAGTAGGGATAGAGAAAGTAGGCGAGGGCATAGCAAGCGGAAAGAGGAGAGCGAACGTGGCGACCAACGGGTGGACGACAAAGAGAAGAGACGACGTAGGCGAAGAAGTAGAAGCGCGTCACCGAAATGTAGCAAGGATAGTCGAGATGATAGGCACAAACGACGACGAAGCTATAGTAGAGAACGGTCTGGGAGGAAAGGATCACCGAAACAGACATCCTCAAGTCAGGTATATGCACTCGATGAGCTTCAATCAGAAACTGATGTCAAGGAGGACGTCCGCAGTAAGAAAAGCCACAAATCTCGTCCACATTCTTTGAAACCGCGACATTCACGCAGCACGTCCCTTTCACCAGGGCCCTCACCTCCACCGAATCTCCCTTCGAAAATGGATAAATATTTCGAAGAAAGCTACGACCCTCGACTCGACGTTGGAAAAATGAGTACAACCCCTAATGTTCCCAGTACAGGTTTGATTGACAACGCCGAGTTCGAAGGGTGGGATGCCATGCTGGAATTGATTAGGATCAGAAGGGAAGACAAAGAGGAAAAGAAGAGACTAGAAAAATTAGGTCTGGTTGATAAGAAGGACAAGAAGAGCAAAACAGGGACCTCCACTGTGGTACCGAGCGAACCTACTACGAGCATCTTAGACATAGAATACAAGAAACGCGGAACAGTGAGAGAGTGGGATTTAGGCAAAGAGGGGGTGGACTTGTCATTTTGAATGTTTTTGTTATTATATTTTTATTGTAATGGAAGTTGTTATTCTGCAAAGATGTTACTACGCTTAATGAAGAGTTATTTGACTTCCTTCGCTTGTCAGGCTACTTTTAAAGTAATTAACGGTTATTACTCTGAACAAACTCTGCATCTTTAGGGTAACAAGGCACGTACAAGGTACGAAGTCGTTGGTTGACACGAACTAAAAATAGATGCACTACGAAACACCATAGATATACATTATCTCAGGTATGATAGAGCGGTCCAAACTTCTCTACAAGCCACTGTTGTTGCTGATAATAAGAATGCAACATCAGTGATTCGAACTTGGACCATAGTGTGATCGAATTATCGAATGGATACCATTCGAATCCCTTTGAAGGTTCCAACAAGCAAGCCATTTCCAATAAAAAATATCAGGTCCTATGTACAATTTTATCAGTAAATCATTTCAATGGGTTGTCTTTAGTCCTTTGCATCGGCTTTCACAAAGCCTTCACAATCAACCACACCCTTGTTTTGTCTACGAGACGCCCAGCGCCCAGGCCCGACAATTTATATTCATAAGTTGCTCCAGGAAACCTCATGAGCCCCTCAAAATCCTTGGAATTGAAAGATCTTTTCAGTGAGACGACAGGAATGAACGTCGTTATTTACTACTCTCTTCTGCACTTAAAATGCCTGCAGTTCTGTAGTTACAATGTACACAAGTAAATAAGCGCTTCCGGGAAACGCAATATCAATGAGCCCCAACGTCGATGTGAAAGATCGGGCTTCTAAAGTTTTACTTTGTTAGAAGCTGCCCTTTGGTGCCCATTGTCAAACGTGGATACTCCAGTTAAAATCCTCTAGTCGCCGTACAACTGCCCATTATGCATATGAAATAAACGGATTTAACAACGACAGAAAATATTTTACAGCAAGAACTCTTGATGCACAATAACTTTGGAAAGTTGGGAGTGTCCTATTTCTATCTCGGCGAAATCAATTGGTTTGGCGCAATACAGTTTACAATAGTACATTAATACCTGTAACGCAGTTTTATCAGAAGGGTCGTCAGGATAACACGCAGCAGTTTAAACTCACAAATTTAGTAGCACAAACTGAAAAATACTCTGGTGCTCCGGAGCCTACTCTATCGAGATGGCTCCATCAATGAGATACAAAACTCCATTGGCAGCCTGGATTTATGTCAGAGAGTACAAATGAGTAATCAAGCAACGTATCCCACCTTCTTCATCCCAACAATATGTTGGCCATCCATCAGGGTGACACGGGTCCATTCAGGTCCTTTACCATCGTTCTTGGGTACAGGCGTGAATGAAATTGACTTTCCTGGCAGTAAAGTTGGATATTCCTGCGAATCGAGGGTGATAGGAGATTCCTAGGCAACGCTATGAGAAACTCGAAGACAGTTGTATTGTTCAATCGTCCTTACATTAATGATGTGTGCAGAGACCCAACGCTCGACGTTTGCCTTTGAGAGCTTGTCAAATTCTTCTTCTGATATTTCGACATCGCTTGTAATCGCATTGGAACCTTGGCCTAAGTGACTTTATGGATATTTTAACGATGGGCGAACGTGAACAATGGGCAGAGACAACGTACGGCTTCTTGGCGAGAGCCATGACAGCCTTATTAGTTGGAACAAATGCAGTCAGCTTCATCTTTTCATCGCTAAAAAGCTGGCTCATTTCGAGTTCGCGGGCATAGGAGTAGAAAATGGAGGCCGATGATTCGAGGGTGAGCAGATCAGACAGCAAAGGCTGAGCATGGATCTTGGGCGTGAATAGGTCGTCGCTAGTGGACATTACCACTTGTTCACCGTTATATGCAGATACTGAAGCTATGAATGGAACGAATAAGAGAGAAAGGGATAGCCTCATGGTGGAGTATGCGAAGCAAAGTGCTTGGGAGTACTGGTACCCCAAAGCGGTTAATACTCGGCAACTTCCGATCATTTACCAGAATAATGTTGGTGTCTGTTCAATGCTTTCAACAACGTTCTACGTTCCACGTCCAGCTTAACTTATATTTCCAACGACCAAACACTGCGCGCAAGGATAAGTGTCAGTGTTGGGCTTCATTTTTGCAACATGCAATCATCAGAAGCAAGAATAATCGCAAGTCACATAAGACTTCATGGTAATAATATGAAGGCTTAGTCGACTACCAAACCTTAACCGATAGCAACCCCTAACATACACCGGTAAAATTCACCAAAAATCTTACTTATGGGTCTATGCTGATAATTTGTTTTATTGAAAGGGGAAAGGATTAGTCAACTTTGTATTGAGTTGCGAAATTCGTCATATCGTCATAATCTTATCAACCCCGAAAGATCTCCGCAAAAAAGATATATAAGCGAGGCCCGGGTCTCTCTGCTTTGTACTACAACCCAACATCACAATGGCTCAAGATAATACTGTACAGAGGGAATTTGATCCAAAGGACATGCCCTTCCGTAAACTTGGTCCCAGTGGCCTTCGTGTTCCCTTGTTTTCCCTTGGTGGATGTAAGTGTAATTACACAAAGCGTGCAACTGTCCCCTGAACGTATTCTAGGGCTTACGTTGGGAGGAAGCGTCGTTGGCGATCCAGTTAAGGCATGTGATAATATTCATCGTACCGTCAACCGATTGCGTATAACGAACTGAATAGGACATCATCCAAACGGCTTTTGAGAATGGCATCAACATGATTGATACAGCTGAAAGCTACTCCAAAGGACAAAGTGAACTCGAGATGTAGGTATAATATATTAAAGATTGCAAGACACAGCGGATTCACATATTATCTAGTGGTCGTGTTATCAGAGAGCTAGGGATTCGTCGTAGCGACCTTGTTGTAACCACCAAAATCTACTTTGGCACTCGAAATGGACCCAACGATACTGGCCTTTCACGAAAGCAGTATGTTTCTTTGAAAGGCTTGGTTACACCGTAAAACTGAGATAAATACGCAGTATCATTGAAGGCACCAAGGAATCCTTACAACGTCTTGGGTTAGAATACGTGGACGTAATTTTTGCTCATCGCCATGATAAGAGTGGTATGTTCTTTTGTGGTGTTTGCATAAATAGACGGATATGCTAACTCTTCTGTCAGTCCCTATGGAAGAAATCGTGCGCGCCTTCAACTGGGTCATCGAAAAGGGCTGGGTGGGTTATAATCATCTTTATTATTATACTCCCTAATTTGTTTTTACTCCTTCCAGGCTTTTTATTGGGCCACCTCCGAGTGGAGTGCAAAGGAGATTGAAGAAGCTCATTGTAAGTGTACGCGGCCCTTAGGTTGTCACCATTCCTCATCTTCTTTTTAGATATCGCGGAAAAGCTTAATCTCATAGGACCCATTGCTGAACAATGCCAACACCAGTAAGCCAAACTTTGGAACACATATACTCGTATACTCGTTGCTAACAGAGTCTAGCATGTTCCATCGTGAACGACCAGAAAAAGAATATGAGTGAGAAATTATGATACCGTCAAAGTATTCTCCCTCTTAAGATTTCTTCTAGGCCACTGTACCAGAAGTATGGTTTGGGTACCACGACCTGGTCGTCCCTTGCTGGTGGTCTTCTCACCGGAAAGGTAGATCAGCTAATATTTGTACAATAGCATCGACGTACTGATATAAATATTTCTAGTATAATGATGGTATTCCGGAGAACACACGATACGCAACCCACCCACAATTCTACACCAATGTCCTCCAAACTCTGGATGAAGGAGAAGGAAAGGAAAGGATTCGCAAAGTTCGTGAACTGACGAAACTCGCGGAAGGTAAAATTATATGGCTTTCTTTCATTACAGCCCTCTCACCATAACATGATCTAGGACTGGGTACCACAGTCACCGCCTTGGCACTGGCATGGGTGGCAAAGAACCACAACACGTCTACTGTTATTCTTGGTGTTTCCAGCACAGAGCAATTATTGAAGAATCTCGAGGCTGTCAAAGTGCTGTCCAAACTTACTTCTGAAGTTCAGGAAACAATCGAACAGATCCTTCAAAACAAGCCGACGACGGAGGTAAACTTATGATGTTCTAATTCTGGATATAGAACCTGCTCTTACGATAATTTAGGCGGTTGTGGCGAGGCCAGCTTTAGATCAATTCGGACGAGCTCTTTAATCGCAAACTATGTTTATCACACATTCATATTCTAAATATAAAGCAGGAGATCCTCCCCTCACATGTCATTCTAAAACAGTACCACACATTCTCGCGATATCATGAAGGTTCTCCCACGGTATGCTCTCTTACGAAGAGATTACTCATCCTAGTAGGCTACGAATGGTAACAAGACACATGGTATCAAGATGAAGATAACATATAAGAGGTCGATGTTTCCGATAAGTACTTCACCCAGTGCATTGACACACCACAGTCCACCTACAACCCATAGCTTTCCTTCTATCATCTTACTATAAGAAAAATGGCAAGCGAACCCACCTTCGATGCTAAGAATATGCCATTTAGACGATTAGGCCCTAGTGGCTTACGAGTACCTGTTTTCTGTTTGGGAGGATGTAAGATTGACTCTGGACTGGCATAGACAAATTGCTTGGGAATTACTCACTGGTTTATGACAACCTAGGGCTTACACTCGGAGGCACAGTTGTAGGCGACCCGGTTAAGGTATGTGTACGAATATTAAGTTTCTAGTTCTCATGTTGATCGTGTCCTCAGGAAATTATGAAAACCGCTTTTGAAGCCGGGATCAATATGTTTGATTGTGCAGAAGCTTATTCTAAAGGAAACTCCGAGATTGAGATGTGGGTTGACAAACTATAACAGGTGTTAACACGTTAATACTTTCATCTAGGGGTCGAGTGATTAAAGAACTTGGATACCGTCGTACTGATTTGGTTGTTACTACCAAAATATTCTGGGGACCTAGACCTGGCCCGAATGGATGGGGATTATCTCGTAAACAGTTGCGTTCTTCCTTTGAAGCTCGATTTTACTTTGGGAACAGCAAAGGCTGATTTGCGATTATTATTATTTTACCTCGTTCGTTTAGTATTGTAGAGGGTACAAAGGGTAGCTTGAATCGTCTTGGATTGGATTATGTAGATGTGATTTTTGCACATAGGTGTGACTCTACAGGTTTGTCGCTCCTTCTTCACTTTAAACAAGTCAAAAAAAAACAGGGTCATTACATGCTGATTGTTTGACTTGTTTTTTTTTTACTAGTTCCGATGGACGAAATTGTTCGTGCTTTCAATTGGGTTATAGACCAAGGTTGGGTACGACCTTTCATCTCTTACAAAATCTCTACAATTTAATAATTACTATTATTATCTAAGGCTTTCTATTGGGCAACATCGGAGTGGAGTGCTCGTGAGATAGAGGAAGCTTGGCGTAAGTGTAGACATGAACTCTGAATTATCTCTCTATTCAGTGTCGTACTGATTCTGGGATAGATGTCGCTGATAAACTTGGTCTAATGGGTCCTATCGCTGAACAATGTCAACACAAGTGGGTTTCAGTTGAAATAGCCTATCGATATTCATTAATCTTTGCATTTTGTCTGCTTAGCATGTTCCATCGTGAGCGAGCAGAGATGGAATATGTGTAGGTTTTCTTGCCATTTTTTCGCTTTCGAAAACTAATTCTATGAAAACTGGTAGTCCTCTGTATAGAAAGTATCGCATGGGAACAACGGCTTTTTCCTGTTTGGCTAGTGGATTGTTGACTGGGAAGGTGGGTATTGAATGGAATCCACAACCCCTCAATTGCTCGTTGAGACCCACTTACAATGATTATAGTATAACGACGGTATTCCGGAAGGGTCTCGCTTTGATACACATTCTAAGGAATTCGCAAAGACTGTGGAGAGTCTTAAATCTCCTGTGGGACAAGAGAAGATTCGCAAAGTGAAAGAACTAACTAAGCTTGCTCAAGAGGGTATGTATATTGAAGGATTTCGATTTCAAATATCATAGCTAAAAACTCTGTGTCTCCACAGAACTAAACACCACCCTCAAGCTTTAGCTCTTGCTTGGGTAGCTAGGAACAAGAATACATCCACGGTTATCCTAGGGGCCTCAACTGCTGAACAACTCAAGGAAAATCTGAAGGCTGTAGAAGTATTGCCTAAGTTAACATCGGAGATTATGGATAAGATAGAAAAGATATTAGTGAATAAACCAGAACTTCCGGTGAGCTGTATCGTACTTGTTCCAACATGCGTACATTAAAACTAATGGATACCCACCCTCGATGATAGGTTAATCATGGAAGACCTTCTCTGGATCCTTTCGGGGGCTTGAGATCATATATCTGAACCAATTTCTGATGACTCGCTCTCTACAGGCAGTCATATTGATGTTACCTGAAGTTATTACACGCGAAGTACAATTGTTTGAATTTGATCTTATATATTTACTTGAACATGGGACGTAGTCTACCTCTCCCATGGCCGGGTTTCGGGTGCAATTGTCTCCACGTGAACAGTCGCAGAGGTTCGAATACTCCGAGGATACTCGGAGCTGGTCAGACTGTTGTACTAGATAGTAATGGAAAATCATAGTAAGTGCACTGGGACTTGAAAATTTGAATGTTCAATGTTGCAACCTCGATTGCGACAAGTCCAGCTGTCTCAGGTTTGAAGATGACAGCCCTTGGACATTCAAAAACTAAAAAACCGGATCACTATCATTTACGAACATTTACGGATCGTTGAATGATCTGTGTTAACAAGTGGAAATGTCCCCAACAACTCCAACAGCACCCGGATTGGTCGTACGGTGACAGTGGTATACACGGGAGCAAAACATGTACAATATCTGAGTTTATGATTTACCCAAATTATGTTCGTAGGCAAGGGTTCAACAACGTTGGACTATGGTATCTCTACTTCTGCACCCGTGGACTCTGGGGACGACCTGGCACAACCCCAGAACGCATCCAATACTCGTACAGAATGATCGGCAATTGAGACTTGGCTACTGTAATATCATGGTCCGGCGTGCTACTCTGGCTTCGTTCAATGTGATGTATTTGAGAAATGCAAGGTGTTGACAGATCATTGGTTCAACTTGGCTTTTGTCTTAGCGCGGACCAATACCCCCAGTTATTGCATCCCGACAAAATGCGAAAAACACGATCCACTGACCTTACTAAGGGAAGTACGAGGTGTATATAAAGGTTTCGCATGAAGACGATAGAATACCAGTCCACCGATTACAATGGTTGCCAAAGTACTTTCTACTCTCATCCTCGTCGCTACGACCATCACCTCCGTCATCGCAGTGCCTGCCCCAGTCTCGCCATGCGCTCAGGTGCACATAATTGCGGCCCGTGCTTCAACCGAATCACCCGGCCCTGGTATTATTGGCAGTTTGGTCGAAGCAGTCCAGTCCCGCAGCACCCAGACGGTGTCCACCAACAGCGTCGACTATCCCGCTACCTTGGATAATTATGCAGACAGCTCTGCAACCGGCACTGCAGCACTCAAAACCCTCTTGACCAACCAGGTCAACAGTTGCCCTAACCAAAAGATTGTTTTGGTTGGATACTCTCAAGTAAGTCTTTAGTACTAGAAGTGGTGTTTGTACAACAAGGCTAACACTATGAATAGGGCGCTCATATTATTGGTGATGTTCTTGCTGGAGGAGGAGGAGGCCTTCTTCTTGGACCTACTACTCCCGCTATTTCTACTTCCATTTCCGAAAAAGGTACGAAAATTAACATTACACACATGGATGGTGATAAACTGATTTTCTTTTTCCACGTTAATAGTCGCCGCGGTTGTCCAAATGGGAGACCCGCGCTTTGTCCCTGGAAAGTCTTACGACAGAGGTACCTCTTTCACTGAAGGAATGTTCCCTCGTCTTTCCAGCCAAACCTTCCCCAGCTTCCTCACTTCCAAGATCCAATCCTTCTGCGACTACAACGATCTCTTCTGTGCTAGTGGTCTCTCTACCACTGTGCATCTCACTTATCTCAGTCGCTATGAGACTACCGCCAGGAACTTCATCGTCACTCAAATTGGTGGTTGAACAAAAAGGGACCGGAATTTCATGGTTTAGTACTAGCAACTCAAAGAATCAATACTATGTACTATTATGTGTTGTTGATATTAAATCCTTTGTATCTTATCAATGTGATATAAATGTTGTACGGTGATTCGAAGTCCGTTCTTACTCGAACCTAAGGCACCCTCCCTTTGAGAATAAAATGATTGTGAACACTAAATGGGTCACTGAACGTTGTCATGCAAAGCAAAGGAAATCACCGAGAACCCTTATGATTTCTATCTTTTTTTTATTTTTATTTTTATTACCTGTGTACATCCCAGTGGGCGCAGTATAAAGTATATAGTATTTAGATAGTGTTTTGAAACTCTTGGTATCAATAGCAAATTTATTTCCATCTGTCAAGTCGGTAGGAGACGTATTGTGATCAGTATGTTAATAAGTACACTATGTACAATGTATGTTAAGTCGTTATGCTAGTACATCACGGTGACAGTGGTGATAAGCTGGTGGTAATAATAATTAAAAGGCAAAGATAATTTTCAGGGACCGAAGCACGATTATAATCGGATGCAGGTGAAATCACCAGGTACACCGATTGGATTAGCTGGTGATTTCACCGCGTCCGATTACTCTGCTAATAATCCAATTAATCGACCAAAGGATTAATCCAATTATGGTTATACAAAATAATATATATGATATGTGATGGCAAGATGAAGGATTGAACTCACGACCTTGGGTAAGGTAAAACCATAAACTGAGAAGAAGGGCTAACCACTAAGCAACAAGACCTTATAATACTGGTGAATTATTAGAACCTATGTATGGTAATATCTGAGATTTGAGAAATACTGAACTCCTTCACGAAAATTTATTACATTAATCTAAGAGGTTTAATCATGGTAATACCATAGATAAATTAAATAGTTCTCTTAATCTAATCTCTCAAATTAACCCTGACAATCTTAGAAACCTAAGTATGCCTAATATACCAAGATTGACTCGACACAATAAATTTTCGTGGAGGAGTTCAGTATTTCTCAAATCTCAGATATTACCATACATAGGTTCTAATAATTCACCAGTATTATAAGGTCTTGTTGCTTAGTGGTTAGCCCTTCTTCTCAGTTTATGGTTTTACCTTACCCAAGGTCGTGAGTTCAATCCTTCATCTTGCCATCACATATCATATATATTATTTTGTATAACCATAATTGGATTAATCCTTTGGTCGATTAATTGGATTATTAGCAGAGTAATCGGACGCGGTGAAATCACCAGCTAATCCAATCGGTGTACCTGGTGATTTCACCTGCATCCGATTATAATCGTGCTTCGACAAGTGTAATTTTTCGATTACTAGGTGGTCAGAACTGCCACTAGACACCAAATGCGACTATTTGAAGTTGAAGGAATATTTAATCGCAAATCCAAATGTATCATTGATTTTCTAGTTGGAAAATTCCCTACCCTGTATTTTTCGTTGTCAAGGGTGAGTTGAAAAGGCTGTGTGTTCATGTCACGGTAGAACTTTTCGACATACCTGTTACCAATGTAAAAAGGATGTGGCTTAACGGCACACTGGTATGACCATGTGGAAAGAATGGGTTCTACTCGTTTCAGAAGCATAAGGGTAATACTTTTGTCGGACTTCGATCGGTGAGTCTATTCAGTCATACATAGTAACCTGGCGAAGATACTTTTTTTGGGGAGAGTAAAGGTATTATTTCCCACTCGGAGGTCCCGGATATTTGATGCGAGGAATCGCATTGTTATCTTCCCAGAGTCGAGAATGGCGGCGGCTTCAGGCCGTTTGTGTGGTGACAAATCCTTTATCCAAACAAAACATAAGACGATTGAATCCACGAGTAGTAGCGAGAAAAGATATAAAATGAGGGAATGGTGAAGAGCTTGAATCATAAGAAAATCCCTCTCTTTCTTATTTCCAAACACAAACTACTTCAATGGCTTTCAAGAATATCATTCGCAACCTTGTCACCCTTGCTTCTGTGGTGGCTATTGCAACTGCTCAAGCACCAGGGGATGACGTTGGTGAACTTGCCACTTGCAATTTCACTTACATCCCGAGTGCTCCAGTCCCAGATTCGACTCCGCAAGTCCAGATTCTGGCTGACTTCAATGCCTGTAAGTCAATCCTGCCAACGCGATGACTACAAAATATACTAACCGTCCGGTTTTTTGGCTAGTCATTGGTGTAGAATTACTTAGGACTGCACCATCGCATCAGGGATATGTAAATCCAATTTCACGTTTCCTTGCGGTTTGAAGGAAGTACAACATTTCTAACACTTTTTTTTTTATAGACCGTTGGAGCTACTTTCATTGAAGAGCCCACCGAAAATCTCTTCCAAGTTACCAACCAACATTCTGCCAAAGGGTGGAGTTGTGCAACGACTGCCACTTTCATCGAGGGTCTTGCAGGAACTACTTTTTCGTCTGTGGTTGACTGGTATCTCCAGTCTGTTGAATGTTCCTGCTAGATAATAGTAGTGATAAGTGATGTAGAATTGAACAATGTATCCTCTAAAATGAGGCGTTATTCGAATTGCGATTTCAGAGTGGATATGTTGTGTCTCCCTATCACTGCAAAGGAAGTTGAATATTTAAGGGTACTTGGCAGACCATAAAACCATAAAAATAGTATGATCCACGCCGCACCGCACGGCGCATAGTATCGATTCCAGGTACATGAGTAGTACCCCAACTTAACTTTGTTGCCAGGTTACAACAACCAGTCGTTGTTAATTGATGAACGCCAAGGACTGATTAATTATGTTAAGCGATCATTAGTAGGGATTGGCATCCCAAGAATTAAAGATGTATTGGTATCTTTAGAGTGATATGATTAAGAAGAAACGTGGAAAATCATATTGGAATTTCCGGACCTACTGCTGCGGAGACCTTCTAAAGGACCGGGGTTGTTTTACCCATGGGTATATCCTGTCAAGTACTACAATGTTAAATGGATGAAGATGTCCTATTCAAAGAAAATCAGAAGATGGATTGACAATCAGCACAAATGCAGTAGGGTTGTTAGCCTGGCTAGACAGTCTGTTCGAATATCACCCTCGCTCGGGCGTCCCGGGCGTTTCATTTATGAAGATGCAAAATTCTAACCGATTAAACATTCAAGGGCTATTATCCCAGATCGAAAAAATGGCGGGGTTTTAAGACCGTCTGCGAGAGGATCGACTCACTGGCCAAGAAAAATACAAGACTGAGACCTGGTGGAAATCTATGAACAAAATATAGAACGAGGTAACGACATGACAGAGCATGAAACCTTTTTTTCCTTCTAAACTGTGAGAATAGTTGGCGTGTGTATACTTTAAATGAGGTGTATTGTATTGTGGTACTACCGCTCCGCTGGGAGCTTCAAGATTAGACACTCCTAATATATGCCCCATGGCCCAGCTGGTTAAGGCGTCTGACTGTTAACAACAGATCAATCAGAAGATCGAGAGTTCAAGTCTCTCTGGGGCAGCTTCTATTAAGCATTTTGAGTATCAATTTTTTCCGTAAATTTTGGCCAGGACGCTCACGAAAATTGATTATCAAACTACCAGTGTGCGGTGTTTGGTAAGTACTGGGTATGCACTTAGTAAATATATGTTGTATTCAAACACAAATGCTGTGCGAACTTCTCTGCAATTGAATGGGAATTTCATGTGGGCAGCTGTTATATAAGAAATTTTATGAGCTTAGCAAAATAAAACAAGATGTAAAACGTCATGCAAACTATACAAACATTGTCAACTATGTATAATTAAAGAACATCAAGCACGTGCCCCATGGCCCAGCTGGTTAAGGCGTCTGACTGTTACTGACGGATCAATCAGAAGATCGAGAGTTCAAGTCTCTCTGGGGCAGTATGTGAATGGAATCCTCTTTTTCCAAAAAAAAAATCAATATTATTAAACCTCAATTGCTACAACCAAATAATCACAGGTCGGCGACAATTAGCTATTACTTCTCCTACTTCTGGCATCTTATTGTACATTCGCGGTTTGGAGGTGTAAACGAGAGTGATCAAAATAGAGGCTTTATTAGTCTCAAATTTCACTGAGAACTCTGTTTTCTATATATATATATTTATGGATTGTAGGTAGAGCTTTTGTACTACAGGCAGGTCATTTCCTTCCAGAACCATCGTTAACTTTCCAGAATATCAGAAACGGCGCTAGTTTCAGACAGTCAGTTCGGATAACCACCCTCTATCCAAGCAAAGTACAAGAAACTGAAAACAACAGATATAAAACGAGATATCCATGGATAAATTACAAGAACCTTTCTTCTAATTGTAATTGTTCACTCTACTATTGGTATTCGAATGACTTTCATCGCTCGTAGCATTATCACTCTTGTTTCTGTGGTGGCTATTGCAGTTGCTCAAGGTCTGGGTTGGTGGCCTTGGGTGAACTTACCACTTGTAATTTTACATACATTCCAATTGTTTCAGTTGACCCCCGACTACGATCGGTATCTTCAGTCAGTCGAATATACCTGGTAATAATGTATGATCGAACAAATTTACGCCTTCTAACATAGCATTTATGTGATTGAAATCTGATAGGAAGTGAGAGCAATATGAGTTCATAATGCATGCAAAGGTGCATAGATAACATAACGAAGTACATGGGTACGCGGTTGGTACGCGGTGATAAGGGAAAGAAATTATGCATATGCCTTAACATCTTCTTCCGATGGACCAACAGGTTCATCCGAAGCAGCCAAGTTACATTGATGGAAAGCACGAACTTGATCAGGAGCAAAAGCTCCAACAACAGTATGCAAAACACCACGGTTATGGAATAATACGAAATCATTCTCTTTCCAATCGTGAGGATAGACAAGCTGAATTAAAATAAAAAATAAAAAGTTCGTTTAGCTACTATGATACTATAGTTAAAATCAAATACGCACCGATGGAGAGATTGCAGGACGTTGCATCTTGTAGAGAATCTCTCGAACTTGCCTGAGGTCCGTGATATGAGCACCATCGGGGTAAAGTGCACCTTCGCGATCAGCACCTGCAGGTAAAGCATCGACTAGAATTTCTTTAACACCGCATGGATGGACTTGGAAGTGAAGACCACCCGTCACGGGATTCTTCCAGAGCTAAATGAAAAAAAAAATCAGAACAGATTCTAAATGTGTCTCGACGAAAGAACCTACAATTGGCAAAACTTTGATCTTCGATTCCTCCCAAGGAGGAAGTTCATCCGATGGCAACTCTAAACCCTCACTCTCAATACCCAAACCAGTGGACATTGCATGGGCAGGTGCCATCCAAACATAAGGATGTGGTGAATACTTAACCTTTGATCTTACAGCAAGACTCTTATACTCTTTGGGCAATATTTCAAACATTGTCCGACCGCTAACAAACGCAGTTGTTCCAAGAGGTACTTCAAGTTCATCCCCAGTTCCATCATCATAACGACATATCTGTGATTCACCCTTAGGAACCTTAAGACCATAAAGTGTAGTTACTTTAGGTGGGTTTAGATCGTAAAGAGCAGCATCAATATGCCAACGATAGAATCGCGTGGCCTTGAGATCATCTTCGAGAGGGATTTGAGTCTTATGGAAAGTTCTGTGTGATGGGTGTTTCAACTTGGCTTCTGCTAAACCTTCATGATTGTAAACAGTGCCGTTTCCGATGAGTTGCACTTGAGGCACTCGAGGAATTGTCTTGAGATCGGGGTGGAGGATTGACTTCTTGGTAGACTCAGTTTTGTTGTTGCCATGACCGTATGACTCTGATTGAGGATCAAACGACTAGAGGAATTTGTTGAGCAATGACCTATACCAATCGGCATTTAAGCTCCACCTACCTTGGTTAGTGCATATTGTTCTTCCGGGCTGACGACGACGTCGCGGAAGAGAAGGGCACCGTGCTAATTAATGCATGTCAGACAGCCGCCAATAGAAGTGTGACAACTGATGACGTACCTTGTAGAGCGCTTGTTGCACTTCTGCCAGCTGTTCAGCGGTGAGTTTGCCGGGATGAAGCTCCTTGACTTCACGGCCAAAGTCAGCAAACTTTGAGGCGTCAGCAGAAGCAGGGAGAGGGAGAGGTACGAGTTCGATGGCCATGTTGGTAGTCAGAAGATAAGCGGTTAGTGCACATGCCAGCTTATATATGCATTGGAATGAAGTTCCGGACAAGGTCCAAAGCTGTCCCTATCAATGCCTGGCCTCCTCCCGCCTTCAAGAAGCTCCTGTCTACGATGATAAGCGGGATGTTAGCATTGATTAGTTTATCCTCGTTATCATGTTCCTTAGAGACCACAACCATATCTTAGGCCACGCACGCAAATAGCATGATCAGCTCTTCCGGTATCCTCATCAAACTTTCCATTTTCTACAGTGAAAGTGTACATGATCATATATGTCAAACTTTTGGCATGGGTGATGCATAAATGAAAAGGTGTAGCTAACAGGACAAACGGACCACAGCACATACAATCGCAAACCCCCGGAACATCCAACCACTTAGATCGTTGTCTCGTAGGGGACGGGTCTCATAGTCTGGGGTGCGTTGTCAGCGATAGATACAGTGTGGGCTGTACGGGGGGCAACAGGGCTACGCTTGAGGGTGACACGCTCTGTTTCTGGAATCAATCGGGCTCAAAGGATATTACTAAACGAACTTACCGCCCTTCTCCTTAGCAGCAGCATGGGCATCGTGGTTGGCCTTCACCCGGTCAAGGAATTCTTGACGACATTTTGAGTGTCTGATGTGCTCAACACGGATGTTGACACGCTTTTCAAGGTAGCGGTTGCCGACGACCTTGTAGACAATGACACCAACAGCAGAGGGGGTGACGTTGTAGATGATGCCAGTTCGTCTGTTAAGAACAAGATCCGAATTAATTAAAGCCTCAATATAGACGTAAACACATACCCATGGTAGAACTTGTGGGGCATACCCTTGTGCTGGGCTGCGTTAGCCTTGATGTCGACAATATCACCGACACGGTAGTTGATGAGGAAAGTGGACAATTTGACGGGGCCGTGCTCTAAGTTTGCAATGTATTCATCAGCTGAATTCCCGCCACTGTATCCAACTGACCACACCTTTGAAGCCCCGCTTGAACATATGGCGCGTACGCGCGCGGTAACCATAGGAGTGCGGCATCTTGTCTTGAGGCTAGGAGTCTGCAGTGTTTGGGTCGATGTGATTTTGGATATGTGGTCATAGATTGATGAGAAACAACATTTCAAGGACAAGAGACGACATCAAGTAGCATAACCCAGCAATAAGCATCAATGCCTCCTATACATGTTAAATGGTGTTACTCACCGTCGAGCGGGGGGCCGGGGTCTTGTCTGTGTCTTGTCGACGGCCAATACAGAGGGTGCGGAGGGTGGACGGAGAACTCCGGTGTGGCTTGTGCCGACTGTACAGCTGTGGCTGTGCTACAAATCCTAATTGAGTGTTGTGATGGTCGATATCATGCTCGCGCTGCCCTCAAGACCTTGACTAAACCTTCGACGCAAGATTTTTCGGAGGTAATTCAACAAAATGCCTAGGTAATGCTCCTACGCTCTGTGTCTCGTTGCTTTGACCAGAACTTTTTTGCAGGGCCCCGAGGAACCACAGCAAGACGTGAGTGACCGATTTCCATCCAACCTTCAAGATCCACCTCTGGTGGAGGGCGTGTGCACATTGCTGACTTGTTTCATGTCGAATTGTGCCCCCCAACCCATGCTCTTGCAATCTGCGTACTTGGCCATTTTTGGTTTCACACGCTCGCAATGAACTTTATTCTTGTGCAATCATGGATGATACAGTTACAAAGTCCCCCGTCGTCCTTTTGAGTCGGCTCGTCTCGATGCTGAATTGAAGGTACGCATATATCCATATTTTTTCGTTGAAACTTGCCCATCTTTGTCCATAGCTCGCCGGCGAGTACGGTCTCCGCAACAAGCGCGAAATCTGGCGCATTGCCCTCACCCTCTCCAAAATTCGTCGAGCTGCTCGTGAGCTCCTCAAGCTCGATGACAAGGACCCCAAGCGTCTCTTTGAGGGTAACGCCCTTATCCGCCGATTGGTCCGTATCGGTGTGCTCGACGAGAGCCGCATGCGTCTCGATTACGTGTTGGCTTTGAAGATCGAGGATTTCTTGGAGAGAAGGCTCCAAACCCAGGTCTTCAAGAGTGGACTCGCCAAGAGCATCCATCACGCCCGTGTTTTGATCAGGCAAAGGCACATCCGGTGAGTTTCTCCTGCAAAATTTCTATATTCATTAAGCTAACAGTAACATTAGTGTTGGCAAACAAATTGTCAACGTTCCTTCATTCGTCGTTCGTCTCGACTCCCAAAAGCACATCGATTTCGCCCTTACTTCGCCCTACGGTGGTGGCCGCCCTGGCCGTGTCAAGCGCAAGCGCGCTCTTGCTGCTGCCAAGAAGGATGACGAGGAGGAGGATGATGAGTAAACATATCCCTCCCAAGTCTTTATCTAGTCGACATGTATACCATACACGGATAGCCATCAGTGTTGGTGGGACGCTATGTCTACCGTTTGCTTTTGATGTGCTCCTCAATTACATGCATTCTCGTAACATGTTCTACTTCTCCTTTATGTTGTTGATGACAGTTTGTATCCTATCACAACTCATGTACAGTATATGCTTATGCTGTATGAAAAGTTTTATATTGCTGCTCTAATAAAGGGATGCATGCAAGTTTTCGATGATTTAAGCACAGGATACTATCGTCAAGGGAGCACATTGCTGAACTCAAGCTCTCACGCCAGGTGGAGTGAAGATTGGGAAAGGATGTGCCTCCGTATTGAAAACATAACCTAAACGAACTTCAGTGAATAAATTTATGATGGCGAATTCTGAAACTTACGGTCCAACGGCAAGACGGTATCGTCTGAGAATAGAAGATAGAGGTACTTGAGAGTCTCGCTCTGTAAAACCAAGTCAATCCCCAATTTCCGAGTACAAATATTTACTATTACACACCAAGAAGAATGTTTCCATTTTATCCTCCTTTCTCGTTGGTACTTCATCGACATTGATGATCGTAGCATACCCACCAGTCTCTATACGACAATGCTTTTCGATGGCTTGGAAGATGTTCCATCCGTGGTCTCTATAACGTTGTTCACCTGTTAAGCGGTATGCGATAAATAACGATTCGACGGTTTCTGGTCTGTGATAGTGGTGGTGTTAAGGTTTTGTAAGAATGAGAATGTAATGATTGTGGGTGTGAATGTGAGTAGTGAGTAGTGAGTAGTGAGTAGTGAGTAGTATGGACTTACCGGAGCATGTAACGAGCATTATATGGTGGTATTTCCCCTGGTCTAAAGTAACATTATCGATTCAAAAAAATGAGCAAGAAGAGAAGTAAAGATATGGATATGAACATACCTAGCACCTTTAATATACCAATCCGGAGGAGCATTAGGAATATCATTCATTCCATCACTTGGAATTCTAAAATGAACAATTTCAGGAGATAAACCAGTAGCTGTATCATGTGTATGTAAACAGGTTTTGAGTAGTTCGGAACCGGATTGCCAATCTCGAAGTCCTTGGGATGTTAGTTGATTTGGCTGTGGTGGACGGGATATTTGGTTATTATTATTACTGTGATTATTATTATTGTTGTTGTTGTTGTTGTTGTTTTGTGATTTACGTTTGCGGTTGTTGCACCTAACATTAAGGAACCGGCTAGGAAACATGTTAGGTGATCTTGTTTTGGTACTAGACGCCATGATCTGTTGGAATAATAAATAAGAACGAAGAACGAAGAACGAAGATAAGGATAAGGATAATGAGGAAGAGGGAGAGGAAGATGAAAAAAAAAAATTTATAGAAGAAGGATAGGAATCGTACATTTCGCCTGATTCGTTTTGTTCTGGTTGAAGTTCAGAAGTATAGGTATATCCTCCTGCTTCTGTCTTTTGGAAAAGATGTGTTTGAATTGCGGTCATGGCATCTGTGTACATCTGTAGAGTCATTTCAATATGCGTTAAATTTAAATCATGTTAGCCAACGTCAATCATTAAGCATGAATAGAAAAAGAAACACACGTCTTTGTATATGCTTTCAGTGAAATTCTAGTAGGATTGGTATTAGATTAGATTGGCATCCGTGCATAAAGCTGATGAGTGGCACTCACTGTCTGAATATATTGTTTTCTGTAGGAGCTTCTAAGTAAGACTAAGGCTAGGAGAGATTCAAAACGACTTACAGAAGGTATTCATAGAAAGAGTCTGCTCTTGATCCTAAACGAACTGCCGAGGTAACATATTGTCCACTATCAATGCTACGTCGTGAACCATAAATTAAGGCTCCACATGTCAGTAAAAAGTAAATGTCAACTTACTCTAAAAAGATCGACGCCATTCCATGAGGTAGCTTAGCCTCCCTTACGAGCTCCATAATCTACATATATATAAACCGTAATCAATAACAATAAACCACCTCGGTATATAATAATCAAAAAAGAGCCCGCTACACACCTTAACAACTTTCTCCCAATACACAGGATTATCAGTAATTTTAGTCAAATAACGGAATTCAAGTTGTAATGTTCCAACTTCCGCTATACTGACAAGACCAGGAAAATCTATCGTATTAAATCCTTTCCTTTCTGCAAGATTTATAATAGGATATGGTAATCCGGAGGGTGTATCGAAAGCAGGTAAAATTCGTTCTGCAATATCGACGGCTTTCGCGAGCATCAGAGAATCTCCTGTTAAATGATATGTTGATAATAATCCTCCTAATACTCGAATCGTAGTCTAAACAAAAAAACACTTGTTAGCTTCAAAGATCAACATGTAGGGAGGGGGCATTGAAGATAAACAAGCGATTTTTTTTTTACGAACCTCAAATGTGCTGTATCTACCATTCCTCTGAAATGTAAGTTTCCTTTCAACCCATGTACGTGCTCTTTGATATTCCTCATCCAATCCCATGATTAACATCGAATCAAGTGAATCGATAACTGTATATCCTATTCCACCTGCTTCTGAGAGATCACTACCTTTACGACTTATAGGATGATACTCGTCTGCTCCCATAGCATCTCGTTCTGGGGGGGGGAAAGTGGAGAGAGGGTTAAGTATTGGTTATTCTGATGCGCTTTTATGGGTAATTCTTACCATAGGCAAGCCATCCATGCTGTCAAGAAAACGTCAATAATAATATCTTAGGAGTTGTTATTTATTAAAGATATTTCTTACTTGGAATGCAGAAACTATTGCTTTTTGTTTCTCTACGTCTGCTTGTAAACTGGAGACGACCGCGGCATTTTTGATTGGAGCTGCATCCCAATGTTCCGAGAAACCGATGAATTCATTAACAGCGTTATAGACAGTCTGAGGTTGCTGTTGACATTGAAGGGGCCATTTTGTAGAGAAATCAGAATTGTTGTTACGCTTGGAATAAAGTATGGGGTCACTTACGAGATATGCGTATACAGCAAAGGCAAGAACTAGTCCTCCCAGTAGATAATTAACATAAGTCTCCAACGAGGTCTCTTTTAAGTGATGTGCTTCTTCCTACGAGAACGGTGAAGATGAGGATTAGTTGGCGTTGGTAACCATTGTGTTATTAGTAAGTAATTCGTGAATTATATACCTTGACTTCAGAAGAATATTCCTTTACTAAACTTTTGGTTTTCTGTGGTTCATTAGTTTTCCCTTTTGTTCTGTTTCGAATTTGGGACATGTAAAATGAGTGAGAAGAAGGAAGAAAAGTATTAAAGCTAAAGTTGGGTTATTCGACAGGTCATCACGGAATTGAATCTGTTTGTGTGTTTTTGACATTTTCGGAAGACTTGTGATGTGATGTGGTTGCAATCAATGTCAGATTGCCGTGTGTTAAACATCAATGATATTGATCTCCGAGTCTTCAAAGAGTCTTGTTTTGTACCATTCCATCAGATGTGCGAGTGGGGAGATTGTTTTTTCACTGCCAGTCCAGATGAAGGCGCGGAGTCCGGAGACTAACCTGTATTGATTCACAAGTGTCAATATGTAATGGTGTCAAACGAAGGACTGTGGAAGTCAAGTATAATAAGTTAGGCATCCGTCTGGAATCAGACTCCTTGGGTTCTTGTCTTGAGCTTGAGAGTTAATTAACCTGTCATAGAGAGCATATGTCAATTCACCTTTTTGTAGAGAGCAATCAATACAAAACAAAACACATCAATATATCAATCATGTCGTCACTTCACTTTCCTTATACACACTCATCACCAACACATGCCTTCTCATCGTTCCCGGTCTCGTTCAAAGGATAGACATTCTCGAAGACGTGATCGTTCAAGAGATAAAGTCAGAGATTACTCAAGAGATCGTTCTCGTTCTAGGTCACGTTCACCTGAACGTTCAGTCAAACTTCCTTGCGACGCAAGTCCTATCAGTGAATCTGACTATTTCAAGAAATATGATGACCTGCGAGTTTGGTTGAAGGAAGAAAAAGGCAAGGTATAGATTATATCTATTATTTCCATAAGGGTATATGTTACTTATCCATGAAAAAAAAAAAGTATATTACTGAACTATCTGGCGAGAAAACTAGAAGGTATGTGGTTCGCATTTTAATAGACAAAAGTCTACCCCTCACTTCTGATAACCAGTTATTTCCGCAAATTCCTTAAAGTAAGTTTGAGTACGCGAGCTATCGGAAACAGAGCTCATTCTCTAGGATGTCCTAGGCTTGGAATCGAGGAAAATTACCCCGTACGTCTCAAAACTACTTCTATTTCCACCTAGCTCAACTCTTAACCACGTATGTAGGAAAGTATTATGAAGGGATGGACTTTTCCGTAACAGCAGCATCTGATTTGACCGCATATAAATGGTCTTTTACCTCGAAACAAACCCGCGCCGATAATGATGCATTACGAATGGCTCGTGAAGAAATTGGTGCTGCGACATATGCTCGTGAACGTGAACAGTCTCATTCATCATCTACACAAGCAAGAGGTTCTAGTGGACGTGTACTTGGCCCAACTTTGCCTTCTACATCAGATCTTACTCTGGCACGAGAATATGCATCAGAACAGGCAGAGAAGGACCGCATATATCAACGTAAACGAGACAAAATGCAGGCAAAAGAAAGAGTGGAAGATATCGTTGGGCCGAAGGAGGTTGGACGAGAAGCTATGCTTGAAAAGAAGAAATTGAGGCGAGAAAATGATCGTGCTTTTAGAGATGCTGGTGATGATGGGCTTGAACTTGACGAGTCGACAATCATGGGAGGTGGTGATAGCTTCCGGGACAGGTACTTTTCATACTTATGCCGACCCATTGTTATGTCTAATGCATATACTTTAGAATTGCGAAAAGAGACGCTGGAAAGAAACGGTTTGAACATAAGACAGAAGAACGCACATCGGCTTTACGAGAACGAGCTACTGCTATAAAGGAGAAGGAGAAGGTATTTGTACATTCATATACCTCGAACGTATCCATTCCTCACTATTTTCTACCAGGCTACCATGGATATGTTCCAGCAATTAGCAAAGCAAAGGTTTGGTTAACCAAACCCATCGAGTATTTCTTTTCTTTTGCACATGTCACAATATTGGTTATATGTAAAAAAAGAGACACTCTACCTATCGATTTCTTGAAAAGATACCCCGACTACGCCCATTGAATGATGATGGCTCTGGCCCCCATACAAGGTCTTCAACGAAACTTATGTCAACCGTCTCCGTCTCCACCTAAGTATATTAGTATGTTGGTGCATACAATCAGAAAGGAGACTTACCTGTGCTGGACTGCTTGTAGAAGAAATCGGTACATTTACCTATGCATTGAGTTCAAACTTGGGGACAATTCCATATATGCCATCTCCTAACTAACCAATGTGTCGCTGTCTGATGTGGAGCTCAAGCTACTCTTCTCCTTATCCTGTTTCTTATTATTGGACCCTCTGATCTTTGCAATTATCTGCTTTGCCGATTTCTACGACAGTTGAATGCTAGAAAGATCCAGATTCCCAACGGCCACTTACTGAGGCGTTCATTAGAGGTATAGAAGGGCGAGGAAAATGGGGAGAGAACAAAGGGAATTACTGAATGCTAAATAGGATAAGGTATCATATATAGGTTCTCTGACAACCTGTGCCACAAAGTACTGGGCCACCATTCTACGCACAAACCAGACCGCCGGAGGTGCTTAGTGCGGCACTTGTCATCAGATCATTACCCCAGGAACTTCCAAGATGCTTCAGGTCTCAGGTGGGCTCCCTCTGACATCGATCTTCTCCCTCTCTGATTTTTAGGTAATTGCCTAAAGTGTGTTTCGGAAGAACTGAAGTTTGAAACTTTATTATTGTTCTGACTGATACTGATATATGATAATTGAAGGGTCACCAGTCTTCCATCATTATATTCTCGGTATGTTGTGGATCCACGCAAAACGGAATGTACATGGGGTTTTATGGTGAGTTTATATGTAGCAACTACGGGACGTTATCGGATATAAATGTTTAAATGCTAATATTAGGACGTTTTCGAAGCATTGAATGGTTGATGGTTGATGTAACTGGTTTCATGGAAGTGGAGTTTTGATCATTTATAATGGTTCTCGTGGATGACAGTCATACATTGTCCTTATGAAATGTGTTCCTGAAATTGGATTCGTATGTATAATTTATAATTAGAGAGGGGATAGAATAGATGACCCACGTTCGAATTTCGAACTTCGAGAGCAGAAGGTCGGTTGGATTGAACCGAGAGGGTAAAAATGGATAAGTATAAATATATTGGAACCCTAACCCCTCTCATGATGCCTAGAAGTTGCCTAGAAGAGATGAGATCATCACATCCTTTGTGAGATCATCGATTTTTGATTTTCTCCCATTACTTACCGGTACCGAAGACCAACAGCTTCAACCTTCCAGTATCAGGAAAATAGAGGAGAAGAATGACAGACATTACTATCACAGATGATTTTGATTCTTTAATCCATGTCGAACAAACGTCCGTACTATTTCAAAAAAAGAGAGAGACAAAGTCATTAATCTAATGAATTCTAATCTAAATCCAACACACACACACCACCCCTCTCTCTCCATATCTTTTTCTCTTCATTCCCGTTTCTGTTTTTATTTATTTATTACTATTATAGGTTTTACGAATCAGGGTATGAAGAAGGTTATGCACATGGACGATTACATGGATTAATAGAAGGAAGAGCATTAGGTAGAGAAAAAGGATTTGAAATGTGGGAAGAGTTAGGATTTTATGAAGGATTTGCTGTTACTTGGAAGAGGTTTTTTGAGAATCAACGTCAAGGTCAGGTTCAAGGTCAAGGTATTGGGATAGGAAAAGGAAAGGAAGAAGGTAACGTTGAGTATGTTTTATATTATCTTTTTTTTTTGATCAACGGGCTAATGGATGTGTGTGGAATAGGAGGATATTGACTAATATAACACGACTTTTGGAATTAATCAACCAATTCCCGAAAGTGAATCCATCTTCTGAATCATCTTCTACAATCATCGAAACTACTACCTCTACCTCACCTCCCTTTCCTTCTCCCTCCACTATTGAAACCAATACCGAAACTGGTATTCTTTCCTCTACCACAAACCCAAACCCAAACCCAAACCCAAACCCAGACTCAAACTCAACACAAATACTCAAAAAGAAGAAACAAGAACCAGAAGAACTCGACATCCAACAACTCTTCAGTCGAATTAGATCTCGTTATAAAATTCTTTGTTCTTCATTAGGTGTTCGATCAAGTATACGAGCCAACTCCAACTCCAATTCAACTACATCCACATCCTCAAACTCAAAAAACAAAAGTCGAAATCAAGGAGATGATGATGATGATGAAAATGGAGATGGTGATGATGATGAAAGAGACAAAAACAAAAAAGGTGTAATATGGAGTTTATCTACCCAGTCTGGTATTACAAATCAAGATTTGAGTTATTGAGGACACTGAGTCCGTTTTGTATTACAATGGATGGAGGGTGTGAGATTAGTTGCTTTTGGAAGGGAGGAAGGGAGTGGGGTGTTATATAAATTTGCGATGAAATTCATAGATGTGAGTAATATTAATACATTCTACACATCATCCACTTATATTCCGTCGTTTTCAGCCGTGCGTCTCATCATGCATTCAAACGCAAACACTTCTCACAACATGTTTTTTTTTCATTGTTTTAGACATTTGGGCTACATAGGTCTACAAAAAATCGTTTTCAAATATGAAAAAATGATGATCATAAACGACGAGAAACAGAGTCGAATTTCAGCCACTTTATTTTTAAAAAAAAAAAAAAAAAAAAAGATATACAACATATGTTCTTCAATTTCGAATTCCAAGAACCAAAAAGAATAAAGAAAACGTAGAACAACGACAAAAAGATAAATCATAGAATAAATATCAAACATACCCAAAGATAAAGCAAAAGTCATACCAACCAATAAACACCTACAACATCCCAACATTTCAACCACTTTTAAACTATATCGCAAGAGTAGCCTTGAAACTCGATGGAGGAGCCTTAGTTTTAGAAGGTTTCGCTGTACCAGCCTTCTTTGCAGCAGCAGCAGCCTCAGCTTCCATCTTCGCAGCTCTCAAAGCAGCACTCCTATTCGTCCTGGGAGCAATAGAAGGAGGAGATGAAACACTACTTCTTCTAGGTTTCGCTTTTGCCACAGAACTTGGTGATCGACTTGCACTTGCACTTGTACCTGCCTCGGTACCATTGATTACACCATTACTATCATTGGTGATACTCTCAGAAGGAGAAGCAACAGGGACCACAGAAGTGATACCTTGAGATTGGGATTTCGGTTTTATTGGTGGAATAGTAGAAAGCGACCTTCGTGGAGCTATAGCTGGTGGTTGGGAAGTGGAACGTTGCATTACAAGAGATTGCCTTCTTGCAGTTGTGGAATCTGTGGATGCCTTTCGAGAAAGAGTAGGAGCTGCACGGACTAAAACATGAAACATCAATAAGGAGGGTCCTCTGGCAATAAATAAAAAATGGGATGTCTTACATGAAGTTGGTGGCGTTTGAGCATCTTTATCCTTTTGCAACCTCAATGCCGCACTCCTATTAGTCCTCGGAGTAACAGTCGGTGGTTTCACACTTGCAACACTGATTGTTTCCCTCCTCTTGTGTCCAGGTACACCTTCAAAAGAGGTAGAAGCTTTTGGCCTATCAGGAGTCCCACCAACTGTAGTTGAACGTTGCTTTAAAGCTGGGGATCCAACTTCAGTTCCCATCCTTAAAGATGCTGCTTTCGTCATACGAGGAGCAATGGCGGGAGGAGCAGTCGAAGCAACACTGATAGTACTAGAGCGCTTGTGTCCAGGAACATCCATGAATGTCTTGACTTGTTGTTCTTTGGTAGGAGTAGACCTCGGTCTGTTTGGCGATTGTTCCACTGTCATACCTAAACGTAGAGCAGCTGCACGAGACATACGAGGAACGATATCGGGTTGGTTGGTTGTAGCAGGAAGAGGTCGAGCTTTGAATGTTTTGCCATTGGACCTATTGCTCCCATTGACGGTTGACCCATTGGTTACGTTACTCGCAGCATATCCAGAATGTTCCTCTCCATATTCGAAGCTATTCTCCGCTTGCAACTCTTTGAGAACAGAAGACGAAAGTGAACGAACAGAACCATATTGATCACTGAGCTCTCCTTCACTTTCACTTGGTAATTCTGTTGAACGGAATGGAGGTGATGAAGCAAACAATGCTGAAATCTGCATTTCAGCAGTTCGAGTGTCTGGAGAACCCATTACTGCGTTTTGTAGACGAGAAAGACCAAAGAGAGAGCGAAGTGAATTTGGAGTTTCTTGTCGAGCTACTTCAGGATCTCGATGACCCATGAGCGTATTCCAAACTTCAACGGCGCGTCTACGTTCAAGGACATATACCCAAACTGGGCCTCTAAAATAGGCAAAAAAAAAACGTTAATGTTAAAGACTAAAGAGGCTGTGAGAACGTAGTAAACTTACTCTCCCAAAGAATCTGCATCCTCTCCAAAAAGATCAGACAATGCGTCCGGATCCGTCTCCACGTCAAATTCCATCTGTCTCTCCTTCACAATCTAAAAAAACAACAAACATTTTGAATTATTAAGACCAACGAAAGTTACTTGGAGCATCAACCAAAACTCAAAAACGAACCTCGAAACTGGCTTCTTGGATGCGTGGCTCGATATCGAACCGATGCTGGAGAGCATGGTGTTTGATGATGGCAACTGTACGAGTAAGAGGCATTGTCTCAGCCATTTGTTCTTGCAGCGGCGGGGTCGTTGAGGGCGTCGGAGTATCCATAAGGCCTGCGACAAATGATTCACAAACAAGAAATACCTCATCCATGATCCAGTACCCCGGACACCAATCTCATTTATCACCGCACACTCCCCCCACTAGCACAGACTTCCACTGTTCTGGACAAAGAGGTCCACAAATGATTTCATTACACACTAAAAGCTAATCTCTACACCATCCACACCATCTTCGTGGCCTAACCTTCTGCCACGACCCCCGGGGTCTCTGTTCAGGTGCGTTGCCAACCTGGTTACCATGCTCAAGCGTACTGTCTATCACATTCACCAAAAAATAGAAGTCCACGTTGGCATTCTGATCTTTTGGTCAGGTGACAAAAAAGAACTGCCCCAGAGAGACTTGAACTCTCGATCTTCTGATTGATCTGTTGCTAACAGTCAGACGCCTTAACCAGCTGGGCCATGGGGCACATGTTAGCAGTGACTGACCCTGTACCTCCCAGTGGAGCAGTACCACGGTAGAAAGCACCTCATTTAGAGCACACACACCCACTATTCTCACAGTTTAGGGGGGGAAAAAACAGAGAATGATTTATGGTCTGTCATGTCGTTGCTTCGTTATATGTTTGCTCATAGATTTCCACCAGGTCTCAGTCTTGTATTTGGCCAGCAAGTCGGTCCTCTCGCAGACGGTCTTAAAACCCCGCCATTTTCGACTCTGAGATAATAGCCTTAGAAGGTTTAATCAGTTAGAACCTTGCATCCTCATGAATGAAACGCCCGGGACGCCCGAGCCAGGGAAATGCTGATATTCGAACAGACGGTCTAGCCAGGCTTATAACCCTACTGTATTCGTGCCGATTGTCAATCCAATTCATCTTCTGATTTTCTTCGAATAGGACATCTTCCCCGTTTAACATTGTAGTACTTGACAGGATATACCCATGGGTAAAACAACCCCGGTCCTTTAGAAGGTCTCCGCATAGTGCAGTAGGTCCGGAAATTTCAATATGATTTTCCACGTTTCTTCTTAATCATATCACTCTAAAGATACCGATACGTCTTTAATTCTTGGGATGCCAATCCCTACTAATGATCGCTTGACATAATTAATCAGTCCTTGGCGTTCATCAATTAACAACGACTGGTTGTTGTAACTTGGCAACAAAGTTAAGTTGGGATACTACTCATGTACCTGGAATCGATACTATGTGCCGTGCGGTGCGGCGTGGATCATACTATTTTTATGCTTTTATGGTCTGCCAAGTACCCTTAAATATTGAACTTCCTTTGCAGTGATAGGGAGACACAACATATCCACTCTGAAATCACAATTCGAATAAGGCCTCATTTTAGAGGATACATTGTTCAATTCTACATCACTTATCACTACTATTATCTAGCAGGAACATTCAACAGACTGGAGATACCAGTCAACCACAGACGAAAAAGTAGTTCCTGCAAGACCCTCGATGAAAGTGGCAGTCGTTGCACAACTCCACCCTTTGGCAGAATGTTGGTTGGTAACTTGGAAGAGATTTTCGGTGGGCTCTTCAATGAAAGTAGCTCCAACGGTCTATAAAAAAAAAAGTGTTAGAAATGTTGTACTTTCTTCAAACCGCAAGGAAACGTGAAATTGGATTTACATATCCCTGATGCGATGGTGCAGTCCTAAGTAATTCTACACCAATAACTAGCCAAAAAACCGGACGGTTAGTATATTTTGTAGTCATCGCATTGACAGGATTGACTTACAGGCATTGAAGTCAGCCAGAATCTGGACTTGCGGAGTCGAATCTGGGACTGGAGCACTCGGGATGTAAGTGAAATTGCAAGTGGCAAGTTCACCAACGTCATCCCCTGGTGCTTGAGCAGTTGCAATAGCCACCACAGAAGCAAGGGTGACAAGGTTGCGAATGATATTCTTGAAAGCCATTGAAGTAGTTTGTGTTTGGAAATAAGAAAGAGAGGGATTTTCTTATGATTCAAGCTCTTCACCATTCCCTCATTTTATATCTTTTCTCGCTACTACTCGTGGATTCAATCGTCTTATGTTTTGTTTGGATAAAGGATTTGTCACCACACAAACGGCCTGAAGCCGCCGCCATTCTCGACTCTGGGAAGATAACAATGCGATTCCTCGCATCAAATATCCGGGACCTCCGAGTGGGAAATAATACCTTTACTCTCCCCCAAAAAAGTACCTTCGCCAGGCTATCATGCATGACTGAATAGACTCACCGATCGAAGTCTGACAAAAGTATTACCCTCATGCTTCTGAAACGAGTAGAACTCATTCCGTCCACATGGTCGTACCACTGTGCCGTTAAACCATATCCTTTTTACATTGGCAACAGGTATGTCGAAAAGTTCTACCGTGACATGAACACACAGCCTTTTCAACTCACCCTTGACAACGAAAAATACAGGGTAGGGAAATTTTCCAATTTCTAGAAAATAAATGATAATTTTGGATTTGTGATTAAATATTCCTTCAGATAGTTAGATTCAGTGTTTAGTGGCAGTTCCGACCACCTAATAATCGAAAAATTATCTTTGCCTTCTAATTATCATTACCACCAACTTATCACCACTGTCACCGTCTGTATAACGACTTAACATACATTGTACGGAGTCTGACTATAAAAATTAAATCAACTCCACATAGAGTACTCATTAAAATACTGATCACGATACATCTCCTACCGACATTGACAGATAGAAAGAAATTTGCTATTGATACCAAGAGTCTCTAAACACTATAAACTTTATACCACACCCACTGGCATGCACACATTGATAAAAATGGAAATAAAAATAAAAACAGAAATCATCGGGGTTCTCGGTGATTTCCTTTGCTTTACATGACAACGTTCAATGTTCACAAATCAGTGTTTTTACTTTTATTCTCAAAGGGAGCGTGCCTTAGGTTCGAGTAAAAACGGAGTCCGAATCACCGTGTCAGTATTAGATTAGTATTATGTAGTACTACCATCTGACTATTATCTAATATACCACCACTACCACCTGGAATTAGTACTCACGATCTCCGGTCATTAATGCCCATACCACAGCCTCCGCATATCTAACCGGCTTCCATTAGTATTGAATATCTGATATAGAATATTAGGGTGATATTAGCCGACACGGGGGGAACACTATGTATGTATGTAGGCGAAAGAAACAATTCAATTAGATCTACAACTATGTAGTGACCATCAAAAAAAAACCGAAGATCATTTCGTCACTGGGATTTTATGTTGGTCTGTTGGGGATAAGTAATCACATTGGAATATTCATGGAATATACTGGAATATAATTGGTACAATTAGTGGGGCGGGAGTCTCACAGCGATAAAACTACTTCGATATTAAGTTGTTGGAAACGGTGAGGACGATGTAGGTAATATCTAGATATGTATATCAGGTGCGATGCTCCACAATGGTGTAATAGGATATATAAAGTATTGAGGAACAGAAGCCACAAGGGGGGTTTACCTTACCAGAAAGGTTCAAAAAAACATGGTACTGTAGATGTCTAGAATACCTACAATAAACAAAGAATACTCTAGCCAACCAAGGACATCAAACATATCTAACTAAAACTACAAAAAAAATCACCTACACAAAAAAAAAACACAATCCCCCCATTCCAACTATGTAAATCAAGTGTCTCATAGACTCATAGCATCCTCCTCCTCCGTCTGTTTACCAATCTCCTCAAAAACCAAAGTACCCTGTTGTTCCTTCAACCACTGAACACTTCTTTTCTCATCCATAAAATAAGTATAAGCCCTTCTCAAATCTTCCACATCAACCTTTTCAACCTTTCTCTTCTTCGCAATAATACTAGCAGTCGAAATCAAATTCAAAGCATACCTCAAAGTAGTTTGAGTAGCCATAGTAGTTAAAACTGAAACTGCATCTTCAGTTAATTGTGTATCTTCTTCTTGACATCGAATTTCAATGATTTGTTGGATTTCTGATGATGTGTATGGGTTTGTGCTAACGATTAATACTCGATCTAAAAGATCAACTGGAAGTCCATGTGGACTACGGAATTTTGTTCCTCTGATTCTTGACATTCCTCGATTGGATGCCATTACTACTAATGGTGCTAATTCATTTTCGAGTGCACGATTGAGGAATGAGAAACATTCAATGTCGAGCATATGGACTTCATCTAAGAAAAGAACCTATATAAAAACATTAATTTTAGAACACATGAGGGTGATTAGGATGTTGACGTACTCCTGGTATAATTTCGCTTTTCCTTCTTCTCTCCATTCAGCAACCTTAGTATTAATTTGATTTCGTAGTTCAGGTTTGATTTCTCCTGTATCACCAGCGAATAAAGCCAAGAAACCTTGTGTACGGCTATTGATGACGTCAATCTCATGTAAAGAGACTGTATGTACGACTTCTTTTCGTTTTTGAATTTCACCTTCTGGGCATTGAACGAATTTTGTCTGTATATGCATCAGATAAAATTTAAAAAAAAAAATGGAGTGTATGATAGACGTACATCAGCACCCATAGCATCATAATCTCTCGATCGCGCAAATGAACGTCCGAGTTTTGTAACTTTTCCAGAGGTTTTGTCAACTGCAATAACGTCTCCTGCAAGTACCTTTTCCTTCGTCAAAGCATCAATCATCTTTGTTCCAAGATCATAGATAGTCTCCATATCCGTCGTTTTAATTGTAAGTTTCCCTGTTTTCGTAGCCTATTCGTTTTTTTAAAAATTAGTTTTTCAACAATTGAGACTTGAGGGATTGAAATAAAAGAAAAAGAAAAGAGGCTATGACATACCCCCGTCAAACTTCTATCAATTTGAATTTCAACCACTTCTCCTTCAATAAGTTCTGTTTCCTCTTTTATCCGAACACCAATACTCCTTCTAAATGCTTGAGTCAAAGCTTCAGTTTTTGACATGGAGAGTGAGAAAACTTCGCTTGCTGCGATTGTTGTAAAAGGAACATCTGGGCCTAAAGACTGAGCCATTCCTGTATACAAAAAAATGAAAAGCACAAAATCAGTCGATAATTCCCAAAGAGAAAGAATGGGATAAGAAAACTAACCCATAGCAATAGCAGTCTTTCCTGTTGAAGGTGGACCAGCGAAAAGAATAGCACGACCAGCAATTCGTCCTTCTTGAACCATCTTAAGGATCATTCCAGCTGCTTTACGCGCTTTTGCTTGACCAACAAGACCTTGAGAGTTCATACGAGGTTCTAGTCTATCATCTAGACCCAAACCACGAATATGTGAGTGTGCGCCTAGAAAGAAAGAAAGAAAGAGTGAGTTAGAATCTATAAATTGCAAAGTATTTATTTGCTCACCAATGCGCTCCATTTTTGTAATATCCCGGAGTTCTGAAGTTCCTGTGTTAATCTGCATTGCCTGTAAACAGTCAGAGGTTGTAAGTAACCAAATAAAAGGGACATACCATGGTTGAATGAATAGAGGAGTTGAAATGAACAAAGTGCCCAAGATCAGAACGCGTGTGTTTGGCTGTGATATGTGAACCAAACAATGCAGTAAGAGTTGCTAATTCCTTCCTATTCCGGGCTCTGGAAATCTTCATGCTGGCCTCAGTCCGGGGCTCACTACGCTCCTCATTCGCCTCGGCGCGTGCCCAGCTTCTCTCGCGTCCACCTTCACGCGTTGGTCCATTCATTCCCTCCGCGTCCTACGCAACTGAAATATGGAAAAACTCTTCAAATACTGAAGCTAAGAACGCCTTTGCACGCACTGAAGCTCTTTTCAAAACTTATAAACCCGTCTCGCCTGGTATTCGTCATCTTAAACGTCCTATCAATGATCATATCTGGGAAGGTCGTCCTGTTCGTCTTCTCACGGTGGCGCGTAGAAAGAAGGGTGGTCGTAATGCTCATGGTCACATAACCGTTCGTCACCGAGGTGGAGGTCACCGACAACGTATACGCGTTGTAGACTTTATGCGCATGGAGCCTGGTATACATGATGTTGTTCGTATTGAATACGACCCTGGTCGCTCATCACATATTGCACTTGTACGGAATAGAGATGAGAAGGCAGAGGGAATGAAGAAATGGAGTTATATTCTGGCTACGGAAGGAATGAGAGCGGGTGATGAAGTGCAGAGCTTCAGGAAAGGCATTCCCGAAGGATTTATTCCAGGATTTAACCTCAACGAAAACGCAGAGGCTGGCTCAATAGAGGCCTCTGCACAATCCCTTGCACTGGGTCTCTTGCGAACCCTCACTCTCAAGCCGGGCAATGTCCTACCCCTACGCCTTATCCCACCCGGCACCATCATCCATAATGTTTCACTCAAACCACTAGGACCCGCTATCCTTGTTCGTTCTGCCGGCTCCTTCGGTCAAGTCGTTGCACACGAAGACGGTGGTCGTTATGTTCAAGTACAGCTACAGAGTGGTGAAGTGCGCAAGGTACTTCGTGACTGTTGTGCTACCATTGGCAAAGTCAGCAACTCGCTCTGGAAGCACAGAAACTTGGGTAAGGCTGGTCGTGCACGCTGGCTCGGCCGCAGGCCGTCTGTTCGTGGTATGGCCATGAATGCGTAAGTCTCCTTTCCTTTGTGAATATATGTGCATGATTCTAAACTTGTTGGCAGTTGTGACCATCCTCATGGTGGTGGACGTGGTAAATCCAAGTCCAACAAGCATCCCGTGTCTATTTGGGGCTGGGGAACAAAGGGTACACGTACGAGGAAACCTGGACCCAAGGGACCCAAGAACAGCAATAAAATGGTCATCCGCGAACGTCCTAGAGGAGCAGAGAAACGCGGTCGTGCTTAGACTTTACTCAATATCCATTCACATATATTATTAATGTCCTTTTTCCGCTTTGCACTAATGTTGAGAAGCCAATCTAATCGTGCTATGAAAGGGACCCTACCTAATCGTATGTGACCGTTCATTCTTCCTCACTTTCCTCTTCTCCCTCATCATCCTCCGACTTGACATTTTGTTTGAGTTCCTTGTTCAACTCGGCCTTTCCAACTGCATCCCTCCAAGCTGTCAGTTCATTTCCAATTTGATCTTTTGCTTTTGCGATCGTATCATGGAGAGCAGTATAATATGCCTTTTGATCTGAAGTAGATGTAGTTCCAACTACAAATTCATGTGTTTGTGATGTTGGTAGATCAGTTGGTTGGATTCCAGATGGAGGGCTGAGGGTATATGTTATTGTGATGGAGCTTGACATGAGTGTTGGAATAGAGATATCGGTTATTTGTCTTTGTTTCGTTTCTTCTTTTCATTGTCTTGACAAGGTGGTTTTTGATCCGTCTTGCTCTTCCGTCCCTCCGTTAAATGAGAAAGAAATTCTGATTTTTTACTTATCGATTTGCGAGTAAGTAAATTGATAAAAATCATTTAATCAGGCTTATATGAATCATATCATACTTAAGGTAAAGCTAAGTACGTCCTAAATTTAATTACTTTCCGATCCCATCCGTTATAAAATTATATCCTGACTTGTTCTGACTACTTTTACGTTATAATCACCGAACCGAAGGACCCAAAAAAAAAAAGGTGTTTCGACTGTCCAGTCAGAGTCAAGCACCAAGTATAAAATCTTGCGGACATTTTCTATAATCATTAAAAACTGATAAGAAGCGATTGTATATATCATCCAATCCAATACAACGCGTCGGTATGCATTGATTATCTCGTTAAAAAAGATTAAAATTCATGCCCATGATGAGAGCAACCCTTTCCGGTCCTTATCTACCGGAAATATGAACCCACGTGCGCCAATATTTTTTTTAAACGTAAAACCAATTACCGCACCTACAGGATCAGCGCTGTTTTTTTCCTATATATAAATACTCGCCTTTCGTTTCCTCTATCCTTTTTTTTCTTTTGATATCTACACACCACAAAACTTTATAAAAGATGGTCAAGATGGATGGATTCGCTCTTTAACGACGAGAAGTACTTCAACGTTAACATTTTCTCTCGTCGTTAAAGGAATAATTTTTTTTTCGGCTTTGAACCCCCGCTAACCGGATTCAACGTTCAGCGTGGGCATCGACCAAAAACCGAAAACCGAACCCTCGAACCTACAAATTTTACTACACTACCCCTTTGGTTATTCCAGATCCAAAGAACGGAACCTATAGACCTTATCTTAAAGAACTTGTCCGTTCAACTTTTGGACTAGTATTTCAAAACACCAACACTTTTGCGAAAGCAACGAACTTATAGACATTATCCTACCCTACCCTATCCTATCCTAACAACAACAACACCCTCTACATTATATACGAAAAAAAAAAAGGAACATGACCAGAAATTCACCCTTAAACTCGTCAAGTTTCCCAACACCTACCTCAACTTCAACTCCATCAAAAATAAAAATACCATTATCACCAACATCCTCACTTCCACCACTTTCCCAACTCCAAACCACAACAACATTACAAATCTCAACCGCACTTGATAATTTACGTCTTTTATATTGGCCACCACCACCTATTCCACTTCCTAAAACTATTGTTATTCCAAAACGGAATTTACCTAAACATCTTCAATCTATTTCTCTTGTTTTGAATTCTGGTTCGAATTCGGTTCCGGATTCTGGATATGCTTCTGGTGTTAATTCGGATGATGAAGATGAAGATGAAGGTGATGGGAAAAATAAATCTCGGATAAGGGAAGGAGAGGAATGGATGGAACCAGATATTAATCAAGATATAGAAAATGATTTAGAAGTTTTACGTGCTGATGTTTTTGAGAGGACTTTTGCTATTAGATGGATTACTGGGTTTATTTCGAAAAGTGATATGTGGATTGAACTTGAAGAAACGGAGGCGGGTGATAATAGAGATAAAGATGGGGATGAGGGGGAAGGGGATGAAGGGGTTACTACGGATAGTGATGATGATGTTGGTGAGGAATTGGAATTGGAATCTAGAAGAATGAAATTGTTAGAAGAAGCTACATCTCTATTGACAGCTTTTACAGCTGATGAAGAGGAAGAAGAATTTGCTTTAGCTCGAACTTTCATTTCCCACTACCAAGAATAGATGGCAAGGACGAGGAGGACGAAGTGGAGAAGGTGTTGAAAGTGGAATTAAATGATGCACCAGTATCAAAAAAGTAGATCATACTTCTGTGGGATTGCAAAGTTGGGGAAGTTCAATTTTGTTAGCGGAACGTATGGTTGCTTCAAGTGTTACATTTTCACTTGATTCTTCTTCGGCAAGTCGTCATAATCGCCGAGGGAAATCGATGAGAATATTGGAATTGGGAGCTGGGACTGGTTTGCTTAGCATCGTCACTGCTAAAGTTTTGGCGTACAACTCCGACAGCGCAGATAACGATAACGATAATCAGAACAAAAAACTCAAACCAATTATCGTAGCAACGGATTATCATCCTGATGTTTTGGAAAATTTATCCAAAAACGTCGAAACGAATTTCCCGAATCATGAAGATGATGATTCTCCACCAATTATCGTCAAATGTTTAGATTGGGAATATCCTAGTTTTGAAAAACCGTTAGATGAACGGTTTGATTTAATTTTTGCTGCTGATGTTATTTATCATCCTGATCATGCTAGTTGGATTAAAAGTTGCGTTGAGAAAGTGTTACGTCTTCCCTTGGATGATGATGGACAACTTGATGAAGGAGGAGTGTTTTGGTTGATGATTCCGATTCGGACAACAGGTAGACACGATGGAATGTATGCCACTGTTGATGTTCTTTTTCCTGAGAAGAAAAGGGAACAGGGAATTGAAGATACGTTGCCAAAGTTGGTGATTTTAGAAAAACAGGAGATTGGAAGACAAGGAGGTGTTGGAAGGGCGGATGAAGGTGGTTATAAGCTGTTTAAGATTGGATGGGAAACATAGAGTGTAGAGATTGATTTGTCGCATGTATATACCTATCGTATTGTAGAGTTTTCTGTTTTTATATCATAGTTTTTTGGGTTTGGATTTCGATCGTCAATAAAAGAGAGATGTTCCGTTGAAGTGATCCGCCAAGTAATGGGAAAATGCTTAGTCATCACTCTGGCGATTTTTTGAGGATGGCTTGAACCGGCCAATTTCCTCAGACTTTAACCAGCCATGCATCTTATGTATACCCTCGATAATAATGGCAAGAGAGTCTACACTCTGAAGGTACGCATTCTTTGGTTATATCGTTCTTGAAAAATCGTGCTCAATAAAGTCAAGTAGAAAGTCACCGATGATGCCAAAATCACAAAGTCTGCTCACCCTGGTACGCTTTTTCTTATTTTACGACTGTCTGCATGCAAAATGTTTGATACTCGTATGTGATGTATTATAGCTCGTTTCTCGCCAGATGATAAATTCTCTCGTCATCGTGTAACAATCAAAAAGAGATATGGTGTTCTTCTCACTCAATTGCCTGCAAAGCCTCTGTAAAAGAATCTTCTTCCAACCAATATATTCTCACATCTCTCTATACAAAAAAAAAATTCTCTTCTCAACACACTCTCCACCTTTGAAAATTCACAAACGCTTGCGGTTAGGAGGAAAGGAAAAGAGAAACTGGGACATGTAATATCACATCACATACACCAGATATGGTTCTTATGGGACTGTTTGCATTTTCTGACAAGGGGGAAGCAGGGTTTAAACGAAGTGTTATCAACATGTTTTTTGTGATTGTATGATATCTTTGTGCCGTATTATATTGACTTTTCACAAGAAATCACTGAATTTAGGCGTCTTCTCCGATTTGGCCGATTGGTGCGCTTGTTTTTTTTTTTTACTGGAAACTTGAAAGTGGTATCCTTGTTTTATACTCCTTGTTAATTAGTTTCATTTTTCTGACTCTTATACTTCGCTTACCGTTGTATGAGAGTACAAGTGTCAACATGTCGTGGCAGCGCTTATTGGTAATTATCAAGAGAATGACATGAACAACTTGCCTGAATACTCTGCGGGAACTGCCACGGTTCCTGTAGGTTACGGCCTGGTTTCCGTTTTGAATTCGAACTGCCCAAAAGAAAACTGCCTCATAATCGGATCATGACGGTGGTCAAAGGATAGTCCAGGGATGGTCACTAAAATTCATTCTTGGCACGCGCTAAGAGCGCGCGATATAAAGAAGGCGCTGACAGGCTAGGGCTCGACTGCGCACATAAACCAACCCCACACACTTGCCACACACTCCGCAGTCAATCCCTCATCCAGCCCATAATCCACTTTCGAGCGCGACCGACAATGATGACTATCAGAAGATTGGTGGCTGTTACTGTTATAGTGTCTATGTCTGCTTTGGCTATGGCTATACCGAATCCGAGTCCGATGAATCGAAGTTCTAAATCAACACTGTTTATTGTACCAACGGATCTTGCTACTTGTACATATACTTTCATGCCTAATGTTCGAGTCGACCCGCGTGTTATTGATGTTGGTTCTGAATTCAATTATAGTAAGTTCATCCTACTACCACGCGTAATTATTCACATTAACTTCTTTCTCTCTATCAATATTTAGTGACTGCAATTGATTTACATTCGGCAGTACCTTCTCATAGTGGCTACGTGAGTTTTCCTTCCCCTTTCTCTTTACATTGGGTGTTCGATTCTTATTTCTGACAATTCTCTTCTAAATTTATGCATACATTGGCATGTATAGACTTCAAGCACTACTATTTTAGGAATCCACGACGATATGTTTATCGCTCAGAATCAATTATCAGCAGCTGGTTGGTCATGTAAACGAACTTCAAAGTTTGTAACTGGTCTTACTGGTAAGACTTTACATGGTTTGAATCCGATGATCGGGTGGTATGTGGTGTCGGTGGATTGTGATTGTTCAAATTGATGATTGTTGACATCGATCTCGAGTTTTGGGACTAAGGATTGGGGACTGGGGACTGAGATTGGGGAGCGGAGGGAAGGTGGAATTTGAGTACTTAGTGTGGTATCAATCGTGCAATTTTTTTTTTCTAGTTGAAATCTTTGTGAAATCTTGAAGTTTGGACAACGCATTTTTCTTTTGTGGACATACTTATTATTTACTTATTGTACTTCTAGGAGCTGTATTATACTTTATTTAGCTTGTTGTTATTTCAAACAAACTCGGATTCAATAGTCCCTGAGAAATCCTGAAATGTGTTGTTATTGTGCAGTATGCCTCTTAGAACATTTACTGTTTTGAACCCGATTGATTTATCTTGTGACGTACAGTATCGAGCTTTCGTGTCGAGCTTTCACAGGACTTAGTACTAAAAATAAGTTAACTCAATTTGATCGTGTGGGGATAAGACGAGTCCCACACTACGTTACTGGGAAATACAAAAGGCTAGCTAAGAACCTGTACTCGTACTCCACTGAAAAACACGAAGTGATATTAAATCCAACTGCAATGTCGAATTTCGTTTCATTTTGTATAATTGTTGTCCAAATTGAGACCCAGAGGGTCATCTAGGGTTGAAGCAATATAGATCAGGTAGTATTATAGAATGCTTATTTTCAAATTCAATAAACTCTTTTGAGAAGTTTTTCAAGACGATTAACCAACACTCTTTAATGTGTATGCATATGGTTGCTGGAACTGGGATCAGAGATTGGAATCGATTCATCAACACGTCCAGAACGCGTCCTCTAATGAGACACCACGTGACTACCGCGTTAATCTGATGAAAGCGTGACTTGTCGCGTCCAATCACTCCTTCAACAACACACACACCGCACAATGCCTCCTAGAAGGTCGACGCGCTCTCACCAGAGCATCGGTTGAGCCTGTATCGGCTGAAGTATTACCAGCGAAACGGAAACGAGGACAAACTATAGAACCTGCGGAACAAGAGAAAGAAAATGTTGCTAAGCCACCATCAAGAAGAGCATCTTCCCGTTCATCTACCTCGGCTGCTCCTAAGGTCAAACCAACATCTCGTGCCAAAGCTTTGCCAAAAGTTGAAGAAAGTGGAGGAGAAGAGGAAGATGAGCCTGTTAAGAAGAAAGCGAGACCTTCTGTGGAGCATGGAAACGAGATGGAGAAGAGGAGGAAGAGGAAGAGGCACCAATTAAGCCTGCCAGAGCTCGAAAGACTAATCGTACATCGGTGAAGATGGAGATTGACGAAGAAAAACAAGGATTGAAGCCTCCGTCGAAACGACTAACAAAGAAAATATCGACAAGTAGTGGTCGTAGCAGAGTGAAGAAGGTTGTACCGGAGGAAGAGGAGGAAGAGCCTGCACAGGATCGAGGAGAAGTGGAAGAAGAAGATGTGAAGCCACAAGCTCGTAATGGACGACGAGGGAAAAGGGGTGTTCAATCAACACAGAGTGTCGAAGAAAGTGTTAAGCAGGAGGCCGATGAAAATGTGTCTCGAGGATCACGGGGTAAACGCCGGAGCAGCTCCAAAGTTACTTTTACGAAATCCAATCAGGAGGAAAGTGGGAGCGAGGCAGAGGATGATGTCGAAGTGATACCAGTAACAAAAAACAGGAAAACATCGCTCACACAGCCAGAACCAGAACCAGCTGTGGCTGAAGCAGAGGAAGAGGAGGAACACTCATTGTTTGACCGTATTCCGATGCCTAGGGTTAGCCAACTTCCCCAGATAATCCTGGAGGTACCAACCGGACCCCAGTCGCGACTGGTCATCCACAAGCTCGTCCTCGTCAATTTCAAGAGTTATGCTGGTCGTCAAGAGATTGGACCCTTCCACAAGGTAAGTCAGGTATCTATTTTGTTTGCTTCTCAACATTGATACATAATTCCCAAGTCCTTTTCTGCAATCGTTGGTCCAAATGGTTCCGGAAAGTCCAATACTATCGATGCTCTACTTTTTGTCTTTGGATACCGTGCCTCAAAGATGAGACAGGCCAAAGTATCGGAGCTCATCCATAATTCTGCCATGTACCCGGACTTGGATGAATGTAGCGTCGAAATCCATTTCCGCGAGATCATTGACTTGGTATGTTTGTTCATTGAATTCTTAAAACTTTATCTTGACATGACACTCAGCCTGGACCCGACGCATACAAGATTGTTCCAAAATCTGACCTTATCGTTGCGCGCCAAGCTTACAAGAACAATTCAAGCCGTTATACAATAAATGACCAGGGCAGCACTTATACCGAAGTCCAGACTCTCCTGAAAGGCCGTGGTATCGACCTTGATCATAAGCGTTTCCTAATTCTGCAGGTACGAGCGTTTGTTAACTATCGGAGAGACAAAGATGCTAACGTTAGCTATAGGGTGAAGTCGAATCTATCGCGCAAATGAAACCCAAAGCCCCATCCGAGCATGAAGATGGTCTCCTCGAATACTTGGAAGATATCATTGGCACATCCGTTTATAAACAGCCCATTGACGACGCGTTCAAAAAGATGGAAGAACTTCAAGAAGATCGCACAACGAAGATGAACCGTCTTCGTTTGGTCGAACGTGACAAGGCTGCATTAGAAAGCAAGAAACGTGAGGCAGAGGAATATCTGAGGATGAGGAATGAGTTTGTTCGAGCACAATCACGATATTGGCAATGGGTTTTGTGGAAATGTTTCCAAGCTGAATCCAAATTCCAGAGTCAAGAGGTGAGAGACATCTGCTAAATTCACCTGCTCGAGTTCTGAAACTTGTGTAAATTTTAGCTCAAACTGCAGAAGGAGCTTGCAAGTGAGACAGAAAAGAATAAAGACGACATTACGCACTTCGAGATGCTGCAGGAGCATTATAAAGAGCGTGAAGCACTTTATGATGTACGTCGTCTCGCTTTGTATACCACGCATCTATTGAGTTTATCATCGAGTAGGAAGTACAAGAAGCTGCTACGGCGGTCCGCAAGGAATTAACTACCAAGGAAAAACAAGAAGTCAATCTTCAGGAACGTTACAAGCACGCAAATGGAAAGGCAAAAAAGCTAAAGAAACAGCTTCAAGAGGTATGTATAACTACACTACGAACTACACATTGACTCAGTCCAATCTCTACTAGGATAAAAATGCGAAGAATCAAGCACATCGTGACTTTGATGACAACAAGGCCAGAATAAAGAAAGGGAAAGTCGAAGTTGAGAAATTGGAGGATAGATTAGAAGAGGAAGAGAAGGTTCTTGAGGGTATCCGTGATAGTTTGAAAGGTGATTATGTTTTATAAGAACGCTTGGACTATTTATCTGACATTTTCTTCAGATAAGACCCAAGTTTTCCATGACCAAATTGAAGTTAAGCAGAAGGAACTCCAACCATGGACGGCGAAGATAAATACGAAGCAAACCGCGATTGACATTGCCCAGAGCGAAAGGGATGAGCTCGCCCAAAAGGCGGAAACGATCAAAATTGCGGAGAAAGAAGCTGCTGAGACTTTACAGACCAAACGAGAGGAATACGAAGCCAAGGTTCGCTGTATTTTGAAGTAGTCTTTCGATGACCTGCTAATTATTAATCCTGCAGGTTTCCCAGCAACAAGAGGTCCGGAATAAAAAGACCAGTTTGCAGGAAGATATCAAGACCGCGGAGCGTAGACATCAGGTTTGGCTTTTAGTTATCTTCACAATCATCAAACTAATATATCTATTGTGTTTAGACTGCACAAACTCAGCTTCAGGAATGGAGATCGAAGGCTAGTTCTGCCCGCCAAAAGGTCGAAGAGGCCAGGGCTTCACAATCCGAAAACAAGTCTCAGGGCAAAGTTCTTGATAGTCTCCAGCGTCTCAAGAGCCGTGGCCAGATTGAAGGTTTTCATGTACGTGTTCTTCTATTAGATGGCTCACTCACTACCCATTTTCTAAAAAAAAAATCGTTTCTAGGGTCGTCTCGGTAGTTTGGGTACGATTGACGATAAATATGACGTTGCGGTTTCGACTGCGTGTGGCTCTCTCCATCATCTTGTGGTCGACAGAGTTGAACAGGCTCAAAACTGTATCGAATATCTTCGTACTCAGAACATCGGTCGCGCTACTTTCATGGTTCTTGAGAAAATTCCAGCTGAAAGGGGTATGGAAAAGATCAAGACACCAGAAAATGCTCCTCGTCTATTCGATCTCATCAAACCTAAAGACCCTCGCTTCGCACCCGCCTTCTATAAAGCACTTCGTGACACCCTTGTTGCAGAAAACCTGGAACAAGCTAATCGAATTGCATTCGGAGCTACGCGATGGCGTGTGGTGACACTCGCTGGTCAGATGTTTGAAACTTCTGGTACGATGTCTGGTGGTGGCGGTCAACCTTCACGAGGTGCTATGAGTTCCAAATTTGCAGCTGAGGCTGTCAGACCTGAAGTCATCCAAGAATATGAACGGGTTAGTCAGGATACATATGAGAAGTTGCAACAGGCTACCGAAGAAGCTAGAGTCGCGGAAGCAGAACTTGAACGATTAAGAAGGTTGGGACCGGAGTTGGATATGGCGTTCCAAAAACTTACGTTGGAGATTGAGACTGGAAAGAAGTTTATCACTGATGCAGAGAAGAGGGTGAGAGACTTGAAGTAAGTGATATTATATAATGTGTTTGGTGTTGACTAACGTAAAACATATTTCAGAGCTCAAAACAAGCCAAATGAGGGTGATCTGAAGCGTATATCCATTCTCGATAAAGAAATAGAAGCAGCGACTACCGAACTCGAGAAATTGCAAGAGAAATCTGGAAAAATCGAGGCTGCTATCAAGACTTTGGAGAAGAGTATCCTTGAAATAGGTGGTTCCAAACTACTTTTCCAAAAATCTCAAGTCGATTCTCTACGCAATCAAATCAATCTTGCTAATGACGCAATTACCAAAGCTGAAGTGGCTATGAATAAAGCTGAGAAGGATATTGCAAAATATGAAGGTGCTATTGAGACAAATGAAGCTCAGTATAATGAAGTGGCGGAAGAAGTGGAAGAGTTACAGGGTCAGGTTGAAGAATTAAAAACTTATCTTACGGAATTACGCGAAAAGGTGGAGGATGCTCAACAAGCGGCGGAGAATTCGAAGGAGGATTTGGATCAGCTTAAGAAAGAGCTCGATGAAAAAGAGGAACAGATTTCTGAGTTCAGGAAGAAACAGGTTAGCTGGGTATTTTGTACTCTGAAGACTTGATGGCTGACCTTGCATCTCTGTTTTAGAAAGAATTGCAGCAGGCTATTGCCGATACTCAGAAGGAACTGAAAGACAATGAGGTTAAGATTGAGCATTGGCAATCAGAACACGACAAATTGGAGCTCGAAGAGATTGAGTGAGTCAATTATATTGAATGAGACTTTTCAGTCTTTTGACCTCCCACGTTAGCTCAGACGATGAGGATGAGGATGAGGACGAACAGACTGAAAGCGCTTCAACAAAGACCAAAGACGGTGATGGCACTTCCGTGGCAGAAGGTGAAGATGAAGAGGGAGAAAGAGTCAAAGAAGATCCAGATGGGCCTTCAAAGAAACCCGCTGCTCCTCGCAAGCTACACGAGTACACACCGGATGAGCTCATTCATTTCAAACAGAAGGAGCTTATTGGAGACGTTGAGTTGCTAGATGGTAAATTAATATACACTGCCAATCCTGATTTGGAGGCTAACGATCACATTCGCCAGAAAAACTCAAGAATGCCAAGCCAGATCTTAGTGTTCTGAGAGAATATAAACAACGCGAAGCCGAGTTCTTGAATCGTGCCAAGGAACTTGAGGAAGTTACAACCCAAAGAGATGAACAAAAGAAGGAATATGATAGCTTGAGGAAGAAGAGATTAGACGAGTTCATGGCTGGATTCAACAATATCTCCTTGAAATTGAAGGAGATGTACCAGGTAACTCTTTTTTACATCGTATTATTTTCTAGAACAATGCTGACACTATACAAAAGATGATTACGCTCGGAGGCAATGCTGAACTAGAACTTGTGGATAGTTTGGATCCCTTCTCTGAAGGTATTATCTTCAGTGTAATGCCACCCAAGAAGAGTTGGAAAAATATCTCCAATCTGTCGGGTGGAGAGAAAACTCTTAGTTCACTTGCTCTCGTCTTTGCGCTACATCACTTTAAGGTTTGTTTCTTACCATTAGGTTTTTTTATCATTGCTAATGACAAATTACACGAAATATAGCCTACTCCATTATACTTTATGGACGAAATTGATGCTGCACTGGATTTCAGGAATGTTTCTATTGTTGCAAACTATATCAAAGATAGAACAAAGAATGCGCAATTCATTATCATTTCTTTAAGGTCCGTTTTATATTACTGAACTAAGAGTTAGTTACTCACATCAACGACAGAAACGACATGTTTGAGCTTAGTCACCGCCTCATCGGTATCTACAAGACTTCAAATGCTACACGAAGTGAGTCATTCATCCCTCGTTCACTAATCCACATAAGCTACAACGACACATAGGTCTTTCCATCGACAACCACCTTCTACTTACAAATAAACAGAAGACAAAACAAAGTCGAACTCAAAGTCAGCAGAAACAGCAACAATCCGTTTCTCTCTCAACCGCATCCGAAGTGTAGTAGACCCGCCCCTTAGTTTACATGTTGTTGTATACCCTATGTTTGTTGTTTTTGGGCCCTCTGTATAGTTTTAAACCTTTTTTGTTGGTTTATTTCTCTTCTAATCATCGTCTACTGCTATCCATTTTATCACAGGTGATTATTGTCAAATTATGTTATCATCATTACAGTCTACCGTACCATATTTACTTAAAACATATGTATTTTTTCTTGAATCTCTCCATGAAAACGGCTGCGTTATGTTGAAGAGTTCATGTTAGGATTTGGTGTTGAAACGGTACCACCTGACAAGAATTCCGGTATCCAATCAAGTACACCCAACTCTTCAACCATCTTATTATCCAATATTGTTATACCCTCAACTCTCTCTTTTTCACTCGGTTTCCACACCTCCTCCACCTTAGACCTCCACGAATTATATTCCAAAGCATCAGGTGACGTTTGGGCCATATCCCAGTACTTTTTCAAAACAGCCCTGTATCCTGGAGGAACAACTAAAACATCCGCCTCCAGAAACCATGGATGTAAAAGCGCATCAGCAAATGTTAAACGAGCTCTATATGGATAACGAAGAAATCGACTGATAAGGTCGACAATAGTAGGTCTTGGAACCAAATTCATATCAATCTTCATACTATCACCTTCCTTTCCCTCTCCTCCTATAACCTCTCCCTCTCCCTCTCCCTCTACTTCTAGTTCTTCGGGTGGAAGATGAGGTAAATTATCCTTTGTTAAACCTTTTCCTTCAACCATGTTGAAAGATAAAACACCAGATTGAGGTAAAGTTTTCCATTCTGGCCAAGTTTGATTATTTGGTGTACCGTGTATTTTAAATATACTCCAAGCGAGACCTATTTCACTTCTTGAAGCGTCATATAAAGTACTTCTTGACCAAGAAGTATTGGGTGAACCTATTTTAAGGCGTTTTGGAATATAAAAAGGTATTTGAGTGTTAATTTCTTCTTCTTCCTCTTCATCATCACCATCATCGTTGTTGTTGTTGTTGTTATTATGAATATTATCGTTGTAGTTGTAGTTGTAGTCATCGTAAAATTGGGATTGGGATTCTAAATGTAGGGGAGTGAAGAATGATGTGATTGTAGCTCCGAAAGACCAACGATCAATCGCAAAGGATTGTAAACTCGAGTTCCGAAAAGAAGTTCTGGTGCTCTATAAGCTCTGCAAAAATTCAAAAACAAAAGCCAAAAGCCAAAAAATAAAAAACAGAATTGTGTCAATCAATACAACTTTTATACAATTTTCCCAAAAGGAAATAAAGAAATAGATAATTACCCAGTAGACACTTCGAAATATAATCTATTCTTCGGTTCAGGCCAAACATCCATATCCGTAGTAGGATCAGGTTCACCAGTATCAGTATCGCAATAAGCAATACCAAAATCGATCAACTTGACATAACCATCTTGAGTGATTAAGATATTCGAAGGTTTGATATCCCGATGAGCAATGCGTTCAGAATGGAGGTAAGCAAGGGCGAATAATGTCTGGAATATGATGGAGATCGAGCAATCTTTTTAAAGCGTCCTGCCATAACTGGGGGTGTGGAAGCTCCAGGAGGAAATGGAAGTGGAGAAAAGGTTGGAGAGTTTAGGAGATCATTGAGTGAGAAGGGAATATATGTCATGTAATATGCGAGACCGCCATGGTCGTCATTAAACGAGTCCAAAAGAGTAATGATGCCGGGATGGTCGAGATTTGAGAGAATACGAACTTCTTTACAGATATCGTGTGGCTCACAAGCATAGCGTTTTATGGTGGGTGCTGCCTTGAGGACAACATTGTCCTTGCGGTAAACTGTCGACGCGGGTGTTTCGCTGATGATCTCGAAGTCTGCCATAAAAATCACTGGTCTCAAAATCAGCTTGCTATATTATTACTCTACTGTCCCACGCTCTACGAATACTAACTAGTACTAATCGGTCAATCCGTTAGGATCATACTCAAATTCCGTATAAATAGGTACCCAAATTTTCTCTTTCACCAATTGCCTCACATTCTCCAACGTCAAATCCCTGTTGCCCAACTTGCCCTCTTTTACAGCCTTCTCCGCAACCGCTACAGAAACCTCGAAATTTATCCTTGGAGCCTCTCCGAAATCAGGCAACAACGCATTTCCAGCATAATCTCCATCTCTCTCGTGGTTGTCGGTTTTAGAAGATGATGCTGTTTGTGACTGGACTGCCGAAGATAGTGCTGCAAGCTTTTGTGCACCAGCTACAATCATCGTGTCAGTCAATTCCTTCGACTTGGCGCATATGGCACCAAACCCAAGACCAGGATAAATCAAAGCATTATTACATTCTGCGACTCTAAATCACGGTCAGACGAATGTTCCCAGACGACATAAATGATGATCTGTGAACTGCCGACTTACTGAAACTCCATTTCTTTTCCTTCTACCGTCATTTTCACAGGTGGGAAAGGACTTCCCGTGGCCACCAATGCCTTTCCATCTGTCCACTTCAGGATATCTTCTGGTTTGGCCTCGGCAAGATGAATAGGGTTCGACAGTGGAAAGACAATTGGCCTCTCGCATCCTCCATCCATCATGGCTTGAATAACTTCTTGTGTAAATGCACCGGCAGCTGTTGAGCAACCAATTAAAACCGTAGGTTTGACTCGTTTCACCACGTCTAAAAGAGAGACATTTCCACTCCAACCCTCGTCAGCCCTACGAACAAAATCCTCCAGACGACCTTTTATTTGTCCGAGGCCTTTGGCTATACCGTCTCCAGCGTCGTACACCAGGCCTTCCTTATCTATTAGCCAGAATTTTGCACTAGCTTCTTCTCTGGATAACCTGTCCGTTGCCATTATTGCGTCCCGTACTTGTGTCGAAACTCCCAAGCCTGCTGCACCTGCGCCCATGATGATATACCGCTGCCCAGATAACATACCTTCTTTCTGATGGCTATGACGACCAGCAATACCCATCGCTGCCATAAGACATGCCAGTGTAACTGCACCTGTACCCTGGCTGTTGACATTGAGGGTCAGATGAACTTCTTTCGTGGAGGTGATTTCGACTTACATATCGTCATTGAAAACTGCATGATGATTTTTATATCTCATCAACAATTGTAAGCATTTTGGGATGCAAAATCTTCGAAATGGACCAGACATTGAGGATAGTATTTGTTTACCAATTTTATAAATCTGAAGAAAAGTCATGCTTATAGGTTATCAGCCCAGCAAAAGTTAAAGTTCTTACTTGTCGACAAATTGATCATATTGTGACCTCGTATACGACGATTTCTCCATCCCTGACACGAGTTCAGCTATGGTTACAAAAGCTCGTGAAGATAAACGGGAAACATACAACATAAAGTTCGTCATCCAATAGTTTCTCGTTGTCTGTTCCTACGTCCAAAACAACATTCAGTGATTTTCTAGGGTTCAAACCACCGATTAATCTAAATCATCAAGTTTATTAGCCGCAAAAAAGCACAAATAAGGCACAAACGCACGTATAAATGGCAGATTTTGCTGTCGATATCTAATCATTAAAAATAAATTACATCAGAGCAGGCTTAAATTATTTCATTGCATTAAATCTCACAGCGATACCCTATAAATATTCGAAGACAGAGATCTCTGAGTTCACTTTTTATTAACAATCAATCAAGATATAATTACTCACACCAACACCTTGATCTCCAATTCCAAGTATTGCCTCCGAATCCGTAACAACAATAAGTTCAATATCTCTTCCTCCCTTCGTCTGTTCCAAGAAATCGTTTTCCATAGTATCTTGATCAGTGATAGTCAAATATAACCCTTCGCTTCTCCTAAACAAATGTGAATATTGCTCTATAGCTTCAGCCTAATACAAAAAAAAGCGCATAAAGTCACTAAACATCATCATATATAGCATATACATACATATATGCTAATCAAAGGGGAAAAAAAAAATGAAACCTACCTCAGTAGGTGTATAAATAATCGGCACCAACTCTTTCAAATGTTGAGAAAGAAGACTATAATACAAAACCCAATTCTGATCCTTCAAACTTTGAAGAAAAGTATTCTTCCTCAAAGGTTCAGGACGGGAACTTAATTGTTCATAAGCTCTTTGAACTTGTTGATGTAAAGTATTAACCCTCGATGGTAATCTTCCTGAAAGTCCGAATTCTTTTCGTTCTCGAGCATTGAATGCAGAACCTTTATTGAACTTTGGATTTGTCAATAAAGCATCACCGCGTAATGCAATGTGAAGGGTAGGTTGACTGTGAGGTATGATGTCGTGCTCTTTGCCTTTGTGGGCTTCACCAGCCATAGCGTCGTTGGTTGTCGTGGATGATGGTACTAGTGTACGAAGTTGTTTGCGTCACGTTGGAACTGGATTTGATTATATGCTATGGAAGATATCTAGATTTTGCCAGGCTGGAAAATTCCGGGACTGACGGGATGATAACGGAGAGGCAACGGGACACTGGTGGATTTACAAGAGGAAAGTATGACCTCGAGTATGACGTAGTTACATACTATTTTTATCTCAAGAGAAATACAATTGGAAAAAAGAAAGCGTCCATCGCTGTAAGGGAATATCTCAAGATCTCAAGCTTCAGTAACCAAACTTCCACCATAACCATCCCCACGCTTAACAGCACGAATTCCCAGTACAAGAGTAGTGAACAAGGCAATCGTAAGGAGGATACTGAAGAACAATAATCTAATCAGTCTCAGGGGTTAGTACAAAATGTGAGAATCAACGTACAATTCGATCCAAGCAAAGGCTACTAGCGCATTTAGGTGGTTGCAGTACACGTATAAATCTTGTACTGAACAATTGAGTCCACCACCTATCGATTCTGTAACAGCAGCGGCTGCTGTTAACCAGAACACCCAAGTCATGAAGAGGCTACACAAAGATGCGTTGAATGACTATTTCAAGATAACATAAACTCTAAGACTGAAGATTAGGACTTACTAGATGGCATGTGTGAGGATGCTAGCTCCTATTGAGCTACGTGCAATGAAGAACAGGACCATCAGCGGTGGGGTAAGAAGCGTAGTCCATGCAGAAACAAAAAGCGTATAGCGAACACGATCGCGTTCTCCTAGCGTTCTGTAGTTGTGGTGGCTGTTAAAACGAGCTACTAGCCATCCTGAAATCGCGAGCTGCGCTTCCAGTCAGTCCCTTATTTCTCTCATGAATACTAACAGGAAGCCATACTTCGATAATGGCCACAAGAACAATAAGCCCAAATAGAACTAGGTAACGCTCGTTGAGAACGCTCGTAAGGAAAGGTGGTTGAGAGAGCACATACTTGGATAAGCTCTTCGTACAATCGTGTCTATGCCCATGTCTTAGTAGTGAATGGAGTCTTGGTAGTTACAGTTGTACTTTTGGGTGCAGTCGTAAACTAAATTGTTCGGGGCTTTCAGGTTAATATAATCGTTTCAGTCGTGAAAAGGAGATCCAGATGTGCAGTGTAGGCGCAGTCGATCACAACCCAGAATTCAACCTGACGTCAGGGTCTACGTCAATCATGTGACCGAGGTAGTTCTAATTATAGATCAGGCATTATACTGTTCAACGAAGACCTGAGATTTTCATTCGTGTGTAGTCGATACGGTAAATCCTCTCTCGAAGATCATTCACACGTACACAATGCCTTTAGAGAATATCTCAGAGTCTCTCAAATCCACTGCTACGCAGATATGTACCCAGGTACGATCTTTCCGCAGCAAATCATAACGACATTATGCTATGCGACGAATTCAAGCATCTACATTACACACATCAATACTTAACAGCAACTCCCGACACAGCTCTCAACCATTACAACAGCTTTTTTCACATCCCCAACAAATCTCTCAACAAGTACACTCAGCTGATTGTACATACCAAGAAATCACACCAAATGGACCGAGGAGTGTACTACCAGTAAGTCCCTCGATAAAATCTTCTGTTTGTTGACAAGTCCAATTAATGGCTGCATGACGGTTATGAGCTTGGAAAACATCGTCTGGATTTTCTGTGGATGTCGCTCCGATAGTCTTTAAAATAAAAGGAAAGATAATATCAGGAGTTTAACATAATCTGTAAATAAACATTCGTGTACTTACGTTGATAGAATGGATAGGAGAGTGAATTATAAGTTCCCGTGAAATTACTGTTTCATTCAGGTAAGTTTACAGTTTATACACCTCCTTAAGTAGTACTTACTATTATTAAATTCGAGGTTAACATCTGTAACACTTGGATCGACGGGAACGTTTGGAATAAATACATAATCACAATCTGCAAAGTCATATTGCGCAACGACTCCAGATATTACAGAGTTAAGGGTTACAGCGATGAGAGAGATGAATACGTTTTTAAAGGTCATCATTGGAAGGGGATTCAAACGGTTACAGTTGTCACTTGTACAGAAACATGAACTTCCTCGGCCTTTATATACTACCCACTCCTTACTTCTGTCTTCTAGGTAGTAGTGCTTATAGGCTTCTCGGTTGTACTTTTAACACCTGACCCTTCTCATTCCATAAGTACCGACTGGAAATACGAATGAGCCTCAATATAATAATTATTTGACTGCGGCGGGTAGTTGGGTGGCACATCCGAGTCAATTGTCACCATGTGTTCCATGGCTACTACTTGAAGTACTGATTGATTTTCGGCATCCGAGTCAGCTTCTTAGAGTCCGCATGACACAAGGTGGATTACTAACCTTCTTGTTATTCAATTAAAGATGTAACCCCGGGAATTTGAATGGTACAACATTGTATTTCATATTCAAATTTCCTACAAAAACGATGAAGGCATTTTGTATTTGTGTAATACATAGTATCAAAACCCGAGTGAACTTGAGTACATAGCTTGGGTTTAACCTTTTGCCTTCCGAGTACTTTTGTATGAGACAACTTCGGATATTACAACACTATGGTAAGTCGGGTATTATATGGACTTTGAGGCTGCTCAGGATCATGATCCATGGTAAGTACTTAAGTACTCACGATTTTGATTTTCACAATATGTATATTTAGAACTTGGCCTTCAAAAACGAAACTATTGACAATGGTTATATAACAACGAAGTACTAGTATTTAACACGTAAATACATAGGCAAGTGAGCAACATCTCTTAGATGAAGTTCCAATCAACACGGATGCGACCAAGGTCAGGATTAGCAAGTTGATTGAAAGCAGCTGGAGACAAATCAATTCCGCCTGCACCACAACCAGGACATAAATCGACAGCGGTAACATCGACGCTCCTTCCTTGATCTAGAATTATTTAGAGATAAAGAATTTAAACACAACGGCAAATGACAAATGACAATGAGAAGAAGAGAGAACTTACAAGTTACACGGATACGACGACCACAGGCAGCTCCTGCGGCGTAATCTCCTGGGTTGAGTGCAGCGACGAGGTCATTTGCGCTGTTGTTCTGACCACAAGCACCGAGCTAAATAATGAATCTTAGCATAAGGCTGTAATGCCATGAGCGAGTGAGACTATAGAAGCGTACACCAGGGGCATAGAAGGTAGCTAAAAGAAAAGTCATTCGTTAGCTTGAGCTTCTGGACGTATACCTAGTATAAGTGAAGTAGAACGTAAGCTCACCATCACCATTAATTGCGAGGGCACCACCGAAGAAAGAAGCAGCAGAAGCTACTGCAATAACGAGTTTGGAGAAATGCATTGTTTATTCGAGAGGTAGAAGTGTTTAAGCGTGAGTGTGAAAGAAGTAAAAACTTGGGAGTGTTTTTGCTGAGGTTTTCAGAAGGACAGATAGAGCCCTTTTATACCTTTGGTTTGTTCGAATATCTTTGGTTTTAGACGGCTACACAACTTTCAGTTAGCACAAACATACTTCGCATATTTGTGGAACACCAAATCAGTGTTCCGATGAGTTAGTAGTTAAAACTATCCATTTTTGTATTCCCAACTTACTAGCATATCTTCAGCGGGCGTTTCAAGCCAGATGAAATAGTGGACTTGAGAATTATAATTTCTTTTAAAAACAGAGGGGATAACAAGCCACTAAGTTGCTCCACTGATTTTTAATTCCGAAGCTGTTGGTCCACTGGACGAGCGCGGTGATGTCATGCGGATTCCGACTTAGTTTTATTTTTGCGACCGGACATTCCATAGGACCGTACACACCTTGTTTGTTGAAATTAGGTGTTCCCTTTATTATACAATTCCAAGTTGAAGGGGACAGATTTTGAACGTGCCGTTTTCTCGTATGGGTTCGTAGTTGGAAGGTACCCAAAACCATTTCTCTGGACAAGGATACTTTGAGTTATCATTATTGGTATAAAGTTGGACTAGAGGAGAGATAAAAGTGGAGATCACAAACTAATTATTAGTACATCATCGTCAACAGCACTAATTATTCCCGACCTAGAGACTAGTATTGGATTTTTGATTGTTATATGGTCTTGTCCATGCCTCATGTTTATTCCAGCATATTTTGGAGCAGGAAAGAGGGCGACTTCTCAACGGCAGATAGAAATATCCTATTATGAGCTTCTTGTTGACTGCAAAGCGATGATCCAAGCACGATAATTACCGGAAGGCAAACGCCATAAGCCACATGAGTACCAGAGTAATTGCCGAAATATTTGAGTACCAAAAACATGGTGAAACGGCGCTCGCACTCTTTGAAGCCAATTTGAGAAAAAATTAGCATTAGTAGTTTAGTATGGATGTTCAAATTCTCGCAAACCATGTGCAACATCAGGCCTCAGGATTAAGCCAAGCGTAAGCACATGCTGTTTCCCGACTTTGTAGGAGTCAGTAAGCATTCTCCAATTTTGCGTCAAAATGTGAAACTTACTGGGGTGCTGAAAAGAGCGAAAATGGTCTAGCTATATAAAATATTAACAAGGTGTTCGCTTCATGCGAATTTAATTTGGTTAGGCTTCTTTGTAGCGATGTGAACTTGAGATAATAATAATGTTTTTACTTTGGTTGGAAAAGTTGGGTATAGTGATATCGCTTCCACACACGGGATAGAGTTCTAATAATGTTGTCGTTCTTTTTGCGAGTAAAAATATTTGCGTTTTTGGGGATAGTACATACCATGGGTAGCACCAAGGCGAGAACGATGAAGGATGGAGATGTAAAGAGACAAAAGATACCACCCAAACCAGCATAGTCAACACGATACTGCGTTGTTAAGGCAGCACTAACAGTAAGTAGCCTGAATGAATGATTAGAACTTGTCCATACAAACGCGCATGCGAATACCATAGTTAAAAAGCGTCGATGACAAGATATGGATATGATATATGACAAGTTGCCGAGTGATTGTAAGTAGTCCTGTGATATCGCATGGCCAAATAACACCACACACATTCCCTCACCTCACCATGTCCGACGTCGAAGGCGATTATCTAGATGCCTACACTTATTCAGCTTCAAAGCTGGGGGAGTACACTGTTCTCCGCGACATCGCGGAGGGCACATTTGGAAAAGTCAAGAGTACGTACCACTCTCTACCACTGCCTTCGGACTCGGAGCTCATGATTTATCCCAAAGTGGCCCAGCACACCGTCACAGGCCATATTGTTGCAATGAAGTACATTTCGAAGGCAGTTATATTGCGGGAGAAAACAAAGACTCGTGTGCGACGTGAGTTCGAGTATATGAGGACACTGCGGCACCCTCACATCATCAAACTGTGAGTTGTCACATCTTCACGCGATCTTCCTCCTGATTCTGAATTTGCAACAGTTATGAGGTCATTTCAACTCCAACAGATATTATCTTCGTTCTCGAATATGCTGGCGGCGAACTCTTCAATTATATTGTTGCTAATGGCCGTATGCCCGAAGCGCGTGCGAGAAAGTTCTTCCAACAAATCATATCTGGCATTGAATATTCTCATCGGCTCAAGATTGTCCATCGAGACTTGAAACCAGAAAATATTCTACTGGATGACGACCTGAATGTGAAGATCGCAGACTTTGGTTTGTCGAATGAGATCAGTGATGGTGACTTCTTGGCAACGAGTTGTGGTAGTCCCAACTATGCTGCGCCAGAGGTTATTCGCGGAGGTGTTTACGCAGGTCCTGAGATCGATGTTTGGAGTTCTGGTGTAATTTTGTTCGTGATGTTATCCGGGAGATTACCATTTGAGGATGATGACGTTCACAAGCTATTCTCCAAAATCACTCGTACGTCTTCGTGTTTTTGTTATAGTTGAATTAAAAGCTTAAGACGTTCTCAGAGGGAAACTTTCACATGCCTAGCGCCTTCCCAGCGGACGCAAAAGACCTGATTAGTAGCATGCTGGTTGTGGATCCCCTAAAACGCATCACTGTTCCCGAAATCACCCAACATCCATATTTTTTGAAAGATCTTCCTCGTTATCTATCTCCACTTCCGCTAGCACTCGAACCTGTTCCCCTCACTGCCCTTGTACAACCACCAAAACAACTAGACTTTGAGATCATAGAAGGACTTGGAAAGATTGAACCAGATGTAGTCGAAGACCTCGCGTCACGATTAACTGATGTTTCTATTGATGACATTTATACTTGCTTGAGACGAGACGATGGTGTTCAAGGGAACTCAGTTAAAGTGGCCTATCTGTTGCTAAGAGACAAGAAACGGGGGAGTAAAGGATGTGAGTTTTTATTACGTTGACTGAATGACTGAATTTCTGACAATGTGTTAGTGGCGGAGTTTGCCGAAGCAGAGCGAGATGCCCAACTCGCAGCAATGGACGTGCGTAGTAGCTACCGTGTTTCTCTCTCTCTATTGGTTCATTTATATTTGGATGTCTAGCCCCGCAATGCACTCTCGCCAAATGCTCTTTCGCCAGGTGATACAGAGGATAATCCCTTTGATGCCGAATTCAATGGTGACTATGATGAAACCGAGGGAGACGACGACCTTGATTTCATGACGTATCCTATCGATCCGAACAATCCGCAAGCTAACACTTTCGCCGTTTTAAACTCATCTCTACCCCAACAACTTCCTGAACAACACCATCTTGCATCATACATCACAGCCAAACGTTCCGGCGCAGGTGGTAAGGAAAAACGCCACAGGACAAAATGGCATTTCGGTATCCGTAGCCGGAGTCCACCGATGGAAGTTATGCAAGAGATTTACAGGACACTCCGAGCATTAGGTATGGAGTGGAAGGAGAAACGAAACCTTGGTGGTCTTGGTGGAGTGAGAAGTAGACGAGGTGGTGCAGGGATCGAGAGAGCTCGGGAACATGATGGCGGCGGTAATGTTGATCTGAAGGCCGCTTCGAGTATCTACATCGTGGAAACAAGAGCTAGAGTGCAAGATGTCGTGGTAAGCTTTTGTGTGATAACGTTCCTATTTTGCAACGACTAAATATTTCGACCAGGTGCTAATGAATCTACAATTATACATGGTCGATTCAATCAACTATCTTGTTGATTTCCATCACAAGAAGTCTTACAAGGCTTCCACCGATCCTAAAGCTGGAAAATTTGACATGGCTGTCTACGACCCTACATTCTCTGATGAGGATCTAGGCAAGAATTCCAAAGATCCTGTTAGGGACGACGAGGTTATCTCGCCATATGTCTTTATGGACATTACCTGTCGATTAATTCTCGAACTCGCTGGAGGAGCAGAATAGATGCTACTTTCTCTCCGAAGCTGTAATTCAAAACCCACCACCCGCATCGAAAGATGCAGGATGTATATTTGTGTATCATTTTCTTTTCTCTCTCACTCTGTTGTCATTCACGTATGAGTTGTGCTTTATGATATTGTAGATCTGTTTTGTGTTTAGTTATTTTGCATAGAGCTTGGCCTTTTGCCTATGTTTTTTGCGATCCATTAATGTTTCGCAGTACATATATTAGTATACTCTTCTTTTCGTATCCTCCCATGTTTCGTACTTCATGTTGTATAAGATATATCTGCAGTAGTCATTTTCCCCCAATATACCTCATTCATGTATGGAAAATGAAATTCCTTAAAACAAATATCAGCGCCTAGCCTTTTGTTTTTTCGTCGATCTATTCTAATTGGGTTATCGGCGATCGATCCGTGTAAGCGTTCCATGTGGGGATCCCCATGGTAAACTGAGCTATTTTTAACAGACAACTCCCAGTCGATCAATTGATCTGCAGACTCCAAGACAAACATCATTTTACTAAGCTTCATTGGTTCTCACACAATATGAAATTTCATTAGTCCTTTTCTGATAACCTACCACCATCCCGCTGGCATATCAATATCAATACATCAGTTGTTTTTTCTCCGACGTTTGTTTGATTTCAGCAACCTATTGCAATTGTCATCAGTCTGTCCAATGTCATAAGCGTTGGTGTGTTAATTGAGAAATGAGTTAATGGTGGGTTGTAGTGTTACAACTCTCCTGTACTTCATCAGTATATAATTGGGAGATTGAATTTGTACACTGCCTTTTGTGACCCTCACGCGGCGTATTCGGTCATTATTTTTGGATTCAAATCATTTGAGTTGCTGGGAGCTAGAGAATGGGAATACAGTGTGAACCCGAACTTATATTATATGTGTAGTATGGAAACTGGAATATGCCTTGGGGCTCAAGAACTAAGTTTCAAATAACTAGGATTTCAACAGCTTACTTGCAAATACGGGGATATTCAAATAGCTAAATATTTCCAACCCCTATGTAATCATTTAAAACAAAAATAGTACATCGATGACGTGCTGCGGGTTCACATATTAGATATGCTCATTCTTCATGAATAATTTGGGAAAACACTGGTCTGAAAATATTTTCCAACATCTTGACGCACCATGTATTCGATATACGATTTTAACAATCCTATGGATATGATTACAAAGTACTGGAACTTTGTCCGTGTCCTGTGTCCCCCTTAAAAATAGTGTTGATGTATTGAAGAATCATGCAAAACTATTGAAAGAAATGGTAGAAGTAGTAAAGGGTTTACGGAATGATGTAGTAAGTCATTGTCATAGTTGAAATGGTGACGAGCTGCTTGAGTATTTCAAAGACAGTAATGCTAAGTTTGTTTCCATTGTGTTTTCTCTAGCGAGCCCCGACTCGGAGTCAGACATATTTGCGTAATTCATAAAGTAGATAGTAAAGGATGTTGATACCCGGTAGACCAGGGCCTAAGTACAATCACGGGTGCTTTTGCGAAGTAATTGATAGTTTCAATCTCCTTCCCGAGTAAGCCATGAACCTGACAAACTCTTGTACTAAATATATGTGTGAAATAGATACCCCAATCAGAATATGTATGCGTAAAAAATTTGGGGCTTCTTTTTCACGTCAGACAAGGTTATTTATATATGCACAAGATCCTCGTTTTTCGATTTGTCAACAATTGTGTACACATGATGCCCCTTTCCAATCCTCTAATGTCTGGTTGTTGTGTCACCCTTTGTCCTTGCTCTTCTTCGGAGTATGGATGTCACTAGAGTTGCCATGATATGGATTGATATTTCTTTAGCGTTGATTTAAACACTGCCTTGAGACTTCAAAAACCTCATGGTACTCAGTGATGGAATTTTGAAAATCACAGATACCTTCCGATTCAATCATTGGTTACTAATGGTAATACAAGACCAATGAGAATGAAGGCGATCTCGTATACTTAGTATCAATAGAGTACACCACTCCACTGAGATCACCATTTGAGTTCTGTTGCATTTTGTGCTAAGTTGAAATCATGCAGCTACCCGGTGGTGGATCGTGATTCGTGATGGTCAAAGATGGAGCAAAATTATTTTTGGCTTAGAGATCAAGAACGAGGTTCTTGACATGAGATTTTATTGGGTCATCGTATAATCAATGGCAGTCTTGGGAAGAGAAACAAATGCAGTGAATTAAATTATGTAGACTCTGCATCCGTCGTCATCCCTACTCTCATCATTAGTAATTCTTCTGATCTTCTAAAGCGCACTTAACATAGAACACCAACGAAAAGTAATACTATTACGGACCTATAATGTAGAGTCAGATAGCCTATCTAAAGAACTATTGCTATTTTCAATTCTTGTATGGTTGTGAGGGTCAAGCAAAAGAAGGGCTGATTTCTCGGGAAGTAGCTTGAGATTTCAGGATAAAAAGAGAGTGCCAGAACGAGAGTTCAGATAACCTCTTTCCCTTTCTTTATTACTCTGGTGTCAGACCCGGTGTCTGTTTTGCAGTTGATTTTCTTCTAGTTCATCATTGCTTGTACTTTTGATTTTCCAACTTCAACTTGGTTTCAGTCACCTTTTGTTCACTTCACTTCACTTCATCCAGGCTAGCTCCTGTATCTTCAATCTATTATCCTTCGTTCATATCCATCTGCTTTGCTTTGACCAAAATGGCTCGTGTATTCGGTTATCTTCTTGCTCTTCTCGTAGTCTCTACTTCTGTGACTGCCGGTCGGTGTCTTTAGTATCTCTCAAATTATGATCACTTACATTGTCCCTATTAGTTCCCATTGAACCTCGCCAGCTGGGTGGTATAGGTTGTAATGTTGCTCGCCTCAGGACTGTGGCTGGCCTTCGACAAACCACTAAAGCTGTTCAAAAACTTTCTGGGTCCGCGTGCGTATTATTTTTATATCACACTCACTATTGACTTCACGGATATACTCACATCATTAATCAGTGATGCCGCTACGGCAGATGCTGCTACAAGCGCTAGTGCAGGTCTCCAACAAGCCAGCGGTGGAATCAAGACTATCGCAGGAGCCCTCTTGGCCGGACAAGACGCACCTGCTGAAGCAAGAGATGAGGTCGCCGCAGGTTTGACTACTGCTCAGGAAGCTTTGGCCGGTATCACTGCGTGAGTATCAACTTAAGCCATAAAGTTGTGTTAATTGATTTTGAATTTGTTGAATAGGACTGATGATGCAACCACGGATATGCTTGCAAACGCTCAACAGAAACTTGAGAAGACTATTAGTGCTGGTCAAGATGTCGTGGCCAAATGCGGTGGCGGTGGCGCTGCTGCTGCTGACGACGCTGTCGCTGCCGCTGACGACACTGCTGCTGCTGATGCCACTGCTGCTGATGCCACTGCTACTGATGCCACTGCTGATACTGCCACTGTCAATGGCAATGAGAGCACCAACGCGGTTGCTAGCAAATCAAATACCGCTGCTAGTACCAGGAAGAATGCTCGTGAGTGATATGCATGCCAAATATAAGAGTTCGTGGTCCTTATAACATGTTGGTTTTGCAGGTACATTGGGAAGACGTCAAATCGGTGGTATTGCTTGCAATATCGCTCGTTTCCAAACGGTGGGTAGACTCGCAGCTTCGTCAGCAGCTGTAAGGAAGGTTAAGAGTGCTGCTGCAGGGTGAATGACTTCCTGCTGTATAAAAATAAAGCCATATACTCATCGGCGTATGGTAGGGATACTGCGACAACTGGTGCTGCAACTGAAGCAGGAACTGCCTTGAACAGTGCTAAAGCTGGCATTGCCAAGATTGTTGCTTCGTTGGTTGCTGGGCAAAAAGCTCCAGCAGCTAGTCGTGATCAGGTGGAGGCAGGATTGAACGATGCTATGACATCACTTGCAAATGTTGAATCGTAAGTCTTTTTCTATAATTCTTTGCCTGTCAGTAAATGACTTCGTGTTTAGTACGGATGCTGCTGTTACGGATGCTGTTGCTTCCGCGATGGACAAGATTTCAAGCACTCTTGAAGCTGGAAACCGCGTTGTTAGTTCATGCTAATTAATAAATGGACCAAGCATTCAACCGTACATCTACTAATGAACTATGTCGGCTGTATTACCTTTGTAGTATCTAGGGGAATAATTTTTTGTATACAAATAAGGACAAACACCAGTAGTGCAAGCAACACTCTCATTAATTTCTCATTCAACATTCATGCTTACCTTGAGAAATGCTACACGTTTTCGCCCCCAGCCAAACCCCATAAGCTTATCTACTCGATATGGCCGGCCCTTGCAATCAAGGCTATATCACCCTGCTATACATCCTTACACCTGGAAAGCATGGTTCTTTTATCGACGGGATGGGACGCAAAGGTCTAAACTGACTGGTGCCATTCTTGGTGTGTAATCACTTTAGTTTGGGAACATCATTATAAAACTAGCATCTACAGCTTCTGCAATGGTTACTACTTTATACATCCTCCACACTTCAATGGAGCTGCTAGAAAAATGCCTTGACGCGACCGATATTCTACAAGCCCTTGTCCTCCTCCAACGACTTGACGTTGAATATTCGTCATATGACTTCAACAAACCTGCTGATGCGATGGCTTATATAACCATATTACTTAGGAGTTTCCCTACCCTCCCCAAGGAACACATCGAAGGAATGATAGAAGTCACCGGTCAGCTCGTCAATTCCAAGAAAGACTCTCACCTAGCACTGCAGCAATGTTTGGAGGAACTGCATCAAGTCCTTGAGGACAGTCGTCTCCAAGCCCAACCACCCCTAGAAACCGCGAAGCAAGCGTTGTATACTTTGTTTGGTGGTCTCAAAAAAGTGTATGAGACGGGCGACGAGAACGACAAACAAGTGGGTAGTTGGATCAAAATTCGTACATCGAGTAGCAAGGGTTCTTCGTATGATGTACTGGGATAGGTCTGTTTCAATCTCTCCTTTGAATCACCATTCTAACAAACTCCAATAAGCGCCGCAAATACAAATGCATTTAATATAAAAATAGATGCTGTGAGTCGAGATTACATGTTGCCCTTTACTCATTAATAACTTCTTCAAATCCACTATTCAGGATCGTGCCATGGAATGCCTTGCGCTTCTCGGAAATCCTCCCACTCCATCCATTTATCCTTCATAAAATCGTAGGATGGCTTCCAATCTATGCATGTATGAGATGCTCCTTGTCTTTCCATTGTGAAGTTGCGCTTAGTGAAATCCCCTGGTTCCAATGTCACATCCGCTGAACACAATATCCACTGTCGCAGATAATTGTAGCAATGGTGAATATGTCCTTTTCTCGAATGTCCAATATGAGTCCATCCTTTTGCTAAGGCATTTCTCATTCCTCTGAGGCAATGTAATTGATGGAACATTGCAACAGCAAACATACGTTTCTGCTCTCCTAAACGCACATGACCATCACCCACGCTAGCAGTCCACAGCCATTCATCTTCTGATTCAGTGTTCGTGATTGCATAATGTACGCTCTCTTCTACAACCAGTTTCACATATTGTTCTGGGACTGGTAGTCGTTTTGGGTGGTCTGCACCAACGAGTTCTAGTACGTCGGTTAGTATAATATTTTCACTACTCGGATATATTTACTCACTATAGCTTTCCAGTCCAGGTTTATTGATTGTTCTCCGCAACTGAAGGTCCTGTAGTATTTTCAAATCTCCAGCCAGCTGAGAGAGCGATGCGGTCAAATACATCGATATTCCTCCCAGGGCGAGTGCGAGGACGAAGTTGACATGATTACGCATTTTTACAATACGCGTCCAAAACTCGGATTCTCCGGTATATATGGATATCCTTGAACTTCACAGCCTTGTGATACAGTGATAGATTGGTACGGTCACGCTGTATCATAATTGACAACCGCTGTTAGTGCACTGGCCTACTACTGACTAAAGCTCCTGCCTCAACTTCATGAAACACCGGAGTTGATTTGCATCCGGTGTTAGATTACACTGAGTATGGTCCTGCTTCCTATTTTCCATGTGTTATGAGGACCTACCGAACGTTTTACAGCAAAGTATATGACAATGCATCACAACAAATAGACGGTTATGTTATAATAATGTTATGATAAACACCTAGGCCTACTAATACCAAAATAATGCAGTGTAAGTCAATGATGCATACCAGTTGATCATCATAAACGCAGTCTTTTTTAGACGATTGATACTATGCAACGGACATAGTCACATCAAATATAGCCGTAACAACATTAATAGTCGCTCTTTAAGATACTTATGAATGGTGACTCTTGGGTCATTCCCTTTCCCCCTTACTCACAATGCTACGAATCTCCTCATTTGAAGACACAGAGACGTATGCACTATTACCACAGGATTCAACGAAATGCCAGGAAGTCGAAGTCTCTGGCATGTGTTTCCGTTTTCTCGGTTCAACTATTTACTCTTTCTCATATACTCATTTCAGGACAGTCCAGGGAGCATGAATCTACATCAACCATACCTCTATGGATGGTTCTCTATTTTTTGTTGTTTATCGTGGCTGATGTGGTGATTTATGTGCGCATACACAATTTTCTGCTGGACAATAGGCCCCTTAGTCCATCGGAAATGCCGATAAGAGACCCATACGTTGGTCTAGACGAGATGTACAATTCCGGAGATGTTAAGCCGTCGATGTATGAACCGATCATTAACGCCCCAATTCTTGCACAACAAATTAGCCGCATAGAACCAGATAAAGTCTTTCCCGTGGATACTCACCAGTGGTTGAGTGATTATGGGACACTTTCCCCTCCTGATAGAAATCTCCACGTCTCCTTTGATGTGAGTACCATATCTCCGCAGAAACGGAACGATAATGTTTACAGAAAACTTCGTATAGGTCCACACTATTGCACAATTCCACATCCTGGATTGGGGAATGGAAAAATGTGCAATAACAGTACGACTACCATCACGCGATACCATCCTGCCCCACCCTTATAACATCAAAGATGAAAATGGTGTTATTCGTCTAGATATATGTGAACTTGATACCACAAGGCCTTTAAATGCTTTAGAACTCACATGGAGGAAGCGTCCGAGGTGTACCAAGAATATAGGTATCATTCACGCACAATTAGGCCAAGAAGTACAGTTGGAATCATTTCATTGTGAAACGGGAACATTCAAGGCATTTGAGGTTTCATGTGCGGGTGATATGCCCGAGTGCGAAGTTGATGTTTGGACGAATCATAATGATACTTGGGGTGGGTGTATTTCAAACTCTCAGATGTGTAACGTTGCTGATACCGGATATTAGGTCTGTATTTAACGCAATATCAGACGGTGTTGTGAAGGGGGCCACATTAAATGCTAACTACATTAACATATTTATTTATAGTGGTACTCGTTAACTTAGTTGATTCGTAGTCACTGGTTGTATGATAATATTTTCGGTTCGTATAGTATACTCTAAACATTCATTAGTGCTTGTGTACTAGCTCAACTTCAAGAAGTTCATAGATATTGAGGAAAACTGAGTACTAAAGCAAACTCGATTGATTAATTGAAGGTTCAATATGCCATCACGTTTAATATTTGTACCGATTTGTACACAGGGTTTCATCCGTCTACAACTATGCAAGTTCATTCATCACATCCTCTTCCATCTGATTTACTTTCAAGCTATCCGTTATCTTCATACTTTCCCTGCTATTGTTTATATATGCGCGGAAGAATGTCTTCGTACTCGTATCGGAGTCTGCGTTGGAAGATTCCAAGTAGTAGACGTTCTGCACAAAAAATTAGCAGTGACATTACAAAGAAGCAAAAGTTAACGCTGACATGTCCAATTGTAAAACTGGCCTTTCCGGTTAAGGTGCTCGACAAATAAAAGTCAATCGGATTTCCATCGGTGACGATGTAAATTTTGAATCCGCTGGTAAGTGACGAAAAAGTCAAGTAATACTCAAACTCACATTCTAGTAAAGGCAGGAATGTCTGGTTTTCTTATTTCACTGCTATCGTCTTGAATTCGTTCTCACATGTACCGGGTGTTTGTCATTGTGATCTTGCTGGTAGAGAGGCGTCCTGCATTCAAACGTTCCTCGTCTTCAGGAAGGTATATGCTGGCGCCTGAGGACAATAATCCAAATTCACCCCAGCTAGCGTAGATAGAAAAGGTAACGCTCATATACTCGATCTTTGGATGGCTGAGCAAGTATAAATATGCGTCTTGCACAGGGTTGGCATACTGATAGATTTCATCCGATCGAGCGTCTCGAAGAACATCCCATATACCGGTTGTATGTGCTCCAATCAGCTGTGGATTCTGGTTTGAAGTGGTAACCCATTCCTGATACGTGGTACGGTTGGTTGGGTCAGCCTTCAACGCAGAAGCAAGGTCCTCATCCCCGCCGACGACAGAGATTAGGCGCTGTTCGAGTGACTGGTACCCGTGGAACTGCTGCTCCTCGAAAGCAGTACTATCATATTCGCCACTAGTTGTGACCCCATGGAAAGTTGCCGCCACATTTCTAAAGAAATTCTGGTTGACCGTTGCGTCCTGGTTAGAAGCCCATGTACACTGGAATGCACAGGTCAGACATTTTAACCTAAGCTCTAGCAAACCTCCTTACCATTTGATATCTAGCTCCATAGCGTCCCGACAAGAAGATATGGGTCCCGAACTGGGCGAAAAAGTTCTGATAAGCACCAAGCGCATCCGGTGTGAAAGGTTTAGGAAGTTCTTGTAACGCAGGGAGTAGGGTTGCTTCATTGATTGAATTGAGGTACCTATCCAACGCCGCACCGTAATCTTGCGTATGGAATTCAAAGAATCCAAACTGCATATTGGAGGGAAAGGCTTGTGTTACAGGCAACAACGAAGGATCATCGACACTCAAAGCCAAGTAGTTAACAGAAGCGTCTTGATTGCTGCGGAATGTACGTTGCGCTTCAGAACCCGTTGAGAAGGCCTACAAATCCATCGTCGCTGTTTCCCCTGCGTCAAGGACCCTGACAATGTCTGGCACGATATACTGTTTTCCTGCTGATCCTGTCAGAAGATGGTTAGTTTCTTTTAATACTTATAGTAAGAGGAGTTTTGCTAACCAACGTTTTCCAAATGCGTTTTTCTTGTGTCCACAGAAATTGCTCTTTGATCTGTTGGAGTAGCATGGCTTACCTATCATCAAACAATTATCAGAATGCTTTCGAACGATGTGGATTATGGAAAAGATACAATGACAACCACTCACAGAGTCTAGGTTGATAGGAGCGGTGGTCGATAAATCGATTCCATAACCCAACAGAGCTGAAGCAGGAAGCATATCAACGGTATCGGACATTTTGCTAGATATTGAATGATCTGACATTCTCTAACGACGGCTTAAATAGTTCCACAGTGTTCGTAAAAATCGTAAAATTGAGGTAGTGCTGGAGTTCCAGACAGCTCGTCAATATTGCACATTCTACGTGTCTTCCTAGGTATGATCGTTACATGAAATTTTTGAGACAACACATGCCTATTTACAGCTAAGAACGTGTATCACAAGTGTTTTCACCACAACATTCGGCCTAGAAGCTGTCTCTCTCATCCGGCACGGTCACATGTACCTCAGTTTTGTGATCCCCGCCACGGTTCCATATTCAAAATAATCGTCGTGGTCACGAGCTCCTCTGCACTAACTTCTTCTTCATCAACATCAGGATTCTTATCATCGGGGGTTCCGGGTTGTATTAACAGGCGAAGTAACCGCCTTCGAAATATCCTTGGTATTCACGTAAAGGAAGGAAGAGAAAAAGAACAGAACCTCAGCTTACGCCATCTCGCAGCCTTGGTGATACTAACTTCATGTTTTTATGTCCATTCGATTCGCTGACTTGAATTTCTAATAACCTAATCAGGAAGGATTCTCTTCTTGAGTTGGACTATAATAATTTGAGAATGATGTTCTTGTCCCAAGTCGGCAAGCGATGACCACGTAGAATTGCAGCTGCCATTGATGATTTTTGAACGACAGCTTGGAAGTTTACTCCGGCATGCAGTGTCGTCATCTGAACTTTTCGGCCCCAACTACCGACGTACAATGTACATTGTCAGACATGAGATGAAAAGATGAAATCAGAATGGGTTAGGATCCTGAATGTATAAAGAGGACAGATTTTCGTTAAAAATCTTAGGAAATATACAATTTTCCAAACTCACTCTCAAGTCACAACTAAAGCAACTCATTGAACTCAATGGCTGAAACTGAACCTCGCTCTTCCCCTCTTGTTCCAGCTATGAACTTTGTGGGATTCTCCCTTGACTTGTGTAGCGTGACCCCTCTCGATGTTGGGAGTGTATGTACCATTTTTATTCCTGCTTATTCTTATATTGATCATTAATGCTTTTTGCAGGTCAGCGAATCAGTAAAGAGAGCTGTTCAGATTATTAATATCGACGAGCACGATACTCCAAGTGAAGTCGAAATCGGTAAGGCGCCTTTTTTGTTAAATTGATATGTTTTAACTGACGATATTATGATTTAACTTTTTCTCACTAAAGACGGTGTCACTTACAGTGTTCCCCGTATGGTCAACATCAATTTCCAAAGCAAGAGCGAACAAGCATTTGAAAGCTGGTCCACTGGAGGAGATGTGACCAGAGCCTTCATAGCCAACAATGCACTCACATCCAAATTCGGTGCCATCGCTGGGTCTGCTTCTTCTGCATTTGCTTTCCAGAAGGCTTTCTCCGACAGACATCAATTCGGCTTTTTCAGTCAGAATACATCTGTATATTCTGCCAATTTGAAAGGCTACTTGTTTGCGCTTAATGAAGACGAACTTTCGACCCCTATCAAGAGATTGCCTAATCCGTTTGCGGAGACCACGGATGTGCTGAGGGCCTACAGAAACTTCTTTGGTACTTTTGGAAGTCATGCTATAATCGATGCGCAATATGGATCTCGTTTTCAATTGGTATGCACTCCATCCACCTTTCCTGGAATTTTAATGAACCCTTCGGTAGATTGTACATGCGTCTAATACCGATACTGAAGTCAACAATCGTTTCAACGCTAACATTCGCGCCAACTTTGGTGGTATCATGTCCAATGGCGAATACGATTCATCCGTAATGAACGAAGCACAGTACAGACGATACGAGAATTTCATGATGCGATCACTTTCTATTCGTGGTGGTGACAGACAACTCGCTCTCGATATTCAAGCTACACCAAATTCCTATCCACTCTTCACAAGTTGGCTTAATACAGGACGCACGAACCCCGATATTATGAATTTTGGCTGTATAGAACTTTGGAATTTGGTTCGAGAAGCTGCGAATAACGAGCTTGCAGTTTATGCGGATCCTTTGCAAGATGCATTTAATTATATTACTTCTCATCCAGAAGTTTATAGAACTGCGGTCACCTTGACTATTGAATCGGATTGGGGAGAGTTTGGATTACTTACACCTAGTGCTATGTGTCAACAAAATCCTGACAAACCTATTGAAAATCCGGATAATTTGGTGTTTAGGGAAACTAGGGTTAGGTGGGGTAAGGAGCACAGTCATGATTATAAGAGAGTTACAATTGAGTACGTCTCTTGTCTTTTATTTATTTTTATTGCCTCAGAATAACTAAATCGAGTTATAGGTTCTGGGTGATTAACGATGGATCGCCAATTGACTTTACTATTTCACACGGATCTAATGGAAGTAGTAGTGGAAGTGGAACTGCCATAGTGACATTTGGTGGTGTACGTTAAACAACCCATTTATTAACACTTAGAGTTGTGATCTGACGTTATTCATACGATTTATACAGAAAAGCTATGTTAACCAAGGGATCATCGATAATAATTGGAACACGAAATACTTCTTCCAGGCACCCGTAGATGGTACTCCAGTTTTCCGTCATACTCCGATGAGAAATGCTCCACCGGCTACTTGGGATCAAGTGTTGAATGAATATCTCAAGAGACAGGCTGATGGGGAAATTCCAAATACTACGGATGTATGTGTTGAAGCTATTTTCGAACCGGGAGCCTAGTAGGTCCTAAAGGTTGGACGTAACACATGAATGGGGAGCGTCTCGTGTAAATTTATATGTTTATTGGACTTATTAGTAGTGGCATCAGTACCAAGGAAGTTTGTCAAATTGTGTTGTATTATGTTGATATGATTTGATTGCTAGACTGTCAATATGTGGGTGCCTTACACACCTGTAAAGAAATACGATACACATGGTAACCGAAAGCAAAACTTCCACCTTTTGAACGACTGCCACACAGTCTATTTTTTTTTAACTCAATGACGTCAATAATCTATTTATGGGTCCGGATATATCCGTGGACCCCTTGCATGATTGAGCAATCTCTGGAGTATTGCAGTACCAGCTTCACCATAAACTATATAATACACATTAAATTGTTCATATACCTATGATACAAACCCAAACCCATCATCTCTCTTCACCGAAAAGAGATTCCCAAACCCATAATGTATGTCTGGATTATATATGCGAGAGAAAACTTGGAACGGGGGGCCCCAGTCCCTACTAATCCAAATTTAAAAAAAATTAATCAAGTCCAACATCTTCATCAACCAAATCCCATTCTTCATCTTCACCTTCAACTTCCTCGATTCTTTCTCTCATAAGTATCCTATTTCTTCCATAACCTGGTACCATTCCCATAAATCCTAGACCTCTGTTTCTTCCATTTGTGGATGAAGGTGAAGTTGATGTTGAAGTTAATGTTGATGTTGATGTGGTATTGGTAGTAGATGATTCATCGTTATTAAGTTGGTTGTTGTTATGTCTATTAACACCGGAACCTGGTGTAGAGATGGATTTGACATTTCGAGATCGAGAGGAAGGATTGACGGATGTTGCTTGTAATAACTGAGAGAAATCTAAAGGAAATGAAGCTGGTGTAGGTGATGGAAGTAGTGGTGTTGATTCATGCGATTTCCTGAGAGAGAAAAAAAAAGAGAATTTAATCAATAATTCAATGCATATATTTTAAGAAAATAAAAAAAAAATAAAAGATCGTACCTTCCAAGTTCAGAACTACAACAAACACTCCACAAATTACTTAACACATCCCCAACTTGAGAAAGTGGCACCTCCACATTCTGAGTCCAAGCTAAATATGAAACATTATATAAAAGCATAGCAAGAGCAGTTGTGAATGAAGAATGTGGTTGATCGGGTAATGTTGAAGCCATGTAAGATTCAGTTATTGCTGTGTTCAGTGGAATTTGATTATCATCTATGCTCATTTCGTTCGTGGTTTGGAGTGTATTTGACTTTGTAATGATTTATTGGATTTATTAGTAGATGAGTTGGAAGTGGTAATAGGAGAAGCTCCTGTTATTAAGTGCGAGGGCTCTGAAGAAGGTAATGTTGATGTAGGGGGAGCTGAAGAAGATAGATGAAGAGGATGTTTCCTGTACCACCTAAATATTATATGTTTTCATAAATATGCCAACGTAAATCATCCAAGAGAAGAGAGAACGTACTTGGCCCAACCACCATTCTCACCACCTCTAATAGCGCCAATCCAAGGTTGACCAACACCCAACTTCTTTCCACTCCAAGTGATCTCAAAAGGTAATTTAATACCGAGATAAAATGTCAACAAGGAAAGAAAATGGACTGTATGCGTTATTACTGCATTTATATGATCCGGTGGATATCCTAGAAAGACGTCAGAAACAAAAGGAGATTTAAAAAAAGGTAATAACAGGTACTGACGTCGAATATCACCAGGAACAGGTAAAATCAAACCTCCAATTGTCCATTCTCCTTTAGTTCCTGCTTTACCACCAATAGGTGGTCTTCCACCTACCTCGACGACATTAAAGACTTCTACCAGCTCTTGTACCAATCCTGATCTTGCACGAGCAATTGTGTTTGAGAGTGTAGCTAATTCTTGTGCTTCGCGTGAGAGAATGGCGTTAGTGTGTGTGGGGGATGATGAAGAGGATGAAGATGGACGAGAGGATGATGTTAGCAGTTTGGCTGCGGATAAAGAACGTCTACGAGAAGCTAATTGTTCACGTAGAGTTCGTAGACGATCTCGTTCTGGGACGAGTATGAGCATTTGAGCAAGTAGAAAGAGCAAGTGAATCACTTCTATCGTTGTCCTTTCTCAATCTCACAAGTCCATCAGTCAAGTCTTGTACTCTTCGTTGACATTCTGCAGCTTTCGCTCTTGGTATCCTGATCATTGCAATGTGTTCTAGCGCCCGACTAGCTTTGATGATTTGTTCGTCACGTTCACCAACATAATGTTGTAATTGAACCCGAAAGTCTTTTGAGCTGCCATTCACTTCAGACAAAGGATGATTTTTGTAGGATAAATTACCTACTGTATTTTGAGGCAATTTTCACAAAAGAACTGACGATGAGGACGTTCGCATATCTTGCAGTCCATGGGAGGGTCAATCAAAGACCGATAGTGTTTAGGTAATAAACCAAAGGTTACTATATTCGTTACAATTGTGTCACATATCTACAAAATAAAAAAATGTATGTCCCAAAACTACGGACACTGACTCTAAAAAAACCTTCCATAAAAACAGAGGATGCGTACAGTGTTCAACTCTGAAGAGACGAAATATCTACACTCTTTCGTAAACCCCTTCATCCACCAAAACGGAGATAAAAGGCGAGAAGAATGAAGATTTAATCTTCCATGAACGTAACAGGCTCCTGGTGTAGGAATATCACTTGGAGCCTTGACTAGGTTCATGGGATGGTTGGGTTGTTTCGTTTTCGCTTTTACGCGAAGAGTCGGCTTTACGAGAATGACTAATAGAGGAATTTTGCTTCATATATTCGATCGAATTTTCATGGAACAAGGTGTCTTAAGAAAGGATGGACGAACAGAACACAGGATGCCAATTTTTTTTTTCGATATTACCACCGCTGACAAACCATTATCCCACGACTCGATGCGCACGCACGTGCCAAGTGAGATAAGATTAGATGTCGAAGAAGTGGATGGGAACTGAGCTTCCCAACGTCTCTTCCTCCTAATCGCCCTACTCCAAACATGACCGCTACCGCTATACCACGTTGGAAGACCCTACTCGCCTCCGCAGTTGAAAAATATCCAAAAGAAACAGGTACAACTAATTTCACTTATCCATTAAAATAGGCCCGGGGGCTTATATTCCATATATCGTAAAAAAAAAAACAGTCCTTCAAATAGCAACAATCGACCCATTTGCCTCAATCCCACACGTTCGTTCCCAAATATTCCGTCAATTCCTTTCAAACCCAACAAAACCCTTCCTACCCCTACTCCTATCATCAACCGACATTCGTACACCCAAAGTAACTCAAATCCTCAATAATCCCAACATTGAAGCAGCATGGTGGATTCCTAGTACAAGTGAACAATATCGTATATCAGGTCGAGTTAGTCTCGTTACTTCTCCAAATCATGAAAGGGATTTATATGTGAAAACGAGGAATGCTTTGTTAATGAATGCCTATGTTGATATGGAGGGTGGTTTGGCTTTGTTAACTCCGAATGGACCAGGAGAATATGATTGGGAATCTAAACGACTTGAAATATTTAGGAATATGAGTAGTCATATGAAAGCGAGTTGGTGTAGACCTGTACCTGGAAGTGTACTTGTTGGAGGACCAGATGAAGCTAAAAAGTGGCCTGAAATAGTCGAAGAACCTTCGGAAGAAGAACCTGAAGATTCTGAAACTAGGAAAAATTGGAATACTGCTTTTAACAATTTCGCTTTGGTTGTGATTGAACCGAGTGAAGTTGATTATCTTACAATGGCTGTTGTTCCTAATAGGAGGTTCAAGTTCACCCGCAGTGTCGAAGGTGGTTGGGATGAAGTGGAAGTGGTCCCATAGTTCAAAACCTTTTTCTTTTCTTGTTAGTTACATATGTACATAAAAAAATTCTAGATACCACAACAACATTCATAACTATTTACATATATATACAAGTGCCTATATACTTGGATTTAGGGAAAGGAGATAGAAAAAGAAAAGCGCAGTCGCCGTCCTGGGAAGCCTTTAATTCTCGAAACAGTCCTTAATTCGAGATTCTAATCGCATCATTTTATGCCTTGGCTTTCTTTGCTTCTTGTTCACTTTCCTCGTCCGCAACTTCAGCTTCATCAATCGTACGTTTCTTTCCTACAGTAACAGTGGCTTCCTCTCCTCCAACTTCGCCATCAACTTCAGTAATAACTTCATCTCCTTCAACTTGACCTTCACCTCCAACTTTATCTTCTCCGTCACCTTGACTTTGACTTTCACCTTGAATTTCATGTTCATCATCGTCAGTGTGATAATCTTCATCAGCAACTTCGATATCCTCTCCGTTCTCAGCATTAGGCTAATAAATATCACAAAATACATATGGTTTTATTTAGCGCCCTTATTTCAGCACGAAGAGAGAAATTCGACTCACATCACCGAGTAACTGAGCAGTCAAACTCTGCAATAACGAATGGAAATAAAATAAAATAAAATCAGTATATGAAATAATCACGAATTGACGTAACACAAAAAAAAATAATGATCACATACCAAACCAGGTTCTCCGACTTCTTCTTCATCTTCTTCATCTTCTTCATCTTCATCGTCCTCATCTAAATCCTGAAAAAATACGAATACGAACATAAGAACACAAATACGAACAAGAACGTGGAAAACTAATAAATATATACATACCTCCTCCTCACCACCAACAATAACACGACGAGACCGACCAACATTCCTTCCTTCTTCTAAGTCTATTTCTATGGGCTCTTCCTCATCACCACCTTCATCCTCATCTTCATCCGCATCCACATCGTCATAGTCATCGTCGTCATCATCATCATCATCGTCGTCGTCGTCGTCATCTTCACGCGCTTTAGCGTTCTCTTTAGCGTTCTCTTTAGCGATAGCTTTAGAGCCTTCAACTTCCGCTTCAGGATCATCAAATTCTTCTTCAAGATCACGATATCTTGAAGAACCCGGAGGATATCGTGCTGCAAGTTCTTCATATACCGAGTCAATTAAGGAAAGATCAGTTGGGTCCATGTTTTTTCTTTCTTTCCCAACAGCAACGGTAACTATAACGTGTGTTATATAAACGTTTGAACGTTTATAAGAGAGACGATGTATGTGTGAGCAAGGCAAAGCAGAGAGAACCTTAAGAGTGTCCAGTAACCAAGAGTGAGAGGTTGAAGGGGAAGAAATGTGCGTGAAGTGGGATGATGAGAGTAAGAAGGAGAACGCGAATGTTGCTGAAACATCAACAAAACCAAAACCGTCAAAACCGGAAAAGAATTCCTCGTTGCTATAATATGATTGGTTTTTGGACAGCTCGAAGGGGTTCTCTTGTTGATTCTTCTTGTTTATCAGCTGTCGTGGGGTTCTTTCCCCCCTTTTTTTCAATGTGCTGTTTCCAGAACTTATGTCATTCGAACCTCGGTTTCACACAGGTTTCAGTGTCAAAGACCATCGGCGCTAACGGAATGATGCGCGTTGTATGTAAATGGACCGGACGGAGGATGTCCATCAATACATCAATGATCACCGAAATTTGAATTTGTTATAACCTGGCTATGACATAATGCAACTTGTGATTGGGTGGCGCTTCGGTGGCGCAACCCTGCGCGCTGACAGGTGTGTTCGTAGGTTTAAACGAAGAGTGGATTAAAGATATTGCTAGTTATTATTGAAGACTCACGAGAGAAGGTGGAAGGATAAGTGAAAAATACATGTAGTTCATGAGAGAGAGATGGTGTAGAATGATACAATATGAATGAAATGCAATGGGTGAAATCGAATGAGATAAGTTACAGAGGCATGTACCAAAAATGTGAGGGGAACTATACAATGACGATGCAATGAGAACGCCCCGTAGTACCTGTGTACACGTAAAAATGCAAAGGAAAACAGGAGAAAGCATAGTGAGGGGCCACATAAACCCAAACATATCAACACTTCAAACTTCCCTGACATCGCTGTTATCGCGATGTTCTGATCGCAAATCCAGACCGCTTAATGACTCTGTGAGCACCTTGCACTCCGAGGAGTGAACGTTGAAAGTGCAAGCACATTTATGGGCCATCAGGTACAGTGGCGAAGATGAGGTAGGAGATTGGGGTGACTGAGAAGTTGATGTGGGAGGAGTGATAATACTGCTATTACTTGGCAATGGAGATGGAGATGAGGAGGAGTCATAGTTTTGACTGATATCATCTTCTGAGAAAGGAGAAAAAGGTGACGAGGAAGACATTGGGAGCTCGATATTCTCTTCATTGGTCGCAGGAACGGCACGAAGTGGCTTTAATCCGCCTCTGCGGGAAGTAAACTTCATAGAACACTTATCAGATGACGGTGGTTCATCTGATACTAGGATATGCCCAAAGTCCATATCGTCTTCCTCTTCTGAGTCGGACATGCATCGCGATGGTAAACGGTCAGGGAACGATGCAATGTCTGGCAGAGAAGAATCGTCTTCTGTTGCGCAAAGATCGTCGTCGAAACAATAATCACTCCCAACGTCGAATATGTCTTCGACGTCTTGTGCATTATTGCATGAAACAAATAAACACTTGGGTATAATGCGAGGACGGGTATCATTTAAGGTGTCTGAGTGTGACACAGATTGCGAAATCTATATTAACTTATAAGCAAGATTGAGAGACGGGAGAGCGAGTACGCTCACGTCTCCGTGATTGCAATCTGGTCCTTGGTCAAATGACGGCAACATTTCTACAGATGCATCACTGTAGTCACTGTCTGTATAGTCTCCGTCCTCTTCATCAGAATAGGATTTGTATGATGCAGATCTTAATGTAGCGCGAAGGTCACCATCATCTTCCTCATCGCTGTCGAGGAGACTAGGAGAGGGATGGACAGGTTTGGATGGGAAACATTTGTTAGAAGGCTTCAAGGATGATTTGAGGACAGCTTGAGTTTGATTGGCTGAGCCTTGGCGGCCGTCTGTGGAAGAGCGTGAGGTTGTCATGTTTGAGTCCATGGTAGTGTTAGTAAGAGCCATATCTGAGACATCCTCAGGTTTTTGTATAAACTCAGAAATCTATAAATAGATATTTCAATCTGGACTGATCACGTTGAAGCTTCCCACAATACAGCACTGTGCTAGATCTCAGCTCTCCTCTCCCTCGGGCCTTATCATCGCCTGTTCGACATTTATATGATAATTTTTTTGCGGTGGACAATGCGAATATATATCCTACTGTACGGAGCTAGAATACAGAGACGGCGGAACTGTCAATAAAAGAATACTAACCTCCACTACAAATCGGCCAACTTCTCTTTCGACTCTCGAGCATCTGCTGAGCTCGATTGAGCGGCTACTACACTTTTATTTTCACCTTATTTATTTCTATCCATCGCATGTCGAAGCGAAATATCAAAATCTTTCTTTATGTTTATTACTCTAAACCTTTAACTTCCCGAAATTCCCACCCCTTCTATTCCACATTCCCTAGCTTTCTCTATTTTTCTTTTCAAGAGCTAACGAACAGAGCCACATGTGATCAGTCGATCAATCAAGATTATGTGATCCCTTCTTTATCGTATAATAGGTGTAGAGGCATTGTGGAAGAGTAAATCGTAGCCACTCAGGTAAGTAACGAAGAGTAAAGGGGGAAGTATACATGGTATATGGTTAACATACTACGCAAGTTTCAATTAGGGAGCTCTAAAAGCATTGTCATACGATAAAACAGAGCCCGTTGCGATTGCGATGGTCCGTGCATGCTAAGCTACTCGCACACTAGCTAATGTTATGGCCCCTCCTCTAGCCGCTTCCGCTCGCCATCTCTAATCTGGTCCTGTCGAGTCGCAGACTAAACATTCCCAGTAGCGACGTCACCCAAGGAACGACTACATCAAATATTTACCAGGGTTATGTAGATAATGCGCCAGCTTTCGTTAAAGCATGGCGCGTGCGGCATGTGAACAATGCTAAAAAGAACAAGGTTGGTTGTCCCCCCCCCCAGTCCTATTATTTGGCCCCTTCATCTGGACGTTAAACTCTGGATCTCACTTCTTTACAGTACTATAATGCATTATTGACTTGGGAGAAGATCCAACATGAATGCATCCTTCCTCTTCTCGGAATTACCCTTGGTCCAACTGTGGAACAAATACCACGCATAGTAATGGCTCGGATTTCCTACAACATCATAGAATACACCCAGATAAGGCCGAACGTTTCTCTGGTCGGACTGGTAGGCTACCAAATGGATAGCATGCTAATAGAACCCACTCAACTCTGGCTCATGATCAGCTGTGCTATGTTGCGGAAGCACTTCAATACTTACATTCACGTAACCCGCCAATCGTTCATGGAAACGTTCGGGGCGTATGTGCCTTAACTTCCGGCCTCAATCGATCTAATGAAAAATTCAAATAGTCAAACATCCTTGTTATGGAGAATGGCCATGTCTATCTATCCGATATTGGGATGCGAATATCCCTTTGCGAATTAGGTAGTATCCAGGATCCCAATGTTCGCTGGACGGCACCAGAGTTACTGTTGCATGAACCCGACCCTCAACACAGAATTGCTCCACCGATGGATGTCTGGAGTTTCTCCATGACCGTCTTAGAAGTGAGTCTCCCAATTGATCCTGGATACTCATACTTGGAATAGATCCCTAAACATATCTCTATCCCTTTCTCTTCATATATATTCAAATTTAAAGATATATACACGCCGAGATCCATACGACAATTATCCAAATAATATCGCATTCATCCAAGCTCTGGCAAGGGAAGAAACGCCTCCCCGACCAATACTAGAGATTCCCTCACCAGCATTGAACAGTGTTTGGAGTATACTTGAGTGTTGTTGGAGTTTTGATCCCGATCTAAGATTGAAAATGAGTACCGTTGTTCCATGGATCAGGGGTTTACTTTTGAGTGAGATCCGTACTCGAGACATTGGCAGGAACTGATCAGGCTTGATGTCACCCTTTCTTAGTATTTCTTTTTCTTTATTTATCTTGTTGTGTTATTATTTGTAATTGTAGCGGATACCCGAATATCATTACATCAAAAGATAAAAACAAAAAATAGCGAATGCTAACGATACAATCCTTATAACTCCGGAATAAGTTGGTCCAGTACTGTTCTCGTATCAGATTGCTCCGGTCAACATTTATATTTAACATTGAAGGCGGTCAAGAGGCTTTCACCTACTCACCGTTAGGCGACAAAAACAGATAAATATTGCAAGGGAGTACTTAAAAGTATATTCCCAAAGCCGAAAATATAGAGAATAAATGTCATTTGGTAACTTTCTCACGTAACTACTCGGCCATATGTCATTTACAAAGGATATTTTTTTGCCATTTCTACAAGGTATGCCATAGGTGCTGCCCTATGCCTATCAGGACTGATTACCGCTGCAGGGAAATCATCAACCGTCGGGCCTTTGGGGAGTTCCAACAAGAACGGATTTTCATGGTTGTAAGTAGGCCATGCAACTGGTGCGTCCTCGAGATTAGGGTCATGATGGTTTGCAAATCGAGCGACGTATGGTAATAATGGGAAGTGACTGGGTGTTTCAAATCTAGCATCAGAGCCATGACCCTAACGAACACGAGTTGTCAGTTACCGCTTCTCTTTTATTTGATGGTATCTACTCACAGAGCCGAAGATAGCTGTCTGTTTTCGTTGTTTGGATACTTTTAAAAAAGACTTTAGTACGTTGTTCAGCGAGGTTAAAACGAGTTAGAGGACTCACGGTATACCCAAAGATTCTTATTGCCCGCTTTGGATTGCTGGATGGCAAAGAATCTACGGGGTGCTTGGAATACCGTATCTCCGATGAACGCCGCTCTCCTCTTTAATTGAGTATCAACAAATGTACTTTGACCCATATCAAATGGTGAGCCCGCAGGGTCTGAGTCAATGTAATGCTCATTTAACAACTCATCCACCTCTTCGTCTGTAGCAGCAGGCACCCAAACTCCCTTGACCCAGTTCCTGAATGTCGTGGAATTCCTGCATAAGACGTAGTGATTAATAAGATGATTATTGGTGCTGGTTTGGTTGTACTGACGATTGTTGGTTCAAAAGAGGATAAGCGAAGAGTGTTCCCTCGTCGTCAACATTGCCTGGATAATTGTATCAGTACCGTCCCCCAATGAGAACATCTCAAAAAATCTACCAAGTACTAAGGGAACATTTGCGATCTGATTATTTTCGACAAGGTCAAATGGCCTTCCGGACAAGAAATCGTCATCGACTCGGGGAGACCACACGAGAGCCAAAGACTAAGCCATATTAGTACTTAGACGTGGAGAACTGATACTAGTTCATACCGTCCTTGCAAAGAAGCTGTTGGTATTATCAACGGCTGCTGTAACCTCGGCCAACGGGGCGGTGCGAATACACGTGAGCTTCTCTGCTGCAGTGCCAGTACAGTTTAACGCATTGACAAGAGTATCAAAGCCGGCCTTAGAATGTTGAATTGAGTACACCCTTGAAAAGGAACAAGGGGTTTTGTTTTGGCTTACTTGTCCATTCTCCATTCCTGAAACTGGTAATGGTGGTCCTGACTGAGAGAAGACGGCATGGAATAAGCCAGCCGCATTTCCATTGTTCGTCAACATTTGCAGCACTGTAGACATGCCACCAGAAGATTGTCCCCACCTGAGATTAACGAAATTCAGTTACACAATGCGAACTTTCGGAAAGACTACCACCTACAGGGTCACTTTTCCTGGATCTCCACCAAATCCAGAGATATGGTCGTGAACCCAATTAAGTGCTGCTCGCTCTGATCATAGGCAAATATCAGCCTCTAATTTTTCGAATTAACAATAAAACTCACGATCTCGTAAACCAATATTCCCAACGCCACCCTCTTTCGCTTCAATACCCCCGAGGAAGCCATACGCTTTAGAGAATATTAACACCATGAATAAATGTGAATGAAGACAACAGCATACCTGAAACACTAGAAAATTACCGTCAGTCAGCCCATCATTTTATATAAAGCTAGGCAACAAATAAATAAAAACCGACCGATAATTGAACGAGACAAAAATAACGGGTTCGTTCGTCTGAATTGATTGATCCACCACCGATCTACCCATTTCATCCCAACTGTCGGAGCTCTTAGCAACATTATTAGGACGGCAATTTTTGGTAAGTACCTTTCACTGTCACCAATCAAGAAGCCACCTAATCGAAACAAATGAATGATAAAATTGACATTCAAAGAGTATCCTATGGTATCCACAAACCTCCAAAAATCCACTAAATACCAATTATATCAGAATTGTTTGAGCGAGAGATATAATATAACTTACAAATAATACTGGTAGCTTAGCATTTTCTGGTGTGTTTGCAGGTCTAATGATATTAATGGAGAGGCCTATAAAATCGGAAAGAATCAGTCAATAGTTCGTCTTCTCGATTGTTGTAACCCACATTCCTCTGCCTGAGAGGTGGGTGTTGGAATTTTCCCAGCCATTAAAAGCTGAAACCAAAGTTCTGCCGTTTTAAGAACTTTATGTTGTATACAGCCTGGACCATAGCTAGTAGCCTCGATTACGCCCGAGTAATTCTGCTTGGGTTGGGGTATATTGAAACGAGGAGCATCAGCAAAAGGTATGCCAAGGAAGGACTCTGTTAAGCCATTTGCATTGCTGAGACCTTGAACGGAAGCATTTCCTAGAGGTGCAGTAGGGCCAGGGTTTAAAGCGAGGAAATACTGAAAAGCACGAGAGATGAGGGCAGAAGGTATGAACATTCTGTGTGTTGGAATGGTATAACTCGACGCACTTTTTATAGCTTTGGAGCTGAGATTATACATTGTTCGAGGTGTTTAGATGAGGATTAGGCTGACAGCTAGAATGATCTCGGAACAATGTGTTAACCGAGTATCGGTTCTCTCCAGACATTTGAGATGAAGACCAGGGACGCCAATAGAGATTGTGAGAGGAATGTTGTAATCACCAAGAATCCCGAGATTGAAACACATAACTGGAGAGTAATTGTTGTTCTCAACAAGTCCTGATCACCAAGTCGTTCTCCAATTACTATGGGTAGACTTGAACACTGTTAAGAGCCTTCACCCTCGGAGTATATTAGCGGAAAAAGCCTTTTGTATGTCGCACTTGCAAATATTTTAGGGATGCGAGTTGCAAGACTGAGTCTGACAGGCTTCTCGAACGCCCCTTGGCATCCCTATTTTATGCATAACCCCACTCACCATATATGATTATTTTGTGCCAAACACTCCATATGATAACGATCATCAGGCAGCCTTCGAAGAATCCGCAATAGTCACATTTTTCGCGCGCGGAGCTGGTGCTAGTCCACGTCTGGTACATATCTTATACTATCTATTGATAGCATCAACACATATACTTAGAGCAGAAGATGAATTAATGTGCACATACTTAAAGAGAGTTACAGTGACAGCATTATCGTGGCGGTAACGTTAGCCTGACGCTAAAGGCTAATAATTCCACCTCCTACCCCACGAGAAGTCGAAGCAACACCATTAACGTGAAGACTTCCCCGTGCCCAATGTTCATTCCCCGCAATGAAATCACCTCTGACTACTTTACCCCTCTCCTCGACCACTCCATCTCGCTCTACCTTAACATAAATACCTCAATTTTCCATCATAGAATTTTGACTTGGACTCAATCAGTTCCAGTAATCTCTTTTTCTCCGGCATCTCATTCTTATATTCACATATCATAGGTACCAAAATTATCTTCGTTTCCTCTAACATTCCTTCGAATGTTCGACGATCAACAAATTGCGCGTGCTCCGATCATATAAGTCAAAAGCGATGAAGAGATCAGGAAGGTGGGTATATGCAATTGAATGTGTTGCATACACCATTCGCCATAAAGGATGTATCTTTCGGCAAAATAAGGATCCCGATCAAGGACACGATACAGACATTCTCGATGTTCTTCTATCCATTTTCCTAACTTCTTGAACTGCTCGTGCGTATTTGAATTAACATAATGTGATCGGTTTTGAACCAGGATACGAGAACGATCCACAGAGAGCGAGAACCCCATATTAGCACCATCTATTTTCTCGGTGACAACCACCCGACCAACTATATTGCGACCGAGAGAGTAATCCGAGGAAACGATATCATCGGGCGTAGCAGCGCCAATATCAATCAGATGAGGAGTGCGAGGAAATTTGGAGACAAATTCGCTGAGCGGAGCAAAGTGTTGGATAGCCTCCAATGCAGCATTGAAAGACTTGATCCGTACAACAGCAGAAAATCCTTCAGATAATCGAGGCCTAACAAATTGTTCATGCATTTGCGTGATTGCGTTACGAACACGACTTCCGGGTGGTAGAGTGGGATGACCAGTTCGCATCTGAGCCCTCGAAATACAAAGGTCCCTCTCATAATCAAACCAGATACATATTGGCGAAACAGCCCAATTGGATGCTAATTGAAACCATTCCTTCCTCTCTATGTCGGACATATTACATCGATCCAGAATAACGCAATTGGGTCCAGGGTTCTTGGATATCGCAGATTCGCAGGCTGAGCGGTTCCCAACGTCGTCTTGGGAAATACGATAAAAATTCTGAGTGTGTCGAGCAAGAAGCGCATTGGAAACCACGATTTTCCAGAACCAGGAAGGCCGACAAGAATGTAGAAATTGGAATAAATGAGTATCCCTTCCACTTCCATAGAACAAGGCGGAGGTTCAGAAGGTATTACTGAGAAATATGGATTGTCGTTTCCAGATTGTACTACACCATTTGGAGACAAATTCCTCCTGCTGTATAGTTTCTATGCTTCCAGGTCGAAGTGATCGTAACGCTTTGATAGCTTCGGTAGCGGGAAATTCCGGTTGTGTTCGATATGGACTGGCCTTTTTAAAACCGTACGCGGCCAGATAGCACGCTATTACAGTTCCAGCTCTTCCCTTTCCACCACCACAATGAACTAGGAATGGGAGTTTTTTCTCGTCTTCTACCAGCCTCATTACAACGTCCATTTGTTCGATAGATGGTGGGTAAAAATTAGGGATAGGAAGGAAAGTATTTGAGATACGTTTGTTTCTGAACCAAGATTCAGGGAGGGGAGTTTCTTCGGTTAGTGTTAAGACGTTTCGTATCCCGATATAGGGTGACGCTAGAGCATCGATATCGTCTTCATTTCGGGGAGTTGACATTACAGCCAAATGATATGGGATTACCCAACGAAAGAACCTCGGTAGCTTGTAGAATTCATCGTTCCGTCCCGGTATGAAAAGTGACTCTCGAGGCTCTAGAGCGAGAGAGGGTGTAATCTCCAGATCACTGAGCGCTGCTCGAGATCTTTAGACCAAGGGTAAGGAGATACGGAGATTCTACTTTTTCGTGTTCCAGAAAGACGGGTCCCCATTCAGTATGATGAGAGTATTCAATAAGTTTCTTGATACAATATTTTCGTAATTTATCATCATCTGCGCGGTCATAAGCCTGTGCATAAGCAAGCATCGCGTCCTTGTAAGCACCGATAAAAAAAGAGGCATCAGCAAAACGCGTGAAGCCTTTATGCGAAGTCGAGGAGAGATTAATGAGTTTTGCGGCCGCGTCTCTGGCCTCTTCGTAATGTAGGAAAATATAGGATGTGAAAGACAAGTGATCCAAGTATTCTGGCGTAACAGAAAGTGGGTGTTGATCAGGCAATAGCGACCTGATGCTCTTGTTCATGGTATGATTGTCGCAACGTGTTAAGGTGATATGAAATTCTTTAGGTTGAAGACCAAATCTTTTGCGAAATTGCTGGCCTGCAGCCCATATAACGACCACAAAAAACACCCCATCCTTCCCACCACCAACCCCAGCGCTATAAACATGTCGAGCATCAATACTGTCGGATTCCTGCTGTAACTTCTCGAGTAGTGGCGGCGTGAGTTGGCGAACTTCATCTTTAGTGATGAGAGTTATGTGGTATGCCATGCCTGGTTCTCTTCGTATGTTCTGTACCTCCGAGCACCCTTCAATAGTAGCACGAGTTATCCCATCGACGCCATCGCCTACAAGTGCCCAGAATCCGCGAATTTTCTTGATAGACATAGTCATGAAGAGGAGAAAATGGTAATCACGACTTTAACGATGCTACTTGAGGGCATGATCTGGCATAATATAGTGTGCTGGCCGGTTCCGGTGGAGTCAGGATGATGGTTTGTGATGATTTCCTAATTGAATATATTCAATATTGATTTCGCGTGACTGTGCCGCTATACTGATGTGATCCGAGTGATACACCTCTCCGAGTATATGAACACATCTGCATACCCTTGTTCTGAGATAGGCACATTATGTTGACCTTGCTTTCAACCGGTTCTAACGCCCAGGGACAGTTAGGTCATGGAACCATTGAAGATTCTAATGTCTTCATTCCATGCTCATTCGCAAATTGTCCCTCTGGGACCCTACCTAAATCCACATCATCCATCCTCAAGGTCGTTACCGGATCCAATCACACACTTATTCTTTTAGAAATCCAACACAAAACAAACAACTCTACTACTACTATAACAACAGAAGTATGGGGTTCTGGAGATGGAAGTAAAGGTCAACTAGGACCTGACTTCCTTCAACATCAAATGTATCAAAATCAATCCAATTCGACCATATTCCAAAAACTATCATTGGAAATTACTCTCGAAAAGCTTGGATTGGGCTTAGAGTTTGGATATACAATATCTGATATTGGAACTACTTGGGAAACATCTTATGTCGTTCTTCACCATCCTACAAAACACGACGCCATTCTTTCTTTTGGCTCTGACGATTTTGGTGATCTCGGTGTTGGAAAACTACCAAACAAAAACAAAAATCTGGGTCTACAAGTTGTTGATTATTCAAGTATCACTATAGACGGAAAGTTGTTACGAGATGCTAGCATAGCTACTGTCGAAAAGCTACGAACTGGACAAAGACATATCATCGTATCTTTAAGCGCTTCTTGGAAAAATGACGATGAACCGTCCCAAATCCTGATTGGATGGGGTGCTTGTAGACATGGTCAACTTGATAACCCAGCTTCGAACCCATCTCCACCTTCAATCCAACCAATCGTCAAACCCACTCCAAATAAAACTAAACCGAAATCGAAAACAAACCAAGCAAAGACTAGATCACAAACAGAACCTACCTTCCATTCTCTACCTATCCTACTCATATACACCTCAAATCCCGAGGACATGATCATCGAATACTCATTAGGAATACAACACTCAGTCTTTCTTCATAAATCAGGGAGAATTTCCTACCGAGGTTCAAACCGTAAACAACAACTCGAAGGGCTAAACAGCCTTCAACTTCAACCCATCCGGGACGTCAAATGTACCTGGAATGGAACCTACATTATCACTGGAAACGAACCTACAAATATCCTATCAACAGGAAGTAACACTCATGGACAACTAGGTCGTTCCGAACTCGATCCAACTACCCCTGTTATGTCCATAACAAAATCAAAAATTAAATTCATGACATGTGGTAGTGAACATATCCTGGTCGTTATAACCAATGAAAGCGGTGAAGAAGATGTTTGGGGTTGGGGTTGGAATGAGCATGGAAATCTTGGAATTGGGAACACGCGAGATTCCCCTTCCGCAGTGAGAATCATGTCTAGAAAAGATCTGCCGAGGAATCACATTGGATCTCATGACCTTATCTATGGTGTATGGGGTGGAACTGGTACCAGTTGGATCTTACTTGGATCATCAGAAACCTAGTTTTCTTGGTGATACTGCGCAAACCTTTGTTGTTCCTCGGTTAAGTGATCAATACATCGAAGTATGTATATCTAACATCAGGATCGCCTCCGCAGTACTGTTGTTAACACTGTGCAAGTGTAAAAAAGGGGCTTGTCCCTAAATATTGTCGGTTACATTGTTCTTCCACGTCGTCTGACATGATTCTAATTTATTGATCACATAACGAAGACATCAGAAATAATGCACTCTA